>CM017578.2:20755039-21482539 GCA_007844105.2 Rhamnella rubrinervis
TAAGTCCTCGCATACACTTCTCCTCCTTTTCTCTTTTCCTTTTTTTTTTTCTTTTTGCACAGGTATTTTTTTCCATTACATGTGTTTGGGTGCCTTACTGGAGGCCAACATAGTGAAAAAGGGTGAGAGGGAGTGAAAGGAGGGAGGATAGAGCCCTTGGAGTTGGGTGTCCCACAATCGTGGGAGGGACAGATTTACTGGTGGAGTCTATTTCATGTAGGCCCTGTGTCCCCCGGTGTTTTAGGTTTTAGGGCATCGTTATTTGAAGTTTGTGGCCTAGGGTTTTGGCTGGTGTCTTCTCGGACTGACTCTCGTTGCCCATTTATCTATTTTTTTTTTTTTAGAAATGGTGCATGCTCGTAGGTAAAGGTTCCAAAGTAACCCTACTCCCCAACACAACATCCAATTGGAGCCTATTGAGGTCTCCTCAAGTAGTTCATCTTTTGATGATAACCCTATCTCGAGATCAAGGTCAGGATGGGGAGGACCCATGTCAAACCCCCATGCCATTAGCAGTTAGGTTCCTATCTCCAACTCATGGTTGAGAACCTGGAGTAGACATTGATGTCATCCTTTGTCCAGTGGTAGGCCGAGACTCAGCCTCCAAGAGCACTCAAGTGGGTGTTTCATATTCTGAATCTGTGAAATCCTTTAAGAGGAGAAAATTAATTTTAAGAGATGAATCTGAAGAGGAGGAGGAAGAAGAGCTGGCCCCACTATGGCCCCCTTCTGGTAAGCCAGGCCTGGCTGGGGAATCTTTATGGACTACACTGGGACACCCTAAAGTAAGCAGGGGTGATGAAAGGACCCTTGGAGAGTTTACTGAGGACGAAGCTGAGGGAGGCTATGCCAAAGACGCCAAGCCCAGTGAAAGGGTTGTACACAAGGAGAAAGGTGAGGCCGAAGAAGAGGAAATTAAGGCCACCAGGAAGAGACCATTGACCTTATTAAGTCCTCTATCACTACCAGTCAACTGATTACTATGAGAAGGGAATAAAACATTCCCTTGGATGTAACACTTAGGGTGCCAGAATAAAATGAAGTTCCAAGCCAGCCTCGTAGGGGTGAGATAGCCTTTACTATCCCTGCCTTTTACTGTGAGTTCAGGGTTCCTTTTCCTACCTTCGTGAGGAATTTCCCCCGGGAAACCCCTGCCCATCCCTTACAACTCTCTCCTAGTGCCTGACAGACAGTGTTGGGGACCTACATTCATTGGTGGAGAGAGCATAAGGAAGAACCTACTGTGGACGCTCTAAGGATGTCCTTCTCGTTGAGAGTCATGAGTACTCTTGGGCATTACTATGTCTATAAATACAATAAGGTCAACAAAATACTTGAAAGGTTATCTAATAAAAAAGTTCTTGGCCTGAAGATGGTTTTTTATGAGAGGAAACTCGGAAGGAGTCGGTAGTAGTAAAGGCTAGACCCACCATGTCCCTAGAGCCTTCTGCACCTTAGTTTGGTCTGGCTCTAGGCTTAGCCACCCAAGGGCTTATTAGCTAAGTTGAATACCATTTTGCGGTTGAAGGTGCAACATTGCATCAAGAAGTCTATTCTTTCCTCTGAGCATATGATAACTTATGGCCTTTGGGTTGACCCCGACGCTGAAGAGGATGATATCATCTTCTTCTCCAATTATCTGACTCTTTATTTACATGTTAATGAATCTCATTACTTTCCTTTTATTGTTTTCTCTGCAATGAATCAAAACATTAGGAGTACTTTGAAGGGCCTAGCCCATAAATTAGCACAGAGGTTCTCGTACCAATCCTCAGCTGACAGCTTGTCCCCTTCCTGGTCCCTCAAGAGCAAAGCATCTTCTTCCCCCTATTTCAGTGCTGGAAAGGCAATACCTGCCCAGAGTCGGAGTAGATTGACCTAGGAAAGGGGAAGGGAGTGCCTACATCCCTCGCAAATAAGAAGAGGGCAAGGTCCTCCTCTAAACTAATCCAGACGTCCCTGAAGGAAAGGTTCCCGAGGATCTGCTGGCGTTCATGAAGAAGGTGGGTACCTTTATAACTCTTGAGATGCTGGCAGAAATCCGAGGAAAGGGAATGACCTGCTAGGTATGTGATTGCGCTAGCTACTCCTTGAGGGTAAACTCTGATTGGGTCATTAAGGTGCTCACCCTACCCTATTTTTGTTCTTCTTGTACTCACATTTTCTAACCTGTGATAGCTTGCCTATTCAATTTTGGACGTAGTAGAGAAAAACAAAAAGTTGAACGTGGATGTAGATAACACGAACAAAGCGCTTAATGATTCCTTGGACAGCAACAAAAAACTAAAAGCCAAATGCCAGGAAGCTAAGTAGGACAAAGCCACTGCCAAGGCATGTGAGAAATAATGTCTTTCCAAAATTAGCAGCTTTGAGGGTCAGCTCTAAACTCTCCAGAACCAGAAGGATGCCCTCATTGCAGACCAAGAAGAACAAATCCAAGAGTTTGAGAAGAATATGGAGGCTATATAGAAGGAGGTGCAAGAGCCGAGGAACGATTATGAGAATCAACTCATTATTAGGTTTGAATTAATGAAAGAAGCCCTTAGAGTGGTGGAACCAAACTTCATAGTGGAGCAGTTGGATGAGGTAAACCTTCAAAGCATTTATCCTGCGGTCATGGATAGGGTTTCAGGAACTTCTTCCCTAGAAGCTACTACTGAGGTCCAACTTGAGGAAGCCAACATGCATCGTGAATTGGCTACTGAGGCGGGCTTGCCAGCTAACATTGGCACGGAAGGCGAGGCCGTGCACATTGAGACCTCTACCATAGCTCTAGAGATAGAAGAAGAGAAACAATAAGAAAGGTTTGCTCAAGCTTGATGATTTGCACCTTTGTGACTTTTACTTTTGCTGCACTTTTACTTTTATCAAGACTATTTTTATTTTTATTAAACAATGGACAATCCTCACTGACTATGGAGGCAAACTTGCTTTCTATTCATGGATATGTGTGTTCCTTTAACACCTGGGAATTTTTTTTTTTTAAAATCAACCATCACTTACTCTAAGCACTTACTAAGCTCTATCCTCCTGCCCCCAACTCTTACTTCCTTCCCACGTGGGAGGAGGTAAGAGTTAGTAGCTCTTTATTTTTTAAGGTGAGGGCCACTTCTGAGCCTTTCATAGGTACTGTTGTAGGGAAGGTGTAAATCCTCCTCTTGGCGAGGTTACTTTCATCTTTGTTTGGATTCACTAAGAGTGAGGGTCCCTCCTGGGCCTCATCACTTAGCCTGATCCATGGAGAACTCAAGCCTTCGTTGCTGACTTTTTGTTAAAGCCGGACTGGAGTCCTACCGCAGAGCTGCATTTTTATGACTCGTAAATTTCATAAAAAATGAGTAATCTCCTTATTGAATAAAAAGGCTGGACATTACAGATTTACCCTGAAATATAAAAGATAACTTTAATAAACGTCAAGGTCTTATGCTACTGGTATTAGAACTTCAAATGTTCCACATTCCACCGGTGCTGTAAAGGGGTTCCAGACATGTCCTCCAATTGAAACGTCCTAGGACAGACTACTTTGGTGATACTATAAGGTCCTTCCCAGGTTGGTCCTAGAGATCCAGCTCCATGCTCTTTCGTGTTCTGGATAACTTCCTTCAATACCAAATCCCCAAAACGTAGGACCTTATGCTTAACTTTAGAGTTATATTAACGAGCATACTTTTGTTGATAAGCAGTGGCCCTTATTGTTGCTTAGTCCCTTCTTTCCTCAAGGAGGTCAAGTTCGACCCTAAGGGTTACTTCATTATGATCTAGGAGAAAGTGTTGGGTGCGATAGTTGGAAGCACCTATTTCAATTGGATTTACTGCTTCGGCTCTAAAAGACAAGGAGTAAGGAGTTTGACCTGTGGCTATTCTAACAGTTAATCAATAAGCCTATAACATATTGGGCAACTCCTCCACCCAAGCTCCTTTCAGACTGCTGAGTTTTGTCTTCAGATTAGCCTTGATGGTATTGTTTATAGCCTTTACTTGACCATTAGCCTGAGGATGAGTGGGTGAGGAATAGTATGGGCGGATCCCCAACTCGCTACATATCTTCTTGTATTTATCGTTATCGAATTGTTTTCCATTATCAGTAACTATGGCTCTAGGTATTCCAAAGCAACAAATGATAGACTTTTAAATGAATCCAGAAATTTTAGTTTCTATTATGGCGGCAAGAGGCTCAGCTTCAACCCACTTGGTAAAATAATCTATGGCCACAATGGCATATTCATTTATGCTTTTCTAGGTGGGAACGGTCCTATTATGTCCACCCTCTACTGAGCGAATGACCAAGGGCTGCAGACGGGAGTCAAGTCCTTTGATGGTTGCCTCGGGACATTGCTGAAGCATTGACACTTGATGCACTTCATTACGAATTCCTTAGTATCCTTGGTCAGACTGGCTAGCAGTAGCCTTATCAAATGACTTTGAGAGCTAAAGACACCGCCGCTGAGTGGTTTCCGTATATCCCTTCATGGATCTCTTTTAGCACATAATCGGGCTCTCTAGATGCCGAACACTTTAGGTAAGGTAGGGAGTAGTTTCTTTTTACAACTCTCCATCGATCAGGGTATAATGTGCAGCACAATACCGTAGTCTCCTCGTATCATTTCTATTTTCAGGGGACTATCCCCTCTTTCAAATAATTAATCAATGGATCCATCCAAGTAGGGTCTTCCTCAACTTGTATATGCAGGACCTGTTCCTTCGGTTCTTCAATACTAGGGGCTGCTAAGTACTCCACAGGTATAGCTTGGACTAACTTGGAGTTTGGAACTGAGGCAAACTTTGCCAGAGCATCAGCTTCTACATTCTTGGCTCATGGAACTTGAGATAATTCCTAACCTTCTAACTTGCCAAGGAGCTCCTTTACTTTCGTCAGGTAAGACTGCATCCTTTTGTCCTTAGCTTGATATTCTTCCATTAATTGCTTAACAACTAGCTAAGAATCATTGTACACATGTATTCTCCTAGCTCCTATTGCAGCGACTAGCTTTAACCTAATGAGGAGGGCCTCATACTCTACTTCGTTGTTAGATGCCTTAAACCCTAAGCGGACTGCATATTCCACTTTCACACATTCTGGAAGTGGGGAAGTTAGGATGAGCCTGACTTCACATCCTTACTCATTGGAAGATCCATCGATGTGTAAATACCATAATGGTGAGATTGGGGGGTGGTCCTCAAGTTCTACTAAGAGGGCCTTAGGGTCGCTCTGGATCTCACTGTGAAAAGTAAACTCTACAATGAAATCAACAATGACTTGAGCCTTAATAGAGACTCTAGACTTTTACCTTATGTCATAATGACCTATTTCTGTTAACCACATAATAAGCTTCCTAGATGTCTCCGGTTTATGAAGAGCTTGCCTCAAAGGGCAACTAGTTAGAACTTGTATAACATAAGACTCAAAGGTTTAAGTTTCCTAGAGGACACTATTAGGGCGAGGGCTAACTTCTCTATATTTGGGTACTATGTCTCAGCAGACATTATTGAATGGTTGACACAGTACATTGGTAGCTATATCCTCTCCTTTTCTTGAACTAGAACCGAACTCACTGCTGTTGGGGAGACAACTTGGTACTAGAACAAGTGCTCTCCCTATTCAGGTTTAGAGAGTATAGGTGGATTAACCAAATAAGCTTTCAATTGATTGAAGGCATCCTCGCATGCGGGGGTCCAGTCAAACTCCTTGATTCCTTTCAGGATCTTGAATAAGGGGAAAGCTTTATCAGTCGCCCTTGAAAGTGCAGCTAGCCTCCTGATTAATCTTTGTACATCCTTGATCATCCTGAGGGGAACCATGTCCAAGACAGCCCTGATCTTATATGGGTTGGCCTCAATCCCTTTACCGTGGACCATGTACCTCAAAAACTTTCCCAAGGATACCCCAAAAACGTACTTCATAGGGTTAAGTTTCATTTCATACCTCCATAGGACATCAAAGACTTCCTCGAGATCTTTAAAGCGGTTGACTACTTCCAAACTCTTTACTACCATATCATCAATGTAAATCTCCATGTTCCTTTTGATTTACTGAGTGAATATTTTGTTTACCAATCGTTGGTAGGTCACTCCCACATTCTTCAGGCTAAATGGCATAACTTTGAAACAATACAACCCTCTATCCATGGTAAAGTTTGTCTTTTGTTGGTCGGGCTTATAGATGCATATCTGATTGTCCCCAGAGTAGGCATTCATGAAGTTCAATAGGGCATGCCCGACTGTGGCATCACTTGGATAGGCTTTATTCAAATCAATAAAGTTTACACATTCCGTCACTTCTGTAGTTCATAGCCTTTTTACCTTCTCGTATTTTCGGACCAAGCGCATGTATCTTCTTTTCCATTTCTCGCTGATGGATCAAGAGTTCCTTAAGCAACTCGGCTTCTATAGAAGTTAGATTGGGATTTGGGGAGTGATGGGCTTTTAAGGTTGTCTTGTGATGAACCTCTCCTGATCGATTGCCAACTTATCCCCCGGGGTATTCTGCTCCGTTACTAGATGGCCTTCTATTATGCCATATACCTCTGCTGAGCTAGAGTTTCGTTCTTGTAATGCTAAGGCGTAGTACCTCCTCACCTCATATTAATCCCTTTAAACTACTCTTATATCACCCTCTACTTGGAACTTCATCAATAAATGATAGGTCAATACGAAAGCCTTGAGGGAATTCAAGGTGGGCTTCCCCAAAATAATATTTTAGATTAAGTGGACATTCACCACCAAGAATTTTACCATCAAAGTCCTTTGGTGGTTTGCCTCTCCTGTAAACAATGGCAGCTTTATGCTCCCATCGGACATCACCTTATCCCCAGCAAAGCTATAAAAAAGACTATGTGAGGGCTTCAACATGTCTTGGGTAAGGCCTATCTTGCACGAGGGGGCTCTATGTCCCTCCTGTGTCGACCTCCTAGTGAGGCTGTTGGCATTGTGACCTGGAGCTCGGGTTGAATCCACAAGTTGTTAGGTGGTGAACCTAGTTCTATGTCTACGGGATCTTCCCACCATACTTTCAGGTGTTGACATGGCTTTTAACCACGTTGGAGTAAATAGAATTGTTTTAACGATGTGAAATATGGTTGAGAATGGCTGTCTAGTGTTCTCTCGGATGGCGCCAATTGTTGTCACTAATTTTTAGGTGCCTACTTTGTGGCCCTGAGCTCAGCAATAATAGGCCACGGTGCTAGGCATGTTTTAAGGAAGTCACAGTTGAGGTAGGACTGGAGTAGGACTCGAACAAGCTGAAAGTTGAGGATGGACTGCCACTAAGATGATCCGGGTATCTACAACCACAAGGAATGGTCAGTGGGGGCACAGATGTGAGCACCAGTGCACACCCTCCATCGCCCAAGTCACCATTCTTTTACAGTCAGAATCACAATGAATACACCAGAGAGTGTGTGTATTTTTTGCTTTTGTCCATTTAAAAGAATTATTCTGGTTTTTTCCTACTCTTTCACGCTTCATACCCCTCTCAGTTGGGTAGAGATTACCTTTTATATCTTAGAAGTGTAGCCTTGGATGGATTACACATGACGTCGTACTCCCTAGGATGATGCCACCTAGCCCTCCTCCTAGCCACACCCTACGCTCCAGACTTATTGCAAGTTGTGTAGGGAGGCGGGGGTCAAATCTGCTGACGCTGGAGTAAATGTACTTGTCCACTCTCGTGGTTACATGTGGAGCAGTGGTTGAGGTTTTCAAAGTGGAGTGGGCTGAGATATGGCTGATCAGAAAGCCTGTAGTTCCCTTTAGGTTGGGTAGGTCAACTTTCCTAATTTATGCAAGGGGCAGGTCCAGCAGGTGCTATTTTGGGTAAAACTCGCTTTTCAATCTCACCTAACACTTTGCAGATCATTTAATACATGTCAGACACATTTATCCAAGCCAAAATAGCAACCTGGCAAGCTTTGAAGGGCTTTTGGGCCTTTTTCCCTGCTCTAAAAGCAAGGATTAGGCTTGACTGGGCCAAACTTGATGTCCTATCATGCTAGGTTGTGAACCTTGTGGCCTTTATTGATGGATTAGGCCCAGGGCCTATGAATCCTAGGCTAGCCCAAAGGAAAGAGGGAAATTTTCCCATAACATATATATACAGACCCCATGCTTTATCTACACCTAAGTAATAGAAAGATAATTACATGTATAATTCTATCTTTATCATGCTACAAGGACATATTTATCTTATAGATAAATAACCAAAATTTCATTGTAGATATCTTGTACGTAATTGCTCAGTAAAATTATTATAAAAAAAATAATATTGGCATTCTTCTTGTGCACTTTTACGGCTTCTTGTTAAACTTTTGTTATATATGTTTCACTGTCCACTCTATATATACATTTAGTAGTTAAAGTACAAATTGACAATGTAAAAGGGTATTATACACAATTCAAATCTCACCACTAACATAAGACTACGAAGAAGCTTGAGGCATCTAATCGTCATCCAAAAAAGAAGATGGCATTAGGACAACCTCCTATAGAAATATTTGTAACATGCTTTAATTTAGAAAACTCTAAGATAGACAGTATAAAAAAAAAAAAAAAAAAAACAAACAGTGTTCATATAGAAAATGGCAAACTTTTTGGAGAGATGAAATGAACAATTGAAACATATCTATTAGTAAAATACATGTAACAATAAATTCCAATTTTCAATAATAAACAACAAAAAAAAAACTTCAAATTAAAAAAAATGCATGTAACACCCCCTTACCCAAGCTTAGGTTCCCGAGCTAGGTGTGTTAACTGCAAATTTTTTTTTTCTTTTTAAATTTGATTTGCTAAAAATCTTTTTGGAAAAAATCATAAAAAAACCAAAACATTCCTATACTATTTGAAATCGTTTTGCAAACCACATCATAGACAGTATTACTTTAAAAAAAATTCAAAGTACACACCCACACTGTAAAGGAAAATAGTATTTAAAAATACATAATATCATTGCCCAAAAACAACAAACCAAAATGCAGAAGAACATGGTACCACGCCGCACCCTCTAGTCTGCACCACGCCAAGCCCTACGCTTAACTCTGGACTTACTTGCTATACAGGATAGGCAACTGTGAGTGAAACACTCAGTAGACAACCATATGTATATACCAATGCTATGTCATGAAGTGTAATACTGTACACCTAAAATCATCATTTTTCCCTTTTTTATTTTAAACCGAACAATCTACTCTCTTTTCACATTTCGTGCACAAAACATCACACCTCTGTGGTATGTAGATGAACCACAGTTTCGAGCGACCCACTACTATGTGTGGTCAGTGATTCACAGAGCGACTATAAACCAGAGTTTGAAACCATGCACCTCATCGTGCAAACCATTTTGAAAATACAAACCCCAGAGAAAAATCATTTATTTCACATAAAATAATAAATCACCAGAATCGCTCTATGCAAATGAATGCTCATGTTACAAAGCGCAAGTAAAATCGGACAACATAGCAAAACTCTAATTACCAACCATTCTAATCTAACAGCCGTAATTACCGAAATGCCCCTACTCAGTTAACGATTACAAATTGCTCAGCCATACTGATATAATTACCGAAATATCATTGTTCACTTCAATAATTACCAAGATACCCTTGAGTACATGAATTATTACCAAAATACCCCTCAATAGGTAATTGAATAATTACTATCCTACACTTGGTAAAATTAACAGTCAGTACAATTAGACAAACCAAACATGTCTATACAACCACTTCAGTATACATATTTACATCCATCCATGTACATATTTATAAATACAATTATAAGCATATATATAGAAATACATATATAATAATACACACATATAAACACATACTCACATATACATTTATATACACAAACTCATATATACACACTCATATATGTATACACGTATTTTATACACATATACATGCACACAAACACAATTTATACATGTACATATTTAAATATATACATACCCTCATGTATAAATATACTCACAAATATATATAGTAATTTAGTACTCAATTTAATACATAAATAATTATTTTTATACCCAAACCTTTACAAAACACACTTATGTATATTTAATAAATACGTACATAAAATATATATATATATTATAAAGTATAACTATATTTATATTATACAAACTCATGTAAAACAAATTGTATTTGTAAATATATAAATATTAATAATTGGAAATACATATATATATATATATTAATAAACAAATACTAATTTAATATATATATATATACATTAAAATAATTTAAAAATTAGAAAAGACCACAATACTCCTTCAATTTCAAATATTTTCAACTTTACCTCTACTATGGAAAATGATGAAAACACCGTCAATAATTTTGAAAATTCCATCTGCATCCTTACATGTTAAATGACGAAAATGCCCTTAACCTTTTTGAAAATTCCATTTATGTCCTTTACATACAAAAGACCAAAATGCCCTTATACATTTTTAAATATCTCATTTGATTTCCTTATATGCAAAATGACCTAAATACCCTTGAAGTTTTCAAAAAATTCATAAAATACCCTTTATAAGTGAAATGATTAAAATACCCCCACATATAAAAATTTGCACATAGTTTCCTACACATGCCGTTCCTCTACATACATCACAAACTCAATGATTTCTTCTTCAATTCATCAAATTAATCATGTATCATATCAATTCCACAAACCAATTGTATGAAATCATGCACTAATCCAATAATTTCATGCTTTACTTCACAATTTCTATAAAACCTACACCTAAACTTTTTGGGTTTTAATAAATAAACTTAATACACACTAAAATTAAGTTCAATCCATCATCCCATCAACATCACAACACATGCTTGCAACCAAATATAATATAAAAACATATGAATTTGCATGAAACTAAAAAGGGGTAGTTTCCTACCTTGTATCCAAGCAAGCAAACAAGAACTCCAAGCTTTGCCAAATCACCCAAACTTTGCCAAATTACTCCCCTTGATAGCCGGTCACTACTCTCCAATTTTCACTTGAAATTTCCTTGAATTTTGTGAATTTCTTCACTTTCTCTCTCTAGGTTTTGTTTTCTCTCTTTCTCTAGAAATAATTGAAAACAACACAATTGCAAATGAGAAGCATGAGAGCCGGCCATCAAGGGGTAAAGTATCATAATTGCTAAATTAAATAATAGTATATTAAAGTAAAAGTAAAAGATATTTACTAAATATATATTAAAGAAATGAATAGTGAAAGTCAAAGTGGTCAAATTTTGACCAAGGGCAAAATGGGTAGAAAATTTTTCTCGACTCTCCATGGAATACTCTCGGCCCTTATAAAATGCTTGAGGAATTTAGAAACTGCTCATTTCAGTGAAAAAGACGAAACTACGATAAAACCGAAAATGCATCCGGAAATCGACAGTTTTGAAAAAAAAAACCTTGGTTATTACAATGCATGTAATAAGAAATTTCAATTTTCAGTAATAAACAATAAGAAAAAATTTCAAATTAACAAAGAATTAATTATAAATACTAATTATGGAGTCCAAATTATACAATTCTTAAAATGCTCTAAACACTCAATTTGGGGCTTTTCACAATTCTCAATCAAAATTAGCATATTATACACGAAAACGAAGCCAACGAGATAAGGATTAAGAATCTATCTTTAATTTAACCAGTGACAATTGGCCAGAAAGTGGTGGCCCAAAGGGGTTTTTATGTATAGCTCACAGCTTAATCATGATAGATTAAGCTAAAATGAGCTAAAATAATGTCATAATCGTGTTCAAGGGGTTGAACAAGGGTAGAAAAGGTTCAACCTTTTGGCAGTATCCAATGAAACGAGGATATAGAAAGTGGATAGTTTTCGGTGTTTTTTGGCTGTTACTAGCCAAAAAAGTAAATATATACTAAAGTAAAGTTAAAAGATATTTACTAACTATATTAAAGAAATAAATAGTCAAAGTCAAAGTGGTCAAACTTTGACCAAGGGCAAAATGGGTAGAAAAATTTTCTCGACTCCCCACAGGGTACTCTTGGCCTTTACGAAATGTCTGGGGAATTTAGAAACTACGTGTTTTGGTGAAAAAAGCAAAACCGCTACAAAACCAAAAACATGTTCGGAAATCGACAGTTTCGGAAAAATAGCTTAGTTATTACAACTCCCTCCTTCTTAAAAAAAATTTCATCCTCGAAATTTTATTAAAAGAGTAAACATGCTACACGCTCCCAAGTCACTTCTTCTACAACGTGATTCCTCCATAGAACTTTAACCAACGGAATTGCTTGATTCCTAAGAACTTGATCCTTTCGGTCCAAAATTTTTATTGGTTTTTTCTCGTACGTCAGATTTTTATGAACCTCCAACAACTCATATTCGATGACATGAGAAGGATCATGCACATACTTCCGCAACATCGAAACTTATAAAATATTGTGCACACTGAATAGATTGGGAGGTAAAGCCAAACGATAAGCTAAAACCCCAATCCTCTCCAATATTTTAAAAGGTTCGATAAAATGAGGTCCTAACTTTCCTTTTTCCTGAACCTCAGCACACCCTTCAGATGTACAACTTTAAGAAATACCTTCTCACTAACCTTGAATTTGAGATCTTTCCGTCTCACATCTGCAAAACTCTTCTGTCGATCTAGAGCTGCTTTCATCCTTTGACGAATCTTGTTGACGATATCGCTAATTTGTTTCAAAATCTCTAATTCAAGCAACTTTCATTCACTAACTTCATCCCAATGCGATAGAGGGCCGTACTTATGTCCGTAGAGAGCCTCATATGGAGCCATCCCAATGGATGCATGAAAACTATTATTGCAAGAAAACTCCACCAGCGGTAAATGCTTTTCCTAGTTTCCTTCAAAATCCAGCATACATGCTCTCAACATGTCTTCAAGAGTTTGAATTTTCTGCTCCGTCTGACCATCTGTCTGTGGATGAAAAGTTGTACTAAATGTCAACTTAATCCCCATAGCTTTATGTAGACTCCTCCCAAACAACGAAGTGAACCTCGGATCTTGATCGGAAAAAATTGAAACAGGCACACCATGGAGCAGTACAATCTCATTCACGAAAAACTAAACCAACCTCTCCATCGAATGAGTTCGCTTTATGGATAGAAAATGGGCCGATTTTTCGCCAATCAACCCACTATCACTGAATCGTATTGTTGCCTCGCTGAGATCATGGTAAACCTACAACGAAATCCATATATATGCATTCCCACTTCCACTCTGGAATTACCAAAGGTTTTAGCAAATCAGAAGGTCTTTAGTGCTCAATCTTCACTTGCTGACAAGTTAGGCACTGCTCTACAAACCTTGCAATGTCTTACTTCATACCAGCAGTCTTAGAGACGTCCTTGTACATCTTAGTAGGCTTAGGGTGAACTGAGTAAGGTGTACAATGAGCCTCTACCAAAATTTTCTTCTTGATCTCCTTGACATTTAGCACACATAACTGAGTACCAAACCTCAAAGTCCCATCTCCGATGAGATTGAACTCTAGCTTCCTCCTTTTAATGACTTCATCTTTGATCTTCTGAAGATCTGCATTGCTAGCTTGTCCCTCCTTTATCTTGTCCACGATCGAAGGTTGAATTGTAAGCAACGCCAACATAAATGAATATTGGTTAGAAACTAACTCAATGTCCATACTTTGTAAATCCTCCAAAATACAAGGTTGAGAAGTGATCAGACAACCACTAAACCCTGCATACTTTCTGTTCAATGCATCTGCCACGACGTTCGCCTTACCTAGATGATAGTTGGTATAGTCATAATCCTTAACTAACTCTAACCATCTCCTCTGCCTCATGTTTAACTCCTTCCGAGTGAAAAAGTACTTGAGACTCTTGTGAAATGTATAGATGTCACACTTTACTCCATTCAAGTAATGACGTTAGATCTTCAATGCAAGCACTGCCGCTGTTAACTCCAAATCATGCGTAGAGTAATTTCGCTCATACACAAATTGACGCAAAGCGTATGTAATCACCATGTCATTCTACGTAAGAACGCATCCCAGACCTTTTTCTGAAACATCACTATAGATTATGAAACTGTCTTCACTGTTCGGCAAAGTAAGAATAGGTGCAGAGACCAGTTTCCTCTTCAACTCATGGAAACTCTTCTCGTACTTCTCCGACCAAACAAACTTACTTTCCTTCCTCAACATCTGAGTTAATGGCAATGCAATCTTGCAAAACCCTTCTACAAATTGACAATAGTAGCCTACCAAACCAAGAAAACTTCAAATTTCTTCGACGTTTGTTGGCCTTTTCCACTCATGTACCACTACATCCACCTAACTACCTTCAGAAGATATCACGTGTCCCAAAAAAGTAATACTTTCCAGCCAAAACTCATGCTTCTTAAACTTAGCATACAACTGGTTCTTGCGCAAACACTGCAGCACTAACTTTAAATGCTCCTCGTGGTCAGATATCGACGTGGAATAAATAAGGATATCATCAATAAATACCATCACAAATTTATCTAAGTAGTCGTGAAAAACACGATTCATCAAATCCATGAATGCTGCTAGTTCATTCGTCAATCCAAATGGTATTACAACAAACTCATAATGACCATACCTCGTGTGAAATGCACTCTTTGATTTGTCATCCTCGATTTTCAACTGATGGTAACTAGAATGAAGGTCGATCTTTGAAAAGATACTCGCCCCTTATAACTAACCGAACAAGTCATCAATCCTCGGCAATGGATACTTATTCTTAATTGTTACCTTGTTGAGCTATTGGTAATTAATGCACAGACGCATTGAACCATCTTTCTTCTTTATGAACAAAACTGGTCCTCCTCACGGCAAAACTCTAGGCTTAATAAAACCTTTGTCTAAAAGATCCTGCAATTGCTCATTCAACTCCTTCAACTTTGCCGGTGCCATTCGATATGATACCTTAGAAATAGGTGTAGTCCCTGGTACTAAGTCAGTTGTGAACTCTACCTCTCGATCCGGTGGTAACGTAAGTAATTCCTCAGGAAAAACATCTAAAAAGTGCTAAATGACTCTGACATCTTGCAGTTGAAGAGTATCCAGTAACTTATCAACGATGCCAACAAGAAATACCTGACACCCTTGACGCAAACATTTAAGAGTTTGCATCGCCTTTAGCAACTTAGGCCACGGTCTAAACATCAAACCTGCAAACTCAAACCTCTGACCATCTATAGGGCTAAACCGAACTTTCTTCTCTTTGCAATCAATGCAAGCCTACATTTAGATAGCTAGTCCATAACAAAAATTACATCGAAATCTGACATTTCCAATATAATCAAATTGGCACGCAATGTCTCATTATCGTGGCACACATCACAGTCACTAAGCAAAGAAGAAGCAAACATGCTTATACCTGAAGGTGTAGCAACAGATAAACCACAATCAAGACTAATAGGTTCTCCAGCCAATTTAGCAGTAAAATGACTAGATACAAAAGAGTACGTAGCACTCGAATTAAACAGTACAAAAAGCATTTAAACCATTTAAGGTAATGGTACCTGCAACCACTGTGGTGTAGTCTTTCTCCGCATCCTCCTTAGTCAACACAAACACACATCCTTGAGTAGGATACTGCGTCTTTGCCGCTTTTGGACAATTCCTCCTTATGTGACTAGGTTTGGCACATCCATAACACATTACAGTTTTTCCCCAGCACTCTCCAAAATGTTGTCTTCTGCACTTACTACACTGTGGAACACTAGGTCGGTTATCACCCATCTTGAACCTCTTATTGCTGTTATCGTCGTGATCACCACTCGACCAAAGCTTCTCATTGAACTTCCTCTTCTGAGAGGATCAACCTCTCCACTGCTTCTTTACAGGAGCAGAACTTAATCCTATTACCTTTCCTATCTCTGAAATAGGATCCTTTGCAATCAACTGCACCCGCTGTAATAACTCAGAGTATGAAAGAAACTGAAACATGACGACAGTATTATAGAGCTCAGGTCACAGTCCCTTTTCAAACCGTCGAGCCTTTCATTCCTCAATATCTACAAGATGTGGCATGTAGCGAGATCGAACTTTCTCTCGTATTCAATAAGGGAAAGATTTCCTTGTTTCAAGCTTATAAACTCAGCTTCCTTTTCCTCCTGCTTCACTCAAGGAAAATACTTATCATAAAACAACGTCTTAAATAATACCCACATCATCGAATGCTCATCTGTGCGATATGCTTTCTTGATCATATCCCACCAGTGACTGGCTCTCTCCTTCAGCATGAAGGAATCACAGATCACCTTTTGCGTCTTTGAAACGTTAGTCAGTAAAAAGATCTTCTCTAACTCCCGAATCTAATTTTCTGCCACTAAAGGATTCGACAATCCGTCAAATTCCGGAGGATGAAGATCATGAAATTGTTTCACCACCATATTAATCCCCGCAGGTTGAGGCAGTTGTTGGGGTTGTGATTGTTACTATTGCATATTTGAGCCACCAACCTTTCAAAAGCCTCCAACAAACAACCCATACCCCGAACTGCTCTTAGGCTAGGGATGAACATTCCTTGTAAAATATGGCATCTACATCCAACGAGAGAATAAATCTTAAATAAATTATTCGGTAATAATTTAATAAGATAGATAACAAAGCAACACTTCATTTTTATAATAAAGAGTTATACAACCAGTACACCATATATATTACACAATATATACATAGTATATGTATACCCATATATACATATACTATATGTATAAAATGTAATATATATACTATATGTATAAAATGTAATACATATACTATATGTATAAAATATAATACATACACACACACAACAAGGTCACTATGACGTCGAAACCTTAATTACTAGCTACCTCATCCCACGGGTTGAAATTCTCCGGGTTAACCGGCTCATGCGTATACCTACGAGGAATGTAGTCATCAGAACCCATGGAGTCCTCCTCAAAAATAGCGGCCGCAACAGGTGGTGCTTTAAACCCCTGTCCCAGCGCATGTGCCCTTAAAGCCCCCTACTCAGTAGGGTCCTCATCTAACTAGTCTAAATACCATAAGAACATCTCATGGAAATGCTCAGTCTGCATCTGCTAGAACCTTTTGGTAGGCATGTAATAATGAGCACATCCCCGTATCGGTATCATGACAGCATCCCAGCATAAAAACATTGCAACATCCTGTCTCCGTCCCTCTAGCTCTCGATGAGCTGAGTCTTCATCCAAACCAACATCATGGTATCCTCTACCATATGTGGACGGAACATTACTCTTATGAAACCCCCTCCCAGTATACGATCCATATGATGACTCCCTCCTCGGTGTCACCGCACGTACTGCCATCGATGCGTCACGTCCCCCACGGATGGAACAAAAGGCACATCTAAGAAGCACGTGAACGTAAAAAAGCAAATAAACAAATATGCAATACTAAAAGTAAATTCAAAAGATAGTCTACCTAGGTGCATAGGTGGACACTGGAGCATCAGCAAGTACATGTATAAAAACTTAGGGTTCTGATACCAAAACTGTAACACCCCCTTACCCAAGCCTAGATTCTTGAGTAAGGCGTGTTAATTGTAAATTTTTTTTTTCTTTTTAAATTTGATTTGCTGAAAACATTTTTGGACAAAACCACAATAAAACCAAAACATTCCTTTACTCTTTGAGATCGTTTTGCAAACCACACTATATACAGTATTATGTTAAAATAAATTCAAAGTACACACTCATACCATAAAGAAAAATAGTATTTAAAAATATATAATATCATTGCTCAAAAACAATAAACCAAAATGCGGAAGAACATGGTACCATGCCGGCCCTCTAGTCTGCACCCCACCAAGCCCTACTGCTTAACTCTAAACTTATCTGTCACACAAGACAGACAACTGTGAGTGAAACACTCAGTAGACAACCATATGCATATGTCAATGCCATGTCATGAAGTGTAACACTGTACACCTAAAATCATCATTTTTCCCCTATTTATTTTAAACCGAACAGTTCACTCTCTTTTCATGTTTCGTGCACAAAATATCACACCTCTGTAGTATGCGGATGAACCACAGTTTCAAGCGACCCACTGCTATGTGTAGTCAGTGATTCACAGAACGACTATAAACCAGCATTTGAAACCAAACACCTCGTCGTACAAACCATTTTGAAAACATAAAGGCTAGGGAAAAATCTTTTATTTCACATAAAACAATAAATCATCAGAATTGCTCTATGCAAATGAATGTTCATGCTATAGTACACAAGTAAAAGGAGACAAAATAGCATAACTGTAATTATCAACCGTCCTAATCCAACAGCCGTAATTACCGAAATGTCTCTGCTCAGTCAACGATTACAAATTGTTTAACCACACTGATATAATTACTGACATGCCAATAGCCACTTCGATAATTACCAAGATACCCTCGAGTACATGGATAATTACTAAAATACCCCTCAATAAGTAATTGATTAATTACTATCTTACCCTCGATTAAATATATAGTCAGTATAATTATACAAACCAGATATGTCTATACAACCACTCTGGTATACATATTCACGTCCATCCATGTATATATTTATAAATACAATTATAAACATATATACATAAATACATATAATAATACACACATATAAACATATACTCACATACACATATACACACACTCATATATCTATACACATATGTTATACACATATACATGCACACAAATATAATTTATACATGTGCATATTTGTACATATATGTACCCCTATGTATAAATATACTCACAAATATATATATAATTTAGTACTCAATTTAATATATAAATAATTATTTTTATATACAAACCTTTACAAAACACACTTACATATATTTAATAAATATGTACATAAAATAGATGTATTTTGTAAAGTATAACTCATGTAAAATAAATTGTATTTGTAAATATATAAATATTAATAACTGGAAATACATATATATATATATATATATATTAATAAACAAATACTAATTTAATGTATATATACATTAAAATAATTTGAAAATTAGAAACGACCACAATGCCCCTCCAATTACAATATTTTCAACTTTACCCCTACTATGGAAATTGATGAAAATACCGTCAACAATTTCAAATATTCCATCTACGCCCCTACATATAAAATGACCAAAATGCCCTTGACCTTTTTTGAAAATTCCATTTATATCCTTTACATGTAAAAGACCAAAATGTCCTTAAACATTTTTAAATATCTCATTTGAGTCCCTTACATGCAAAATGACCTAAATACCCTTGAACTTTTTGAAAATTTCTAAAATACCCTTTATAAGTGAAATTATTAAAATACCCCCACATATAAAAATTTACACATAGTTTCCTACACATGCCGTCCCTATCCATACATCACAAACTCAATGATTTCTTCTTCAATTCATCAAATTAATCATGTATCACATCAATTCCAGAAACCAATTGCATGATATCATTCACTAATCCAATAATTTCATGCTTTACTTCATAATTTCCATTAAATTTACACCCAAACTTTTGAGGTTTTAATCAATAAACTTAATACACACTAAATTAAGTTCAATTTATCATCCCATCAACATCACAACACATGCTTGCAACCAAATATCACATAAAAACACATGAATTTGGATGAAACTAAAAAGGGGTAGTTGCCTACCTTGTATCCAAGCAAGCAAATAAGAACTCCAAGCTTTACAAAATCACCCAAACTTTGCCAAATTACTCCTCTTGAGAGCCGGCCACTACCCTCCAATTTCCACTTGAGAGCCGTCACTCAGTCTCTTTGCTTGTCTTTGTCGCCTTTCATCAAAATTCTCTTCATCTTCTCATCCCTAGCCAATCTTGCTATCACCTAGCCTTTTGCCATAGCCAAGCCTCAGGTACATTTTCTTTCACCTGGGGTTGCATATATGCTTGTGAATCTGTGGAACATGTTGTGTTTTTTATGTGGTTTTGGCTAAGATTAGTTGGTTTTGTTTAGGGATTTTTTTTATTATTTTGTACTATGGTTTTGCTATGTGGGTTTGTTCTATGAGGGATTTGTTCTATTTGTTTATCCTATGGGTTTGTGGGTTTGTTCTGTTTTTTGGTTTGTGATTTTTTTATACCACCATTGAATGCATCAAAATTGAAAAGCACTAAAACTCAAACCTGGTAAGCATCAATTTTCTAGCTACACTTTCGCTGCTTTTTAAGTAGTACCTACTTCTCAATTTAATAGGTTTCATTGGTTTTTCTACTTTTCAAAGATAGTGGTTGCAGAAGGGCAGACAATAACATTTTTTAAGTTTTATTAACTTCATTTTTTATGATTTTTCAGTGGCAATTGGAATATATATGCCAAAGTATATTGAGTATTTGACAGCTAGACTGGAGATAGATTTTAGCCAGAAAGACATTAAGAATTTTTTGAGAACATATACAATGGAAGAATGTATCAATAAATTACTTGTTTGAAGAGCACGTGATGTGTTTGTACATTAATTATAATACATATGGTTTTTTGGTGCTTTATAAATTAATTTTTTGTTATGTAAACATGATTCTTGCATATTGAATTATAAAGTTTTGCATATTTCATTTTTATAAAATCAAATTTGCATTTCTTATGTTAATAATCTTTATATCTTTTTTTCTTCAAATGCAAGTAGAAATTCCTTCTATTTGGACATTTCTTCTATTTGGAAATTGAAACCAAATAGCAATTGCAATTGTGGCATAGAATAAAAAATACCTCAATAAATCCTCAACATAAATTGAACTAAAGCAAACAAAATAATTAACATATTAATAAATATTTAATTTAAAGCTAAAGCTCAAATATAAATCGAATATATATATATATATATATATATATATATATATATATGAGGGAATCAAAAATTCCCTGAGTTGCTTTACAACTAATATAATATAAATCGTTTGAATGTATGAGTGTGTACCATAGATTTGAATCTAAAAACAGTTGAAGATGACACTCAAATAAGTGATCCAATATTACAATACTCAAAAAACAAATAAATCAATTCAGATTTATTAAATGCAAATCATGCCTTCCAACTTCAGTCAAAACTCAAGCTTAAAAATCTCCTTACTGTGTTCTAGAGAGAGAAGGATGATGAGAGTAATCGATAAAAAGTTGAATGGTTTTGTAAGAAAGAAGGGTTCTCCTAGTTGGTAAAAGTGGGGTTGACAACTTTTTTGGTTACCAAATAATCTTATTGAACAATAATTTCATGTTTTGGTTAGTGGTCAATTTGGATTTACTAGCCTAGTAGGCCTATTAGGTACTTTTGGATTGAATTAAATGAGAAAAACTGGCACAAGCTATTTAATGGGGCTCATTATTGTGGTTAAGGTTTAGTTGGCGCAAAAAAATTATAATATAGCTTAGGTTAATTTATTTAAACAAGGCTACTCTACTTGGAGATTATGAGCCCATAAGAATAAATAAATTTGACCAAATTCTAAATTAGTAAATTACAAATCTATTTTAGTAGTTTAATTGGGTAATTATTTTTGGGCTTTTTCCTACAAGATGATATTTTTATCCACATGTGTTAGTGGGGCTTTTGATAAAATTATGCTCATTGTTTGTTTAAATTTTGACCCAAGTGTGAAGGCCCAAAAAGTTTAAAAATATCTTGAATTCTTTTATATGTTTTAAATTGTTGGTTTATTTAAAATATCAAAGTTTTATTATTATTCTATACAAAATTTCTCCAATAAGATACTTATTCTTCCCAAATACTTTGCTCACTAAAAAAGGGTGATATCTTATTATTTTTTGTAGCCTTTTACTATTTTCTCATTCATCCGAAGTCTCATTTAGAAACTTTCATTCAAAGGCTTACAATTTTGCCTGTTTCATTCGGAGGTTAACTTAATTTTTTATCTTATCCAAAAGGTCTACTTTATGAATAATTTTAACTTAGTCAAACATTCAGCTTGCGTACACTTGTTACCTTTTTAAATGTCGTGTAGCACACGTATTCTTATATCACTTTATTACACTAAAAAAACTCATTTTATCTTATTTCCCCTCTGTCTCTCTCTCTCCCCTCTCACATTTCTCTCCTCCTCTTTACTCTTTCTTGACCTTTTAATATTTATACAACTAAAAGCCCTTAACCCTTCGTTTATGGTAAAAAATTGAAGGAGAACACTCTAAGTCACTTATTCTTACACCATTTTTGGAAAGCCTTAATGAGTAAGCAAGTTTTGGACTTTTTCCTTAAAGAAAAACACCGACAAATACGTTTCTTGGTGATTATTCTCAAAAGGGAAAAACTTATATGGTTCACTTTGAAGGAGTTGGATTTTCAACCATTTTTAGCACTACTTATCTTTATATTTTGATTTTTACCTTGCTTTTGTGGTTAAAGAAAAGTTTTTTTCCTTTTTTTTTTTTTCATACAATTCTTTTGGTCATCCTCTATTAAAAGCCCACTTATGTAAAGCTTTCGAAGGACAGTTTTTTTTTTTTTTTATGCAAAAGCTTTCTTTTGTTTGACTTTTTTTGCAAAAAGATGGAAAGACAAAAAGAGTGTTATCGATGTTTTTCCAGTTTTCATGTGTTTTTGAACAAGAAAGTGTCTTTTCCATACACTTAAAAGGACAGTATCTAGAGAAAGTGGTTCTTTGGCACCGGATCTAGTTTGTTTTCATCTAGACCTCACTTGGTTTCTTTAAATCTTTTTGGATTTTTTACTAGATCTCATTTGTACTTCTCTAGATATATATTTTCATGTGGTTTTCAATGTTTTCTATGGCTAGATCTATATTTAGAAAAAGAATGATTTTTATGTTGAGATCTAGCCCATTTTGTCCAACCAAAAGTATCTTATCTTAGTTACCAAGATATCCATTTTATTGTATTTAACAAAGTAATTAATATATGTAGATCTAGTTCAAAGTAAAGGTTCTTTTTTTTTTATATAAATATTTTGAAGTGTTTTGTATTTAAAGCTTCCAAAGTACATGAGATCTCTCACTTCTAATTAAAACTAGATTCTATTTTTATACATTGAAACTTTGTCTTGCTTGTTTCCCTTTGTATTCTTGGAGCTTGCTTTTGCAAGGAGATGATACAATGAACTTTTCTTAAATTTTGGTTGTGAGGTCATAAGTCACTGTATATGGAAGTGCTGCTTTCTTTACCATGTTATGTGCAAATTACTGTGTCCGTTTTGTGTTAAAACTTTGGCTTGCGAGTGCTATTGACCAATTTCGAGTATTGTAATCTTTTGCTACCTTAAACCACTTCTCACAGTGAACTTCTTTCTTTTGTGCTATGTTGTTGGATTTGTAATTAAGTGAACCCTCATTTCAAAGGAGCCCTTTGACTCAACTCACATCAATAGAGAACTCAAAACTATTATTCGAAGTGCTGCATCTAGACAAATCTATTAAGGTGGATACTTAGCTTGTTTTTAGGTTGAAGCTATTATCTGGAGGACCATTCAATTCATATTCAAACAAATCTATTAAAGCGGGCAAGCCAACCCTCTTGCCTTCTTCCTTATTATGCTTTTCTTAAGTTTTGGTTAGTGCTACTTTCTTTGGCATGTTATATGCAAATTACTGTGTTCGCTTTGTGTTAAAATTTGGCTTGCAAGTGCTATTTACCAATTTTGAATATTGTAATCTTTTGGTCCCCTAAACCACTTCTCACAGTGGACTTCTTTCTTCTATGCTATGTTGTTGGATTTGTAATTAAGTGGATCCTACTTTCAAAGGAGCTCTTTGACTTAACACACTGCAATAAAGAACTTAAAATGGGTACTCGAAGTACTGCACCTGGACGAATCTATTAAGGTGGATACTTAACTTGTTTTTAGGCTGAAGCTATCATTTGGAAGACCATTTAATTCATATTCATATTCAGACAAATCTATTAAGGCGGACAAGCCAACCCTCTTGCCTTCTTCCTTATTGTGTTTTTCTTAAGTTTTGGTTGTGAGGTCATAAGTCACTGTATATGGAAGTGCTGCTTTTTTTAGCATGTTATGTGCAAATTACTGTGTCTGTTTTGTGTTAAGACTTTGGCTTGTAAGTGCTATTTACCAATTTTCGAGTATTGTAATCTTTTGTTCCCCTAAAGCATTTCTCACAGTGGACTTCTTTCTTATATGCTATGTTATTGGATTTGTAATTAAGTGGACCCTCCTTTCAAAGGAGCCTTTTGACTTAACTCATCGTAACAATGAACTCAAAATGACTACTTGAAGTGCTGCATCTAGACGAATCTGTTAAGATAGATACTTAGCTTGTTTTTATGCTAAAGCTATCATCTGGAGGACTATTCAATTCATATTCAAAAAAATCTATTAAGGTGGACAAGCTGCCTTCTCGCCTTCTTTCTTATTGTGCTTTACTTACATTTTCATCTTAGAGAGAGAAACTAAGAACCTAAATAGAGAAAGTGAAGGATTTTAGTGAAATTCAAGGAATTTTTCAAAGGAGAGTTAAGGTTTTGAACCGGTTCTCAAGGGGAATTTAAGGAGATTGTTTGAGGTGATTTTCAAAGCTTGGAAGTGGTGATTTCTTGCTTGGAAGAGAGGTAGGCAACTATTCATCTGTGGCTTTTCAGGTAAATGTGTAGTTTTATGTGATAAATGGATAAAATTATGTGTTATTGAGATGTTGTGATAATTGTACATGCTTAATTTCATATGTATTACGTGTGTGACGAAACCCTCAATTTGTTTGGGATTAGGGTTTTGTGAAATTGTTAGATTTTAGCTTGAATCATGTGTTTTAGTGCATGATTTGTTGGAAATGATTGTTGTATATGGTATTAGCACTTGTTAATTTGATGTATTGGTGAGACAATGGATGGATTGTGACTTGTAGAGGGGTTGGACATGTGAGGGGTGCATTTGATAAATTTTTAGTTGTGAGGGGCATTTTATTCTTTTTCACAAGTTAGGATCATTTGGGTATTTTTGAAATTGTTAAGGGTGTTTTTGTTATTTTACATGTAAGGGACAAATGAAATTTATAAAAATAATTAAGGGCATTTTAGTCTTTTACATGTGAGGGATATAAATGGAATTTTAAAAAAGGTCAAAGGCATTTTGGTCTTTTGACACATTGGAACATAATTGAAAATTTGAAATTATTGAGGGTATTTTAATTTTTTTCATAGGAAGGATAAGATTGGAAAACTTGAAAATATAAGGGGGAATGTGGTCGATTTGCGTTTCCAAATATTTTGTTATATATATAAATATGTTAGTTTATTTAATATATATGTATACTCAATTATATTTATTTATATTTTTATTAATATATTTATCTATACATTTATTTATATAGTAATATTTATAATTATGTTTTACAAAATGCATATATATTATGTATACATTTATTACATATTTATAAATGTCTTTTGTATATGGGTAAATTTATAAATATTTATTTACGTATAAAAATAAATATTAATCTATATATTATATATAGGTATATTTATGCATTGGTGTATATATATATATATACTCATATATATGTATAAGTTGTATTTGTGTGCATGTATATGTGTATAAAATATAGGTATACATATATAAGTGTGTATATGTATATTTGTATATATATATTTATATGTGTATATTTTTATATATGTGTTTATAATTTGTATATATATATTTATATGTGTATATTTTTATATATGTGTTTATAAATTTGTATATATGCTATTATTCTTATATGTATATATATGTATATGGTTGGGGAATATTATTTGTACTGTGATTTAATCAGAGGTAGTTTGGTAATTGACCATTTGCCCTTATGAGTATTTTGGTAATATCTATTTACTCAAGAGTTATCTTGATAACTATTGAAAGGGTTAGTGGTACTTCGGTAATTATATCGGGTTGATTGGTGTTTGTCAATCATTAATTTAAGTAGGGGCATTTCGGTAATTATCACTGTCAGGTGAGATAATATGGTAATTATGCATTGTATTGCTTTGCGTGGTGGTATTTATGTTTTGTTACATATGCATTCATTTTAATGGAAGAATTCAAAAGTTTTATTGTTTTATGTGAAATGATAAATTTTTTTTTAAGGGTTTATATTTTTCAAAATAGTTGCACTGGTGTGAGTGCATGATTTTAAATCCTATTTTTAAATAGCTCTTTGAATCACTGACCACGGATAGGTGGGTTCCACAAGAACAATGATTCAACCGCATACCATGGGTGGCCGTGGGGTATCGTGTGGCTGTACAAAATGTAGAATGAGAGTGAGCTATTCGATTTATAAAATAAAGAGGGAAAAAATGTGATTTTATGTGTATTATTGTACAATACATGACATAGCATTGACATGTGCATTTGAGTTGCTTATTGAGTGTTTTTTTACTCACAATTGTTTGTACATGTTATAGGTAAATCTAAGACTTCTCAATAAGATTTGGTAGGGTGCAGATTGGAGAGCACATCATAGTACTATGTTCTTTTGCATTTGATTTGGTATTTTGGGTAAGGATACTTTGTGTATTTTAAATACTCTTTTTACTTTACGGTGTGAGAGTATACTTTGATGTATATTAAAATATTACTGTTTTATGATGTGATTTACAAAATGATCTTAAAAAGTAAAGGAAAGTTTTAATATTATTATGGTGTTGTCCAAAATTATTTTTATCAAATCATTTAAAGAAAAAATATTTACATAGTAATCACACCTTATTTGGGAATCTATGCATGGGTAAGGGGGTGTTACAACGGATTTCGACCCTAGCATTGAAGGGCGAGTCCACTAGGGAGTTAAGGGAGCAAATCTGACAATGCTGCCATGTAGAGCATGTAAAACCTTAAGTGCATCTCAAGATACAAAAGGTAGCCGCTCTCCAAAGTCAAGTCGCTATAATGCCTATATACCTATTCCAGAGATTGTCGTTGCACCCTTAGTAGATGTTATACGAAATTTCAAAGAGAACATAAATGAGTTGATTACTATTATCATGCAATTGTAGGAAGACTTGACCAAACCAACTACCTAGCCATCAAACAAGAGGCATCTTCCATCCAAAATGTACACATGTAGGAGTCAAACAACGACTCCTTTTTCACTCAAGCTGATATGATAGCGCTGCTGGAGAAAGAGCTTAACAAGCCATCCATGGAAGACTTGAGATATGTTCCACAACCTTCGTTTTTAGTATAAATCTTCCACAAGTAATATTTGATTGGATATGAGACTCCACATTTCATTCTATTCGATGGAAAGAAGGGTAATCCAAAAGAGCATGTCAACGAATTCATAGATGCTTTAGGACCACATGCAGAAAACCACGACCTTTGCCTAAGGGAATTCTCAAAATCTCTCATGGACTGCTATAGCGCATAGACATGGTATACTTCACTAACCCCTGGTTCTATTAAGTACTGGGAAGATTTAATCTCCACACTTTACAAGTGATATGCACCTAAACAGCTCTGTGCCTAAGATTGTAATAAGATAGAATTTTCGATTGCTATAGCTTAGGTTCTATTGGGTTCTAATGGGATCATCCTATTGATAAGTCTAGGTTTGAACTTTAATTCTCAGTTAGAAAAGTTCATAATATTAGTCCTTAGAGAACCAACAGTTTAGCTCTCACATGAGAAAATTGAATAGTTTTCAAAAGTCCTTTCTTGAATATTAAACTAGCCTATTTATTGGTAAAGTACAAAGCTTAAAAGCTCTAAAAAAAAAAAGTGGTTGGCCTTAAAGTGTTTATTGGGCTGCCAAACAAAAATGCCTACTCTCCTAAACAAGCACACTTTCCTCATTTATTTAGACTTAGTCAACTTTCCTTATAAATTAAAAATTAACTAATTACATGTGCAAATAAAATTAGGAAAGTAGTAGCTTGTTCAACTAAAAGAAATAAAACATAATTAAATTAAGGTTTCCTAATTCAGCAATAATAAATAAACAAAAATTACAAACTTAGGCTCCAAGTAACTTGAAGGCTAAGTTATCTCAATCAGCCAATGTGGAATGAAGCCAAACGTGTATCCTCCATGCAATGCCAACTAGGACGCCACATAATCAAGCCTTGCCATGTCACTAAGTGGCTACTATGTCATCAAGCTCAGGTGAATGTATGAATTTGCCCTTCACGTGAACTTCTTCCAATCGGCTGCCATGCATGTACAAAGTGGTGACCAACCTTGGTTCCTCCCAAGTAAAGATCTTGCCCTCCAGTATCTCCCAGATTAAACCATTCAATACTTCTTTGAACCGATTTGACCTAGCTTTTGTTATTGGTCCCAATGGCATTTCCAAAGGCTCTAGACACTATTCTTGAGTGCTTCTTGATTGATCCTCATCAACAAGATATTAAGTAGTCATTCCACACTTAGGGGCTAGACCCTATACATCTAGCATGAAAAGGCATATATAGCTCTGTACAAGATCATCAACAATTATAGAGCACTTTCTGTCAACGAATAATTGGCAGCAACCTTGGATAGATATGACAATAAGCACCAACTAGGAGTTTATAAAATATTTTAATTGGTATATAAGTTGGAAACCACTAACCAATCTTATTGTATTCCTAAAACGGTTGATTAAATTGAGATCTAACAACACACTATACCAATTAAATTATAGGTAAAGTTGAAACAATGAATAAGACTCTCATTCATATACTAAGAGAATTGATGCACGAGTTTGCTGGAGACTAGAGTACTCAGCCAGAGAGTTTCAACATGCCATTCTTGGAGGCACAAGAATAAGGAAATAAGTTTGAACAAACTGACAAATAAAGTACAACGTTGTCATCCGAAGAAAATCTAAGGTTTCTAGAGGAAACCATAATCAGCACCATTGCTATGATTTTTCATAATGCAGGAAAAGAAAAGTAGCGATGGACTCGACATGAGGGCTGAAGCAGACACGCACTCTTCGACATAGTTCAAAGTTCTAGTCTCTTTTCAACCAACTAAGATATGGACCTCAAGTAAAGGTAGCAATAATTCAAACATTCATGAGGATCTTGGTGGATCACAAATGAAAATATTATGCAACAAAACCAAAGGCACATGAGCTTTCTTGGAGATTACACATGTAATCATTTTCACGGACAAAGACATGAAGGTTCTTTATCCAGATCACCAAAAAGCTCTATATCTCAAAGCACAACAAATGAAGTCTTTATCCAAAGAGCTCTTATGGACATAAGATCATTATTTAACATCATCCCATTGGTATGCTGGATGCTACAAACATTCCAAAAAACAAGATTTTCGAAGCTAAAACTCAAATGTATGACTTTGAGAATCCTTTGGAGGCATGCACCGAAGACAATGCCAGAGACAACATCAGAGAAAGCACTACCAGAGGAGCACAACTATGTCAAACATATTGTGGCACCAAAATCTCTTCAAGATGGATTCAACTCAATGATGAAGCAAGCATATGGTAGCAAAAACTAATGGCACATGGATGTTGTTGAAGACACTCAGCATGATCCTGTCAACTAAAGATTGCTCAAGGCCTGCCAGACCCAAAGCTATTTGGAAAAACAATAATATATCCAGAATCACACAACATCATACATATTTGTGAAGCAAAATATTTATGCCACGTCATGAAAGTATGTAAAGAAAAATATTCATGTCACGTCATGCAAATTTGTCAAACAAAATATTCATACTACGTCACGTAGATTTGTCAAACAAAATGTTCATACCATGTCATGCAGATTTGTCAAACAAACTGTTCATGCCACATCAAGCAAATATTTCAAGAAAAATGTTCATGTCACGTCATGTAGAATTTTCAAGCAAAATATTCATGCTACGTCATGCAAGTATGTCAAGCAAAATGTTTATGCCACGTTATGTAGATTTGTCAATTAAAATGTTCATACCACATTACTCAAGTATATCAAGTAAATGTTCATGCCATGTCATACAAATATGTCAAGTAAAAATGTTCACGTCATGCAAATGTGTCAAGGAAAAGTTCGTGTCATGCCATGTCATGCAAGCGTATCAAGCAAAGTTTTATGTCATAATGTTACAAAATATATATTATATAATTTTTTAGAAAATTATGATCGTTCCCTCTAAAAAAATGCTAGATGCAAATTTTATGTTAATACATCAATAGGATTATGACGAATGTAAAGTTATGTTTAAGGGAAGACATGCTTGAGACAATGGTACTTGTATTGGACACTAGTTCTGTGCCAACATATTGATGTTGTCTCTCCGAATTCAAAGCCAACTAAATAAGGAATATCTACAAAATATGTTGATCCCATCATGTTAGATGCAAAGCTACAAAGACATGACAGAGACAATTCTAATCGTGTTAAAGGCGATTTCATGCTAACATATTGATGTCATCACTCCAAATGTAAAATCGTGTTGAATAAAATATATAATATATAATCTATATAGTACTTGGTTTTGTCATTCCATATCAAATGTCATGATAGATGAGGAATGTCACACCAGATGTATCGTTGCATCTTGCATCATATGCCAGCTACTTTTCTAAACTCATGCTTACATTTTTAAATCATGCATTATCTTTGTGTTATACTTTTTTACCTACATTTATATTTCATGTCATTATTAATTTAATATTGTATGCCTATTGTTTAAGTTTTATGTCACGCTGCATAAAATATATATAATTGTCTTCAAGTGCTAGAATTAAAGTTTAAACCAAATTGATATGAGTTTAATTTTATGAGCTTAAACACAAACCCACAAAATTAAAAGGGGCTAATGTTAGTAGTCAATTTGGATTTAGTAGCCTAATAGGCATATTAAGTACTTATAGATTGGATTAAGTGAAAAAAATAAGCTCAAACAATTTAGTGGGGCTCATTGTTAGGGTATGATTTGATTGGTACAAAAAACTAATGTGGTTTGGGTTAATATATTTAAACTAAGCTAGCATACTTGGGGGATTTTGAGCCTATAAGTATAAATAAATTAGACTGAATCTTAAATTGGTAAATTACAAGCCTATTTTATTATTTGTTTCGTTGGATTTTAACTTAAGTGTTTTTGAACTTTTTCCTACAAGCTAATATATTTATCAACATGTGTTAGTATGGTGTTTTTGACCTCTTTCCTATTTTTATCCACATGTATTAGTGGAGTTTTTTTTTATAAAATTATGGCCTTTGTTTATTTGAATTTTAACCCAAGTGAGAAGGCCCAGAAAGTTTAAAAATATTTTGAATTCTTTTATATGTTTTAAAATATTAGTTTATTTAATATATAAGTTTTATTTTTTTATACAAAACTTCTCCTACAAGATACTCACTATTTCTCAATATTCTTCAGTCTTATTCGGAGGGTCTATTTTATGGACGAGCTTAACTTAGTCAAACCTTCAACTTGCATTCATAGTATGGAAAAGACACTTTTTTCTTTCATTTCTCTCTTCCTTCACTTTACCCTTTCTCCACCCTCTCTAGTTTCTCTACAACTAAAAGCCCTCAACCCATCATTTATGGTAAAAAACTAAAGGAGAATACTTTACGTCACTCATTGTCACACTATTATTGAAAACCCTTAATGTGTAAGCAAGTTTTGGGATTTTTCCTTGTGAAAAACCTCCAAGAAACCTTTGGGTTTCTGATTTTCATTAGATGACAAAAGCTATATGGTTCATTTGGAAGAAGTTGGAACTTTGACCATTTTTAGCACTACTTTTCTTTATATTTCAATTTTTTCCATGTGTTTGTGGTTAAGGGAAAGTTTTCTATTTTGTTTCTTACAACTCTTTTGCTCATTCTCTGTAAAAGGCCTACTTGTGTGAAACTTTTGGAGGGTTGTTTCTTTTGGCTAGAATGGGCATATATTTTGCTCAAGCTTTCTTTTATTTGACTCTTTTTGCAAAAGGATGGAAAGACAAAAAATGTGTTCTTGATATTTTTTTCAGTTTTCATGTTTTTTTGTACAAGAAAGTGTTTTTTCCATACTCATAAAGGGTAAGATCTAGACAAAGGGGTCCTTTGACTTTAGATTTAACTTGTGTTCCTCTAGATTTCATTTGTTTCCTTTAGATCTTATTTGTTTTCTACTAGATCGTATTTGTACTTCTCTAGATACTGGTTTTCATGTGGTTTTTAAGGTTTTCTATGACTAGATATAGAGAAAGAAAGATTTTTATGGTGAGATCTAACCCATTTTTGTCAAACCAAAAGTGTCCTTTCTTGGTTACTTAAAAGATCCATTTTAGAAAAATAATTAAATATCATTTTACTATCTTTAACTAATAGATAAGTGTATGTTTTCTTGTAGTTTCAATTCGAAGTAAAATATTTTCAAGCATTTTCAAATGTTTTATGTTTAAAGCTTCCGAAGTATATGAGAGCTCTTACTTTTTACCAAAATTAATTACTGTATTTTTTTTTTTTTTTACAAAGAAGCATTTTCTTACTTGTTTTCCCTCTTCTAAACTACTCTTAGACAGTGAGGTTTTCTTAAGTTTTGGTTGTAAGGTTACAAGTCACTGTATTTGGCAATGTTACTTTGTTCAGCATGTTAAATGCAAATTACTATGTCTGTTTTCTATTAAAACTTTGGCTTACTAGTGTTACCAATTTAAAGTATTATAATCTTTTGCTCCCTTAAACCACTTCTCACAGTGATATTCTTTCTCATTATTGTGATTTTTATTTTTTTTACTCTTTTTTTGAGAAATATTGTAGTATCATAATATTGTTATATTATGTTATTGTAATGTTTCGGATGTGTTGATATACTGTGATTATATTATTTCTTTCTCTACTTTTTCTTCTATATTGTGTTGTTAGATTTGAGATTAGGTACACTTCTTTCAAAGGAGCTCTTTGACAAAACTCAACATAACAAAGAACTCAAAAAGGGTACCTAAAGTGTTGCATCTAAACGGATCTACTAAAGTGGATACCCAACTTATTTTTAGGTTGAATCCATCATCCGAAGGACCATTCAGTTCATATTTGAACATATCTCACAAGGCGAACACTTAGCTTATTTTTGAGTTGAAACAATCTTCCAGAGGACTATCCAACTCAATCTGGAAGGACCATCTAGCCTATATCTAGAAGGATCATCTAGCCCATATCTCAAAGGACTCTCAACACGACTTATTCAAAAAGACCTTCACACATAGCAAACCCGTACAAAGTGCATTTCGATCTCAACAGCTTTTTATACATAAAAAATTGAAATGGTTATAACTATCATTTAATATATATTACATAAGATGACATTTTTTTTAAAAAAAATAGAAGCTAAAATAGAAACAAAAATGAACTTTGATTATATGACAGGCTATAATGCAATTTTTCAAAATAAAACATAATTCTCTAAAAATATCAAAATATTGGGACTATTATGAAATTTACCCTTATATTTATCATCTATTAAATAATTTATAATTTTTTTTCTTTCTTGAGGTATAACTTTTTGCCATTATTGAAAATAAATTGTATTAAGATTGAAAGACAACATTTTGAGAGTGAGTAGATACATGTTTCTAAATATGTTTTGAAATTAATCACTATATGTTTTGTATTAATTGGCTTATGATATATTCTTATTAACATATCTTATGTATTAAATTTTTCATCAATTTTTGTATGAGTAGTTTCTCCATATGTTTGACTACATATGAAAGAAAATAGTACAATAAATACACAGAAAATACAATGATTCGATTCTAACCTTACTCTCATAGTCCCATTACAATATGAATCAATTTTGATATTGGAAGAAAATCATGCAGGATAATCTTTCTAATTATAGTGCATATGCTTTTTTAGTGAAATTTGGTGGCAAAGAGTGTGTTTTGTTTCTATCTGGTTTCTCTTATATTCACATAACATCAATTCTTCAACATATATAATATTATATATATATATATATATAAGTATATAACTGCCAAAAGGCAGTTTAATTTGGTAACTGCCCATCATGGGTGTACGATTATCAATATCTGATCTAGAAACACTTCTTTAATTCTACATAATATTCACAATATTTGTACTTGCAAATACACCGTACGACCCTTGAATAAAAATTGAATAAATTTTGGAGCTTATATAAGTAGGTTGACTCCCACTTCACATTTGTTCAATGTGTCCTAGATTTATCCTATTATATCAATCCAGATGTATCTAATCCCTTATTAAAAGGTTGTACCTGACTACATTTACAACTATATATTAACAATTGTATACATAAACTTCCACAAGACAATACAATTGGTTGATCAATGAATACATATTAAGTGAAGTAAAATAGACAAAAATCTTCCTATCGTCCTCATGTATATTCATTCTAGGCTAACCACTTTCCTAGACATGTTCATATAGGTTAATTAACTTAATTCATAGATTACATGCTAAAGCAGCAAACATTAACCCATCATTTCAAAAACATAGTCAATAGTCACTAAGGATACTTGATGAGATTTTATTTAAATCTCAAATAACTCACACAGTGAAGAAGCAGAGAATCATTCACTTACTTTCTTATATGGTTGGTTAGCATACATGATATGAATCATGTGTTATGGTGATCTTTCTTTCTTTTCTACTAAGAAAGAGCATATGTTACTATTTTATTAATATTTATATCACTAGATGGACTTTAGTTCAGTCGCTCTTTATTGCGTTTAACCTGAAACTTTTAAGTACTTGCCTACCTTTTTGTTGCTAAACTTCTAATTTCATATCTGGCCTTTAATTAGGTTAACATAATGTTGGGGTACATTATGATCAGTCTTTAATTAAAACATTTATAAAGACCTCATCTTGACCTAATCAAGACGACAATATTACAAATTTATTATCTTCAATACAACTTATATTGTGTCTTATTTTGTTTTATCTCAGCTCACTGCCATAGCACATGAGGCGACCGCTTGTGTGAGAAAGCCAGTCTCAACCTGATGACATACTCTCAAAAATACAAATATCATGCTAGTTTTCCTTAAGCACCAAAACTTAAGATAAAATATATCATATATATAAATAGTGTTTAACAAGTACAATAGATTTACAATCTACAAAAACCTTTAATGTAATACATACATATCTCTAGTCACAAGTTTAATTAGTAGGTCTGTACCATTTGTTATGTAGAAATATATTGAATCTTTACTTCCTTTTGTGCCACTGTGTCTCTCATAAAATTACACTTGGTCTTTATGTGCTTAAATTTACTGTGGTATTTAGGATCCTTTGTATAGGCTATGACTACCTAAATATCACAATTTAATGTTACTGATTATGTTGCATCTAATAACATTTAAATCCTCATAAAATCTTCGGAACCACACTACTTTTTGAACTGCAACTAAGCGCCACAAACTTAACCTCTATTGTAGATAAAGCAGTACAAGTTTGCTGCTTACTAGGCCACGAAATGGGTCCTCTACTAAGTAAAAATCCATAACCTGATGTCGATTTGTGCTCATCTATATCACCTCCCTAATCAGCGTCTGTGGAACCCACTAAGCACATAACACCTCCTAGGTAGCATAGAGTACAATCCGTCGTAGCTCTCAAATATGCCAAAATCCTTTTGATAGTATTCCAATAGTTATGTCTAGGATTAGATTTGTAACTGCTTACTAATCCCACAACATAACAAATATCTGGCATTATACACATCATAGCGTACATTAAACTTCCAACGTCACTGACATAACCTTAGCCATTCAATTGCCATTTTTCATGAGTTTTAGGGCACATTTCAAGGCTTAAATATTGCCCTTTGGCAATTGGAGTATCCATGAGTTTACTATTTACCATATTGAATCATTTTAATGTACTGCTCTTGTGAAAGATATAAGAGTTTTCTAGAACGATCCTTGTGGATCTTAACAAAATTACCCTCAGACCTTTTCACATAGACACGATGATCTTCATTGGTCATAATAAACCCATAAGTAATTATAGCTCCATGAAATGTTAAATACCATTGTCTAGAAGACTATTTAAGACCATATATTGATCTCTTGATCTTGTAAGCTTTATGCTCTTGGCCTTCTGCCACAAAACCTATAGATTGTTCCATGTAAATTTTTTTTCTAAATCTTTATTTAGAAATTCAATCTTTATAGCCATTTGATGTAATTCCATGTCCATGTGAGCTACGATTGCTAAAATCAATCGAATGGATGTAAACCTCACAACCCAAGAGAAAGTCTCTTAATAGTCAATACCTTATTGCTGAGTGTAGCCTTTTGCTACTAAATAAGCCTTGTACCTCTATTGTACTATCCGTCGTACGTTTAATACGTAATACCCATTTATTCCCAATAGCTTTACTATTAGGCAATAAATCAACCAAGTCCTATATAATAACCAAGCTTTTGTTTCCAACATCATCAATTCCCGGACGCGTTTTCAATTTTATTTCGGTTTCACATTTTTCATCGAATCGGGCAGCTTCTGAATTCCAGGGCATTTTGTGATGGCCGAGAGTACCCTGGTCACTTTTTCGACCCATTTTACTCTTGGTCAAAGTTGACTAAGTTTGACTAGAGTCTTGACTTTTACTATTCAATATTTTATTAATAAAGTTAAATATCTTTTTACTTCTACTTTATTTTATTATTATGAAATAAGGTGTCCGATTGGGTTATTTCATGTGATGGCCGAGTCTTCTCCTCCATTTTCACCATTTCATTATTTCTATTTTCATCTTAGAGAGAGAGACAAAATTTTAGAGAGAGAAAGTGAGAAAATTACAAAATTTAAAGAAATTTCAAGAGAAAATTTGAAGGAATTCGTCGGCTGCTTGGGGGAGCTATTTGGCCAGGTTATTTAGTTTTTCAAAGCTTGGTTTGGTGGTTGTTTGCTAGGAAGAGAGGTAGACAACTATCCCTTTTTTATTTTATTACAAATTTATGTGTTTTTGCTTGAATACTTGATGAATTCTTGCTTGCAATCAATGAATTGATGATGGAATGAGCTTAATTTCATGTGTAATGAATTTGTTGATTAAACCCCTAATTGTTGTGTTTAGGGTTTGATGAATTTGTTGACTAAAGCTTGAATTTAGTGGATTTAAGCATGAATTATTAGATTTGGTTGGTGGATTTGATGTTTAGCATGCTCAATTTGGTGATTTAGTAAAGAAATCAATAGAATTTTACATGTATATAGGGCCTGTCATTGTAGGGTATCTATGTAAAAAAAATTATATTTTAGGGTATTTTAGTCATTTCACATAAAAAGGGTATTTTGAAAATTTTTAAGAAGTTCAAGGGTATTTAGGTCATTTTGCATGTAAGGGATTCAAATGACATGTAGGGACGTAAATGTAATTTTAAAAATTATTAAGGGTATTTTTGTCATTTTCTACATGAATGACAAATTTGAAAATATTTGAAATTGAAAGGGGTATTGTGGTCTTTTTTTAATTTCTAAATTATTTTAATGTATTTATATTTAATTACTATTTGTTAATATATATATATATATGTATTTCCAATTATTACTATTTATATTTTCATAAATACAATTAATTATATACATGTTTGTGTAGTAATAAATATAGATATACTTTACAAAATATATGTATTTTAGGTACGTATTTATTAAATATATATAAGTGTGTTGTGTAAAGGTTTATATATAAAAATAATTATTTATATATTAAATTGAGCAGTGAATTAATATATATATTGGTGAGTATATTCGTGAGTATTTTGAGACATGGAGGTATGTATATATAATTATGTATATGTATAAATTATATTTGTGTACATGTATATATATATAAAATATGTATATACATATATATGTGTGTATATACGTGTTTGTGTATATATATATGTGTGTGAGTATGTATTTATATATGTGTATTTTTATATATATGTATTTATATGTATATGTTTATAATTGTATTTATAAATATGTACATGGATGAATGTGTATTTGTGTGGATGCGTGCATATGTTCAGGATTTGTTGTATGTATGTGTTTGATAAAATTTGATGTAGATATTTATTGTTACCGAGGGTAGAATGGTAATTAACCATGTACCTATTAAAGGGTATTTCGATAGTTTTCCATTTACTTGAGGAGTATCTTGGTAATTCCCAAGATGACCAATGACATTTCGATAATTACATATTTGTGGTTGGCAATGAGAATTCATTGGTTTGAACAAGGGTAATTCAGTAATTATGACTGTTAGAATAGGACGATTTGGTAATTATACATTTTGTTGCGCGGTTTAAGAATTCATTTGCATAGAGTAAGTCTGGTGATTTATTATTTTATGTGAAATGAAGGGTTTTTTTCCCTGGAGGTTTGTGTTTTCAAAATGATTTGCACGACGAGATGCATGGTTTTAAACCCTGCTTTGTAATCCCTCTGTGAATCACTGACCACATATAGCGGTGGGTCGCTTTGAACAGTTGTTCATCTGCATACCACAGATGTGTGGTGTTTTGTACAAGAAACGCGGAAAAGGAGTGGGTTGTTCGGTTTAAAATAAATAGGGAAAAAATATTAATTTTAGGTGTACGATATTATACTTCATGACATGGCATTGTCATATGGTTGTCTACTGAATGTTTTTCACTCACAGTTGTTTGCCCTATGTGGTAGATAAATTCAAATTTCCTCAGTAAGGATTGGTGGCTACATAAGACTGGAGAGGCACGACAATGTACAGAGTTCTTCTGCATTTCTTTTTATCTTTTTTGGGCTAAATACTCTGTCTTTTATTAAATACTTTTTTATTACGTTGTGGGTTGAATACTCCTATTATCTTTAGTTATGTTATTAGTAGTAGTTGTGGTTTGTTAAAATGGTCCCAAAGAGTAACAAGGAGTTTTAATACCAGTTTTGGTTTGCCTGAAATTGTGTTAGTTTTCAAATGGTTTTCAATACTTATTTAAAAAGAAAAAAAAAATTCTTAAAGTTAACACACCTTGCTCAGGAACCTAAGCTTAGGTAAAGGGGTGTTACATCCTAGACATAGTTGACTCTCATCGACTCTATATTTTTTTCCATTGCTTTAATCCAGTGTTCTTTAGCATGTAAAATGATAGATTCATTAACATTTTTAGGCTCATTGCTATCATGCACTGCAAGCATGAAAGCTTCCCCTTCAATTCCAAAACGAGGACGAAGAATTATAGTGCAATTACTCCATCCAATTGGTGGATCATTTGGAATTAATTCGACATTTGGTTCACTCCCACTGGTTATAGACGGTCCAGGTTGATCCTTAGATACCTAACTAGGAGTTACTGTAATGTCTAGATCTTCCAACTCTTCAATTTGAACACTTTTATCTATGTCACCTTTGCTATGTCACATCTCTTGATTTTAATTCAATCATACCACCATCTATATGTTCACCAATAAATACAAATCCTTTGGAGTGTTTAGAGTATCTTATAAAGATATATTTTTTTACCTTTATGCCCCAATTTTCCATATTTACTTAATGATCGTGAACATATGCAGGTGAACATATGCAGTTGAACCCTATGGTCTTAAATGACCTAGTTCAGGTTTTTGTCCCGTCCATAGGAGTTAAGATGACTGATTTTGTGAGCACACATTTAAGTATATAGGCTGTAATTAACAACACATTACCCCAATACAAAATAGGGAGATTTACTTGCACCATTATAGACTTAATCATTTCCAATAAAGTTCTATTCCTTCTTTCTGCTATTCCACTCTGTTACGAAGTATATAGAATAATCAACTGTCTCTCAATACCTTTTCTTTCACATAATTCCTTATAATATTCAGAAAGATATTCCCACCCATGTCAGTTCTTAGACCTTAATAGTTTTGTCTAGTTGATTCTCAACCAAACTTACATATTTCATAAAGTAATTTAATGCCTTGGATTTGTGAGAGATCAAATAGATATGACCATATTGAGTAAAATACGATAAAATAAGAAGCACGATGTCTTACTTTCACATTCATTAGGTCACAGATGTTAGAATTAATTAATTGCAATGGATATTCAACTCTAGTTCCCTTTCCAAATGGTTTTCTAATTGTTTTTCTAACTAAAGAATTCTCACATATAGGCAAATCAATTTTAGCAAGTGGACCTAACATTCCCTTTTTAGCTAATAATTTCAATCTATCTTGCCCTATATGTCCAAGTCTAGAATGTCATATATTTATATCCATATTAGCATTACTAGCAGATGTAACACAAGAAAAACAACTTTCATTACCATAAAATTCAACATTGTTCTCAAACACAATAAAACCAATACCTACTAATAATGAATTAAAAAAAAATATCCAAACCATTTTGAAAATTAAAACATAACCTAAGCTAAGAAGGACATTAACATAAATTAAACTCTGTCGGATCTCTGTGTATAAAGAACATCATGAAGAAGTAAAATACGGCCATCACGCAACATTTCGTGGAGTTTGTATTGGGTTATACCTTTTTCAACTCAGTGTATTCACGAGCGAAATGACCAAACTTACCATAGTTGCAACATTTCATATTACTTTTGTTCTTCTTTTCGACACGTTTACTTCTCTTGTGCCCCCATACTTTATTCTTTTTGTTAGAATGACAAGATGATTCAACTTTCCCTTTACCTTTTTCTTTGTAGTTTTCCTACTTCTGCTTAGAACTGTAACCTTTACAATAGCAAGATGCCATTGCATAAGCCTTACTAGAGACTCTAGTAGCCTCAAGGCACTCTTTCTTTAGTTTTAGGTGATAGGTTATATCATCGAAAGTATTAATGTTCTCATTGTGAGTCATATGTATCTTCATATGTTCCCAACTATTGGAAAGGATCTAATCACAACTTGAACCTACTATTCATCTATGAGAGTGTGTCCAGCAGACTTCAATTCCCTGACCATGTTTGACATTTCTCTAAGATATTGAGCCATTGAATGATTAGAACACTTCTTGTAAGTGTCAAACTTGATAGTCAGTAGCCAAGGTGCCACCAAACTTATCTTTTAGGGCCATCCACATAGCATGGGCGGTGTCATACTGCTCAAATTCACACATCACAACATCGTCTATATTGATCAGCAATGCAATGCGATCTATAATCTTTTTCCTTTTCCAGGTCACATAGGTCTCAGAGTCCCTCCTGTGTTGAGCGGTAGAGTCATGCTCAGGTTCAACCATCACATAATTTAATGGTTCAGTGGCTTCTTCCTTCTTTAAAACGAATTGAATTTAATGATTCCGCATGTCATAATTGATGCCATTGAGTTTCTCACCATTATTCAGTTTAGCCATGATATTCTTTGATACAGATGCCATATTTTAACAATTGCTACATAAAGATTCAAAAGGAATACCTTAAAAAAAAATTAAAAAAAATAACATTCGTAAATTTTGGAGCAAAACATACTAGAAACACAAAGGCCAAATACAAAGATGAAATCAAAAAGTTGTTGATGCTTCTAATCATCTTTCAATTTAATGTATCTTATAATTATAGAATGTAGTCTATTTGCTCCAAAATAGTTCTACATAAGTTTATGCATAAAACAATATCCATAACACCCCATTGAAATCACATAAAATTTCAAACAGAAATATACAAACATAATTTAGAATACTAATATGTACAAGAAAAGTAAACCAAATAAAAAAAATACAAAAAATAATAAAATTATTTAACTAATCCTTTTCCCCACATATCATCTATCATACGACCCCATGCTTCTACACATATAGCTTTATAGTTATTGACAAATGGAAGACGATGTCTCATCTTTTCACTGTAATGGTAACCAATTGTCTCCATCACTTCACAACAGTCATGAGTCATTTTAAGAACTACTATTTCAAAAAGAGGTCCCTTCCAGTGTTTGGTATCCATTTGCTTTGTGCTTTTCAAGTTCGGGTTGAGTGACAATGCTACAGATCGCTAAGTACCCCTCATGATACGAAGCATTTCTGCTAGCTCAACTTCACATACAACTTTCATTAAAGTTAATTTTTGTGTACGTATTTTCCTTATGATGATTTACAAATTATCACCATATAGGTTAGGAAGAGAATCAATTAAACCTTTTATCTTTTCTTTTTTTGACAATCTTATTCATAAGCTACAAGCTCCATTGGCATTTTAATCATTATGCCTATGTAGGTATTCATTGTGCGGCTCGGGTTTATTTTGTAATTCATGTAATCCTTTTTAGTTCACATCTACTACAAATTTTGTTAATATAGTGCAAAAATAAAAATATATATATATTCTACCTAACTTAAACAAAATTTTACACAAATAAATTTAAATAAAAATTATTTTTTTGAAAAAATTACTGACGTCAGCATGATGACATCACCAGTCAAAAGGTCAATGAGTCAACGGTCAACAGTCAACATGATTCAAATATCCAATTTTTAAAAAAGTCACTGACGTCACCCACCTTCAACTTTAGTTGGGTCTGGAACTTCAGTAAACTGGGTCGTGCGATCCGGTTTTTGACTTGGCTGGATAGTCACCATCTGGCCATCATTTTCAATGGGGTAGACAGTGATCTTCTCGTCTCGACTCCAAAAATAATTTCCCAGCCACCAAATCCCAAAAAAATATACTGTTTTATACAAAAATAAAATCATACATATGTCAAAATATCACAGTAAAGGATTGTTTCAAAACCTAGGATTTGCATGATTTCTAACCCAGCAACCATCTATAAATACATTACATTTTCTTACTCTAATACCAATGAAAGAAAATAATACAATAAATACACAGAATATACAATGATTCGATTATAACCTTACAGTCATAGTCTTAGTACAATATACTGCAATTTTGGTCTTTGAGGAAAATCACATAGGATAATCTTCTCTAATTATAATGTATATGCTTTTTAGTGGAATTTGGTGGCCAAAAGTGTGTTTTGTTTCTATTTGGTTTCTTAGATATTCACATAAATAACTGCCAAAAGGCAGTTTAATTTGGTAACTGCCCATCATGGGTGTACGATTACCAACAATATATTAAGATATAGTGAAATGGGTTTGTTTCCTGATTTTTACCAGTATTATTTCTGAGTTTGATTGTTGATTTTTACGAGTATTGTTTCTATTGATTATCATTTAATTTAGAAATTCAATATGTGGTTTTGATATTAATTAATTGATAGTTTGATGGTTAGTAAAAGTTGTATACTAATAGTTTAATGAATATATGAACACAAATATATCATTAGAATTTAGATTCTTCATACGACATGATTACACTTAACTGAAAAAATTAATTTATATTATATATTTGATGCTTTTGTATGGAAAAAAAATTAGATGGAGAGTGGTGCTTATAACCGTATTTAATTAATTTGGCTGGTTAGAGTATGAATGTTATTTTGGTTCATACAATATATCATATAATAGAGTAAAATATGTGACTAAATTGGTTGAATAAGGATACAATATGAGCTGATATTTAAGATATCAGCATTTTTGGATTTTACTACAAATATCAAATAAGGGATTTAGAGTGGCTGGTAAAGCACTACAATGTACGTACTCGGGTAATTCAAGCTCTCTACCATGCACTGTATGGATATTTTTGGAGTATTTTGCAATTTTTAGAATGAAGTGATTGATAGTACTTTTGAAGTATTAGGATATGGTGTTAATTTGAACTATTTAAAGAGTATTGTATTGGACAATTTGTTGTTGTGCTCTCTACTCAACTATTATGTCTTGCTTTGTTAATAAAGAACATGATTATAGTGACTTGTCTCCTAAGAAAACTCTAGATTGACTGTCTATATATTTTTCATCATGTTCAAAGGTATTTATGATTTCATTATTGTCTGGCATTAACTTTGGCTTTTTACGAGGACAATATTAATGACAATATTATTGTATGTCTAGAATGTGCTTGTTTTGATTTTTACACATATATTAGTGAGTACTCACTACTATTGGCGAGTAATAGTGTAATATATCTACAATATGTGCTTCCTTTAAATTTAGCATGTTCATTATAGTGAGTTCTCACTATAATTGAGATATAAAATTATATAATTGAGTTTATAAAGAATAGAAGCAAACAAACTAAAAAATAACAATTACATAAATTAATGTATAAATGGATAATACAAGTTCAATGGCACTATAAAGTAAGCAAAATAAATTGGCATGATTTAAAGAGATATGCATGTTCATATTATTAGTGATAATTTGGTTCTTATGATCAAGTACCCCGCATCTACTACATTTATATTGTGGTCAATCTTATCCTCTTGATCGAATATTCAAATTCTAAGTCCAAGAATCCAACTTTAACGTGGTTTCGACTGATATTTGACAAGAAACATTTACATTGATTATGGGCTTGAAGTGTGGCAAATTTCTAAAGTTTGTAGAGACTAAGGGGTTGATAGAAAAAGCCATTGGAAAAATTGTTTAGCACAGTTGCTTCAATATTACAAAGTAAAAAGGTTAAAAAATCAATGAGGCTATGGTAGAAAATAGTGTTAGGCCATGCATGTCCTACTGTTATGAGACCGAGTTTCTTGGTGACGAAAAGAAAAGATATGTGAATAACAACAACAATATTATCTAAGATAAAGAGCTATATGAGAGTTCTACAAAGTGGAATTCGTCTTTTGATATGAATATTGCATCACTATGTAATTTCATATACTGCAACAACCCTTGAAATACCCATATTATTTATAGATGTTCTACAACATTCAGGTAGAATTTACTATTCTAGATAGTGGAAGCCAAATTAATGACTTCTTTATGACATATGAATGTTGTTTCTGGCATAGAGGTTGCTCATAGATCTATAGGGTTATAAGTGAATATTTACCTCCATAAAATCAATTAATGAGAAATTTCTCAAACTATTACAATTAAGGTTCTATATGGGAATGATAGTTATTATGGGTAATGGATATCAATCCCACACATACAAGCCCTATAAAGCCATTAAAAGAGGGAAATGAAAGGATCCACTTGAGTGCCAGCCCATCAATCAAGCCCAAAGGAAAAGGAAGGTAGTGGAAAGTGCAAGGTCCGATGAACTACTCTCTACCATAGGTAGGCACCATTCAGGCTCCTGCCCCAATGCCCATAGACCAGCTCCCACCAGCCTAGCCTTAGAAGCCAACTCAGTGGAAGACACTACAGCCTGTCCCATCAGGGACGCTACCCGTTAAGCCATATGCTCACCAACCATAGGAATTGTAGGCCATTCGGCCTTAACCAAACTTTTGGGCACCCTGCAAATAGAACCAGCCTTGGGTACTCCTTCCCAATCTTCACCAACAAACAACCACTTACAAGAGAACCCTTTATAGGGGATGCCACAGTAAACTATGTTATTCATGTACGTGTAAAATTGACCAATCAACCCAATGCAATGCAAGCCAAACAACCCCTTCAAGGCATCTATGGAGGCTAATTCCTTATAAGCTTTAAACCACAACATCATATGGCTAATAAGAGATTGCCAACCTTTGTCGGTCTATTGCAAAGGGTGAGGGGGCAAAACTAAGGAAGCTACTAATTACAACCGGCATGGGAAATCGTAGACCTGCCTTCAATGAGGCAATGTGCACAACAATCTCCCCTTCCTCCCCATCTAGTGACCCTTCCTTCCTCTCAAGCCTCTTGAAGGATACATTGCCTGGGAGCTCACAGATTCTTTTGAACCTTTCAACCTCATCCTCTGAGATGTTGGAAATAATGTCCTTTAACTATTAGTTTATAGGCTCGAGGGTAGCAGGGGCTATCTTAACTCCAATAGGTGTACTGCTACCTACCTCAACCTTGACCTCATCTACCTTCCCTTTGGAGTCAAAAAGTACAACCTGTCTCCTACACACATACACTTGCTCAATTGACCCAGAAAGGTCGTCTTGCTCAGTCTCTGGCTAAGGAGACGGGAAGTATTGAGCAAGAGGCATAATGTTCAATGGCGACTCTCCCCTACTTGTCCTTATAATAATGTTGGGTAGCGAAGAGCCATTTGATGAGAAGCCACTTCCGAGACTTCTATTGAGGGTAATGAGGGGACCACCCTAAGTACCTAAATCGCCGCACTCCTCCATTTCTGAAACAAAAACGGGAGACTATAAGGAAAATAAATATGGAACCCTAAAACTTGCTCATTCTCCTTACACTCAACTCCATAGTATTCGAGATAAGAGCTACCGCCTTTGGTCCCATGAAAAATTACATCTAACCACATTTAACCCTATTCTATCACCAAGCAAAAAAAAAAAAAAAAAGAGGTATATATATAAATACAAAAGAAAAAAAAAACTAGGCATGCTTACTTGGTTATGCACTGAGAAACAGTGTGGAATAAGAGACAAACCACATGCACGTAGAGAACAAAAGAAAAATATAAAGGACTAGAAGGAGACTGATGAGATGTGAATGAAGAAAAAGTGAGGCAGAAAAGAAGAAGGTATGAGAAGTTGAGGAAGGGTTACATGTTCCTTCCCACCAAAATTCTCAAATTTCAAAAGGGAACGGCGATCTGAGCCATTAATCATGCAAGGAAGCATTTAAGGGCTACGGAGCAAGGGCAACCATTTTGATCTGGCAATATCTTAACCGTCCAATTTCAAAATCATGATCGAACGACTGGGGAATGCTCGCTGGAAACTTGCCAGAATAATGCACCAGTACTAGCACAATTAATACACCCAAACTGCGTGTCATATTCTGGGTGGCTTCCACATTCGCACACCCAGCCGGTACCCCGACTGTGATAGGAGCCCTGCAGTGGAGTTCGAAGCACTCAGAGGTGAAAAGACTCATCAATCATTTGGTATCCTAAGAATCATCCAGTACAGCTTGCAAGTATGAGGACCCCTATATTCTTGCCATATTAGAATTCAGGGTGGCACAAGTTAGCCTGACGTGAGGCTTTCTCAAAGTAACCTAGGTACTTCGTGAGGTAGAAGAACACCAACTTGGAAGATGACTTAATTTCAAGTTTACTAGCTTCTTGACTCCAAAGTAACATAAAGTAAAGAGGCTAAGGGTTTTGTTATGGGTAATAGATATCAATCTCACATATACAAGCTCAATAAAGCACATTAAGGAGAGGAAAATGAAAGGATTCACTTGAGTGCCAGCCCATTAGTCAGGCCCAAAGGAGAAGGAAGGTGGTTGGAATTTTCCTATATGTACAAAGCATTAACTAACTTGCAACCACTGCCAACAGCGGCATTAAATACACCATATAGCTCTGGTTGGCTAAATGGATAGAACCTTTCCACAAAATAGGAGGCATGTACACTACACAAGAAACCCTTTGGCTAAGAACATTCAAAGAAGGGAAACTTTCCCCTAAACCTGCTGTTATTTGACCAACCAATTTATGCAGATCAAGGCGTCACATACCATGTGTAAAAAGAGATCTGGGACACCCACATGTCACCTCTCCATGCACCTATATCCTGCTGAGTCAGCTGAGCATCCTGTTGAGTCAGCTAAGCATCCAGCTGAAGCTAGCAAGGTGGATAAAAGTGGGAAAACTGATTTAGGCCCCATCTCAGATAGGGTTAAGGTGGCATCATCTCTTCCATTGAGCCTGAACATGCATTGCCCATCCATGAAACCCAAAGGGAGTACATAAGGCAAAGGTAAAAGAGTGAAGAGGGAAGACCATTCTTCCACCTCATTGCATACATTTTCCGTCAAGGAGTGAGAGGGGTTCTTTAGTTTTAAGATTAACTCAGAACCTCTCCTCAATGAGAATGGTGTGAATACTAAGATAAAGCCATCCTTCATTGCTTTAAGTCCCACTTCACTCATCAATAAACCTAAAAATCCATTTTCCATTGTGCTTATCATCATACATGGGTGAATTTCTAACTTGGGCGTTGGAGGACGTGCGTCGACACCACTGCTGGTGCCCCTACTAATGTCATTTCCTATTTTAAAGGTTTATACAAGTTGGTGAGACTGCAGCAACCCGACAAGCACTTCCAACAAGCAAAGATAACAATGTATCGGTACTCTTGTGATCAATCACTTCTTGAAACTTACATTTCATATTCGTATAAGGAAGACTTGAAGGTTTACCAAATCCACACCTTAACAATAATTATGATGAGAATTCTATCTTTTTCAAGGTGGTGTGGCATTTTTAACTTACAACTTCTCTTGCATATATGGTATCACTCTTTGGCATCATTAGAATAAATTGTATTAAGATTGGAAGAAAATTTGAGATTGGGTAAATAAGCGCTTCGAAATATGTTTTGACATTAATGACTATATATTTTGTATTAGTTGGCTTTTGATATAATCTTATTAAAATATATTTTTTATTAAAATTTTCATCAATTTTATAGTGAGTAGTTTCTGCTTCGAAATATGTTTTGACATTAATGACTATATATTTTGTATTAGTTGGCTTTTGATATAATCTTATTAAAATATATTTTTTATTAAAATTTTCATCAATTTTATAGTGAGTAGTTTCTCCATATGTTTGATTGTCTATATTTAAGACATAGCTAAATGAGTTTCTTTGTTGTTTATACCAGTATTATATCTCAGTTTGATGAATTTTACTAGTGTTGTTTCTATTGATTATTGATTAATTTAGAATTTTAATGATATGATTTTGATGTTAATTAATTGATTGATAGTTTGATGGCTATTAAAAGTTGTAGACTAACAATTTAATGAAAATATGAACACAAACACATAATTAACATTTGCATTCTTTATAATATATGATTGCACTTAACTGTTAAACTTATTTATATTATATTTTGATACTTTTGAACAGAAAAAAAAAACATGGATGGAGAGTGGTGCTTCAAAACTTTATTTATTTAATTTGGCTGGTTATGGTATGAATGTTGCTTTAGTTCATATAGTTGGTCAAATAATAGAATGAAAGTTGTAATTAAATTGGTCGAATTAAGACACAATATGAGCTAATATTTATTATGATAATCAAGCAGATGAAAAAGATTTTGGTCAAAAACAATATACCATCAGGTGAAGTTTTAAAAGATTTTGTAGGCTTTGAATATAATTGTAATAAATATAGTGGCTAAAAAATAACAGAAAGCACAAGCTTTTATCCTTAATTTCTATAAATGGGCAATATTTGTAAAATGAATAAAATTATATTGATTTTTATATATTTTTTATGAAAGTTTACAAAAATCTTTAAGATGAGGGAAAGATTTCTTATAATATATAGTAAAACTTCTTTATAGTAATACTTTATATAAGAATAACTTCGACGTAATAATAAAAATTTATGGTCCCAACTTGGGCCATCTAAAAATAATAATAAATTATAAATTTTTTAGATCCCGCTTAAAAAAAATTGTCTCTACATAATAATAATTATATATTGCAAAAAATATATACTTTATTACATTAAAGGTTTAAAATGAACTAAAATATTTATCTAAAGTTATTTGTGACAATGATTTATATTTTATAGTTGTTATCATATTTTTGAATTTACATGTATATAAGAACTCATCAATATGTATTTATTGAGTTTACATTAAAAGAAAATATTAAAGAGAATGCAATTTAAATTTTTAATATGAATTTGCATATGCCAACACTACATAGATACATGTACTATTTTCTTAAAACTATATTAATATCTTTTATTAATATACATATACTATGAGACTTGAAATGCTACATTAATTAATTATTATATATTTTACTTTTATATAACTTGCATTATAAATAACTAAGTAAAAATAAAAAAAATTATGACCACACCTATATCGAGTTACAATTTTTTTATAGTAATAAAATTTATTTAGTCTTAACAATATGACTATAAAGAGGTTTTACTATATATATATATTAGAATTTAAAATAAAAATCTTTAAAAATCTGTATGATTTAAAAGTCATTTTACAAATTGAATTTCCTAAACTTCAATGCATTTATAGAAAAGACTTGATTGAATACTTATGACTTTTAAAGATTTTTTAAAATTTATAAAAGTCTTTATTTAATATCACTTTTACAGAGTCTTTTAGAGTTTTAATTGAATACATTTAAATTTTTTAATCCCAAAAAATCATTAGAAATCTTAATTGAATATAGTTGGGAAATCAACAGAAGCGATCATTTAAAAAAAGTTAACAAAAATCAATTAAAACACAAATTATTGTTTTGTTATTAGTGTTATTGATCATTCTGAATTTGATTACATGAGTAGGTTTTACTTGCCATTCTGACCGACGGCATCATCATTCCTTCCATTTTGGTCGTTTAGTCTGGCCACATAAATTTCTCCCTGGTCATTCCTTACATGGCCATACTAATCCTGATGACCCAGCCAAGCTGAAGGTGGAATGTTTCTCCTAATATTGTCTACAGCAGTCTGAAAAACCTGCAGCTGTCCCTAATCAGCTGCCGGAATGGCCTACTGAAATACACCATGAGAGCAGTTATCTACTAAGTTTTTTACTGTGTCTATTAGGCCACTAGATTGGCCAAATTCTCCATAGAGAGTTCAATTGCTTGACCGACTCTGCTAATCTTTTCTCCAATTCTAACCACTTGGTCCCCTAAGCCTCGAATCTGGTAGCTAAGATGGTCGATTAAGGACTTATCTGTCGCCATGACAGGTTCGTCGGTCTCCTGATTCTCATTCACATCACCAATGGCTGCAGAGCCAGTCCGTTTCTTCTCATTCACACTGGAAGTGCTGCCAACGACCATAAGACCGGTTGATTTTTTCCCTGCTGTGGTTGATCTAGTTCCCACCAGGCATGCCAAAAAATATGTTTGCTTATGAAAAATAAATATATTGTATTTTTTGATTGTGTGAGCGTGCCACTCTAATATAAATAGAATTTATATAGAGAAAAATAAAATTTTATTATTGAAAGATCTAACTTTAAATAGACAACTGTACTAAATTGCAGAGAAAAAACAATCTAGAGGCTCGATGAACTACCTTAAATCACTACAAGAAAAATACCTTTTTGCAACGTTGAAATAGCAACATTCATTAAATGCATGTTGCTAAAAGTGATTTATCACAACAGTCACCAAATATATGTTGCTGTTGGTTAACTCAGTTTAAATTTTGCAACAAACATTAAACGCATGTTGCTAATGTATTATATTACAACAATAATTTGCATATTGTCAAAAACTTTATATATTTTATATCATTAGCAACAAACTTCACCTGTTACAAATAAAAATTAACATCCCCATATTTTGCAACATACTCGGCTTCTGGTGAAAGTGTAAAATTACACGTTACCAATTGGGATCCCACTACAAGAGCTAAAAGAAGAGTGATTGGCGCGAATGGGATTTTATTTCCCACCATCATTGAAGCCCTAACGCAGTCTTCCCATTGCTCCCTTGCTTGAAAAATTCCCTAAAACCTAAATTTTTATCCCTAATTCTATCCCTAAATCCTAAATTTCTCAAAACTCTCCCAGCAATTTCCTGAAGTTCTTAGAAATTTCTCTAAATTTCTCCCTTGCCGCCGCCAATAGGATTATTGTTGCTTTCAAATTGCATCAAGAAAATCCTGAAGTCCGTTTAACTTGTAGCTTAGTGAGGTTGATACTGATGGCGAGGTGGCTTCGGAAGCTCTCTATGCAATTGCTTGCCAAATTCAGTAATGACGGGGTGTGGCCTTGAAGGCAAGTTGTTAGATCGAACACTGTAAGATGTTGAATTTGGGTAATTGATTTGCTGAATTGTTTGTTGTTAGGGAGCTTTGCTGTTTAATTTATTTTGTAAGAATTTTTTCCTTATTGTGATTGTCTGGAATAAGTGTTACTTACTACTAGATTCTGGTTTGAATGGGTTTTTATTACTGCTGGCATATTTTTGGACTAAGAGTTTGTTTTTCAATTGGGTATTAGCTTTGCATGGTTAGAGAAAAGCCCTGTGTTTTTGTTGTGTCGTTGAGATTTTATGTGTTTGTTGACTAAAACTTACATCCAATATGTTCTTTTCTTTTTTCCACTAAGTACCTATTGGCCAAAAGTTAGATGTATTTTACCCAAATCCCAAAAAACAAGGAGAGACATGAAACTTGCCTTGCTTTTATTATTATTATTATTATTATCTTTCTGTAAGTTTAATGATTCATTTATTGTGAACTCAAGCTTTTGTTGGTATTGAAATTAAAGAAGTATGTGGCAAATGCCTCCCCCATGTATCTATAATTGTTGCCTCCGGTAGCTTTTTTACTATCTAGAGTTAGGCATGTTTAATGCATTATGGAAATTATTAAAACTTGAAGTCTTTATTGGAGAATGGGAGTCATGTTATGGTGCATTAAATGTTGAAGAGGGTGCACAAATGATTTACTGTATCAATATTTTTACTTGGTTATGTCCTTTTGAGAGAGTGTGTGTGTGTATAGCCCTTTAGTGAATTAGTTAGTTGGCATCATAGAGACTAAATTGAAAGAGAGAAAGATGTAGCATCTATTTGCTTCATAAAGTAGCTTACAAAATGAATGGCCAGAATCTTTTGAGATTTGAATTATTGTAGTAATTCTGAAAAATAACTAATCCCTTTTCTAATTTAAATCAAATGTTGGCACTGAAAGTTAAGTCATGCCCAATAGTTTTTGCTTCTTTTTCTGCTGGTCCTAAAGCTTGTATGTACAAGATTCTTCAGGTAAACTTCTCCACATAGTTCCATGTTATTGACTTAGTTGTATTCAATGCGTGAGAGAATGCCAATGACTAGATTACATTTTCTTTGGGTCTCAGATACTCAATGGGAACTATAAAGCATTGCCAAACCTAGTATTCTTTTTTTTTTTTCTCTTTTTCTATTCAATAAATATCAATCTAAATAAGTTTAAAGTATTTTGTATATGATTTATCAAAAGCATATTATGACTTCTGAAGACACTTCAAAAGTAATCACATAATAGCTAAACAGAACATGAAGGCCAAACTCACCATTTTTACTTCTGAATAATTTGTACGAAGTTGACTATATTTTGGCAGAATACAGTTGTGTAATCTTGGCCAGTATTCATGTAATTTGGTACTCATTGTAATGTTTTTTTCTCTCTCTATAAAGGATGATTGCCGACTGGTTAGAGACTGTATTTCTAGTTATATCTATGATTCCTCTCCAGTGGATTTTACCAGTGATATGGGTACCAGATTTATTTTTCACCCAACTATCCTAAAAATGTCCTAGCCACCAAGAATAGTATCATGGATAGCCCATGGTATTTCTTCTAGCCTTGATGCTCTCTTCCTTAGTAAGTTTGAACAACAAGATTATTAACCATTGTCCAGTATATTAATACTAGTCTCTCTCATCATATATATTTCTAGTATCACCATGATGATTATCTCAAGATGACTACCATATGGAATGGTTCTCCTCACATAGGTCTGCTTCTAAACTATTTTTTTTCTTGATCGTTTTCATTAGTATATGTAACTATTTTTTTTAAAATGGTCTGTTGACTCTTGTCTGGATTACCATTTTTTCAAATTCCTCTGTTTTTACATGCTTATGTGTCATATGTAAATAAAGTGTATGTGTGTAGTTTGGTTAAGTTTCCTCACCCTAAATCCATATAATCTAACTTGTAGCTTGTTTTCCAATGGAGCTGATCCAAGTTGTATTTTCTTACATTATCATATATATGGATTCCCGCACATGCATGACACTTTTGGTTGTTGGATTTTTCTTTAAATTGTTAGTTATGAAAACCAAGTTTTAGTTAGTTAATTAGGATGTTTGAGATAGAGATGGTAAGCAGAAATTGGGTAATTAATTAATTGATTAATCATTGGTAAAGTGAGACAACCAAATTAAAAAAAAAATGAAAATCCCCCAAATCCAATCTCCCTTTCACTGTTCACATCAACATGATCGATACATTCCAAATCGTATGTGGTTCAAAATTGCTAGTGGTTTCACACTATATTATGTTTGCTAAAAGTAATGAGAGAACATCCCATGTTTTTGATGCTCGGTCTCTCACACATATATGCGAGTGACAGTTCATCAATTTCTGGATTCTGTCATGAGATTGCAAGTTGTGTCAATAATACATGGAATAGTTAGTATTTAGCACTTTCTGATTTTTGTTGCCTTTAAATTGTGGTAGATAATCCATTGCCTTCAAATTGTGATTGATGGTAGAGATATACCATTGTATTTGTCATTTGTAACTCTATCCAAAAACATCTCTGTCTTTCCCCTTGTTTTATTGAGACCAAGCGATACTTAAACTTTTCTTTGACAAGATGTTCTTGGTTAAATGGCTATGAAATTAAATAATATTGCTGCAACATTTTATTCTACTAGTTGCTATCAATTATGTTCAGTTGTGGTTGTTAGGTTTACTTCTACCAACTTTGATAGGATTGCTAGTTCTTAATCCACACTTTTTATTAACTTTTTTTGCAAAGTGTTTTTGTTAAGCATCCTCAATGGCATAGATCAGAAACTTCCAAAACATATGTGTCAGTTTTGTTAGGTTTTATTTCAAACTTTGTATAAAGTCTATATTGAATATTTGACAATATATTGTATGGCAATTTATAATTTTTAATTTATAATACATTTTAAGTTGATTAGCTTTGGTCATATATATATTTGACATGGAAACTATAATTATTTAATTAATATGGTTTGGTTGGAATATATAACTCATTGCATGCAATATGAATTTAAATTAATTAGAAAGTAAAATATAAAAGAACAATAATATATAAAATATATTTAATTAGAAAAACGTGTGGATGACTGTTACCAAACATTTTATTAACCACAACGTGCAAGTAAATGTTTCCAAACATCAAAGGCAACGTGCAAAAATTGTTGTTGAAAATGAACAACATACTATTGAACGATGCTAAAAATTCACATCTTCTATTTTAATGTAACACGCCAGGGCACGTTGTGAAAACCCCAATGCCTGTTGCTAGAAAAATAACAACAACGTGCATTTTAGATTTAACAACGGACATTGACTGTTGCCATAGAAGTTGAGTTTTTGGCAACTTCGCAGAATACAACATATTGATGTTCGTTGCTAAAGAGATATTGCAACAAACATCACCTGTTGCAAAAGACCATTTTTCTTGTAGTGAATAAAACTAGTTTATCAAATAGGTTTTCAAATTTACTAAAATCACTGAATACAAGCTAAACCGGTTTTCAAATTTACTAAAATTACTGAACACTACAAGCTATAGAATACAAGCTAAACAGGTTTTCAAATTTACTAAAATCACTGAACACTTCAAGCTATAGAATTACTAAACTCTATGAAAAGTATAAGGAAGGTTATAGAGAAAAGTAATCTATAAGGTTTGATGCGCCAACGGAGGGGTCCTTCACGTTGGATTGTCGTCTCCTCTTATAGTCTTCAAGATCAGTTAGTTTGATGTACACCACAAGTTGTGTAATTGGAGAGATAAAGGTAAGGTTGACTTATAGCACTTATCATACAAGATTGACTCACTTTTTCTTCTGGAATTATCCTTCACAACCTATTTATTGCAACAGCCTATTAAAATCCATTAAACGGGAAGAGAAAATACCAAAATATGCCAGGCCACCCCAAGTAAATTACCAAAATACATTGGTCATTCCAAATAATTCATGTAAGCCATACATACTCGGCCAATTATTATGACTTGATAATCATGGGCTCAACTAATATTTTATACAATTACCAATTTGCCCTTATTTAGTTTGGCTAGTCCTTCCATTACAATCCATCAATCCAACATTCTAATCTAATCCATTCCATCTCACTATATCATCCCAACACATCAAATACTCCAATCAAAATACCCTAATTCCAAAACTCCAACACACTAATCAATCTCATTCCAACTCAAACACTCTAACATGCTTACCTACCATTCCAACCCAATCACTCCAATATGTTTATTGGCAAAAAATAATCATTCTTATAATTTGAGAAAATATTAAGTTCAAACATTGCCCCCTCACTTATCATTATAGTTTATTACAAAATAATGATAATAAGTGAGGAAACCTACACCTTCAAAAATCATACCATTCTAAAGAGATTTGACATTAATCTGCTACATTCCAAATAAAATTAATTAAATATATTAACTCTTTATTTCTCCATGCTGAAAATCTATAGCATAAAGCACGAACTGGAGACGGCATTCATACACATCAATTCCAATCACGTGGAGAACTCCTATCTACTTTATAATCTTTGGGCCCACCAATATAATATATAAAATATATATTTCAATTCTGCTCTTACCAACAGAGATTACCCTCATATCTATCCCTATCACACTAATTGCACGGACCCACCAATAAATTCCAATTGCAATAATGTAATTTCAATTCCCTTTTTCCTTTATTCCCGTAAGCCAAACTCCACCTCACAACATTAGCATTAAATGTTACAACATAAACTTCTTCAAAAGCCGTGCTTTCATAATATTTTACTCCATAAACTTCTATAAATAACCATGTCTTTATATATGTGCCTTCTTTGTAACGTCCTTTCAGAATTTCAATCTAGGAACCAATAAATCACGTTGCCATTGCACAGCCAAGCCAAAATCACAAGGAAAAATTTCATCTTCGAAAGCCGCGCATCATCTTCTTCAACCAACTCCAGTAATACGAGTTGTCAACTTTATGTAAGGTAATTTTTATAAAAACAAAAATTGTTTGTCTTAACCCAATAAGAAAAGAATTCCAATTATTAAACTGCTAAGCCAAATCATTCCATTCTTCATAACCCTCTATTTTATTATTTTTTATAGCTTTGTAATGGACTCTCAAATTGAAGCTGAAGATCCAAATCCATCCCCTGGACTAGAATTAAAATCAAGAAATGAACCACAATTCGGCCCTGCAGAATACCGTAGAAAACTATCAATTGCAATGAGCTATGCTATTGTGGAGAATGCTATCGACAACAATACTGGATACTAGCTGGCCCCATTCAACACTACATTCTTGACCTGTGCTTCAAAAAAGGAATCACCTTTGAAGTTCAACGCGTATATGATGAACGATGTCCTGAAACCTTTCCTTATGAATGAGAATCTGCCAATTGGTCAAAGTGGATCTCTTCTAAGAAAAACAAAAGAAACTATCTCCTATCATGCATTTAAGAATTAACATTCCTTCTCCACTGACTGGATAGAATGGATCGATAGGTTGGAACCGTACTTCACAACAAAAGTGAAAACAACAAGTATAGATGAAGCCATCCAATTATCACGGTTGCCCATACATTATGATCAAGCCATCGTTGTAGCTGCAACATGTTTCTGGTCTCCAATCACAAATACCTTCAATTTCGGATTCGGGATGATGATGCCTACACTAATGGAGTCGAAGCTTACACTGGACTGACCTCATCTGACACCCTCTTAACTGGCTCGCCATCATCACCAGTATCTCCATTTATTCTAGGATTTCATAAAGACGTAAAAAATTATGGCCAATTCTTGAGGATGAATAAAAGGCATAGGCAGTCCTCCCACCGAAGATGAACACATTGTCTTCCTTCTAATGTGGCTCTGCAAGAACGTCTTCTGTGTACTGGCTTCAAAGATTACACTCTAATTTATTGATATTGCAAAGTCTTTGGCCACTGGCAGACCTGTATCTTTGGGCCCCTTGGTACTAGCTCATCTATACCGAACCATTACTATCATATTTGCAGAATCCTATGAAATGAATCCTAATGTTCTTAGAGCCTTATGGATTCTCCAGATGTAGCTCCATGAACACTTTCACGAGATTAGTCCACCTATAGTGGAAATGACTAATGTACTATTTGGACGAAAAATATTACAAGCGGACCTTGTTATGCACATTGCACAGAATGCTTCACATTCTTTTACAATTGTAAGGGTTGTCCCCAGCATGTCTATCATAGATCACTTCTTTCTCACTATTATATCGGCAATCGTTTCTTTACCATTCCTAATGACGTCCCCTATGGTGACACTCTGAAACACTTCCTCATCGAGAAATTCCATAGCGTGATGGCGTGTAGGGATCTACCATACTGTGGGATAAGTAACAAGAATAGCCAATGTAGTGTGGAAGTTTAGTTACCATCCTTTATAGCATAGCAATTTGGGATGTACCAAGCCATATCTCTTCCACCAGCATCTTCATTTAATGGCTTGACCTCTGCTCATCCCATCACCAAATGACTCTGAATTTTATAAATATACCCATTTATATAAAGAATCTCAAAGCTTGTTTGGGCTTGAAGTTTTGACTGAATCCGTAAACTCCACTTTTCACTTTGACTTATGGTGGAATAGGAAGACATGCATCTATTTTATGAACCCAGCATCCGACATGGTGTCTCATGTTTGCTCGTCTACTGAGATCACCACTAAATACATGAAGCCTTCATATGAGATGACATCCATGGGTATCACTCCAACTAGTACAATAATAGCATGTTTAACTAACCATAATGTTGCGTCTCCTCCGCTTACTGACTCAAGTTCAGCTATACTTCTTCTCATTGCCTTAGGCACTTATTATCATGCCCTGATTAACTCTCTTTCCATGCAGACTCCAAGGATGATACTACAACCATCTCTCAAGCTTGGTCCTGTAAGTCGCAACTCCACTTTCTTCAATTCCTCTTTTATTTATACTATATCAATATAATTCCTTATATATAGCGTGTAATACTCCTGGGTCAAACCTTTCCACCAAGGAATATAAAAAGAAAGGGAAAAAGTGGTGTTGCCTCCGTTTCAAAAGGTGACCGACATGCCCCTACAATCCATACCAACATCATTAGCCAATCATCATCAGCTAAGCGATAGTCAGACCAATCAGAATAAAAAACGACGGTAATCACTATTCTTAACTGACATTGGTAAAACTTCACTAGTAATACTAACACATGCGTTTTGCATATTAGTAATCTAACACCAAGAACTATGACTATAGACGATTCGACTCCTTCTCACACCATCACCCAAGTTCAAGAAGATCCAACCATTCCTAGTCGCACCAATCTAGACACAACTCTCTCAATCTCGGCTAACATGAGTGTGGTATGTTAATAATCTAAATTATTCTTTCAATCTCAAGTTTATCCACTCATCGTACTAAGTGACCTTCAATTGTAGGATGTATCATATGAGATTGACCCCCATCCTATAGTTACAATCGGCCCTTCATTGACCGAAACCAGAATTTCATTTAATTCTCATCTCATCATTGAAGATATAATCGAGGCTAAACGTAACTCTGATGTTGACGATTTTCTTGCTGACCACGATCCTGCTCAAAATTCTGACTGTGAACTTGCCTTGACAAATAACACCGAGGTAAATTTCATTTTTATTCCGCACTTTACCATTATTTTACCTCCATTTAACAATCAGTTTCAGCTTCATATTGTAGAAATTGTCGAACCTTATGTGCTTGCCGATCTTGAAAGCTTCTTTAACCAAAACCCATCTCCTCAAGTTATAAATACTCAGCTAGTTCAGTCGGATAAAAAAAAATTGATGCGGTAAAAAAGATCCTGCTAGAGATGGTCGGTACAGGATTTGACATCGTTATTGAAGAAGAGGCACGAAATAACTATCACAAATCCATTATCGTACTTATTGATGCTGGTTTCTTCCCCGATAGCATGAAGTTTGTTATTTCAAAATTCCTTCACTCCTTAAACTAAGAGCTAGCAACTTTCAACAAATTCCATGAGAACATCTTCGATGCAACATCGCACCGTTCTTCTATGATTTCACTTCAAACATCCATTCAATCCAAAGCATCAGAGTATACTAAGGCTTCGGCTAAATTGATTGCCCAAGAACATCTAGTAGAAGAATTAAAAGCCAAATTAATCGAAGCTGAGGACATTTATGGAAATCTATGGTGTTCCATCCAGCATACTATTGACGAGGCAAAAAATGAGAAAAAATAATATAATGATCTTTTCACTGCATCCAAGAATAAAGATGAGGCGAGATTCCAACTTGAAGCGGCGATAACTGCACTTCATGCATCTTGGGGTGCTATGAATAACTCCATCATTTCTTACTTTACTTTTTAGTTGTCGTATTCATTTACTAGCTTTCATATAGTTTTGTAATGACCTTTCTTGACTAAACATTCTTAGTGGCTTTTTAGCTAACTATTTAATATTCAATGTTTTTTTTTTGTGTCGTGCATTCGGCCCATGAAAATACAAAATAAAACAACCAATCTAATTTTATTAATAAACTTTGAAATAGTGTGGCTACTTAAGCCTACAATCATTACAATAGCCTTAGTCAGGCGACCCTTTACATGATTAATTGTCCACTCTATGAGTCTCCCAATTAGATGGATAATACTCTTTCAAGAAACGACCATTGATTGGGTTGGAATGTCTTAGTCCATCATCTTTGTCATGCAACTGATATGTCTTTTTACCCACAATCTTCAAAATCACATACGGTCCTTCCCAATTAGGCTACCATTTCCCAAATTTGGGATCTTTAGAACCAATGGGCAAGACAACCTTCCACACTAGGTCTCCTTCTCCAAAACCTTTATGTTTAACTCGCTTGTTATACATTCTAGCCATGATTCTCTTCTGCACGTGCAAGTGATTTAAGGCCGCCAATCTTATCTTGTCTAACTCTTTGGCTTCCTGCATCATTGCTTGAGTGTAATGACTTCACTGTAACTTCCATAGGGAGAATCGCATCATGGCCAAAAGTCAAAGCAAAAGGTGTTGTGCTGGTCCCGGATCTTTTCGATGTCCGATAAGCCCATAATGTTTCTAAGTGCACATCATGCCATTCCCCAGGGTTATTAATGATCATTTTTTCTATGATTCCTTTCAGCACCATATTGCTAGCCTCGACTTGTCCATTGGCCTGAGCAAAATATGGAGTTGAATGAGTGAATTTGAAGCCATAATCTTTTGCAAAGCTTTCTACTGCATCCCCCATAAATACTGTTCCCCGATCAGCTGTTATAGTTTCTGGAAGGCCAAATCTATCAATGATGTCATCTTTCAAAAAAGTAATACCTCAGCTTGACTTACCATTTTCATTGGTCGTGCTTTCATCCACTTTGTAAAATAATCTGTCGCAATAATAATAAATGTATGTTGCTTGCTGGAAGGTGGAATGGTCATGGTTTCAATACATCTTGCCTAACATCCTTTTGTAAATTTAATGCAGTCGGCCAAGATGGTTGGCCAATAAAAACCATGTCATCGAATCATCCATCGCATCTTCACTCTAGCCTGGTGAACACCACAAATACCCTCATGAACTTCAGTCATGACGGGCATAGCTTCATGTTATCCCAAACACCTCAGCAATAAGTCATCCTGACCCTTCTTATATAATTCTTTTTCAAATAATACGTAATGAATCGCTCGCATCCTCGACTTTCGCTCGTTGGGTGCACTTAGATTCTTTAAGTACTTGATCAATGGGTATCCTCAATCATTATGATCAACTTCCAAACAATAAATATCAACTGGAACACCTCTTTCCTATAGAGATGTGAGGGTTCGTCTCTTAATTTTGATCACCATCTCTTTCAAGTTCTCTAGGATATAAACACCCAAAGCTACTTGGGCCATCTTGTTGGCCTCATAATTAAACTCTCATGGTACATGCTGCAATTATACTTGCTTGTCAACTGATTCAGTACAAGAAGAGAATCACCCATTATTTCAACCATTGAAACCCCCATCTCTCTTAGAATCTCAAAAACAATAATCAATGCCTCGTACTAGACTTGGTTATTGGAGCAATCAAAATCCAATTGGAATGAAAACTATGTTTTCCATCCCATCGGAGATTCAATTACGACCCCAATACCTGTTGAATCCCGTGTCCGTGATCCATCTAAACTCCACTTCTAAGGACTGAGAGAGATCTAACATTCTGAGGAAATTCCATATGTTCAATGGCCTCTGGATAAGGCCTCCTATACACAGGTCGGCTAATACATCTGTACGTCGGACCGACTCATTCTTCAATCAAACGATCAATTGCTTCTAGATTCATGGGTAGGTTTTACTTGCCATTATGACCGACAGCATCATCATTCCTTCCATTTTGACTGTTCAGTCAAGCCACATAAATTTCTCTTTGGCCATTCTTTACATGGTCATACTGATGTTGGTGACCCTGCCGAGCTGAAGGTGGAATGTATCTTCCAGTATTATCTACAGCAGTCTAAAAAACCTGCTGTAGTCCCTGACAAGTGGCTGGAATGGCCTGCTGTAAATACGCCATGAGAGCAGTTATCTACTACGTTTGTTACTGCGTCTGTTGGGCCACTAGATTGGCCAAGTTCTCCATAGAGCATTCAATTGATTGACCAACTCCGCTAATCTTTTCTCCAATTCTAACCACTTGGTCCCTTAGGCCTCCGATTTGGTATCTAAGATGGTCGATTGAGGACACATCTGCCACCATGACAGGTTCGTCGGTTTCCTGATTCTCATTCACGTCACCAACGGCTACAGAGCCAGTCGGCTTCTTCTTATTCACACCAGAAGTGCTGCCAACGGCCATAGGACCAGTTGATTTTTTCCCTGCTGCGATTGATCTAATTTCCACCATGATGATTCTAGCAACAAGTCCCACTGGTGGTGCCAAAAAATATGTTTGCTTGTGAGAAACAAATATATTGTATTCTCTGATTGCGTGAGTGTGCCACTCTAATATAAATAGAATTTATATAGAGAAAAAATAAAATTTTATTATTGAAAGATCTTACTCTAAACAGATAACTGTACTAGATTGCAAAGAAAAAATAATTTAAAGGCTCAATGAACTACCTTAAACAAAACTAGTTTGTCAAACAGGTTTTCAAATTTACTAAAATTACTGAACACTACAAGCTAAACAGGTTTTCAAATTTACTAAAATCACTAAACGCTACAAGCTATAGAATTACTAAGCTCTACGGAAGCTATAAGGAAAGCTAAAGAGAAAAGTAATCTATAAGGTTTGATGCGCCAGTGAGTGGGTCCTTCATGTTGGATTTCTGTCTCTTCTTATAATCTTCAAGATCAGTTAGTTTGATGTACACCACAAGTTACATAATTGAAGAGATAAAGATAAGGATTGACTGATAGCACTTCTCATACAAGATTGACTCAATTTCTCTTTTGAAATTATCCTTCACAGCCTATTCGTTGCAAAAGCCTGTTAAAATCCATTAGATCGGGAAGAGAAAATACCAAAATATGCCAGGCCACCCCAAGCAAATTACCAAAATACATTGGTCATTCCAAACAATTCATGTAAGCCGTACATACTCAGTCAATTATTATGATTTGATAATCACATGCTAAACTAATATTTTACACAATTACCAATTTGCCTTTATTTAGCTTGGCCAATCCTTCCATTCCAATCTATCAATCTAACATTCCAATCTAATCCATTCCATCTCACTGTATCACCCCAATACACCAAATACTTCAATCAAAACATCCCAATCCCAACACTCTAACACGCTAATTAATTTCATTCCAACTCAAATACTCCAACATGATTAACTACCATTCCAACTCAATCACTCCAATATGCTTATTGGCAAAAAATAATTATTCTCATAATTTGAGAAAATATTAAGTTAAAAAAAAAGTAATAAGAGTTAGCTTGACATTGTTGGACTGGTTTGAACTAATTAATATAGTCTTTCTTGGCTACCTATTAGTTCTTAGTGCATCAACTTGTTTTCCACTCATTACAATATTATACACTCTTTTTTTTCTTACGAGAAATTAGTATGCATTTATTTTCTTTTATCTCAATTTAATTTGATTACTTTTGACATAATATCCTAAGAAATATGGCTTTACATGAGTTAGTGTTTGTAGTGCTCCTAGCATCTCCTATCATGGTAGTATTTGTGATGGTTAGATTCCAAGTTGTAGTAATTCATCTGATAATGGATGTCGTGCTCTCATTTTTTGTTAATAAAATTGTTTTCTTCACAAAAATTTTGATATTGTAAAATGCATGCCTTGGCTTTAAATGAACAACTTTTTTCTGGTTTGTTTTCTACAATTTAGTACATATTGCATGTTATTAGGAAAGTAATACCGGAAAATGCATATATAATATTAATAATTAATATAATCTTCTACATAAAAAAAACTGATCCCGTGTATGTACTTGTATATTACTTTATATTGTGAATGTTTCTAAAGATTTAAATCATTCAATAAACATTCTTTCCTTTATGTTTTTGATAATAAGTTAATTAATTAACTAATAAGCTTCTTAATTAAGTACTACATATATGTATATGTTTAAGTAGTAATCTTCCTTGCTTGACATGAAATGGTTGATTGATTGATTTTATTTTAATTTTGAATTAAATTTGACATTGTAAATGGATGTTGATAACAATCAATTAATTGCTTCAAAAGCTCCAAATATATTTGCCTCTATTTCTTCTACCTCGACACCCACATCCAACTTTGGTTTAGCACCTCACCCTTCAACTACATGTGCATCTATTGTACCACCTCCACCACCACCACCACCATTGATTCCTTGTTTACCTAAAGAATCAAAAACACCACCTCCTACTACTACCATAAAGAGAAAGGAAAAGAGACGTAGGCAAGTTTTAGAGGTTTGGGAGTATTTCACAAAGATGAAAGTAGATCCTAAATCTTCTTGCAATTATTGTGGAAGTGTATAGGCAAAATTCCCATCGGGCTGAGCCGGACAGGCCCATGGTGGAGGAACGACTAGGCCTATTGGATTAGCTTTGATGAGCTTAACCGATCATAATGGAAATCCGAATGATGGCTCAGCTTGGATGGTCGAGGTCCACTGGAAATGGCGTCAGTGTTTGGTTTAGAAAAGGCTTGACTTAACTATAAGGAGAGCCGAGTGGCAACCTAACATTGATGGCTCAGAACGGATTCCCTTAATGTAAAAGTGGTAATAGTTAATGAGGATTCCAAATAGGAAAGTTCACTCTGTAGTTAATATTGGATGCTTTCCCAGATTTCATTTTCCAAATTAAGATGAACCAACTCTGGGGGCTTGCCCTAAACTAAGGCGGCTAGGATTTCTTACTCCTACCTTAGTGAAGAAGGCAAAACCATACCTATAAATACCACATCTTAACCTAAAGCAAAATTACACATTCTTAAGATGTATTTGCACATAAAAGCCTATAGCCGATTCTCTCCTTGAGATTAGAATTGACTTGAGTGTCGAGATTCTTTGCTCAGTACTATACCCATGCCCCTAAAAGTTTCACGTTCTCTTCTTTATTTTATAGATCAGCAACGGTGCATTTGATGGTTTATGGATGAACGAATTTCGACCTAAATAGTTTAGCAATAGAAGGAAGGATTGGGACTGAGTTTTGGGATAAAAACCAACGCATACCTGTTTCTAGCAATTTCAAAAGCAATCATTCATGGCATCAGATCGTCAGGCCTTAGCATCTATGGTTGTCATGCCATGGTTACGACAAGAGGAGGAGACACCTCAGCAAGGAAACTTAGCAGGAGCATCTGCTGCTGGTGACGAAGCCATCAAGAATTATACCAGAATTGAACAACCCCTGACATTGATGGAGGAGTTGGTTTAATACACAAAGATTCAGCAGCAACGGAATGAAGCATAAGAATTATACCAGAATTGAACAACCCCTTCCACTTTTAGGGGTATGCTTGTCCATCGAATGGGAATCTCCACTTGACTCATGCTCCTGTGGAATCCTCCGAGAATGAGTCATTGGTACAACAAAGTATCGGAAACACCCTTCGTAGACGAGTTCACCTCAGTTAACACTCCTATTGGTTTTTTTTTGCACCAAAATTCAATTTGTACAATGGGATTGCGAACCCAAGGATCATATAATTCACTTTAAGCAGGCTATCATCCCAACTTGCATTCCCTAGTCAGAGATAGATGCAGTAATATGTAAGGTGTTTGCCTTAAGTTTCAAAGGACCTACTTTACTTTGGTTCAGTCGTGCACTACCACGAATCATTGGGTCGTTCCAAGAGTTGGCTCAGCAATTCATGACCCAGTTTGCATCTAATTGCCATTACCGCAAGGATCCAATGATTTGTTTAGGGTGCAACAAATAAAAGGGGGAGCCAATCCAGGATTACATTCATCGATTCAATGACATGAAGGTAGAAATAGTATATTGCCCAGTAGTACTCGCTTACAATGCCTTCAAGTGTGGTTTGTTACCTGATACCAAGATCTATGATTATTTAGTCCAGAAAAACCCAAGGAATTTGCTACAAACCTTATAAAAAGCCGAAACCTTTGTAGTTATGGAGGAAGAAACCAAGAGCTTGTTCAAAATTTCTTTTTTTGAATGAAAAAGCGTTTTTTTTTATGAAAAATGCAATTTGAAATATGTTTGGCCAAAAAATTATAAAACACTTTTTTTTAAAAGCACCTGATAGGTGTTTCTCCAAAAAAGCGATTAAATAAAAAGCGCTTTTTTTTAAAAGCACCTGATAGGTACTTCTCCAAAAAAGCGGTTAAATAAAAAGTACATTTTTTTAAAAGCGTTATTTGTATAAGCAGTTCCAAACGGACCCCAAATTAGATATGCAAAGGGCAATCAAGGAGGGAAGAATTAAAACTTCAAAGGAAGAAACAATCTGATCCGAGCCAAACATAAGAGCTCAACAAAATGAGAGCTAATAGCATGTATGGAACAAATTCATGAGGTGCAGTGGCCGCAACCTATGAATCTGGATCTGAAGAACAAAGACAACTCTAAATGGTGTATCCTTCATAAAGAACGGGGTCACGTCACAGAGGATTACCATGCATTCAAAAAAGAAGTGAAAGAACTGCTTAACCACAGATATCTAAGGCAATTTGTTGAAAATCCATATAAGTGGGGCCCAGACAAGCAGCGAGAGGAGTCCCCATGAATCAAAACTCCTCCACTGAAAGACAAAGAAGTGGAAGTTCGAAAGGTCATCAATTCTATTCATGGAGGGGTCGTTTATGGTGGAGAACACCAGGAGGATAAAAGAGCCTACTCTCGGCTACCCATAGCTTAAGTTTCTTCTGCTCAGAACGATGGTCCGACAATAACCTTTACAACCAAGGATACTATTAGGGTGTTGTACCCACATGATGACATAATAGTAGTCACACTTGACGTGGGAAATTGTACCATTAAGCGAATATTGATAGATATTGGAAACTCGATGGATATCATATTTTCGAGCACTTTGGATAAGATGGGTATCAGCCCCGCAACAGTGTAGCCCACTAGAACCACTTCAGTAGGGTATGATGGAAATGAGAGCTTAGCCAAGAGAAAGATTACCCTCCCAGTCACAACAAAGAATGTGATGAAGGCTATCCCATCTTACCATCAGAAAATCAAGTTCTCTTCTAATAGCTAGGTGGAATAAGTGAAGAGTGACCAGTTTACGGCTCGTATCTATTACGTAAAGGCTGTGGATGGTAAAAACAAATAGCAACTAAAGATGTTGGGAGTGATGCAGATGGATAAGATGGACACTTTGGAAGATCTGGAAGATGTACAACTAGATTCGTGCCACCTCAATCGTACAACTAAAATTGGCACATAGTTGGACCCAGAGGTTCAGCTTCGCTTAATATAGTTTATGAGAGACCACCATAGTACTTTTGCATGGTCTATAAATGATATGGTGGGAATAGATCCACAAGCTTAATATGGATCCTACTTACAAAGTAGTTCGGCAGAAGAGAAGAAAATTTACACCAAAACGGAATCAAGTTGTAAACGAAGAAATTGATAAGCTGTTGAAGAATAGATTTGTCAAAAAGTACATTACCCGGATTGGCTGGCCAATATGGTGGTTGTTTGGAAGAAGAATGAAAAGCCCCAGATGTGCATTGACTTTACAGATTTGAACAAAGCCTGCTCAAAGGACAGTTTTCTTTTACCCAATATCAACATGATGGTGGATGCTATCACGAACCATGAATTATTGAGCTTCATGGACTTATACTCGGGGTACAATCAAATTCTGATGCACCCAGATGACCAAGAAAAAATGAAATTCATGACAGAAAGGGGAATTTATTACTATAAAGTTATATTGCTCAGACTAAAGAACACAGGAGCCACCTACCAAAGGCTAGTGAATAGAATGTTCTCAACATATATTGGCTCCACTATGGAGGTATATATCGATTATATGAAATCATGTCCAACATCTAGCCCAAGCCTTTGAAGTATTGAATGCGTACTGAATGAAGTTGAAGCTCACCAAGTGTACGTTTGGAGTTGGTTTAGGGCAGTTTTTGGTTATATGGTTATGTAAAGAGGGATTGAGACTAATCCGAACCAAATATGCTCGACATGCCTTCGCCAAAGAGCATAAAAGAAGTACAGAGGCTGAATGGAAGGATAGCGAGCTTGAGTCGATTCATCTTAAGGTCATCCACTAGTTGTGTTTCATTCTTCTGAGCCTTGAAATGGAACAAGGACTTTAAATGGACAGAGGAGTGTAAGAAGACATTTCAGCAGCTAAAGGCAAACTTAAGTTCCCCCTATAAACCAGAGGATTCATTATATTTGTACCTCTCAATTCAGATCATGTCGTCAGATCGGTGCTCATCTGAACTAAAGGTAGGGAATAGTGGCCTAGCTACTACATGAGTCGGGCATTGGTGGATGCGGAGACTAGGTATTCATTCATTGAGAAGTTAGCGCTGGCTCTACTCATTTCATTGAGAAGTTGAGGCCTCATTTTCAATGCCACAAGATAATTGTGGTAACCTTATATCATTTAAAAGCTACACTTCATAGCCCTGACATATCAGGAAGGATAGTTCAGTAGGCCATCGAGTTGGGAGAGTACAAAATAAAATATCAGCCACAAACAACCATCAAGTCTTAGGTCCTAGCCGATTTTGTGGCCAAATTCACAGGCAAAGCAAAACCAATGAATGTAAAGTCTAATTGGGAAGGATTGGACGAACCAAGCGGGATTGTCACTGCCGGACATAAGCCCGCCTTAGCAGAGGCATCAGGCAGTAGGAAAAGTTTGAATGCAGACGATTGGCCAATTTGCAAGCTCCACATCGATGGTTCTTCAAATTGGCGTGGTACCAAAGCTAGAATCTTGTTCGTTGACCTAAATGACTTAACTCTATAATAGGCAATTCATTTTAGTTTTTCTGTGTCAAATAATGAAGCTGAATATGAAACATTGCTAGCTAGAATCAATTCGGCTCAGACAGCATAGACACGACAACTATTAGCATATAGCGATTCCCAATTAGTAGTAAGGCAAGTAAATGGGAATTATACGGCAAAAGATAGGAAGATGGTTTCGTATCTCGAGCTAGTCTAGAAGTTGATCCTACAGTTAAGCTATTTCGAGCTGGGCAAGCTTCCAAGAAGCAAAAATATGCAAGCAAACACCCTAGCCGCTTTGGGCTCTGCAACAATGGGAAAGTAACGTAGGAAGATACCATTAGAATTCCTAGTCGAGTCAAGCATCGATGTTGCAATTGAGGAAGAATGCAAAGAAGCAATAAACGTAGACCAGGAAGAAAAGCCAGGATGGATGAACCTGATAATAAACTTCCTTGTTTAGGGGATGATTCCTTTGGATAGGCAGAGGCCTAGAAGCTAAAGCTTATCTCAACTTGGTATTCTATGATTGATGGTAGGCTATGTAAAATATCATTCACGGGCCATTGCTAAGATGCTCAAATGAAAGGGAATTAAACCAAGTTCTAGCCAAAATTCATGAAGGACACTACGACAACTATTCTAGTGGGAAAACATTGTCACATAAGTCTATGACATAGGGATACTATTGGTTGACTATGTTGAAAGATGCTGCAGAATACTCACGCTGCTACGATAAACCCGTGACTATTCATGCAAAGGGGGCTAGATATTGTTGGACCACTACCACTTGCTACTACTAAAAAACTGTTCATCCTAGTGGAGACTAACTACTTTAGTAAATAGGTGGAACCTAAGGCTTAATCTCATATTTAAGATAAGGATCTAGTTCGGTTCACTTGGAAGAACATCATATGTTGATATGGATTACCATGAATACTAGTGGCAAACAATGGGTCCCACTTTATTAGCTCGTCCACATAGGACTTCTGCACGGAATGGAAGATCACCATACATTTATCTTTATCTTGACACCCTCTGGCAAATGGTTAAGCCGAATCAACCAATAAGACTATCATTATCAATCTTAAAAAACGATTAGAGGAGGCTAAGGGAAAATAGTCTGACGAGTTGCCAGAAGTTCTATACGTAAGCCAAACCATCCCACACAGCGCAACTAGAGAGACCTCTTTTGCTCTGGTTTATAGAACGGAGTCCGTGATTCATGTGGAGGTGGTTATTCCAACCTTTCAAGTTGCTTTTACTGAACAAGAGAAAACGACGAGCTAAGGTAGAAGCAGCTGTACATCTCGGAAGAACTGAGGGAACAAGCTTTGGTGCAGATGGCAATACCAGCAACATATTGCCAAGTACTATAACACCAAGGTTCGTCCTCAAAAGTTTAGAATGAGAGATTTCATATTGTGTAAAGTCTTCTAGAATACTTAAGAATTAAATGCTGGGAAACTCAGCCCCACATAGGATTGCTGACTCATGGAGGTTCTATGACCGAGGCTTATTCCCTATAATCCTTGAATGATATAGACATGCTGCTACCATTAAGATTTGTTAAGAAGAACAATGTATTGTACACTTGCACCTATATTGTTATCTCTTTATTTAATTCAATAAAATATTCTAATTTTCTTCATATTGTGCAAATCGGACATTCTATATTTCATTTTATTGCGGATGAGTTCAGATTAAGGGACAAATGGGAATATTTGCCCCAACCCTTATGTTTTTCATACGGAAATATCCTCTCAATACAACGTAAATATAAAATTAGGTCAAGGTCAACTTAGGATGTGCTACCCGGTCAATTTGGCCCTAGATTTAGAGTTACATCTTTTGGCCCTGTAAAGAGTACGAACAACTGTTTGAAAGGTTAGCTACTCTTCTTGGCTAGTTTTGTTCGGAGTTCGAATGGGGTAGAACCCAAGCGGCTTGGACGAACTTGGAAGACATGCACATCAATCTGGTTAGGTAAGTTTTTAGTACATGACTAAGTCAATTACAATTAAACTGTTCATTTGGCTCAAATGTGAAAATACACTTGAACAATTATGAAAGTAATTAAAAGTGAACAACAGAATAAGTAAAAGTTCAATAATTCAAATTAAAGTCTTACAAAGACGGACAAGCCATCATATATATATAATAATAATAAAAAAAACAAACATACAACTAAAAGACAATAGATCATGGTAAAATTACTTGAGCTCTTAAGGTTCAATTGAACGCCAGAGGACACCTCCCCAATATTCATAAACTTAGCCCTACTTTTTTGACCCTTACCAATTTCATTACCTCGTTAAAGGAATCCTCGTTGGTGCTGCGGGGGATCTTTGGGAAGATTGCTGCCATTTTGTTTGCCCTTTTTTACAGGAAGCTCAAAGTTCCCTTAGTCTTCCTCTGGTTCATCATCCATAGAGGAGATTTTAGTGGATTCATTGTCGCCACCCTCATACTCGCTCGGCTTAGGAGTAGGCCAATTAGTTTCCCCAGCCTTGTCTTAAAGATAGCGTCAAAGGTCCCCTTGCGGTAGACATTTTTCCTTTTGTACGGCCAAGAAGAGGATTTGGTTTACAATTCATCCTGTTCAGAGACAACCTTTAAAAAGTCCAGTCTCAGGGACTAGCTTTTAGTTTGCTTCGGGCCATTTCTTTTCCAGTTGAATGGCTTGGTTGTTAGCATCAATAGATGCCTGATTGAAGCCGAGGACATCATCTTCAAGTGTTTCATTTTTCACTGTGATACCTTTTCTTCTGAAATGCATTATCTGCCTTGGAGAAGGCCTCATAGAAGTACCTACTATTTTAAGCCAACTGCAAAAACCACAAAGGGTTAATACTGGAATATTGACAAATTGAGGAAGGAAAGTATTTTAACACGGATGTACCTTGAGCGAGCATTGCTTAGATTCTTGGATAATTTCCTCAAAGGACATTCTTTAAGGATGACTCAATCATTTCAAGTCACTATTAGTGTCACCTAATTGGGGTCCATACAGACAATTGAATTGTCTTAAAGTCCTAGACTCCTCTTAGGGGCTTAAGGGCCTTGATGTTGTTTGTTGTAGGGGGCTCCAAGGACGTTGCTTCTTTCGGGGAGGAGATTTTTCCATTGAAATGGCCATTGGCAAGTCCAATTTTTGGATTATGGCCATGCCGTCCAGAGTTGGCTCAGGGTCAGCATTCGGAAAGGACTTGTTAGCCTTCTACTCAACCCGCTTCTCTTTCTTCTTTTTCTTCTATAGCTCAGCCAACTTCGCTTCAGCAGACGTTCTTGTTTTGAGCTTGCCTATGTCAACTACTGGATATGCAACCCACAAAGGGTCAGTTGGTTCGCCGTACAATAGCCTAGTGCAGCCTTCGAAGACATGTAAATAAGGAACTTCAAGGATAGAAAAAAGGGGTACCTTTAAGGATTTGCTCAGTTTATGGTCTTGAAGGTCCTACTTCCAACCCGTAAAGGGGTCTGGCACTAAGGTTTTGGGCTGCACAAGGGGAAAATTGGTTCAGTCCTGCGAAGTCATGAAAGGTAAATTGTAGTAAATAAATCAATTAAGTACCTTTCTCAGTCCACGCTGAGCAAATGGAATAGACAGACGAACCAACCGGACCGAATAGACCATATCTCTTAACAAAGAAGTATCTATCTTTCTAATTCTTATCGCTGGTTGGAGCGTCTACAAGCAGTTCAATAGACCTCCAAGCATAGAAAGCATACATACTATCTTCGCCTGGTTTCACGTAAAAGAAATGTAAGAAGATGGTCATGTTAATGTTTTAGCCATACTATTCAGAAAGCATGACCAATCCTAGCAGATAGCACCAACCATTCGACATAAGTTGCCCTGGCGCTAGGTCGAAGTAGTCCAACACCATATTAATGATGTGGTGGAATGGGAGTCTAAGCCCAATCTTGAAGGCTAGCTCATAAAAGCAAATCCATCCATCATGAACATAATCTACTTACCTTAAGAGTGGATAGCATAACACTATTTGGAAGCTCATACCTCTCCTTGAGGTACGGTATATAATTGGGTGTAAATATCAAGGGAATGTCAGTTTTGATTAGGATTGAGTGCATTATAAAAAATTTGGACTTGTTTTTGTCCAATTCATCTCTCCTAGCACTAGATTCCACATTCGACTCAAGATTTTGTTCGGCTACTTAGTTTGGTTCTATAACCATAACAAATGTACTAGAAAAGGAAGAGGAGTCTGAGTAGATTAAATGATAATTGAAGGGAGTACAAGATTCTTCTAAAGACATTTTTAGTGGGAAACATAATTAAAGAAATATTCAAAGAGGGCAAGATCAAAATCCTTACTTGAAGAATTACTGGACTTTAGTGTGATGCCCAAAGATGAAGAACAAGTGACGAAGAATAAGTGAGGGGTCCTTGGTGTTTCCATCCAAGTTCGCGTCAGAACAAGTAAAACTGGACCAAATGCGATTGGAAACTTCTCACGAGCATGAAGGAAAAGAGAAAGAAGAGATTTTTAGGCTTTAAGATGGTCAGGAAGTGCAAGGAAGTCGAAAGGAAGAACACGTAGAGGATGCTTAGGACTGAAAATAGAAGAAAGTGAAAATTAAGAAGCTAAGGGGTTATTTAAGCCTAGGATGGACAGTCATGATCAAAATTTGAAATTTGAATTGACGATTGAGATCACGTACATCTCTTCAACTTCAGCACGTCTCCCACGTCATGTCACCGTTGCATCATGAGAAGTGTTGGCAGCTAGGTGTCAAATCGACGGTTGATTTTCCAAAAGTTGAGAAGACAAGTGGACAGACAAACAGTAACCAAGCCATTTTGCTAAGCCCAATGGCTCAGTGACTTTATAGGTAAAATTCCCACTAGGTTGGGCCGTACATGCCTAAAGTGGAGGAACGACTAGACCCATTAAATTAGTCTTGAAGAGTCGAACCGATTAGAACAAAGATCCAAATGATGGCTTGGCTCGAATAGTCAGAAGGTCCACTGGAAGGGGCGTGGCTCGGATATAAGAAGAGCTAAGTGATGATCTAACATTGATGGCTAGGAACAGATTTCCTCAACTTGAAGGTGGTAAAAGTAAAGGAGGGTTCCAAATAGGAAAGTTCACTTTGTAGTTAATACTGGATACTTTTTTAGATTTCACTTTCAAAATTTGGATGAACCGACTCAGGGAACTTATTTTAAACCAAGGCGGCTAGGGTCTCTTACTAGGTCTCTTGCTACCTCCTTGGTGAGGAAGGCAAAACCAAGTCTATAAATACCTTATCTTAACCTAAAGCAAACATACACACTCTTAAGCTGTATTTGCATACAAAATCCAAAGCCAATTCTCTCCCTGAGATCAAGACTGACTTCAACGTCTGAGGTTCTATGGCTTGTACCATACTGATGCCCCTAAAAGCTTCATGTTCTCTTCTTTATTTTGTAGTTTAGTGGTGATACATTTGACGGTTTATGGAGGAATAAATTTTGGCATAAATAGGAAAGACTTAAGCAAGTGATACAAAAATAAATTTGTTGATCCACCATCTTAAACAACCATTGTAAGAGATATGTATCAACTTTACTTGGAGGAAAAGAAGAACTTAAGAAGTTATTTTGGGAAAAATAGCACTATGGTTAGCCTTACTACGAACACATGGACATCAATTCAAAATATTAATTACATGGTACTCATTGCCAAGGTCGGTTTTGGGGTAAGGCCACCAAGGCGGTGGCCTAAGGCCCCCCATATTATAAAGGCCCCACATTTTTTTTATTATATATATAGTAGGTATATATTAATATATATATAATTATATTATGTATTATAATAATAATAGATATATGTATTTTTAAAATATCAAAATAAAAATGGAATATTTTGAAAAGATAAATATTTAATGCTACTTAAACAGTTTTTGAAAAAAATAAATATTATTTTAAGATAATATTTTTTTCTAAATTTTTAGGTCATTAATTTTTTAACGTTATTTTTTTCTCTCCATCTTCTTCATCACTTTTTTCTCAATATTCTTTCTCTCATATTCTTCTTCTTTTTTAAACATTAACTTCAAATTTCATTTTAAAGTTATTGATTGCTCTCTACGCCTCTCTCAATTCTTGCTCTACAAGGCTTGATTATTATAACAACAAAAATCAGGTTCTATTGTTCTATAACTTTTATATTTTTTTTACATATATTTTAATATTTACTGTTTGTTTTTTATTTTTTATTTTAATTGTTATAATGTCTGCTAGAAAATATCAATTTGGCTATGAAAAACTTTAAAAAAAGAGAAAAATTGAAGAGTTAATTCAATCTTAAAAGGGAGCCCTTGATAAATTTGTTAAAGTTAATCCAAATAATAAAATAAAAAAATATTTTTAATGATTTAGTAGATGAAGAACAAATTAATCCCACATAAACGAAATTTTTGAACAAACGAAGCAAAAAAGTGACAATGAAAATACTTTTAATGATAATGAAATGTGTAATACGGCAACTAGTATAGAAAATGAAGAACATATTGAAATATCTCAACATAGCCTTGAAAATATATATGATCCTGAACAGTGGAAAAATATTGATAAAAATTTAAGAGATCTCTTAGTAGAAAAAGGACCAATTAGATATAAAAATTTGACTTTTCCTAAAGATGAAAACTTTAGACACTTCTCTATAACATATTATATTTGAAGGTTCCAAAATGGGGAAATACATGATAGAAAGTGGCTAATTTATTCTAAAAGTTTAGACAAAGTATATTGTTTTTGTTGTAAGTTATTTAACTCAAAACCTAGCACAAGTCAATTAGCCAATGAAGGAACTAAAGATTGGAAAAATCTTAGTGCTAAACTTAAAAGTCATGAAACAATTAATGAACATATTACTAACATGAGCACTTTGGCTAATTTAGAATTAGGATTGTTAAAAAAATAAAACAATTTATAAAGATGTACTTGATCAAATTAATAAAGAGAAAAAAACATTGGGAAAATGTACTATTAAGAATTATTGCTATTATAAAAACTCTCGCTAAAAACAATTTGGCATTCCGTGGGACAAATGAGAAAATTTATCAATATAACAATGGAAATTTTTTAAGTCTAATTGAAATGATTGTAGAGTTTGATCCAATAATGCAACATAGTGAAATTCATGGCCACTATCTTAGTCATAGCATACAAGATGACCTTATAGTTATGTTAGCTTCTGAAAGAAAAAATGCAATTATTAAAAGAATAAAAGATGTTAAATATTTTTCTAGTATTCTTGATTGTACTCCAGATGCAAGCCATCATGAACAAATGTCTCTTATATTAAGATTTGTAGATATTTCAATAAGCCCAATAAAAATTCAAGAATGCTTTTTAGGATTTATAGAAGTAAATAATACATCTGGAGAAGGACATTTTAATGAACTTTTAAATATAATAGGAAAACTTAATCTTGATATTGATAATGTCAGAGGACAAGGATATGATAACGGTTCTAATATGACAGGAAAACATCATAGTGTGCAAAAAAGATTGTTAGATATAAATCCTAGACCATTTTATACACCATATGGTTGTTACAGTCTTAACTTAGTAATATGTGACATGGTCAACTCTTGTATTAAAGCTATATCATTTTTTGGAGTGGTACAACGCATATATTCTTTATTTTCTTCTTCTACAAAGAGATGAGCAGTTTTACAAAATAATGTAAATGGTTTGACACTTAAATCTTTGTCACAAACGCGTTGGAAAAGCCGAATTGATAGTGTTGAGGCAATAAAATTTCAAACTTCACAAATTAGAAATGCTTTAATGGAGTTAGCAAAAACTAGTGAGGATCCTAAAACAAGAAGTGAAGCTAATTGTTTGTTTAGCAACGTATGAAATTAAAAATTTTGAATTCTTGTTAGGAATGAATATTTGGTATGATATATGATTTGCTGTTAAATGCAAATTGATATTGCTATAAATCAACTTAAAGGTCTTATTACTTTTTGTGAAAAGTATAGAGAACATGGTTTTGCATATGCATGAGAGTCATCAAAAGAGATTGCTATTAGTATGGAAATAGAGCCTATATTTCATGAAAAACGTTTAGTTAGAAGGAAAAAACAATTTGATGAAGTTATGAATAATGAGACAATACAATCAGTTGAGGAATCTTTTCGAATTGACTACTTTCTTTGTGTTGTAGATAAAGCTATTTTTTCTATTTGTAGTATATTTGAACAATTTACAAAATATGAAAATATCTTTGGTTTTTTATATTATTTAAAAAAATTAAAGTCACAAAATGATGATAAATTTGAAAGAGTTTTATCTTAGTCTTGAAATTTTTTTAAAACATGATTTGTTTTCTAATATTGATGGATTAGATTTGTTTTCTGAACTAAAAGTTTTGAAAGAAATAGTACAAGTTGAAATAAATACACCAATTGAAATATTAAATTACATAAAAAGGTTAGATTCTTTTCCAAATGCATTGATTGCTTATAGAATTTTATTAACAATACCAAGAATCTTTACAAAGAAGTTTTTCAAAATTAAAATTAATCAAATCTTTCTTAAGAATAACTATGTCACATGAAAGATTGCATGCACTAGCTATGTTATCTATTGAGAAAGATTTGTTAGTAAAACTAGAATATAAAGACTTAATTTCTGCCTTTGCATCTCAAAAAGTAAGAAAAATAAATTTTAAATAACTGTTTATTATTTGTTAATATAAATTTATTTATGAATATCTATTTTTAAATATCATATAAAATTTATAAAAAAAAATTATATATAATTAAGGCCTTATTCTTTTTTCTTGCTTAATGCTTTTTTTAATGTTGAACCGGCCCTGCTCATTGCTCACTTTATTGATAATGATTAGAAGCTTCAAAAGATAATATTAAATTTTATGTCAAATTACTAATCATCAAGGTGACGCAATGGGAAGGTTGATTGAGGATTGTTTGATTGAATGATATATTGAGAAGGTTTCTACTATTATTATTGACAATACCAAAATAAATAATTCCACTGTGGCTTATAATAGTGGCTTATAATATAAATAATTAGTTGGTTTTCAGGCCCAATCGACCACTAAATCGAGAATAAATTTCAAGTAGGCCCAAAACTAAATGGGCTTGATATTAAGCTCAAATCAAACCAACCCAGCCCGTTAATATAACGAGTCGGTTTGGTTGGGCTTGAACGAGTTGGGCTTTGGCCTAGACTTCAAATTGGGCTTGAGTTCAAATTTAAATTTGAATTTATTTATAATATAAAAGCCTATAAAATTTTAAAATTGGACTTGGACCAAATTCAATTTTGGGTCTAAATTAACTATTATTTCACAAGTCATCCACATGTTTAAAAAAATCAACTATTACTTTACATGCCACACAAGTGTTTTAATACTAGCTTTGCTTTCTTAAAGTGAAAGTGGATAAGTCATTTGACAACTAATTATGAAAAAAGAATAACTTGGAGAAAGTTTAAATAATAATAAAATTATGTCAAGAAGTCATAACTTTTTCAAAAATTAAAAGTACAAATAATAAAACATATAAATAAACATATAAATAATAAAAGTACAAATAAATAAATAAAATTAAAATATACACAATCATCCAAGCTAAAATCAAATGATACAGTTATTCAAATTGAAACTCAATAAATAAAAAAGCTAAAATAAAACAACAAAGTTCTAAGATTAATAAAATAAATAAAAATAACTAAATGCAATAAAAATATATCTTCCTCCCATATGCCTTCAAGAATAAATTCCTACAAGAAAATAATAAATAAATTTTTTAAAATAAGAATTATATTATATAAAGTCTTGGAAAGTATTAAACACTAATATTACGTCAAACCTGAAAAACCAACAGTCTAGTATCCATCTACTTCTTGGTCTTCACAGCTTCTACATTTGAGTTCTTCTTGCTTGATTTCAAAATCTCTATAGCAAAATAAAGATTCAATTAAAAGTTTAATACTAAGTTTGAAAAAACAAATAAAATTTAAAGTGATATAGAAATTGTAATATTACCTGTATCTAAGTTGTCATAATATTGCACATCTTCAATATGGAATCTATTTAAATTTGAAGAGGTTTTGAGCCAATTTTGAGTGCATACCAAAGTCTCTACCATTCTATGGGCTAGAGAACTACGAAATGGATCAAGAATTCATCCTCCAATACTAAAAGTGCTTTTAGAAGCAATAGTGGACACTTGAATTGCAAAAATATCCATTGCTAGTTTAGATAGGACACGGTACTTATTCTCATTAACCCTCCACCAATTATGAATGAAAAAGTTACAGCAATAGTATTCCGAGAGTAACTTGTTACATAAAATTGAAAGGGATTGAACAATAACAAAAGATCAAAAGTTACTAAGGCTTAGATCCTATAACATGTAACACTCTCTAACGCATAACACCAAATAGAAATTAATCACACAAATTAAAAACAAAGAAAATCATATAAGGAAATGAGAGAGAAACAGAAGTACTCAAGTCTTTCCTACGAGCTAGAAGATGAGCTACCAACTAACAGTTACTTTTAGAATCTAAAAATATAAAACTAGCAGCTTCAGCCAAACGCAAAACAGAAAGTGACCCAACTTAAAAAAATTTTGGATGCCTTATAAATTAAACCATTAAAAGAAAGAAAAGTATAAAAAAAATTCCCAAAATTCTAAAATTTTAAAAATTCAAAAAAAAAATCCCTAAAATAATGAAATATATAAGTTTAAAAAGTTGAAATCATCCAAATATTATTGCTTGATTAAGAGATTGAAGCAGAGAGGCAGATCAAACGATGACAATGTAGGTGGATCTACTATTTATCTGCAACGACGACTGTTGTGCAACTGTGACAACCAAGGATGGTGTGGCTATGATAATGATGACTAGTGCGAAATGTATACAAGAGATTTGTGTAAACCCAAACTCAAATGTGCGAGAGAAAGACAACCAAGAGACTAAAATTTGCTAGAGAGAGACTAAGAGAGAATTTGATGAATAAGAGAAGAAACTGAGAAAGCGGCATCTATCTACTGAAGTTCAGACAAAAAAGTAAAAAACTCTTATTTTAAACAAATATTTTATTAAATATTTTGATGCGAGTTGGATACCACCAACCCGCCAACCGACTCGACCTGATTATATTTTGTTAAATCTGAGCCCGAACTAACCCGTTAACTTGATAAAACCCTACCCAATCCACCTTGAGCGGGTCAAGTCGGTTAGGTTTTTCGGGTTGATGGCTAAAAGGCCCACTCCGAAATTCAGAGAACAATGAAATATGTGAGATCTTCCCCTTCTAGGTTAAAAAAGTTTAAAACATATTGAGAAAGAGAAGATAAAGTGTAAGAAACTTTTGTCTTTGGATGTACCTATAAGGTAGAATTCCACTTACTTGATGTTGGAGTACACTTGCAAGTTTCAAAATGTGTTTGATAGGTTGGAGGAGAAGGATGAGGACTATGTAGTTATTTTAAAGATTATACCTCTATACCTCAATTTGAAGATTGAGAAAAAACTCGTGTATTTCTGTAATTTTTTAAGACTTTTTATGAGGTGTCACTTTCATTTAGTTCCTCATTGAATGTGTCTTCTAAATTGGTTTTTAGTGATTTGTAAAGGTAGATGAGGTGTTGATTGAGGGGACAATGGATATGGATGATAAAGTGTTGAATGATTTGGCTTGGAATATAAAGTTGAAGCTTAATAAATATTAAGGTTCAATTGAGAAAATTAGTATGTTGTTATTTATTGCTCAAGTTCTTGATCCCTGATACAAATTTTTTTTCATTGAAGATGTTACTAATGCCTTATATGGTGAAAGCATTTGTGGAATAGTTGTGAGAAAAGTAAATAAAACACTAAATAGGTCATATGAGTTGTAATAACCGCCTCCAATATTTGTGTATCGGTGTGCTTGTTTGTACTTATGCAAGAGTGTATACATGTAAGTTTTGTGAAGCACTGCGTGGACATGAAGTCAGAGAATTTCATGTGCAATGACAGGTTCTATATCAGGCGCCTTACATGATTCAAGGCTCAGAGAACCACAAACTCTATCGTGTTAGGAACAATGTAAGGCACAATGAAAGGCCCCTGACATGGTTTAAAGCCCAGCAAATCCCCAACCTGTATGTGTCAGGCGTAGAGTCAAAAGCAATGACAGTCGCCTGACATGCTATCGAAATGTGCAGTGATTTTGAGTTTTTATGTGCGATTCGTCTTATGTCAGCACATATGTGCATGTGTGAGTCTTTATGATTGACACTAATTTATGTGTGGGTTTGATATTTAAATTTTCAAATTTTTAATTGGCATTGTTTGATAATTATGCGGTTAATATTTTCCTCATTTGAAATAAAATAAAAAAGAAGTAAGAGCTGAAACTAGGAAACCTAATTTGGCAAGTGTTGACAACGGTTTTTGTCTATAAATTATCAGGCCATAGAGAGGGAAATTTTCTGCAATCTCCTCTTCTCTTTGTTCTAAAATTTCCTAGATAATATTGAGAGAAAATTTTTATGTGATCAAGCGAGAAATTTTAAGGTTTTCAAAGATTCAAGGCAAGTTTCATATTTATTTGTTTTTCATTCTTATTTGTTTTGAATATCTCATCTTCTTCAACAATTTCTATGGATTTGATTGATGATTTATGCATGATAATATGGATTGTGTATGCTGGAAATTTTGATCAAGGAATGAGTTTCTATGGTATTGCCGAAAAACACGTGGATTTACTAGAAAAGTTTTGAGTTTTACAAAAAAATACATTGAACCCAAATTCCCTTTATGTTCGATCCTCATGTAAGTGTCAAGATTGAAATTTTGTTCAAGTTGATCATTAAATCAAGGCCAATCATGCAAGTAATGAATAAGTTCTGATAGTTTTTAATTTGACTAATAATGAACAATTATTTCCTCAAGATACATGTAATTTAAATCAAATTTATGAGGGAATATTGGTTGCTGAAAATTTTTGGACATGTTAGCTTTGCTAAATCTTTGAATATTCATGTTTTAATTAAGTTGGAATTTATGATATAATGCTGGAATTTTCTCAGTATTTATGTGCATGCTACATATGAACTTTTCTACAAAATAAGTTGTTAGAAAATGTATAGTTATATGGAATTTATGAGATGTATGCATGGTATAGAATTTATTATTTGTGTTTATTAATAGTCGAAACTTCTATGGGAACTTTTAATGATACTTTGCCATGAAATATATATTTTGGCTATGATGGATTAATGAATGCATGTATGCTTAGTTTTCCTAGATTATGAAATTAAGTATGCATGATCATAAGTATGTAAACATGAGCATATGCATTCAAACATGAATGTAAATTCAGTTTTATAAGAAATGTACGTCTTCAAGATGTATTGAAAAGTAAAGTATGCTTTCAAATGAAACACCTTATAAGTAAATTTGATAAGTTTAATATGAAGCTTTTGTATGTACGTATGAAACCGCATAAGAGAAAGCTTGGTTTTTATGGATCCAATCAAGTTTGTAGGATTTACATGGACACATATAGACGGACTTGTGTATGTGAGAGGACTCATTGAGGATCACAATGAGGGTATGACTAATGCTCTTTGGTCAAAGTTATTGGCATGGATTTATGCTTACATGGCTAGAATGCGAGTTGTCCCTTTTACCCCACTTACGCATATATGTCTCTTTGTGGTATAAAGTCTCTTAGAATATGCTGCTCAGCTATTCAAAGGATATTTTTATGAATTATCGACGGGTAATAGCTCTTATATATATGTGAATGGAAGTCCTACAATGGTGGTTTTGTTTTCAAACTAAATAAAAAAATTTTGGTTTGAACTATGTAAGATCTATTTAAAAGTAAGCAAGTATGCATTGATTCATGCATAAGCATAAGCATTTCATATTGTGTATGGATACTGTGGAACTTACTGAGTGACTTGTCACTCACTCTTATTTGCTTATGTTGTAGGTAAGGTACTGAAAACTGATTAAGTGGAAAGTGAACTTGGAAAATCTGCGAGGTGGTGTTCAACCATGTTGATCTGCATGATCCAAGTTAATAAGATGCTTCTGCTATGCTATATTTTATTTTTAATTACTTTGTTTAATAAGTTTATAAGACTAAGATAATTGTTAAGTTTTCTCTTTATATGTGGGTTTTAATTTAGATACTACTAATAATATTATTACAGGTATTACGTTAATTTTAAAGTTTATATTATTTTATGGATCTGAAGTAAAAAGGAAAAGAAAAAAAAAAGGTCTTATTTTATATCATGTGCTATGATAGTAGTATCCTCTAGATCAGATTCGTGAGGTTCAGTTAGAGGGTATTACATGAGTTTTGTAGTAATTCAATTTCTTCTCCTATTTTTCAAGCTAATTTTCAAGTTCAACAAACTTCTTCTAGTGACTATGGTGGTGTTGAAAAACAAAAGGGTTTTTGGTGGAATTTTAAGGGGAAGCAAATGTCAAGTGGCTCTCATAACAAAAGTGAGATTGATGAGTATTTCAATATGTTGGATTGGCGAAGATGAAATGAGAACAAATATAAGACATTAACTTTGATTGCTAGTGATATTTTTGCTATTCCATTGTCTACTGTTGCTTTAGAGTCGGTTTTTAGCATCGGAAGGCAAGTTTTAGATCCATATTATTTCTAATACAGAGGAGAGATGTAGGAAGGTTTTTATGAAAACTGGCTTTTTGGAGCTGAAAAATAATTGTTTTGATAGTCATGTTTAAAAACCAACCAAACTCATGATCATCGCCCTATAAACGCCTTCACACAAATCAACGGCTAACCGAGCCAACGGAGTCTGTTGTTAAAGAGACTATCAAATAAATCAACACCCCTACTAGGTTCTTACTATTTTAATAAAAATTCTTCTTAACACCCTCTTGTGCTACAAACTGCCTAAAGGATCTCCTATTTAGAAATTATTTTAAAGATGTGTTATATTTTCATTAGCAAGAAATGACTTCAAACAAATTTAGAACATAAACATGTTAAATTATCTATCTACTTTCTTTATCTATTTTTGTTTAGTAATTAACTTTCTAATAGTCTGTCAAAATTGAAATTATAATAGCATAAATAATCTGTCTAAAACTAAATTAACTGTCTACAACATAAATTATAACAAAATAAATTGTCTATCTATTATTATGTTAACTTTGTACTACATAAATAATAAATTATCTTTATACTATTAACCTAACTTTTCTATTGCATAAATAATAATAAAATAAATTATTTGTCTACTATTAACTTTTCTATAGAATAAATTATCTTTCTAATATTAAGTTAACTTTCTACGGAGTAATTCAAAAATAAAGTAAGATACTATATTGATATTTAAAGGGAGAAGTTCTGTCTAATTTAAGTTATATGCCTATAATTTTTACAAGGAAATGAAAGCTGAGAATGAGAATGAAGAGAGAAATGTTTTGCAAAAGGTTTGTGGAAGGCAATCTATATGCAACTTGCTTGTTTTACAAATGGTTGCTCCACGTATTTATAGTGGAAGTATGCTATCTACAAGACAAACAACTTTGCTTTCTATGTGTCCTATGAATTTATACATATGTACATATCCAGACCACCATGTGTATGCATTAATTACAAACTTTTTTGATTTTGTATGTCACCATCCATGATGTTTGTGCTGTCTTTAAGTCTTGGTCTTCATATATAAAGTTGTACACTTGCTTTTTATTTTTTCTTCGGAAGACAATTCTTCCATGTATACTTTATTTTATACTGTTGTCACTTGTATATATATCTTTATCTACTATTGTTTCTCTTTGGATTGTTGAAAAATGCTAATTTGTCTTAACTTCCATTTGATTTTTAGTGCTGCCTCAAGATCACTGTCTAAACTTTAATGACTATGATAGGACTGTTGATCATAATCTTCATTTACTATTTGTAATCTAATGTCTTCTTTTATTGCATTTAATTAACTTTCTACTTCTCCTTTATCGTCTACATATAATAAGAGGGATGCTAATATATCTTTATGATTAAGGATAGAGTTGATAATGAAGATACTGTAATTTATTCCTTGTGCTATAAGTTTTGATTTTGGAATGGAATTTCATTCAATAAGTGCTTTGACTTCATAGATTCGTTTGTACAGATCAATCTGTCTAGGTTTTGGGTAATTATGTGTGATATTACAGAGGTTCATTTTTTCATGGGCTATTTTCAAAATATGATAAGCTGGTAAAATTATTCTAGATTTTACTCTAGGTGGTAAGGAGGTAAATTTGAGAAGAAGTGGAGGAAGATTTCTATATATTTCATACATATCTAAAACTCTGTTTAAGATTTCTAGGAAGAAAGGGAAACAAATAGTATAATTGTCTAAATGAATATGTCAAATCATTCCAAAGCTTAAGACTTCAAAGAGGAGGTTATTTAATTCTAGAGGGTAAAAGGTTTTATTCACATGTTTGGTGGAAAAAGAAATTTTTGAAAAATTATGTTCATGTGTAGGTTTGAAAAATGTTCTAACATATAGACTTGGTCTGGTATGTATATGTATAGGAAAGGGGTTATTTATTACTTTTTTAATTATGGACAAGAAGGATTTGTAGTGGCTAATTTGTATGAAATCTCTTATGTTTTTGTACAAGATATGTTCCAAGTTGTGCTTCCAATTGAAGGAATTTAGATTCTGATCTGTTGTAGTATGATTAAATAATTCTTATAAAGTATTAATTCTGTCTACATTTATATCACTTTCTACATGCAATATGTCAACATTATCTTTATCTTTTTCTACATGCATGCCATTATTTTCTACTGCATGTTTTAACAGTCTTTCTAAATGCTTTATGCTATATAAATTAATTGGCATTTGTCTACATGCATCTTCTAGTTGTCTTTCTAAAATATATATTTTTTTATCATTTAGGCTTTTTACTATTCTAACTAATGCTTTATAATGATCATATAGTTGTATGGATGATGATGACGACGATGCAGATGATGTCATAAAATGCGATGCTAAATAATTGAATTTGTCTAATGGATTAATAGTATCATTGACATAATAATTAGATCCTAAATATTTTATTGCATCTTCTATTGCTTAATAAAATGTATAATAACTTTTATATACTAGATTTGGGAAATCTTTAATTTGTTCTATAACATGAGACCAATGATTGAAAATACTAGTCTGTCTACTATGAATGATTAAGTAAAATATAAAATTTTTACTTTCTACATGGTTATTAACTTGGTTAAAATGAAATGCTAATGCATTTAATGCTTTAATTTTTTCTTGAATATATCTGTTATTCCATAAGTTGTCTAGTATACACTGCTTACTGTTTGCTAATTTAAAACTTTGTCTAAATGATAAATTGGAACATGAGGGTAACTATTTAAGAGTAATTGAATTAAAATCCATGTAACAATCCATAACCTATAAAAAGAATTAAGTTTCAGTAATTAATCTGGATAAAAATATCAACTAATTTATTATCTTTATCGTTTATGTGTTAAAATTTAACTTTATAACCATTGCCTATAATTTTTTATAAAAATAGAATCCATCTTTTGTTTGCAAATGAATTTTTCTTTTCAAAATTTTTCTTTTAAGACTTTTTACAAAATTCTATTATATTATTACAATTTGTTCTAATAGTAAAATTATTATTTTGTATATAGAGATGAAAGGAATTTAAAGCATTTATGATTCCTAGAATTTTTAATTCTATATTAAATTTCCTAGTTTCTACTTCAATAAATTTTTCACTTGTGTATATTATTATTTCTTCTTCTGTTTTTGGACAATCTTCTTTGAGCTTTTTTAATAATTTTTTGGCTCATCCTAAACTAATCACATTAGTTTATACAATTTTATAATAACTATCTACAATTAATGCTAAAGGTTTAATATTTTTAACTATCTGTTTAATTTTCTATACTAGTTTTATATCTTCACTATTAAAGTATTTCTGTTCATGTTTACTAAGCTTATTGTATAATGGTCTAACTAAAGTACTCAAATTACAAATAAATTTTCTGCTGTAATTTAATAATCTTAAAAATTTCTATAATTCTTTTGTTTCTTCTATTTTATCTGAGAAATCTAAATTTTTTGTTATTATGTGAGGCTGTAAAATTATTTTTCCTTTATCTATAGTTAATCTTAAAAATTCTATTTTCTGTTTAAATAATTTTACTTTCTTTTTAGAAATTACGATATTATTATACTTAAAAAAATCTAATATTTTATGTAAATGAATTGTATGTATGAATTTATTATAACTATATACTAAAGTATCATCTATGTATGCTATATTAAATTTTGAGTGTGATTTTAATATTTTATCCATCCTAACCTGAAAAACTTAAGGTACATTTTTTACTCCAAATGATATAACTAGCCATTCAAAGAGTCCTTCAGAGCAACTAAAAGCTATCCAAATGATTTATTTTTTTATGTAATCTAGTTTTTCAAAAACCACTTTTACTGTCAAATTTAGAAAAATAACTAGCCTTTTGTATACAATTTATTAGTTCATCTTTATTTGGTATTTTATAAATATTAACTAAAGTGTTACCATTAAGTTTTTTATAATTAATTACTATCCTACTTTTACCTCTTTTTTGTTCACTATGATTACTTACTATAAATGCGGAGGAATTTATCCTATGTTTTTTCCTTTCCATTCACTCAGATCTCTTCCATTTCATCTATTTTGTCTAAATCCTCATTTTCTTCCAAAAAAAAAGGGAAGGAGAAGGATTTTCTTTGGTGGATCCCTCTTGTTCTTGTTTAGTCCCCTTCATTTATGAAGTTGTTTATATTTCTACATCTATTCTTTCATCGCTTTCCCCTTTTCTTCTGTGTCTCTCAATTTCTTAGTAACAATCAATGATGGCATTTTGCATAAATAGTAGAGATAGGTAATAAATAAGAGAATACTAAAGATTCGAGCTATAAAATTTTTCAATTATGACACAATATACTTTTTAGATCTAATAGACTTGTTTTGTTGTATCCAAGCTAATACCAATCTAACCATTTCATGAATAAAATATAACCAATTAACCAACTAACAAAACTACTTATTACAAAGAATATCTTGTTGTTGCATCGAAACATATAAATGTTGACTAATCTAACTAACATTACTCTTTCTAATTACTTTTAATTCTAATAATTCTTCTATATGCATTTTAAATTATTTCCTATCTTTTGTATGCTAAATCTTGTGTTTTAATTGTTATGTTTGAATTAATAATTTCTAATTTATACAATTCTTTATTATTATTTCTAATAGGATTATTTCTAATCTTTCTAACTCCTTTATTTTTAATTTAATATCATCTTACTATTTTTCATATTCTTTACAATTAACATTTTTATTTATATCACTTAAATATAAATCTATTTCCTCTTGTTCTAAAATATCTATTTTTTCATTTATTACTACATCTTATTCTAATAAAGAATAAAAAGATTCAATATCTTTTGTTCTTTTTATATTTACTAATTTTTTCTCATACGGAATATTATTAGTTTCAAATTTAGGATGTACAAATGTTGATTTTTTTTTTAAAAAGAAATTTACTCTAGTAGGTGTTATCATTATACTATTATTACGCAAGGGGGAGTAGGCCCCGCAAGGGCAGGAGGTGCCGGCTAGGGATCGGCCCCGTCGGGGCAGCACGGACCCCGCATACAGCAGTGGACCTCGTCTGGAACGGTGGAACCCTCAAGGGTAGGATGGACCCAGCGGGTGAGCGGAGACACCCGCAGATAGCAGAGGGAGAATCCGAGACAGCAGTGGACCCCGTCTGAAGCGACGACACGCATGCGTGCACTGTGCACCACAGTGAACCCAGTGGAGCAAGTAACCCCGAACGGGGCATGGAACAGCAACCCCGAAAGGGGTGGGCCCCGCAAGGGGCAGTGTTAGTGTTAGCCTTCGGGCTTGTAAAAACCCCGAGAGGGGGCAGGTGTCTGTAATAAGATTTGTATTTCCTTGTATCCGCCCTCCATTAGAGAGGGTAACCTCTTCTGATTATACTATTATTATTTTCTAGAATAAATTTATATCCACTAGTCTTAATTGAAATAAAAGTCTATGGTAAACTACGTACTTTTCCTTTTATTCTAATTAGAACATTATTTAAATATTTTATTATCTGTATTAAATTTCTATCAAACTGTCTAATATTTATTAGTATTTTTAATTTATTCCTATAGTGTTTTGGTATTAAACTTTCATATATTATACACTTATTAGCTCCTGTATATATCATTGCTTTAGTATTCACAGTTTCTGTTTTAAATAATAATTCTACATATATATTAATTTATTCACTTCCTACTCTATTTACTTCTATTGATTTATTTTCTACTATTTCTTCTTTATTTTTATAGCAATTTTTACAAAAATATTTGTTATCTATTTTATTCTTATATCCTAACTCAAATTTTATTTTACAAGATGAATAATTTTTATCAAAAAATGATGTATAAGTTTCTAACATATTTACTTCTAAATCTATGTATGAACTACTATTCTCACTATTTCAATATTTTCACTATCATTATTACTATATTCACTAATTATATTTAAAATTTCTTCTATATTTTCTAATTGGTCTTCTAATATACATGCTTCCAAATGGTTTACTTTTTTATTTTATGGACAATTTGGTTTAATATGACATATTTTTTCACATAAGTAACATTTACAGTGCTTATTATTTCTTTTAAATATTTTCTTTCCTTTTTAAAAAAACTTTCATAATTTTTGGTTTATTATTAGAGTATTTAGTAAATTTATAATTGTTCTTTCTAATTTATAATTTACCAAATCCATTTGCTCCTTCCCCATAGGTTGGCTCGAATCTTGTAGAGGTGTGAATGGAGATGCAAGCGTCACCAACTTCTTAAGTGTACTATCCGCACGCAATCTCTTTAAATTTTGTTTCTTTAGTTGAGAAATTTCAACCACACTTTGTTTACTATCATGTATAGCAGCATCAAACACTTGTAATTATTTCGTTGCATCTATTGATGTTGGTTATTAATCATCCTATAATAAAAAGTAACAATTAGTAGTTAAATTAGAAAAGAAATTATAAATTAATAGATTTATAATGGAATAGAATTGATGCTTGATAGAACGATTAGTATCATATAATAAAAACAACAAATGAGGTGATTAAAAAAATAAAAAATCCTATGGCAAAAAATAAAGTATTCGTTTCCATTATATATCTTGTATGTATCTCATTTAATAAAAGTTGGTTATTAATTATTGGCATGCTAGGAAAATCTTATGGATTTTTTTAAAGATATTCAAGGAATAGATTTATATTGTTGTTCATAGTGATTAACAAAGCAAAAGTTTGAATTGAGGATTGTATTGATACAAGTTTGCATTTGAGTATAATATAAAATATTTAGTTATTCCAAAAAATCCTTTATAATAAAAGCGATACAATAAAAGACATTTCTTTTCTTTTATTAACTAATTTCTATTCATAAATATAAGTAAAAATTATATAATAAAATCTCAACTAACCTCCTTAATACAAATATGTTGCATGATAACTGTAATATCTGCTTACTTTTGTGTGCAGTTGACTTTTAGTCAAAGTCAACTTTGGTCAAAATCAATTATAATCAAAGTCAATGCAAGGACCGATGACTGTTGGGTCATGGCCTGATGTTGGTTGACTAAAATTGAGCGGTTTGCTATCTTGTATGTTTTCTTGTGTTTGTTTCCTTTTTAGCAAAGTCCAAGTTAAGGTCAAAGTCAAAGTCAACACTTCATCCTACCACGTCATCACTTTAACTGGTAGTGTAATGACTGGGGCTCTTTCCTTGACTGTGTATATGGCAAGTTTGAAAATGAAGTGGTCTTGTTTATTGAAGGGGGAACCACATGTAAGACCAAGTTTGAAATTGGTCAAACTTAAGTGAAAAGTAACATAATCTACTCTACCCTTTTGAAACCCTAATCCTCTCTTTAAAAGGTACCTTTAGAGTGCAACCTAAACCCTAGCAAAAACCCTTGCTGCCGCCCACTTTAGAGAGAGAGGAAGAGGAGAGTTTTGGTGAGAAAAGGAGGAGAAGGAATGAAGGAAAGAAGGCTAGTGCTTCAAGCTTTCAAGAGAGGAACCAAGGGAACTTCAAGGAGCAAGAGAGTAGCAGCTGGCCGGCCACTTTCCAGCAGCTGGAGGGGAGTTTTGATCTTGCTTTCTAAAGGGTTTATGCTAAGGTAGGGTCCCAAACCCATCTATGTAATTGTTGGTGATTTTAACGATGTTTGACATGATTTTCTCTCTCTTCCTCTATTTGTTTTTTTGCTGGGACCACTTGAAATCTCTTGAACAATGTATTTAAATGCTAAATCTAACTTGATCTAAGTATATTCTAAGTGGATGAGCAAAAGCCCAAAGTTTTGGCATGTTAGAGTTACATTTAGTTAGAAATTCACCGTAATTTTTTGGTGTTCTTCAAATTTCCAAATTGCTATCTTTTGTGTATGGCTATTTTTTATGATCTTGCTATCAAAGATTTGCTATAAAATATCAATGGGTAAACTCCTAAAGGGTTCAGTCATATGAGAATTTTCAACATCTAGGTTATATCTTCAAAATTATTGATAATTCCTCTTTTAAATGGTGTGGTTTTGGAGTGAACTGTAAATCTGGAAATTTTTAAAAATTTCATAGATTTTAGTTTGTTATTGGCATTTGTGTATTTGTTCAAAAATTTTAAAATTTTTACTATATAAACTTGAGTGTCTCATGAACAATTTTGTTTTTGAATTTCTGAAATCGGAGTTTTGATGAGGGAGAAATAAATGTTTCAAAATTACTGAACGGATAGGAATTCTAGGAGGAACCTTGCACCAAATCCATGGGTTTGATGATTTTTCAGGATTCCTAATTTTCCTTTACTTTTGGGTCATATTTTCCCTATTAATTCAGTAAGTCTAGTTCTATTGGTTTTGGAATTTTCCAATTCGGAATTAAAATGAGGATTTTACAGTTTTTACAATATTACTTGTTTTGCTGGAAAATTCTGGAACTTGTGAATTGGTTTGGAGCTGGAAAATTTTGATAATTGTTGGACTGTTTATGACCAGATTTGTACAGGATTTTAAGCTGGAAAAGTGTTTGTAATTGCTGGAACTTTATTTATGTAAGGTTATATATATATATATATATATATATATATTGTTTTCATTTGAAAATAGAATGTTGTCTTGTAAATGTTTTCTTTGGAATTAAATAGATTTCTCCTACATGGTTATACTTATAGTTATATATATATATATAGTTGTAGTTATTTGATTTATGAGAATTAAATTGCATTAATAGTTATGTTTGTTAATTTATAAAGGTATAAATATAAATATATGTTATTAGCTTATCTTGAATTTGGATTTCTACCGTGGCTTAAGTGTAGGATATTCTATAGTGTACACATCTCTCACTCTCACATGGGGATTGTTTATATTTTGTGGCTATTTATATTTATGGCGTGAGAATGGTGATTGCTAATTAAGGCACAAGCATACACATGCATCGCAACGCATCATGAAGGTTTTGTTATACGCAAGAGAAATTATTTTTCTTGTCAACTCATGTTTTAAAAGTTATGCATCGTATAGACATAGTCATGCACTCGTAGGCAGTTAAAAGTTTAAAATGGATGGATCTTATATGATTGTGATTGTGAATCGTCTAGTAGAGGTGCCACTAACTAGTGAGTGGAGAGATTGGATTTTCGCGCATTACGCGAAATGGTTGTGTGTGTGTAGGATGTAACCCCGGCACTTGTATGACGCGGATACAAGCGGGTTTCATACTCACTCATACCGTTTCTTCTAAACGATTAAATGTGTAAGGATTTCTTTGAAAATATGTATGTGTGCTGCTTTAGGAAACTAGAGTTGCCGACTGGTGACTAGCTCCAGCGTAATTAAAACTTACACAAAGTGAAAAGTCCTATGTACAAGAGTTTTTAAAGTCATTGCATAGATGATTGCTTTTAAAAGAGAAATGAACAAGAGGTTTTTATAACTGTTGACATTTATTCAGCATATTACATTGCATCATCACATGCATGTTGGGAACTTACTGGGTGTATTTCACTCACTCCTATTTGTTTCATATGTTTAGGTTATCTTGAAACCTAGCTTGAGTAGTTTGATCATGACGTGGTGGATCGGCGTAGAGTGGCAATAGTACAAATTAGTTCTGCAGTTTTATTTCCTTTTTAATAATGCTAAAACTCTGATTAAGATACAATAATTTTCTTTACGTTGTAGATCTTATGTAAATAACCGTGTTACTTGAAGTTTAAGATACTATGATTTTTGATAATTAACACTAATGGTTTGATTTATCCTAAAGAGCAAAGAAATTTATTTTATTCGATTTTGTTTCTTTCAGCTTTTTAATATTATCTCTTTATTTCAAGTATTATCTAAAATAGTGTTACAATAATACGAACCATCTTAGTTAGATCATCTAATTGTGTTTGTAACTCATCAATCTTCTTCTCCAACCGCTCCATGTCAACGGTTGCTAATAAAGATAGCACCCCCATATGTACTAGTCGACATGCTATGTTGGACCAGCTTAATATCAGGAATGACACTTTGTCCAACAACAGACTCATCGACGTCCACATACACTGAGGGTGTATTGGAATATGTGTGCAGCCTGACACGAATGTATAAAGTGGTAATCCAGTCATGATTCTCTTCCTTCTTAGTGGGCACTAGCATGTCATATTGTCATATATAGGTTACTATACAATTTCAAATATAACACATTTAATGTTAGTTGCATTAGTATATAATATAATACAATATAACAATAAATTTAAAAGTTAATGTAAACTTACATTTTCAATGTCAAAGACTCTTGTATTCAACTTATTAAAATGAAGTAATTTGGGGAATTCCCAACAAAATATTCTAGGGTAATTAGTAGAGAAATAATTCTCACAATTCATTAATGTAAGTACGAGAATAGTTTCAAACCCCCAAATCTGCAGAACAATTAAGAAATTGTACAATTAATAATTCTCAATATTATAAATTGTCCAATAAATACAATAATCTTCAAAGAAATAATATCTAAAATGTAAGAGGAAAACCATAGAAAGTGTTAAGAGAAGTTAGTTTTGACACAACTATGCAAGGATGCGATTGTCATATTTTATGACAATGTCCCCCATAGATAACTCTTGCACAATGCGTCATCCTGAATGATCTTGAAGTGTGTTGTTTATAGGTTTCTCCTTATCACTGGATAGAAACACAAACTTTAAGAAAACAACATAGCCACTTTGATGTTGTCATCAACTCCATTTTGATTAAACATATGGCATTCAAACTTCTTTATCAACTCCTTTAGTTGAATCTCATTGTTTAGACCAAAGTACTTCAATCTCATTATTTAGACCAAAGTACTTCATACATAAATGATCTGTCAACCTAATAGTCTTATCAAAGCTTGGAAGCTTGCCACGTTTCAGTATAGTCACCAATGTGAATGATTTCTCATCAACTCAAACACTAACACCTCTAAAGTTAAATTCAGTCACACTCAGATCATTGCATTCCATCTAACATAGCAGCAAGTTATGGACAACAACACTTCAAAATTTAAGTGTCTGGATGTCCAGGAAATGGCCAAAACACATTGTACCAAACATCTTAACACTAGTTTTACCAAGCTTCTGCCAAATAAGCTCGATTGCATATGACAAGTTGCTTATATTGTCATCTTAGCAACCTTATTATGTTTCTCATGTGGGATGATGAACGATTTGTACTTCTGTGCCTGCAAATAGAACAAACAAAAAATGTCTATCCAATACAAATGAGATCTCACAACTATGAGTAAGGATGTAGCTTCTGAACAATATTGGTGTCTCCCCCATAGTAGTGATATCACACTAGAAGTGGAGATGCATTAATTTTTTTAGGCAATTTTCTAAGTTCAACAAAATATGCCATACACACCCAATAAATGTATAATTTACTGAACAAAAATTGCCTTTCTATGCATGACAATAGCATTAACATGAAATTATTAAACAACTACACACAAAAATCCAAACTTGAAAAACAAAAGTTTAATTTTTACAACTTACAACCCATTAGTGCTGCCTAACCTATAAACAATTCACATTAAAAAATTCAATCTACCTAAGTCCATTGCTATTATCAACAACATAAATCATATATTCAACAACAACAAAAAATTAATTTTTCATAATATTAAACAAAAAATCAAAATTTTCCCATTAAAATTTAATTTTTTTTCTCAAACCTAAATTATACAAGTTAACAAACTTATAAGTTTAGAATTGGTGGAAGGGACTTCAACGATTGGAGCTAATCGACCTAGTGCATCGCCGACGATAATGGAACGAGTAATGCTCTTCTTCACCGTCTTCATCTTTATGAGTGGAGGGGGAGTTTTCTTGGTTGAATATTGAGGTTGGGTTTTCGAGCTAGGAGGATTTTTTCTTAGAAGTGTCTCTCTTTTAGGTGTCATTTGGACAATATACAGCGACAGCAAAATAACAATGACGAGAACAAACAACAACCACCTAGAAAAAATAAAGAGAGAGGAACTAGAAGTTCAATGCCAAAGGTATTTTGGATAGGAAAAATTAGTATGTGGCTGATTATAAATAAATTATTAAATATGTTTATTTTAACCGTTTCAGCTTTAGGTGGGCATTTTTGATAATTTCCTTTATTAAAATGAAGCGGTTTTTTTATTCGCCAAATAAAATAAAACCCTTACTGACAGCGTAAGAAAGAAAAACATTTTGTGTCCGATGCCTTTCTAAAAAAAGCCCTCTGAGATCCATCAGATATTCACGTATGAAAGTGAAAACAAATTTCAGACCAAAAGACACGAAGCTCAAAAGCTTAACGTAATCGTAATGTAGTAACCCAAATTTCTGAATATCAGTCCTCTTTTGGATCTTGGAAGCACCTGCATAACCGCATCGAAATCCGGCTTAATTGATTGCGTTTGGAAATCAAGAAAAAGCAAAATCCAGAAAGATGGAAGCTTTCAGCGCTGAAGATCTGTCCAAGATCGGAGGCATCGCAACGGTGTCGCTTCTGCATTCTTTCATCCCCACGCATTGGCTCCCTTTCTCCATCGTGGGTCGCGCCCAAAAATGGACGCTCTCTCGCACTGTCCTCGTCAGTATGTTTTCTTTTCTTCTGCTTTTTCCAACTCTCAGATCCATGAACCAAAGCTTTCTCATCCATCGTTAAGCTAATAATTTGTGGGAACGGTGGGTGCGGGTTTGCTTGACCTTCTTATTTATTTATTCTATCTAGAATTGGGAAAAATGTGTTGTGCATTTTATTTTAGGGCTAGTAAGACAAGCTGTTTTGGGCTTAGTGATTTTGTTATTCTCCATAATATGCCTCAGCTTGATTATATGCGTCCCCAACTTTTTTTACGTGTGTAATGGGTGCTGGTAGGTTAGTTTAAGCACACAGCCAGGCTTTACAAGAGTAGTGGAATAGGTCTTGAAGGCGGTTGGTATATCATTATTTCACTTGTATGGTGTTGGAGCTTTTATCTTGTATGTTGTAGACTGTCAGTTTCTTGAAGTGTTGAGGAATAATAGATGCTTCCATTATCTTCGTTGTTTGGTTCTTTGGTTGTGTGCAAAATGAAGCAACTAACACTATCTCGTGGTCATGCTGGTTTGCTTAATGCTATGTGAACTGAGAATTAAGGTGTGTTGGAATAAACTTAAAGATAATTATTCTTCAGTCTACTGATTGCTAATAAGTCATGGATCTGTTATCATTTGAGGTATAGTGGAAGGCTTATGAAGAGAAGCTATATCGTTTGATGAAGATTGTTTCATGAGATTAAAATTGTACAGAGGATGGAGTCAATAGTCCATAATTTTGGATTCTGTTTCCGTGAAGATATATGGGTGTAGTACTGAAGAAATGAAGAATAATGAGCTCATGTGATCTGATATGAACTTTCATTAGTTTCAAATTTGAAGTCCACTTTCTCTTAGAATTGAACAGTAATAAGCAGAGTACACACGTCCATGGACACATTTTAACTCTTACAAATTAAATGAATTTATACTTTGGAGTTTGGAAAACATTTGGTAATGACTATGATGCTTAATTTTAGGATTGTGTATAATGATGAGAATTTAGGCTGACCATGTTGAGATATTTTCTTCTTTGTCAAAGTCTCCTGCATTGATTTAAGGATTTCAAAAATGGTCACCAAACAAACACATCCCCTCATTTAGCATGGATAAAGCCAAAAATGACACTAAACCTGTTGAACAAGATACATGCCCTCCCTTTCAATCAACCCACTATTCTGAGAGGGAAGGAAGGATAAAGCTCCATTTGAAACCTTGAAACTCCTTGTTTTGCTTGAAAAGTTGTGTTCTTCCAGACTGATCCTTGAATTTGGTCTTCTACTATAACAAATAATCTCTTAGTCATTCTAAAAGTAAAAAAGAAAACTTCAATACGCCTAAGTTGAAAGCTGGTGGATCAGTTGATGTTAGGTCACCTTACATAAAAGCAGTAGCTTATTACGAGATATTCATCCAAATTATTATCAACCTTTTCTTTTACCACACTTGAATGCTGTCAAACCTTGAATATTTTTGTGTTTGTAATGGTAAATGGAGAATAATATTGTATTCTTAATTGAGATTCATTTTTCCTCTTTTGGTAAAAATATATGAGATTTTACTTAATCCTAACTAACAAATTCCTGTTTAATATTATTTCATGTAAATTGTGCTTTAGGGACTCACTTTGCTTTATTTAAAAGCAGTTGCTAATTGTGAGATCTTCATCTGAATGGTTGTTGACCTTTTTTAAACCACGCTTAATTACTACAAAAGGTTGAAAGTTTTTGACTTTGTTAGGATTAGTGGAAAATGGAAAATGGTATTGTATTCTTAGTGGAGATTCCATTTGTCGTCTGATAGTTAAAAGTATATAAGATTTTAGTTAAGATATTCCTGTTTAGTATAATTTCATGTCAATTGTGCTTTCGGGACTCACTTTGGTTGTTATGATTGTTGTGCAGCTGCATTTGGAGCAGTCTTGCATGTTATATCCACTTCAATTCTCGGTATAACAGCAGTCACCATGGCAAATACCATTGCTGGCGAAGAAACAGTTCATAAACTTGCTTCACTTTTGCTTGTAATTCTTGGCGGTAGTTATATTTTGTTGTTTTTTACTGGAAAGGGTGGTCATAGTCATTCGCACAACCAACCCATGGAAAAAATGGCTGTCGCTGGGCTTGTCCTCGTACCTGCATTGTCTCCTTGTGCAACCACACTTCCGGTATTTCTTGCTGTTGGGAATTCATCTTCCATGATGGTCCTTGCAATCATAGTGTTGCTGTTCAGGTATAGAAAAACGCTGGGTATCTTATTTATGTTGACCTGTTTGACCATTAACTTTTGCTTGGGGTTGGAACTTTTTTCCCATCTAGAAAAAGAAGTTGGTTTTAATGACTTAAGATTGGTATGAACGTTTAGGCGGGTGGAATTTCAATTTTTTTTTTCCTTTTCAAGTAATTTAGATTTTTTTTTAATCTAGATTTTCATTAAATTCTTCCAAATATTATGACAAAAAATATCAATAGGAATTCCAAGTTGTTTCAATTAACCTTAATTTGACCAGACACTTCTTCAAGCTAAAAATGTTAACAAAATAAGCCCATGCAGACTATGTTATCTGATTTTTATACACAAACTTTGCTTACAGAAGAAATGGTTACCCAAAATATTTCTAGGCTGGATTTTTTTTCCCCCTTTTCCAGACAGAGATTTAGCCTCTTGGACAAGTACGTACCTGTTTTACTATTTTTTTTTGGATTGAAGTGTTTTACTCAATTGATTGCTGTTATCGTGGACTTAAACAGATACTTTCTGTCCGCTGTACAAGTGTTTCTAGTATTTGTCGAATCTGGGAATAAGTCCAATCTGCTTTATTAGGATGCTATTACTATAAGTGATTGTCAATACTTTTGTGTGGTTTAAAAATTTGTTAACTCAATCGCATAACTTATTGTAATGTGATATTGAACTACAGCACCATAACTGTGATGACCTCGCTGGTTGCTCTGTCATTCTACGGTGCTAGCCAGCTCAAATTTCACTGGGTAGAACGCTATGATAAACTTCTTGTAGGTTCGGTGCTAGGTTTGGTAGGAATTTTGACGCTCGTTTTCCATGACCATGATGGAGAGGGTGGTTCTGTTGGAGATCATTTGCACAGGAAACTTATTGTGCTTCGATGATTATTGCTCCTGCAATGTATTTACTGTAATCAGAGAAAAGTTGATGTTAGAAAATGGTTATCAATCTGGATTAAGCAGAAATTGTTGTAGTCGTTCTTAATTTGTTGTAATGATCACTGAGCTTCTTGTAATGATCACTGAGCTTGTTTCATTCCATTCATATACCAGTTTTGCCTTTATGTTGTTTTTGTTTTGTTTTTAGGTATTTCATTCTCTGCATCAGAGTTGTAGATCATTCCCTCCTATTGTTGGCAGAGCGTTATCTTTTACAGGGCACCATCACTTTCCAGCTTTTTTTTTTCGTAAATATTATTCTTTGAAAAATCATTGATCCTAGTGTTTTTAGCTTGCTTATTTTAGGGCCTGGAGTTTTTGTTTTGTTAAATAAATTTCTTGGACGTAAGTTTAGGGCTTGGATTCTCATGGTGTTATTTAAAAAAGATAATAAATTCAATTCTGAAAGAGTGATTTGTTATTTGACGAACATTTTATGGTATTAATTATTTTATTTATTTTCTATTTTTACTTCGACGTAGGGTCGACCATCATTTGCATAACCATGACTGACTTTCTATCTTTACATGATGGCAAATTGTTGCCAAAGTATTAATTTGGATTTGATTGTCAAACTATGATCATGGCGCATATAGTATTTATTAAAAGTTAGGAAAATGTTAGGGATCTTAAATTGTAATTTTGTGCCCAGGGGATATTTATGCAAAAAGAAATCCGTATTTATACAAACAAAAATATATCAAATTACAATTAATCGATTTAAAAAATGAATACATAAAACTTTATTACTGGTGGTGTTGTTTTTTATGTTCTTTTATTAATTTATGTCTGAATTTTGATCCAAAAAACTTCCTAATTTCAACATATTTAATAATTTATTTATGTAAGCATTGATTTAAAGAAAAAAAAATATGATAAATTGGTTCGAGGGTAAAAGTTAAGGGTAATTTGTAATTTTCTCTATATATGTACAAATTTTTTTTTGTCACACAGTAAAACAACATATTTTTTTTACAGTTGCATAATACTGCTATAATTAAATATTTATATTTTTTTTTGTAAATATATATGCCTATCACATCAAATTTTATGAGGTGACCGGTTTATACACTATTATAAGGGTTTTTTTTATGCTATGGCCAGACCGTCATAAGGTAATGAGAAGAAATCATTTTATTGTGGAATTAAAAATTTTACTATAAAATTACTCTTATATCCTTTGATTGTATAAAATTAAGAGGTCATTGATAATTAATTTTTTGACCAAATGTGGTGGTAACCACATTCATACCACACCATCATTGTCAGAATCTTCCTCTTATCCTAATGATTTTCCTCCACTTGATCGACAAGAGCACTTTAATCTGAGAACATCTTCTCAACATGTTGTTCAACAAAAAGAGATAATGCCCGATGGAACTAGAAGACCTCTCACCCAAGAAGCCCAAGTTCTCAACTGGCAGACATTGAACTCTCAAGCACAAAACAGACTGTTAACTCATATTGATACAAAGCTTGATATAGTCACAACTCAAACTCATATAATTGATGCTCGTCTTGTAGGGTTATCAAATGATGTGGCATAATTATATTCACGACTTAGTCAGCGCATTTCTGCACTTGATAAAGATCTTATAGATATAATTAACCACAAAACTGCTTCTTCTTTCGAATTTGCAGCCAAAGATGCAGAAATTAAAAAGCTTAAGAAGCAACTTAAGGAGATAGATGATGATGATCTGACTTATCAACAACAAAGGATATTTCCAACTCCCTATTATCCCAGCTCTTCTATACAAGAATCTCCCATTCCAATGTTTCACAGCCTTTATCGGCGCCGAGAGCTTCCTAAGGCCAGAATTGTTCCTAAAGCAGAATACCTATGGTGGAAAGAAGGTCCAACTCCAAGATCTACGCCTACATCTCCTCTAGTCTCCAGTTCTGCTCCTCTAAGACATGATGAAGCATCTCTTTCATAGGTATCCATTACTCCGACGAATGTTCTTCCTATTTATATAGCAGATACCTCTGAAAGCTTTCAAACTGATGATACAAGTTTAGTTCATGAGACCAATTCAGTCCATAGCTAGTCTTCTTCTGAACACCTTGTTGATCTCACCAATTTGATGATGGCTGAGCTCATTACACAATCTACCGAACCAGTGATTGAAGAACCCATGGAAAGTAAAGCTACACATTCCATTCCCACTTCAAGTCCCCATCCTTCTACCTTGAGGGGCAAATCTGATGGAATCTAGTTTTGCTTTGAACCTCTTCCATGTTCTCAATCGCATACCCGCATGCATGAATTCAGTGCCTAGATAGACAATCATCTTGTTGATCCAGCCATTCCTCTTGAATTTGTTCTCAAGGAGTTCTCATCTCGCTTTATTAGAACATTACGTGATTGGTTTCAATCCCTTGGTGAATATAGACAACTACAGGTTCTTCGAGCTTCCTCTCCATAAGTCATGCTCGGAGCTATTTATGCTGAATTCTTTGGAGACCATACACATCTTCTACCTCAAATCCGAAAAGAGTTCTTTAATGGAAAGTGTTGTTCCTTATTAAAAAAGTCATTAGGAAGCCATGTCTCCCATATACTATCAGCTTAATGGAATTGATGAGCCCAACGTCAAGCAAGTGTACGTCATTTCACTTCATGACGAACTTCCGAACGAGATCCAAAGATCTATTATAGCCTCTAAGAAAGATCTAAAAGATCTCACCATTGGATAGCTTCATCTGACAAACTGTGTGAGTAATAGTCCTTATTTAGGGTTTTCTTCAAAAAGCAACACAAGCTCAAGATTGCCTGCCAAGATCCTCATTCAAAGATTAAATGTACTAATTTTGTCTGTCAGTGCAAAACTGAGAAAGACTCTCATTTCAGAAAGCTTAGTTCTATTGATACCTAGAAGGCAAAGAAACTCAAAAGGAAAAAGAAATACACTCGTTTTTTTAAAAAGAAATCTAAATAGGGAAAATCGCAAGATGCTCACTGTTTTAATTGTGGGAACAAAGGACATTACTCTGAAAATTGTTTTGATAAGAAAGCTACCAAGCTTATCCAGTAATTTCAGATGATCTCTATAGACGACACTGCTAATTTGGAATCATTATATTCAGAACAAGATCATGAATATAAGCAGATTGTCTTAGCTATTCATACTTCTTATAACAATGATATCAATTCTGATGATTCTTATGTTCTCAAGATCAATCGAGTCAATGATCTTCCTTCATCAGCATTGTAACTATCCAAGAAATGTTCCCATCCAGATCTTACTTTCAAAATATGCTCAACCTATTTAGCTCATAGCATATATGGATACTAGATCTAATAAGACCATGGTAAATCCAAACATTCTTCCTCCTAATGCTTGAAAGCCTCATGTTGAAAGATTTAAGGCTGTTGACGATGAGATCTTTGAGACCCACCTCATCACAAAAAAGCCAATTGGGCTTAAATTTTTCTATAACTGTGTTATTTGGACACATGTATTGGGTAATTAGCTTCCTGATAAGGACATTCTTATTGGCATTAATGTTTACTATCAGGCCCAATTCTTACGTATCCTATCTTATGTAATTTGGAACAAAGGTTCCTATAAGCCTTATACTGATACTCTAAAAATCTATTCCCTTAGTGAGTTAGTTGAAAGTAAATTTGAAGATCTACGACAACAGTGTCTTTGTCTTTGTGCAGACAATCATTTTGAATTTAAGCATGTTCATCCTTTGTGGAAGAACTCATAATTCTGTGCCAAACTTCCATTTAAGCTCAATAAAAACATTAATCCTACAAAATCCACTCATGCAGGCATGAATCTTTCTGATCTTGCTCTTGCTTGAGCCGAATGCGAACAGCTTCTTGCCCAAGGGTTAATTGAACCTACTACTTATGATTAGGCTTGCCAACTTTCTATGTGAATAAGAAGTCTGAAATTCTACGAGGAAAGAAGAGATTAGTAATTGACTACACAACTTTTAATCTCTTCCTCAAAGATGACAAATTCTCTTTGCCTCATACCAGTGTCTTATTCTCGCACATGCATAATGCTTATATTTTCTCTAAATTTGATCTAAAAGCAGGTTTCTAGCAACTAGGAGTACATCCTGATGATTGCCTTAAAATGGCATTTTGTATTCCCAATGCCCAATATCAGTGGACTGTCATGCCCTTTAGTCTAATGGTGGCTCCCTCTTTATTTTAAAAAACCATGATCAGGGCAGAAAGTAAGAACAATACTCCTTACATTCAAAGTTGTCAAAATAGTGCCAATGACTGCGTGCTCATACTTCAAGAAAGTAGAATTGAGCAATGTCATACCACGGGGAGCATGAGGAGAGAGGACTATTTGAATAACACTAAAGTGAATATAAGAATAACCATCTTGAAGTCAGAATTGGATCCGATCTGGAGAGATCTGTATATCGATATATTGTTCATGCTGGCTAGCTGGGATTAGGCAGGTATCGAGACTGGAACTCTAGATAATTTCTTTAGAATCAGAGGAGGAAGATCGGAGAAACTGGCGGATAGATCTAATTGGTGAAGATTTTTTAAATATTTTGTATGGATTTACAATAGGCATTTGTACAGTTGGTATTTTAGCATTATCAGGAATATGGGTGTAATTGCATAAAGGAGAAGTAGAAGATGAGGAAGAGAAAGATCATGGAAGAGACAAGGTAGAAGATAAGCAAGGTAGAGTAAACTGGATATCAGAAGAATCACTCATATTGTAAGGCCTTCTATACTCCCTAATTCGTTGTATTTTACCATATATCTATCAAACCCCTCTAAAAAAAGACATATGGCTCTGATACCAACACTGTTCTGGCTCAAGAAGGATCTCCCAGACAGCCACAGTGACCAAGCAACTACCCCTCAAAGCCACACCAAGGCACACATGGGGCTTTAAGTCGCCTTAGGCCGACTATTTGAAAATATCATCCTTAAGATAGGAGTATTAGAAACCTAAGAGCTCTTATGCATTTTGATGCACAAGATCCTTAGAGAAGTAAGTGCAGAGCATACTTGCATGCATGGATATGTGGATCAATATAAAGAACTAGGTTTCAAGAAAAAGGAGAAATGTTTAGCAAACCATACTTAGAGAAATTATTATTGATTCAAGTCTTGAGTACAAATTGAAAACCCCACACTTTATATAGCAGAAGGGAAGGAGAAACAAACAAACCAGAGAATCTGCTTTTGAAAAAGTAAGGGTCCTAATACAAACATAATTATTAAAGCAAGCCAAACTTTAATTATTACAAAAGACATACTTTAGATAAAGCCATTTTAATAAAGTAAAGCCTTTAGTCACACCAAGCTTTAACTTTAATAAAGTAAAGTCATCAACGACTATTCTGGCTTGGAGAGAGATTGAAGTTTTGATAATCTGAGTCTTCAGAACCAACATCAGAATGACCAGTAATAGTACGATACCACCACCATATAAGATGACTTAATGGAGTAGGAGCTGAATCAAGAGAATAGTGTGGCTCATGTGCAACTTGGTCCATTAGGTCATAGCAATCCATATAATAAGTCCACAATGGATGAATAGAAGATTGAGTTAAATCTACCATATGAGTTGATGGACTATCAACTGGTAGTTGGGAAGAGGATATACCTCACTATGGATCAAGAGGTCTTGTGACTTCTGGGAAGAAGGATTGAAAAAGGACTTCACCTGAAATAGATATGGAGCTTAAGGTGCAACACACACTAACCAAGTCTTTTAGGTCGAACAAGGTTAAGGTGGCTACCAGAACTTAACTTGCGAAAATTGCAGAAAAATTTAAATCTTATTCAATCATATATACATAGATAGTCAAAACTCATACTTAGACTGCTTTTAAATACTTAATTAATTATCGCAAAATAACATAGTAACTAATTAAATACTTAACTTCCAACATAATTATAAAAATATTAATTAGTTAATTCAAAGGATTATAACTATTCTTAAACACACGTCCAACCACATTAAAACACTCCAATTTAATAGGAAAATAGTTCTCAATTGAAAATGAAATAAAAACAATAACACCAATATGTAGACAACATTATTGCTTTATTTTGATACACTCAAGAAACCTCCTCTCAAGCTACCATGTGTCTACTATCCCTACAAATTCGAATAAGTACACGATCTAAGCGTGCTTACCTATAAAAGAAAATAACAAAGATGTGAGTTTACAAAACTCAGTAGGCTTTCCCAAAATCCATACAAAACAACAAAAGCAAATATATAACTTCACATGCCAATAGAGTTCACAATATCAAACTAATCATATACTTGCTTAATCATGAATGCCTTACTTACGTAAAGATTCATGACATTTCATAGCTCATCACAAACTTATAACATAATCAAAGAGCTTATAATGCATACATGATTCATGAGCTTATCTCAAAATGGTTGGATTTCCATATAAATTCTCAAAGGGGTGCATGCATCTCAATATCACTTATAGCACAATACTGTAAGCATTTCAGTCTACTTATAGCTTACAACATATCAAAATTTGGTGTATGCGTCTCAATATCACATATAGCAATACACCGTAAGCATTTCAATCTACTTATAGCTTACATGGTTTATTATGATCAAACCCCAAAACTTATATAGTGCGCTTCCAAAGTACCAACCAAATGCAATGTACCGTTCATAGCTCATCGTACATTATTGTGCATATGCATGCATTCACTAATTCTTAATAAAATAAACATGCATAAATCACATGCTTATCGTATTCATCAATTCATATTATTATGACAATAATCTCAAAACTTCCAAGACATGTTAACCAACAATCACATATGAAAATTGAACAACAACTGCATTATAAAATTCACAATAAATTCAATTCCCATCTAAATCACATGATTCTGAAAGCATTAGAATATCTTAGATGTTTTGGATTTACCATAATTTTCTCATAAATTTCAAAAGCAAGTAAATATTCAATATCTACTATTTAATATGAGTTGTCACATAGATTCTACAGTGAACCAGTGACGTTCAAACAATTTTAATAAATTTCAAAAAAATCATTTTTAGCCAAAACCAGTGGCATTATAACCAAGTCAGATATAGGTAGCTGTGAAAATTCATTCATTCCAATCCAAGCAAGGAAACTAAACACGTTTGACAAAAAACTATATCTGTCTTAGCATTCCACCTACAATATCTTAAACTTTAAAAATTCATAACTTACTCATAAAAATTAAAAAAATAGAAATTCCAATTCGAGAATGTTCATAAATATCTTAAGTCCAAACTGTAAAAGTTTCACAAAAAAAAATCAATATGCTCCACAAAATTTCACAAAAAATATCCATTGGTCATAATTTTTCAGATTTGATAGTATGAGTTTCAAAAAATTATAACTAATTCTACAAAAATCGAATTGAGGTGAAACAAAAAGAAGAACGTTCATAGATAACAGATCTAATGACAAAAAATATATACAAAAATATTTAACATATATTTGTATTTTGAAAATCCATCACCCTCATCAAAATAGTGTATGAATTGTTAATCTCTTTTTAATAATAATAAGAAGAAATAAACATAGTAATATTTTGATAAACCATCCAGAAAATCATCAAAGAAAAAGATTATTTAGGAAAAATCTACCTTAATTATTGAGTTCTTCAACAAATATGAATAGTTTCTCAATCAGAAATCCAAAAGAAAATCAAAACGTCTTTTTAACCTTGTATAAATAGATTCGTTTTTCAATGGATAGAAAGAAAGAAAAATATAGAAGAGATGAATAAGTTAGAGAGTTCCCAGAGAAAAGGAGACAGAAAAATATCTTTTAAGATTATGGACTGTCTTTAAATAGACAGTCATTTAGGGTTTTGTAATAAATTAAATAATTAATTAAAATATATCAATTAATAACTTTCTAAAATTCCATAGTCAACTATCATAATTACTCAAATTAAATATCATAACTATAGAAAAATTATATTTAATAAATTAAAATCAATTAGCAATTAACGTTAAATCAACCATTTAATAAATATCCAAAATACCAATCATATTAATGGCAAATTAATTGCCAATTAGGATTTTGAAACCCTAATTCATATTAAGGGTCCCACGGCCATCTACCTCCTAAAAGAATTTCGTTCTCGAAATTTAAAAGAATAACATACGACAATAAATTTTAAACAAAACTTAATTCTAAACCAAAAAAAACTCACATTAGTTGTTGAATAAATGAGGATATTTCACCCTCATTTCTTCTTTGCATTCCCAGGTCGCTTCCCTTAATGAGTGATTCTTCCAAAGTACTTTCACAAATAGGATATTCTTTCTTCGAATTACTTTTTTCCTCACGACCTAGAATTTTCTTGGGCTGCTCTTTATAGGTGAAGTCTTTGCGAATCTCCATCAGATCATAACTGAGCATGTGTGAAGGATCGAAAATATACTTTCTCAGCATTGAAACATAGGACACATTATGAACACTTGAGAGATTTGGCAGTAAGGCCAAATGGTAGGCTACATCACCAACTTTCTCAAGAATTTCAAAAGGTCCAATGTAGCGTGGACTTAATTTTCCCTTCTTCCCGAACCTCATTATGCCCTTCATGGGTGCTACTTTCGGGAACACTTTATCTCCAACTACAAACTCCAGCTCCTTTCGTCAGTTGTCGGCATAGCTCTTTTATCGATCTTGAGCGGTTTTGATTATTTCTCTAATCCTTGAAACCACATCTTGGGTTTGTTGTAAAATTTCGGGTCCAGCAAGCTTCCGCTCACCCACTTCGTTCTAATGTATATGTGATCTACACTTCCTCCCATACAATGCTTCATAGGGCGCTATGCTAATAGTCACTTGAAAACTATTGTTGTATGCAAACTCCACAAGTGGTAAATGAGCTTCCCAAGAGTCCTTGAAGTCTAACATACAAACTCTCAGCATGTCCTCCAATGTTTGAATAGTTCTCTCTGATTGTCCATCCATTTGTGGATGAAAAGCCGTGCTGAACTTTATTTTTGTTCCAAGCTTTTCCAGAACATCGATGTGAAACGGAGATCTCTGTTAGATACAATGGAAATAGGTACTCCATGTAATCTCACAATCTCATTAATATAGAGTTGAGTCAACTGATCCAACGAATAAGTTGTCTTTATGAGTAGAAAATACTTAGACTTTATAAGTCTATCCACTATTACCCACACAATATTTTACCCTCTCAAGGTTTGAGGTAATCCAACCATAAAATCCATGGTAATGTGCTCTCGCTTCTATAAAGATAATACCTCCAAATATTCAATGAAAATACTACCACAGCAAGCTCTAAGTCATGTGTAGGGTTCGTACGATTTTAATTATCGTGATGCATAAGCTATCACCTTTCCTTCTTGCATCAGTACATATCCAATACCAGTTTCAGAAGCATCACTGTAAATAGTGAACTTATCATGCTCGTTTGGTATGGTTAGCACAGGTGCAGTAACCAATCTTTTCTTAAGCTCTTGAAAACTCTTCTCGCAAGCTTCGGACCAAAAGAACTTAACATCTTTCTTTGTCAACTCCGTCAAAGGAGAAACGATCTTTGAAAATCCTTGAATGAATTTTCAGTAGTACCTAGCTAATCCAAGGAAACTTCTTACTTCTCCAATATTTTTCGGTGTCTTTTAAGTGTTGCTTGTGCTTTTCCTCATTCTTTGAGTATATTAGGATATCGTTGATGAAAACTATCACGAACTTATCCAAAAAGTCTTTAAATACCTTATTCATGAGATCCATGAAAGCGGTAGGGGCATTTGTCAATCCAAATGGCATTACTAAGAACGTAGTGGCCATACCTTGTTCGAAATGCACTCTTAGGTATATCTCCTTCCTTTATCCTCAATTAATGATATCTAGATCGAAGATCTATCTTTGAGAATACTTGAGCTTCTTGCAATTGGTCAAATATATCCTCAATTCACAGTAAGGGATACTTGTTCTTGATTGTTAAGCGGTTGAGTTCCCGATAGTCGATACACATTTGCATTGTGCCATCATTCTTTTTCACGAGCAAAACAGGTGCTCCCCATGGTGACATATTCGGTCGTACAAAACCCTTATCCAGTAGATCTTGTAATTGCTCTTTGAGTTGCTTCAACTCTGCTGGTGCTATTCTATAAGGAGTCTTCGATAATGGTGCAGTTCCAGGCATCAGCTCAATTGTGAACTCTACCTCTCGCACCGATGGTACTCCCGATAGATCTTCCGAAAATACGTCTTCAAAATCTCGAACAACTTTTACATCCACGAGCGACGGTACTATCATGTTAGTATCCACCACACTTGCCAAATAAGCTTGGCATCCTTTCATTACACTTCTCATAGCTTGTGCAAAAATAACACGTGGGGATGATTTAGATTTTACTCCTTCAAAAGTCATAGTCTCACCCTCTAAAGTAAATATAATCTTCTTCTCTTTACAATCAATATTAACTCTATGCATGGACATCCAATCCATGCTAAAAATGACATTAAAGTCATTCATATCAATAATTAAATCAACTAACAACGTTTTGCCTCTAAATACAACCTTACATGACTTTAACATATCATAAGCACACATCACAGTTCCAGCAAGTGTAGAAATACATAATTCAAAATTCAATTTCTTGGACTTCACACAAAGATTTTCAGCAAACTTTCTAGATAAGAAAGTATGCATTGATCCAGAATCAAACAAAATATACGCATCATGACCAGATACCTAAAACGTACCGGCCATCACTTCAACCATCTCATATCTTGGCCAAGTTGGTGCATAATCCATATTAGTTGCTAAGGCTTACAACACAGCTTAAGTAGTTTCAATAATGCCAGGGGCTTATTCGTTGGTAGCCCTATTTTTTGCATAAACTATTCTTTACTACACATAAGTCACAAGCAATAAAACTTTAAGAAAGACAATAAACAAAATCTTCAAAGTTTCAGTCAGTCAATCACTTGCATTTATTTTAACTACAAAGTTACCCAACACATAATCATTGCAAAAGAATGCTAAACATTTAACACATCACCATAGAATGCAAAAAGTCTCCATATAATTCATACTAAAGGTAAATAATTCCAAACCAAATTCAAATGTAATAAAACATAAACCAAAGTCATAATGTAGCATAACCTGCTCAATTATTTTATTTAACCCATAAACAAAACTAAACTAGACGCTTTAACTCATTTCGAAGTTTCTTATTTGTTAACACCAACCCCATCTCCTCTATCACCAACTCTAGAGGTTAAGCAACCATTTTGCTAGCGAATGAAAGATCTTTTTCCTTCTTGCAAGATCTAGGCCTAATTAGCCTTGAGCGAATCACATTTCTTTTTCGTTTAATGCTTCCAAATTCTTCAAAATAACTTTTGCACTCTGGGGAATTCTTAATCACTTCATTATCTTCATGAACTTTAATTTTTTGTTCACATTCTCCATCGGAAGAATCTGAGCTAGAAATATCAGAGATATCGAAAAAAGAAGCCAAGTCTTCAATATCCTTCTTTAAAAATGCTTTTAAAATTTCTTCTTTTTGTCTCTTCCTTGCCTCTTTGTATTGCTTATATTTTTTCGACGTAGCATATCGAATGGAACTGCAACTCTCTTCATCAGCAACTATAATCTTGCGTTTTCGACGAAGAAATTCTTTTACTACTTGTCTTTGCTTTTTATCCCAATGCTCCTTATAGGAAATATCTTTGTCTTCAATCTCAAATATGGTGGCTACAAGAACTTAACTTGCGGAAATCAAGGAAAAATTTAAATCTTATTCAATCATATATACATAGACAGTCAAAGCTCATATTCAGACTGCTTTTAAATACTTAATTAATTATCGCAAAATAACATAGTAAGTAACTAAATACTTAACTTCCAACGTAATTATAAAAATATTAATTAATTAATTCAAGAGATTATAACTATTCTTAAACACACGTCCAACCACATTAAGACACTCCAATTTAATAGAAAAATAGTTATCAATTGAAAATGAAATAAAAACAATAATACGAATATGTAAACAACATTATTGCTTTATTTGGATAACCTCAGGAAACCTCCTCTCGAGCTACCATGTGTCTACCATCCTTAGAAGTTCGAAATATACGCTCTAAGTGTTCTTACTTGGGAAAGAAAATAACAAAGATCTGAGTTTACAAAACTCAGTAGGCTTTCCCAAAATCCATACAAAACAACAAAAGTAACATATAACTTCACATGCCAAGAGAGTTCACAATATCAAACTAGTCATAAACTTGCTTAATCATGAATACCTTACTTACCTAAAGATTCATAACATTTTGTAGCTCATCACAAACTTATAACATAACGAAAGAGCTTATAATATACGAATGATTCACAAGCTTATCTCAAAATGGTTGGATTTCCATACAAATTCTCAAAGGTGTGCATGCATCTTAATATCACTTATAGCATAACACCGTAAACATTTCAGTCTACTTAGAACTTACAACATATCAAAATGGGGTGTATGCGTCTCAATCTCACTTATAGCAACACGCCGTAAGCATTTTAATCTACTTATAGCTTATATGATTTGTCATAATCAAACCCCAAAACTTATATAACGCGCTTCTAAAGTACCAACCAAATGCAATGTACCGTTCATAGCCCATCGTACATTATTATGCATATGCATACATTTACTAATTCTCGATAAAATAAACATGCATAAATCACATACTTATCGTATTAATCAATTCACATTATTATGACAATAATCTCAAAATTTCCAAGACATGTTAACCAACAATCACATATGGAAATTGTACAACAGTTGTATTGCAAAATTCACAATAAATTCAAATAATTTTAATAAATTCCAAAAAAATCATTTTTAGCCAAAACTAGTGGTATTATAACCATATCAGATATATGTAGCTGTGGAAATTCATTCATTCCAATCCAAGTAAGGAAACTAAACACGTTTTATAGAAAACCATATCTGCCTTAGTATTCCAGTAGCAATATTTTAAATTTCAAAAATTCATAACTTACTCATAAAAATTTAAAAAATAGAAATTCTAATTCGAGAATATTTATAAATATCTTAAGTCCAAACTGTAAAAGTTTCATAGAAAAAAAATCCATATGCTCCATGAAATTTCACAAAAAATACCCATTGGTCATAATTTTCCAGATTTGACAGTATGAGTTTCAAAAAATTATAACTAATTCTACAGAAATTATATTGAAGTGAAACGAAAAGAAGAACGTTCATAGATAACAGATCTAATGAAGAAAAATATATACATAAGTATTTAACATATATTTATATTTTAAAAATCCATCACCCTCATCAAAATAGTGTATAAATCGTAAATATCTTCTTAATAATAATAAGTAGAAATAAACATAGTAATATTTTGATAAACCATCTAGAAAATCATCAAATAAAAAGATTGTTTAGGAAAAATCTACCTTAATTATTGAGTTCTTCAACAGATCCGAATAGTTTTCTGTCAGAAATCCAAAAAAAATCAAAATGTCTTTTTGAACTTGTATAAGTAGATTCGTTTTTCAATAGATAGAAAGAAAAAAAAATATAGAAGAGACGAATAAGCTGGAGAGTTCCCAGAAAAAAGAAGACAGAAAAACATCTTTTAATATTATGAACTGTCTTTAAATAGACAGTGCTTTAGGGTTTTGTAATAAATTAAATAATTAATTAAAATATATCCATTAATAACTTTCCAAAATTCCATAGTCAACTATCATAATTACTCAAATTCAATATCATAAATATAAAAAATTCTATTTAATAAATTAAAATCAATTGGCAATTAATGTTAAATCAACCATTTAATAAATATCCAAAATACCAATCAAATTGATAGCAAATTAATTGCCAATTAGAGTTTTGAAACCCTAATTCATGTTGAGGGTCCCATATAAGGCATGATTCATCAGTATATAAGGAACCTGACTAGAAACAGCATTATTAATACTTTGCATATGGTGGAATAGAGCAGGAAGGATATGTTCTGTAGGGTAATATGTAGGATCACCATGATAAGTGCCCTAAAAGTAAACACTAACTTGAGGATAAAATTGTCCTGTAGAATCTTGGAAATAAGGAAATGCAAAGATGAACAGTCCATAGGTGTATGGTTGCTTTTTAGATCCTGCTTCATTCATCATTGATTTGAGGGTTGAGATCCACCATTGAGGAGTCTAAAACCAAGTTAGGAATGTCCATAAAGTAGTGTCTTCTAAGGCTTCGTGTTTCATGAAGTGATGTACAAGGGAAACCTTAAAAGTAATGCATATCTTATAAAGGACTAGAAGGCACCAGTAAAACCATATATCAGTAGCATCAAAGTACTGAGGGGAGATGAGATACATCTTGGTAGGAAGAAGATCAGGATCAAAAAGATCAGCAGGATCATCAAAAGGAGAGGCTTTGTCAAATAGCTTGACTAAATAATAAAAGAGATGAGATTTGGCAAACTGTCTGATATCATGGAGATGAGATGAAATAGTCATTTCCGACGGGAAAAGACTAGTATATGGATGTAAACAGAGTTTCAGGCAATATTTTATGAGTGGGCTGATTGAGGAGGCTTAACCATCAAAATGGAAAGAAGAGGATTGTCAAGTACAGTCTAATGTATCGTCAGAGGATGAGAGAGCATATCAACTACAATATTGTCTTTTCCTTTAATATGTTCCATAGTGAAGTCATAGCGAGAAAACCAAGACTTTAGTCGGAGCAATTAAGCACCCAGGAGGAGTTTTCCTTTGAAATCCAATGCTTTAGGAAAAGATGAGTTATCCATCTGGATAATAAAATGGTAAGCAATGAGATGGGATTAAAATTTTTAAATGCCTTATTTGACTGCTAGAATCTCTTTAAAAGAAATATGATAATGTTGTTAGCCTCAGAAAACTTACCGTTAGCATGGCTACAATAGTGTTTAGTACCATCCTTCTCTTATTCTATCAACACAACTCCCTAGTAGAGATCACTAGTATCAGTTTGTATGATTTGGATTCCATCAGAAAGAATTTTTAGAGGTAGGGGCTCCTGTGCCAATTTCTTTAATCCCCTAACAACTGTAGTATGTTGAATGGTCCATTGATGAGAGCCTTTCTTTTTTAGAAGGACTGGCAGTTGTATGGTATGTTTGGTAGCATGTGGTATGAATTCACGGATAAAATTGATTATTCCCAAGAATTGTTGAATTTGTTTGGGAGTGAGGTCTTTATACGAGAATTTTAAAAGTTCCTCGGCCAAGTGGGGACCTGGTGAATACTTTCTATCGGAAAAGTGCATACCAAGAAAGTCAATAGTAGGTTGAGTCAAATAACTTTTCTTTTCTGAAAGAATGATGCCACGACTATTTGCAAGTTGCAGGAAGTGGGCCAGAAGTGAAACATGGCTTTTTTCGTCTCTGGAGAAAAGAAATATATCATCCATATAGATGAGAGTGGAATGGAAGATAGGCTCAAATATCCTGATCATGGCTTTTTAAAATAAAAAGGGAGCCACCTTTAAATCAAAGGGCACGACAGTCCATTTTAGGCATTAGGAATACAGAATGCCGTTTTAGGACAATCATCAGGATGTACTCCTATTTTCCAGAAACCTGCTTTTAGATCAAATTTAGAGAAAATATAAGCATTATGCAGGTGTGAGAATAAAACACTGGTACGAGGCAAAGAGAATTTGTCAACTTTGAGGAAGAGATTAAGAGCTGTGTAGTCAATGACTAATCTATTCTTTCCTCGTAGAATTTTAGACTTCTTATTCACATAGAAAGCTTGGCAAGCCCAATCAGAAGTAATAGGTACAATTAACCCTTGGGCAAGAAGCTATTCGTATTCAGCTCTAGCAAGAGCAAGATTAGAAAGATTCATGCCTACATGAGTGGCTTTTGTAGGATTCATGTTTTCATTGAGCTTAAATGGAAGTTTGAGAAAGAATTCTGAGTTCTTCCACGAAGGATGGGGATGCTTAAATTCATAATGATTGTCTGTGCAAAGGCGAAGGCACTGTTACCGTAGATATTGAAATTTACTTTTAACTAGCTCACTGAAGGAATAGATTTTTGTAGTATCAGTATAAGGCTTATAAAAACCTTTGTACCGAATTCCATGAGGTAGGATGCGTAAGAACTAGGTCTGATAGTAAACATGCATGTCAATAACAATGTCCTTGTTAGGAAGCTGACTACCCAATACTTGCATACAAATAACACATTTAGAGAAAAACTTAAGCCCAATGGGTTTTTTGGGATGAGGTGGGTCTCAAAGATCTCATCATCAGTAGCTTTGAATCTTTCAACATGAGGCTTCCAAGCATCAGGAGGAAGAAACTTTGGGTTTACCATGGTATGACCTGAATAGGTTGAGCATATTTTGAAAGTAAGATCTAGATGGGAACATTTGGAGAAGGGATCTTGGATAGCTGTAATGCTGATGGAGGAAGATCTTTGACTGGATTGATCTTGAGAACATAAGAATCATCATAACTGATATCACTGTTATAAGAAGAATGAATAGCTAAGACGGTCTGCTAATCTTCATGATCTTGTTCTTAATATAATGATTCCAAATCAATAGTGTCGTCTATAAAGATCACCTGAAATTGCTGGATAAGCTTGATAGCTTTCTTATCAGGACAGTTTCTGGACTAATGTCTTTTGTTCCCACAATTAAAACAACAAGCATCTTACGATTTTCCCCATTTAGATCTCTTTTTAAAGAAGTATACTTCTTTTTCTTTTTGAGTTTCTTTGGCTTTCAAGGATTAATAAAACTGAGCTTTTTGAAATGAGAGTCCTTAGTTTTGCATTGACAGACATAATTAGTACATTTAATCTTTAGATAAGGATCTCGGCAGGTAGTCTTGAGCTTGTGTTACTTTTTGAAAAAGTCCTTAAATAAGGATTGTTGCTCACACAGTTTGTAAGTGGCAGCTAAAGCCATTTAATGAAGTTGTCCAATGGTGAGATCTTTTAAATGTTTCTGATTTGAGGTAGAAGATGTGTATGGTCTCCAAAGAATTCAGCATATATAGCTCTGAGCATGACTTATGGAGAAGAAGCTCGAAGAAGCTATAGCTGTCTATATTCACCATGGGATTGAAACCAATAATGTAATGTTCCAATAAAGCAAGATGAGAACTCCTTGAGAACAGATTCAAAAGGAATAGTTGGATCAGCAAGATAATTGTCTATCCATGCACTGAATTCATGCATGTGGGTACGCCATTGAGAACATGGAAGAGATTCAAAGAAAAACCAGATTCCATCATATTTGCTCCTCAAGGTAGAAAGATGACGACTTGAAGTGGGAATAGAATGTGTAGCTGTACTTTCTATGAGTTTTTCAACCACTGGTTTGATAGATTGTGTAGTGGGCTCAGCCATCATCAAATTGGTGCGATCAACAAGGTGTTTAGAAGAAGACCAGTTATAAACTGAATCGGTCTCATGAACTGAATTGGTATCATCGGTCTGAAAGTTTTCAGAGGCATCTACTGTATAAATAAGAAGAACATTCGCCGTAGCAATGGATACCTGTGTAGGAGATGCTTCATCATATCTTAGAGGAGCAAGACTGGAGATTAGAGGAGATGTAGGTGTAGGTCTTGGAGTTGGACCATCTTTCCACCATGGATATTCTGCTTTAGGAACAATCCTGGGCTTAGGAAGCTCTAGGCACTTATAAAGGCTATGAAACAATGGAATGAGAGATTCTAGTATAGAAGAGCTGGGATAGTAAGGAGTTAGAAATATCCCTTGCTGTTGATGAGTCAGATCATCATCTATCTCCTTAAGTTACTTCTTAAACTTTTTGATTTCTACCTCTTTGGCTGCAAATTCAGAGGAAGAAATAGTTTTGTGGTTAATTATATCCATCAGATCTTTATCAAGTGCAGAAATACGCTGAGTGAGTTGTGAATATAATTATGCCACATCATTTCATAACCCTGTAACCCTGTAAAATGAGCATCAGTTATATGAGTTTGAGTAGTGACGCTATCAAGCTTTGTATCAATATGAGTTAGCAGTCTGTTCTGTGCTTGAGAGTATAATGTATGCCAATGGAGAACTTCAGTTTCTTAGGTGAGAGGTCTTCTCATTTCATCAGACATTATCTCTTTTGTTGAACAAAAGGTCGAGAAGATGTTCTCATTCAACAGGCATCTGTGCAGCTGGTATTTTAGCATTATTAGGAAAATGGGTGTAATTACATAAAGAAGGAGTAGAAGATGAGGAAGAGGAAGATTGTAGAAGAGACATGGCAGAAGATAAGCGAGGTGGCGTAAATTGGATATCAGAAAAATCACTCATATTGTAAAGCCTTCTCTACTCCCTAATCCGTTTCTCTTTCCATTTCAAATTTGAATGGAAATTATGCCCCCTGCATTAAGAAATTTCACTATAACTCATAGGGAAAAAGTTCTTAATGAACTTGTACAAGACAAGTGGATTAACCTTACTCCTGCTGGCAACATTGTACTAGGAATCAGATCCTTCCTTGATATGCGAAGTTGTTTATGTGATAATGATGTTTCTTCATGTGAAGTGTGCAAGGAAGTTGGAGTGAAGGTTGTATTTATTCCTATTGCCATGCACATTGATGGCTGATAATCTGTTCCGTATTATTGATGTTTTTTGTTGTTAATATAAGGATCCAATGTTTTTCTGATTGAACTTGACACTTTTCTAGTTCTTTGTTTGGCAGGCAGAAATTGTGCCAAAATGAATCTTGTGCAGTCTAAATCCATAAGTATTATCTGAAGAAAATGTTTTCGAAATGAAAGGTATGAACACTAATACACCTTTCTTTCTTTTCAATAAATAGTTAAAAATGTTTTGTTACCAAAAAATAAGTTAAAAATGTCTGCTTCATGGACCAATTGATGGATTTTTAAGGTAGAAGAGTGTGTCCTAGTTGTTGTTCACAATGGAAATTTGTTGGATGGAAAGTAGAACTCGTCAAGCTTGATGATGAGTCAAATGTACCTACTCAGAGTCAACTACCTCTAGTATGGATGAGAAAAAGGCAAAGAACCAATAATGTAGTTCAATTTGGATCCTCGGAAGTTTCCCAACCCAATTATGATCTAACCATAGTTACTCAAAGCCGTTCTCGAGCCAGATGAATTTTGTGTTGGTAGTCGATTATACTAGATGAAAAACATGTTGTTCATTTTGCTTTAAGGGAAAGCTTGAGTGTACTAAATAGGCTATGTGGAAGGTTTTTTGAAGGTAATGCTACACAATCATATCTTTTGGATGTTAGGTAATCTGCAAATTGTAATTAGATATTAGTATTAGGTGAAATATATTTGTCTAGCTAAACAAACTGAGAAGGTATTAGTTTTTTATTTTATTTTAGGAGTAATGTTGATATAGTAGGGTTCTTATTACTACTATTATTTTCTTACTTCAGTCTCAAATCATACCAAATATAACAATTTTAGTGAAAAAGTATAGTCACTCTAATCTGTCGAGCTATAAATGTAAAACAAACTATCAAATCATTAATGATAACGATTATACTCAATAGCACATGCTAAAAGCATTGTACTTTTAGCTTATCGAGAGAGTGAGAGAGAAACCGAAAAGAAGCATAACACTTTAGTCAAAATGTACTTTAGTACATAGAGCAGGAGAATGTTTGGTTACAAGCTATAAAAAGTGTATGGATAGCAATACCAAATGTTAGTAGTCATTCATTTTTTGCACTCTAATTGAAATGCTATTTTAATGTTAAAAAAATTGCAATGCTATTTTTTGCACTAAAAATGACATTGTCATTCTTATTTTTTGCATTTTAATAGAAATGTTGTCTTAATATAAAACAAATAACAACGATTTTTTTGGCACCAGAAATGGCATTGCCATTCAAAAATGCATGTAAGGATCTACTTTTTGGACCCATGTTTTAAAGCATTTGAATCCACCTTTTAAGATAAATATATATAATTAATTTTAAATTTGTTATTTTTTTAGTATGATATATTAAAGTGCTATTTATTTTAAATCAGTATTGAAAATGATATATTAATGTTAAAAATTGAGAATAACAATGTTATTATTGCATTGCAGCGAGAGATACTCTTAAAGATTATATTTTAAAGTTTTCTTTAAAGCATGATGTGCTAGGATGCATAACAGGACCAGTGCTGTCTTTTTAATCAAACTTTTACTTTTGCCATACACCTCTCACATAGAAGTATTTATAGAACTAATGTACTAAGTTACGTTAAACACAACAGGATAAAATTGACAATTACACGTAGTTGCAAGCTTAGAACTTTAATTCTTTTTGGGTCTCATGCGGAATACATGTGATTGCCGATTTGCCCTAATTTAGAAATGCAACAGCTTATCTTTGTTTAGCATAAGCTAAGCACATCATTTAGTAGATCTATCTCTTTCCCTCTCTCTTTCTATATGATTATATACAGTTCATCTCAAGTTAGAAAGACTTGTGATTTTTAAAATTAGGCCCTAATCGAAACAGTTATTCATATCAATTGGGCTAAAAAGGTGGTTGGCCCAGGTTAATTGCTTAAATCAATGGTTATAATTGAGAACTCATCTTTAAAACTATCATAACATCTATGAGAATTATTATATATGTATGTATATATATATATATTGTATTGATAATGATTTTGGCATTTTTAAGTACATCCAAACATAGGTTTTTAGTCCAACATTCACATAAAACAAAAGATAAATCCAATATTTTCAACTGCAGTATATTCAAGAGTAATTTCCTCCAATGCTTACTCCAACCATAATTTTGTCAAAAAAATGTGTCCATAAAAAATGCCTACTTGTTCCACAAGCCTACTTAAAATACCTCTGTTTTAATTGTTAGACAATCACCATCCACCCACACCTTTTCTCTCTTATCTCAATTGGAGGTGTCTAAGTTGTTTCACCTCCAACTCGTTTTCTCTTCCTGTTTTCTCTTTCTTTTTTAAAATCTTTATCCAAACATATCTTCTATCAAACTACACTTGTATTATTATTGAAATATCTACATTCAAGTATTCGAGTTTGAGTAGCATTTCTCAACAATTACCATCTATCTTTATAAAAGAGGCAAATATATACCTATCTCTTTTAGATTTATGTGTTTATTCTCATTTTCAATGTTTCATATTTGTATTTTATTATAAGTAGGCTTAGATATTATAGCATTAGATAGCACTGTTATGGAAAAAATGCTATGAAAACTCCAATTTCACTCACATCCTATTGTCCAAAAAAAGAGAAAAACTCACTGGTATACTAGCTAATACACTTACCTCATATATACTAGTAAGTAAAGGGCAAGTATGATAACGCAACTCGCCTCTTATACCAACAAGTATGGTGGCTAGTAGGAGCAAGTACACACAATGTATATCTACTTGCCAACATTTAATGAGTATGAAGGGGAGTTTTTTTTCACACTTTTAGTCCTAAAAATGGATATTCCTAAACATAAAACCAAATGGTTAGTAATTTTAATGTATCTTTTAAGGTTTAAATGGATGACACTATGATTATTATTCAGTACAATAGTAGTTTTGTTATGAATCAAGAAGAAATAAGTTGAGAGTATGTAAATGGAGAACAAAGCAAGGTTAATAAAATCAAACTGCACACATAACGAACTACTAGAAATTGTATACCAAACAACAAACATAATCCCTACTAGTTTTAGATTATAATAAAGTATGAATTTTACTCATGCTATAAGTTGGACCCTATAGAGATTGAAAACGATAAAGGTGTCTAATTTTTTTTTTATCAATGAGCAATTTCATGTTGATTCGTAACAAAGTTCTTCCCTATATATTGAGGTAGTGCAAAGGATTTCACAAGATGGATGAGAAAAAAGTAATAGTCATGGCAATGCATTTGTATTAGGTTGTGGAAGCAATCATTATTCTTCATCGATTCATGCTACAAACATTCACACAACACCAATTTGGAGAAGAAGTTGTAATCCCATCAAGTACAGGAGGAGGTTCACCCCCAATTGATTTGTAATACACCTTAACTGAGTTTCTTATGTCCAAGAAGATTGAAGTGGCTACCAGAAATATAATGTATAAAAATACATAAATAAAAAACATTTTAAAAATGTAAACTTTGGTAAGTCAAATCTCATACTTTAACAGCCTTAAATGTCAACCCAAAAGCAACTAAATGCTTAAATCCAAAACCATACAATAATTTTGTTCTTTAATAATAAAAAAATAAAATAACCAAAATAATATCCAAATTAGACATGCCAAAATCCTAATTATAAAACTGATAAAACCTCATATTTTACTCTAGAAAATCCTCCTCTTGAGCTGCTAGAAAGTTCACCACCTGCTTGATTAGAAAGACAAATTATTCTATGCATTATTACCTATATAAATAATAATAATTTAAATTAAGACGTAAGTTAAATAGCTTAGTAGAAATCCCAAACAGAAACAATTTAAATAACAAAAACATCAAATTATTGACATTAGAGCATCTTCACAAACTTAAGTCAAGCCTGATTCATTTACATAACCTACTTACAATGCAATGCTTTCATGATACTAAAATTTTGTGCATAATAGTTAGGTTTTTTTTTTTATAATATAGTATAAATGTGCATACATTTCAATCTTACTTATAACATAATACAGTAAGCATTTCAATCTTTCTTATATCTTAGTGCATAATAGTTAGGTTTTTTCATAACATAGTATAAGTGTGCATGTATTTCAATCTTACTTATAATATAACACAGTAAGCATTTCAATCTTTCTTATATCTTACATAATTTGTCATAATCAAACTCAAACATTTATATAGCACGCTTCAAAATACCAACTATATATAATGTCTCATTCATAGTCCGTCATACATTATTATGCTTATGCATGCATGTAAATTAAGTTTACATAATAAGTATCCTAGTTATTTTCCAAAGTACCTGCACAATGCATACTATATTCTAAACCATGAAATTGATCAAGAAAGCCAATCAATTACACAACATCATAATAATTTGACCATTACATATTTCAAAAACTAAAAAAAATATCACTCAAATAAATTAACAACTTGTTTCATATTCAATCAAATCACTCAAATCTAGTTGCATTGCAATATTTTAGATCTTCACACTATCATAGTAAAATTTCAGAATTTTCAAAAATAAATAACTATTTAATTATATTTAAATAATCCAAATCGTCCTTGCATGAAAATAATGACTCAGACATATTCTAAATGTCGTAATTAATTCCATAAAAGTTAGTTTGACCTGAAGCCAATGCCAAAATGACCACAACATTCATCTAGTTACCATAATTTTTTTAGAATCTTCTAGCTAATAGAAACATAGATATAAATTAAAAACTGATATTTTTTAAGTAAATCTCATAACGATACATTGAGTTTTAAAAATTTACAGATAATTCATATAAAGTTAAAAACTCAAAATTCAAAAGCATATAGCTTAGTTAAGTATTAAAATATTATGTACAAATATCAAAACATTTCGAATTTATTTTCCCATTGAAATCAAACAAAAAGTTTGAACTATTCAGCATTTTCTAGAAATTACAATAAATTTTAAAAATTCATCATTAATTATAGGAAAATCGGATTAGCTTGAAACAAAAACCAAATTACTCATAATTCACAATCCTATCTAAGATAAATCATATAAAAAAATTAGATTACGATAAGGGTTAATTGTCAAAACATAAACTAATCAATTATAATCCATAAATAAATTATCAAAACACAACTAAGCATTCATATGAACAAATTGTGATATGAATTTTACCTGAAATCCTTGAAATTATCTTGAAAAGGATTGCAAAAATCTAGACCAAATTCAAGCTTCAAAAATAAATTCCAAAAAGAAAGGAGAGGATGAAGAAATTTTGGTACTGAATAAAGTAAGGAAAACAAAACTCAAAACCCCATTTATTTTAGTCACCTTTTGTTTCTAGAATAGAAAGAAAAACTTAGCTCCTTCTTCACAAAACATATGGCAAAAAAAGAAAATAGATCGTAAAACTTCCTTTTTATAGTTTTGATATGACAGAGTTATATTGGAGTTAAATAACTTTAAAAAATAAAAATAAATGTACGTTTAAAAGAATCCGATATATATATGTTTAAAATTATTTTCTTTTATCTCATTTAAAAGAGTCAGTATAGTATCATAACTCTATTTTTTTTTATAAAAATAAAGCAAAACAACTATAAATTAGAAAATATTTACTTTAAATGATATCTTAATATATAATCTTATTATTATTTTTTAAAGAGACGATCAGAATCCCACAACTATCTACCACTAAAAAGAAATTTCATCCTCGAAATTAGAAAATAACATATCATAAATAAATCAAAGGCAACAAGTTTCATATTAAAACAAATTTCAATAGAATGAATAAGTCTCTTCCTAGTGGCCAAACAGATGAGGATACTTGACCCTCATCCCCTATTCATGCTCCTAGGTGGTTCTCTTAACATGTGATTTTTCCAAAATACTTTTACAAATGCAATATTCTATCTTTGAAGTACTTTCTCTTCACATTGAAAAATTCTTTCAGGTTGCTCCTCGTACGTTAAGTCTTCTCAAATTTTCAGAGGATCATAACTGAGTACATGCGAAGGGTCATAAATATATTTCCTCAATATTGAAACATGACACAAGTTATGAATGCTAGAAAGGTTAGGTAAAGCCAAATGATAAGCTAAATCAGAGACTCTCTCAAAAATCTCAAATGGTCTAATGAAATGTGGACTTAATTTTCCATTCTTTCCAAACCTCATTACGCCTTTCATAGGAGCTATCTTCAAGAATACTTTATCTCTAGATGAAAAGTCCAACTCATTCTATCGGTTGTCAGCATAACTCTTATATCGATCTTAAGCAGTCTTGATATTTTCTTTAATCTTTACAACTACATCTTGAATTTGTTGCAAGATTTCGGGTCCAACAAGCTTTATTTCACCAACTTCATCTGAATGCACGGGAAACTTACACTTCCTCCTATATAAAACTTTATAAGGTGTCATACTAATAGTAATTTGGAAATTGTTGTTGTAAGCAAACTCCACGAGTAGTATATACTCTTCCCATGATCTCTTAAAGCCTATTATGTAGGCTCTCAGTATTTCCTCCAAAATTTGAATGGTCCTCTCCAACTGTATATCAGTTTGTGGGTAGAAAGCGGTGGTAAACTTTAACTTTATTCCCATTGCTCCATGTAAGTTCTTTCAGAACATTGATGAGAATCGTAGATCTCTATTAGGGAAGATAGAAACCAACATCCTATGTAATCTTACAATCTCATTGATACAGAGTTGTGCTAACTGATCCAATGTATATGTCATTTTAATCAATAAGAAATGCGCAGACTTTATAAGTCTATCCATTATCACCCATATAGAATTTAAGCTTAATAGCATTTGCAGTAATCCCATTACAAAATCCATCCTTATGTGTTCCTACTTCCAAGTAGGTACCATTAAAGGCTTCAATAAATTAGACAGTCTTTGATGCTCTGTCTTAACTTATTGGGAAGTTAACCATTGCTCCACAAAATGTGCAATCTCTCTTTGCATATTTGTCCACCAATACACCTCTTTCAAATCTCTAAACATCTTTGTACTTCCAAATTGTACTTAGCACGACATGCAATATGCTTCAACCATTAATTCTTTCTTCAAGTCCTTATCGTTGGGTACACATAAATGATAACCAAAGTTCAATGTACAATCTCCTTAAATATTAAACTCTGGGTTGTTTCCTTAAATCACTTCATTTTTTATCTTAACCAAATTGAAAACTTGACTTTATGCCACCTTAATCCGTTCGATGATAGTTGGTTACACCTTAAGTGTAGCTAAGTTTCTCAGATAATGTCCAATGATTGCCTCGATATCTAGCTTTATCAAATCTTCTAAATATTGCCCTTACTTTGTAATGAGGTTTGCATTTAAGCCAGTATAGTTTCTTCTCAAAGCATCAACTACAAATTAGCTTTCCCACGACGATAGTTGATCACGCAATCGTAATCCTTAACCGATTCCAACCACAATTTTTCAATTTAAACACTACCGCTGCAAGTTTCAAATTTTGAATAAGATAGTTCTGCTCATAAAGCTTCAATTTCGTGATGCGTAAGCTATAACTTTTCCTTCATGCATTACTACACAGCCAATACCAGTTCATAATGCATTACTATAAATAGAAAACTTATAGTATAGGTGCTGTCACCAACCTCTTCTTGAACTTCTAAAAGATTTTCTCATAAGCTTTAGACCAAATAAACTTGACATCCTTCCTTGTTAGCTCCATTAGAGGTGTTACGATTTTTTAAAATTCTTCTATAAATTTTTTATAGTGACCAGCTAACAATAAAGGTTCTTACTTCCCCAATATTTGTTGGTGTCTTTCAATCTAATACAATAGCAATCTTATTTGGGTCAACATCTATTCCTTTTTTTTAGAAACAACATGACTAAGAAAGGATACTATTCTTAACCAAAATTCATACTTTTTGAATTTGGCATACAGTTGCTTCTCTCTAAGTCGTTGTAAAAAGCTTCTAAATATTGTTCAGGTTCTTCCTTAATTTTTGAATATATTAGAATATCGTCAATAAATACTATCACAAATTTTTCCAAGTAGTCCTTAAATACCTTATTCATGATATTCATGAACATAGTAAGGGAATTTGTTAGTCCAAAAGATCAATATTAAAATGCATAGTATTCTTGTTCGAAAGTAAGAATAGATTACTCTAATTTAGTGTAGATATTTTTAAAGAATACATAACTATATTATTTGTATTTATTTTAGTCAACGTGTTAATTAGGAATGTTTAGGATTAACATCTATATCATTTATTTTTTCATAATTTGTATTTTTTTTAAAGTCTATAAATAGGGAATTGTAATTAGCTTTTATTATGAATGAGAATTGAATCACTCCTAAGATTATTTTCCACATCACTAAAGTTTACTTGGTATTAAAGCACAAGTGAAACCCTAGCTACCTGACTCTTGCCATTTGAATATTATTTCTCTAAGCTACCACCACTCCAAGCCTTAGTGGTTGAATCAAGTCTGACATTACATTAGGATCTACTCTTCATTCTAGATTTTTAGATCTCCAACGCTGACTTTAATTTTGTCTAAATCACAAAGATTCGATTGAATAAAGATAAATTTTTGCATTGATCTTTATCTATTCGTATGTATATTCAAGAGAGAGGCAAAATTGAATATTTAATTAGAGAAACCGAAGCACCTGCGTAACATGATCCAATGTATGCTATGTGTCCTCAATAATGAATTTGATTAAGTATGAGGAAGAATAATTGGTCGAAAGCCTCTCCTATCACTCCTAGAAGTGTTTTTTGAAGTCAAGAGGCAAGAAATCGGAGTGTTATGCTTGGAAAGAGGGGAACTAATGGATCAGTGGAAATTCAACCTTGGTTACTGGAAGCAGGTTTGTTCCCAATCAATGTAAGTCAGATGAGAAGCCTCGAGTGTGTTGTGATCATTGTAACAAACCCTTTTAGTAAAGAGGAAATGGATCATCTTCAAAAACTATTCAAATGTAATTCAATATCTAGTATTCCTACTGGTTCTCTGACTCAGACAAGTAGTGGTTCTAGCACCTTTTCTTATTCCTTAACATCTGCACTATAGATTATTGATTAGGTGCATCTGATCACATGACCTCTCTCTTATATCTCTATAAATCATATATACCTTGTTTTGGTAATCAGAAAATTAGGATTATAGATGGTAGATACTCACCCATTGTAGGAAAAGGTTTAACTAAAATTTACAATAATATTGTATTGCAATATGTTCTTCATATTCCTAATCTTGTCTACAATCTTTTGTCAATGAGTAAAATTTTCAAAGATTCTAATTATGGTGTTAATTTATTTGATTCTCATTCTGAATTTCAGGACCTGAGTTTAAGGAAGATGATTGGCAGTGCTAAGATAATGGACAACCTTTACTACTTTGATGACAATCTCAACAAAAATAAACAAGCTCAGGGACTTAGTAGTTTCTGTTCAATTCCTATACATGAATAAACAATGCTTTGGCACCTTAGACTAGGACATCCTAGCTTTCTTTATTTAAAACATTTATTCCCTTAGTTGTTTAAGGATATTGATTGTTCTTTTTTTCAATGTGAAAGTTCCCATTTATCAAAAAGTCATAGAGTTCCTTGCACTTTAAAATCGTACAATGTATCACAACCATTTTATATTTATACATAGTAATGTTTGGGGTCGCTAAAAAATTACTACTTTGTCTGAAAAAATGATTTCTGACTTTTATTGATGATCATACACCTTTGTGTCGGATATATTTAATGAATAAGAAACATTTAGTAGACAACTCAAATGCATATAACAATATTGTGTCATGTGGTGTATAACTATACATTTCAAATCATCATTTTTTCCTTTTTATTTTTAACTGAATAGCTCACTTTCTTTCTGCATTTTGTGTGGCTACACAAAACACCACACCTTTGGTGGTATGCAAATGAATCACCGTTTCGAGTGACCCACCTTCACGTATAGTCAGTGACTCACAAAGCTATTAAAACAGTATTTAAAATCATGCACCTTCATTTGTGCAACCATTTTAAAAACATAAATTCTTAGAGAAAAATCCATCATATCATATAAAATAATAAATCTCATGAATTGCTCTATGCAAATGAATGCTCATGTCACAATGTACAAGTATAACTGAGCAACGCAATAAAATGTATAATTACCAAATCATCTCATCCGACAGCAATAGTTATTAAAATACTCATACTCCAACCAACGATTTCAAATCACCAAACATATTGATGTAAATACCAAAATACTACGAGCCATATCTTAATAACTACTAAGATAACCCTCAAGTATATAGAAAATTACTAAAATACCCCTCAATAGGTAAATAACTAATTATAATCCTACACTTAATTAATTAATAGTATATAATAATTATCCAACCAGATATATATATACAACCACTCCAGTATATATATACATATTCATCCATATACATATTTATAAACACAATTATAAACATATATATATATATATATATACATTCATACACACATATATATACACACATATATATATATACACGTCCACATATTTTATACACATATACATGCACATAAATACAACTTATACATACATTAATACATAAGTATACATATATGTATATAATAAATTAACACTCATTTTCATATATAAATAATTATTTATATACATGCACTTCTACAAAATACACTTATACATTTTTAATAAATACATACATAATATACATGCATTTTGTAAAATATAATTATATTTATAACTATACAAACAAGTGTATAAATAAATATATTAATAGAAATATAAATAATTGTAATTGAATATATATGCATATAAATTAATAAATAAATAAGTAATTTAATATATATATATATATAAAATAAAATAACTTGAAAACTTGAAAAGACCATAAAACCCCTCCAAACTCCAATATTTTCAACTTTACCTCTCATGGAAAATGATAAAAATGCCTTCAATAATTTTAAAAATTCCAATTATATACCAAATGTGTAAAATGCTCTTGACCTTTTACAGATTCCATTTATGTCCTTTACATGCAAAATAACCAAAATACCGTTGATCTTTTTCAAAAATCCAATTTGTGTCCCTTATATGCAAAATGTCCAATTTAACCTTGAAATTTTCAGAATTCCAAAATACCCTTAACATGTGAAAACACCAAAATGCCCATCACATGTAAAAATTGGGCATACTCTTCCTACACATTGTTGTCCCCTTTACAAGTCCAAATCCAACGATTTTTCCACTAATTCATCAAATTAGCAAAGTCTAACACCAATTCCATCAATCAATTCTAGCAAATCAAGCATTAATACATTAAAATCATACTTTAAACATCAATTCTTCAAAACCCTAAACCTTCATCAATTGGGGATTTTTTCATATACTCAATACACATCAAATTAAGTATAATAAATCACCAAATCATCAATACAAAGTATGATTCCATCAATTAATAAAGTAAAACACATGATTTACATGAAAAATTCAAAGAGACATTATTGCCTACCTCTCTTCCAAGCAAGAAAACACTTCTTTCAAGTCTTGAAAATCAACACAAGTTAAGCCAATGAACTCCCCTTGATGCCCAACCAATAACCCTTGAATTTCACTTGAAAATTCTTTGTATTTTCCAAAATCTCACTTTTCTCTCTAAAATTCAGTGTTTCTCTCTCTAGAATTAAATGGTAGCAATATGAAGTGAAATGGTAAAGGAGGTGGTCAGCTAACAAGGTAAGAAAATTCCAATTGGCAACTTAAAAATATTAAAATAAAAAGTAAAAAGATATTTACTAAAATATTAAAATAATAAATAGTGAAAGTCAAATTTAGTCAAACTTTGACCAAAGGCTAAATGGATAGAAAAAGTCTCTTGACTCCTCACAGGGTACTCTCAGCCCTTATAAAATGCCTGGGGAATTCATAAGTTACTTGTTTCAATGAAAAAGACGAAATCGCAATTGAACCGAAAATGCATTCGGAAATCGACAATTTTGGAAATAATAACTTGGTTATTTTATATTGCAAAACATGGAAAGTAAGAGAAAATGCACTAAACGGTATCAACGTCACCTTAAGAAGTCATATCAAACATTCCACGTGTGGTGTTCAATGTTGAAGACAAATAATCCAGGTACCATCACTCCTATTGAAATGAATGATGACAACTATTTTCTATATTTCTTCACGGCTTTAGGCCAAATTATTATCAAATTTTATAAATTTAGGCCCGTTGTAGTTGTGGATGGGACCCATCTAAAAGGAAAATATAAGGGTACTTTAATTATTCCATCACGCTTTAATAGGAATGAGCAGATATATCCTCTAGCTTTTGATTTAGTATTTATTACAGATAAGCATAAGGGTTTTAAAAAGGGTATTGCAATGATATATCCCAACACTTATCATGAAAATTATATATATTTTCAATTGCAATGTAAAACTACATTTTAGAAAAAATAAACATGTCCATATGGCTTTTTATCAAGCAGCTAAAGCTTATTTGCTTGTTTACTTTGAGGCACATATGCGACAATTAGAGGCCATTAATATGTGAGCATATCAATATGTCATGAAAGGTAGTCCTGACAAATGGGCGAGAAAATTTTTTTCGGGCAACAGATACAACATAATAACAACCAATGTAGCTGAGTTTATGAATGCAGTCTTGAAAGATGCTAAGTCACTTCCACTTGTGTCTCTACTTGAGGCAATAAGGTCTTTGTTGCAAAATTGATTTTATGAGCATTGAAATGAACCTACAACTGTCTTGACACTGGTTATTCCATGGCTCAAAAAGATATTAACAAAGAACCTAAATGAATGTCAAAGATTTGTTGTAACCTCTTTGAACTTGTATGAATTTGAAATTCGTACGTTTGAATTCGTTACGACAGTAAACTTGGAAGATAAAACATGCTTGTGCCTGCATTTTCAAATGGATCGGTATCCATGTATTCATGCAATTGCCACATGTGAATTCCGAAATTTAACGCCCTATCCCTTTTGTTCTAAATATTACAATGTTTCATCCTAGGGAAAATGCTACGCAAGGATCATATACTCGCTAGATGATAGACAATTATAATATGCAACACCAAATATAATTGATTTGGTCGTCTCCCCTCCAATAGTTCAATATGCTTCTAAAAGACTTAGGATTCAAAGGATCCTATCTAGAGTAAAAGACCGACCATATCATAAATGTAGTAGATGTGGAGTATTTGGTCACAATCGACAAACTTGCTCTAGTAATATGCCATTATAAAAATTCTATTTACTATTGTATTGTATTAATTAGGTTGTATACTAAACGATAAAAGAGAATGCTTTATTTTCTTTTTATGATATTCATATATGTGCACATTGTGGTTTACCATATTTTTTGTAGAATCTTCATATATGTGCACCTTGTTAATCATAAAGTTGCTTCAATTCAATAAGAATATTGCTTTATGCATTTGAAAATACATAAACTCAATGGTTAGTGGACATTGAACATCAATCCAATTCCAAATGTCTCAGATAATTTTTTTTTAAAAAAAAAGGTAAATTATAATGGTTGTAAATAAAACCGAAGTTTGAATATTCAATAAAAAAAGGCACAGAAAAAGAAAAATTAACTTAAAAGCAATTCTAATCCAACCTGATGAGGGTTTCATTTTAGTTTGAAATTATTTTCTTTTGGGCCGAGTGTATTCAAATGTATTTCAATTTAATTTTGGTCTTTTTTTTCAAATTTAGTTTTAATTTGTTGTTTTACATTTATTTGGTTTTTCCATTAAATTTGAATTTAAATATTGGTCATTATGTGTATTACCTAAACACAATTAAACTTGTTATAACTAGTAAACCCAAACACAACCAAGTAACAAAATGAAATGAAAATGAATTAATAAATTAATATTAAACTAGATTACAAAATTGTCTAATTTACAAGTTGGGTTGAACAAAGAGAAATAAAGTGACATAATCAAATTTGTAATAACCGCCTCAAAAATTATTTGTTGGTGTATTTATTTGTGAAGTTTTACTTGTATGCTTGTGTGTAAATGTACACGAGTAAGTTTTGTGAAGTATTACATGGACTTCAAGTCGTTGCATGTCAGGCTCAATGGCATGCACTATGTTAGGCGCCTGCCATGACTCAAGATTCAGTTTGTTCTTCAAACTTGTACATGTCAAGCATAATAACAAGCATATGACATGGTTTGAAGTTAGCAATTCTTCAACCCATGCATGTCAGGCATAAGGTCAGACGTAGTAATAAGCACCTGACATGTTGTGGCAGTGTGCAGGAATTTCAAGTCTTTGTATGTATGTTAATATGAGTACGATTCGTCTTATGCCAGCACGTATATGTATGTGTTATTATTGATGGCCATTTATGTGTGGCTTTTATATTTGAATTTTCTGATTGTGATTGACATTATTTGATAATTATGTAGCTGGTTATTTTTTTTATTTAAAATAAGAAAAGTAAGAACTAAGAAACTAGAAAAGTTTTGACTAGGGTTTTATCTATAAATTAAAAGGCATCTAGGGGTAAAGTTTTCTACATTCTCCTCTCCTTTTTATGCTAAAGTTTTTTAGACAAAAATTGAGAGAAAATTTTGTGTGATCAAGCAAGAAATTTCATTCGTTTTTGAAGATTCAATGTAAGTTTCACGTTTATTTGTTAGTTGTTCATATGTGTGTTAAATCTCTCTTTTTCTCCAAAATTTCTATGGATTGATTTGATGATTTAAGCATGATATTACGAATTTGTGTGCTAGAAAAATTGGATTTGAGATAGGATTCCATGGTATTGCCGAAAATCACACGTATTTATAAGATAATTTTGATTTATACAAGGTTGCACACTAAATCCTAATTTTCTCTAATGGCCAACCCTTATACAATTGTCAAGACTGAATTTTTATCTTGATTGATCTTTAAATAATGGTGATTATGTATGTTAACAAATGGATTTGATTAATCTCAATTAGGTTAATATTGAACAATAATTTTTTTCTAAGTTTAAGATTATTTTTATTCTATTTTAAAAAGGATTATTGTTTGCTGGAAATTCTGGGTGGAAATTCTGGGCATATTAGCTTTTTTAAACCATCGATTGTTTATGTTTTAATTAAGTTTGAACCTATATTATATTGCTGGAATTTTTTGAATATGTGTATACTTGTTATTATTTCAAAAATCATGTCACATATTACAGATTCTCTCTTCTTGTTATATAAGTAATAACTTCATATATGCTTACTGGAAATTTTGGTACTACATAACATGATATCATATATGGTAAATTTGATCAATTGTGGCTAAAATTTCTGGTTATGCATATTGCTTATGAATTTTTCTGCAAAAATAGCTTATTGAAATTTATGAAAATAAATAGAAATATAAATGTATGCATGGTATGGATTGTATTATTTGTGATTGAAGATAGCCACAACTTATATAAGTATTTATTATGATAACTCGCTATGAAATATATATTTTGGATATGATGGGTTGATGAATGCATGTACACTTGGTTTCTTAGTTTGTGAAACAAGGTATGCATGATCATAAGTATGTAAGCATGAGCATGTGCATCCAAACATGAATATAAAATTCAGTTTTACAAAAAATGCACATCATCAAGATTTACAGAAAAATAAAATACATTTTCAAGAGAATCTGTAACACTCTTTTACCTGAGTTTGGAGACCCGACTAAATGAATGTCACAACAGAATATATTTAAAATAATCTAATAAAGAGGTTCATTTGGACAAAGTTAAAATACAAATAAAAATTTTCTTTACTCTTTAGGATACAATCCACTCTTTAATACTAAAAATAAACTTTAATAGTTTAGATAAAAGCAAAACATTGTTGTTTACAAAAGACTCACAACGTAAAGAAAACTAAATTGTTAATAAGAATTTATAATGTCCAAAGGTAATTAAGATCTGCGAAAAATTTATTTGTACTATTGTTTTTCCCCAACCAGTCCACCATGCTGTTGCCAAGTCAATCAAGTTAAACTTTTAGAGTTACCTAAATATAGAAAAACAACCAGAAGTGAGTGAAAAATCACTTAGTATGTTTCCAACATGCATATGGTAATGCAATGCAGTATGCTAGTGGAATGTTAATATCTATTGAACATCAATTTTCCTTTTAATATTTTCCTTTCTTATCATAAATCGTATGCAAAATATAATCTTTTCCAAAAGACTTATGCAATGATTTTTAAAAAATGGACGTTCGTAAGGCTTTTCATTAAGCGTAAATTTTTAATTATGTTGGAGTTTATTACCCATTGGCAACTATTATTTCTTAAAGTAGCACACAAACATACTTTCAAGAAAATCCAATACACTTAACTTTTTAGAGGAAACAGTGTGAGTGATGCATCCGCGTTATGCAAGTGCCAATGTTACAACCACCACAAACACCAATATGCTCATTTGTGCATTCATTTGAGAATCCAATCTCTCTACTTAATAGTTAGTGAGACCTCTACTAAATGATTCACATATCTCATCCATATAAGCTCCATTTAATAAATACATGTGCTTACGTATGCATGGTTATGACTCTTCAATGTATAATTTTCGAAAATATGACTCCCTTGGGAAAATCAGCTGAGCTATATAAAAACCAAAAACTTCTATGACATGCTTAGATGCATATGAATGCTCATGATTTTCTTAGCAATGTTGAGTATTATATCAGTATCTCAAGCAAATGTAGAGTCCAAAGCATTCAATAACTAAGTCAAAGCTCATTCATATACATCCAGTAAAACTTATTCAAAAGAAAGTATCACACATTACCACATATATAATAAAAAAATATGTATAAATCATATAATAGTACGAAGTTCAAGCTTTAAATAAATAATTAAAGTATAAAAGAAAATAAAGATTAAACATTTAGAAATTAAACTCCTAAATAAAACATTACTAAATGAAAAAGTAGCACGTTTATTAATTAATTAGTTAACTAAACAAAATATACATAATTAAACTTAAAGGTGTTAAATTTACTAATTATTGGCAAAATAGGGAATTAATTATGCATAAAGATACCAACTTTTAATACTAATAAATAATGTAAATACTATGATACGTTAATTTAACCAAACCGATTTTGGCATGCATAACGAATTTACAAAAACCATAACTCACTCATTTTAACTTGGATTTCTATAATTCAAAATTCAAAGTGATCATGACTTAATATAATATAAGGAAAAAGTATGCCACAAAAATAATAAAAATTATAATCTTGTCAAAAATAGTGAAACCCGTGGGTACAAGTGCAGTATTTTGTTCCAGTATTTTTTTTTTAAATGAATAAATTTGTAAAATGCATAGAACACTCATTTCAACTTTGATTTAAGAAATTCCAAAACCAAACTGACCGTGACTTATTGTATTATGATGAAAAAATATGTCTTGAAAATAAAATAAAATTAAAAACCTTTAAAACACAACAAAATCTGTGAGTAAGAGTGCAGAATTTTTCAGAATTATCTAAATAACTAGCGGTTTTTTAAAATTCAGATCTCACTCATTAAAATTCTAAATCAAGTGATTCAAAAGTCAAAGTGTTCATAACAAACCAAATTCTTATAGTAAAGTTTTCAAAAATTTTGGACAACTGTAATTAAGGTTTGTATCCAGCCAAAGTTTATAGATTTTCAAAAAATCTCAAATTCATAGTCACCAACAAATCTAGATCAAGCTATTGTTTCACCAATCTACACCCTCATCATCACAAATACATTAAACAGTAACCAAATAACATTATTTTAGAAGGATTAACTACAGAAAAACAAAAAAGGGTAAAAGAATAGCTAGATCTAGGTTCAAACATACTTAAAACTCCAAAATCAATAAATGGGTATGGAAACCTTCCTTTGAAATTGCTCAAATCTCTTCAAATCTACCTCCAAAACCACTAGATCTAGTGCACCAAATGGTCGGCCCCCTTTTCTCTTTGTCTCTATGCTTTTTCTCTTGAAGAATACTTAATTTTCCTTAAATTTCGTTCGTTTTCCATCACTTTCTCTCTCTTTCTTTCACTTTCTCTTTCTAAAAAGCACACACTCTCTCTCTAAAGCATGGATGGCCAGCTACCTTGGTTCAAAATGAGAGTTTGATGTCTTAAAAAGGGGCTTTAAATAAAGTAGTCCTAGGGTTTCAATGGGATGATGCATAATAGACCACTTTTTGACTAAGGTTTGACCAAGTCAAATTTGTTCTCCAAGTAACCGTACTACTCACATATAACCTTACCAAAATACTCTTCTACACATACCATGTGTACAGGAAAGAAAAAAAAGCACTCAGTCAACCTCCTTCTAGTTATGGCGATGATGTGGCGGTGATGACTTTGACTTTGACTTTAACCAACAATTACAAGCACACTTAAGCAATGAAAAATAAACAACCAAGTCAGTCCTAGTCAATTTAGTACCAGTTACTGTCATGATGTGGCAGTCACAGATCTAACTATTGACTTTGATAATAGTTGACTTCGACGAAAACTTAACTGTATAGAAAAAAAAAAAACAAATATTATAGAATCACCCTATAGGCAAATATGGACAAGTTTGATTTGGAGCTTATGTATGTGTGGAACCGCATAACAGAAGGTTTGGTTTTATGGATCCGACTTTCATGAGAATATGTAGATAAATTTGTATATGTAGGATGACTTATTGAGGATTACAATAAGGGCATGACGAATGCTCTTTAGCTGAAGTTATTAATATCAGTTTGTACTTGCATGGCTAGGATGCAAGTCATCCATTTTACCCTACTTACGCGCATCTACCTCTTTATGGTTTGAAATCTTTTGGAATATGCTGCTCAACTATTCAAGGGATATTTGTATGAATTACCAACGTGTAATAGCTCACATGTATATGTGTATGGAAGTCCTACCATGGTAGTTTTTTTTTCAAACTAAAAAAAGAATAGAGAGAGAGGGAGAGGAGAGTTTTAGTGAGAGAAGGAGGAGAAGGAAGGAAGGAAAGAGGGCTAGTGCTTCAAGCTTTCAAGAGAGGAACCAAGGGAACTTCAAGGAGCAAGAGAGTAGCAACTGGCCAGCCACTTTCCAGCAGTTGGAGGGGAGTTTTGGTCTTGCTTTCCAAAGGGTTAAGTGAAGGTTTAGGCTAATCAAGGTAGGGTCCCAAACCCATCTATGTGATTGTTAGTGATTTTGTGATTTTAATGATGTTTGGCATGATTTTCTCTCTCTTCCTCTATTTGTTCCTTTGCTGGGACCACTTGGAATCTCTTGAATAGTATATTTAAATGCTAGATCTAACTTGATCTAAATATGTTTCAAGTGGATAAACAAAAGCCCAAAGTCTTGGCATGTTAGGGTTACATTTAGTTAAAAATTCATTGCAACTTTTTGGTGTTTTTCAAATTTCCAGATTGCCATCTTTTGAGTATAGCTATTTTTTTTATGGTCTTGCAATCTTGTTATCAAGTTTTTGCTGGAAAATATCAATGGGTAAACTCATATAAGGTTCGGTCATATGAGGATTTTGGACATCTAGGTCATACCTTCAAAATTATTGCTAATTCCTCTTTTGAAAGGTGTGGTTTTGGAATGAACTGTGAATCTGGAAACTTCTAAAAATTTTGTAGATTTTGGTTTGTTGCTGGCATTCATGTATTTGTCCAAAAATTTTTAAATTTTTATTACATAAACTTGAATGTTTCATGAACAATTTCGTTTTTGAATTTCTGAAATCGGAGTTTTGATGAGGGAGAAATAAATGTTTCAAAAGTACTGGACGGATAGGAATTCTAGGAGGAACCCTGCACCAAACCCACGGGTTTGATGATTTTCCAGGACTCCTAATTTTTCTTTATTTTTTGTTCACATTTATCCCTGTTAATTCAGTAAGTTATGGTTCTGTTGGTTTTGGAATTTTCCAATTCAAAATTAAAATGAGGATTTTACAATTTTTACAATATTGCTTGTTTTGCTGGAACTTTATTTATGTAAGGTTATATATATATATATATATATATATATATATATATTGTTTTCATTTGAAAATAGAATGTTGTCTTGTAGGTGTTTTCTTTGGAATTAAATTTCTCCTACATGGTTATACTTATAGTTATATATATATATATATATATATATATATATATATATAGTTGTAGTTATTTGATTTATGATAATTAAATTGCATCTATAGTTATGTTTGTTAATTTATAAAGGTATAAATATAAATATATGTTATTAGCTTATCTTGAGTTTGGATTTCTACCATGACTTAAGTGTAGGATATCCTATAGTATACACATTTCTCACTCTCACATGGGGATTGTTTATATTTTGTGGCTATTTACTTTTATGGCGTAAGAATAGTGATTGATAGCTAAGGCACAAGCATACGCATGCATCGCAACCCACCATAAAGGTTTTGTTATACGCAAGAGAAATTATTTTTCTTGTCAACTCATTTTTTAAAAGTTATGCATCGTATAGACATGGCTATGCACTCGTAGGCAGTTAAAAGTTTAAAATGGATGGAGCTTATATGATTGTGATTGTGAATCATCTAGTAGAGGTCCCACTAACTAGTGAGTGGAGGGATTGGATTCTCGCATGCGCGCACATGTGAGCGTATTGGTGTGTGTGTGTGTAGGATGTAACCCCGGCACTTGTATGATGCGGATGCAAGCGAATTTCATACTCACTCATACCATTTCCTCTAAACGATTAAATGTGTAAGGATTTTCTTGAAAGTATGCATGTGTGCTACTTTAGGAAACTAGAGTTGCCGACGGATGACTAGCTCTAGCATAATTAAAACTTACGCAAAGTGAAAAGTCCTACGTACAAGATTTTTCAAAGTCATTGCATAGATGATTGCTTTTAAAAGAGAAATGAATAAGAGGTTTTCATAACTGTTGACATTCATTCAACATATTGCACTACATCATCTAATGCATGTTGGGAACCTATTAGGTGTATTTCACTCACTCCTGTTTGTTTCATGTGTTTAGGTAATCCCAAAACCTAGCTTGAGCAGTTTGCCAATGATGTGACGGACCGGCGGAGAGTGCCAATAGTACAAATTAGTTCCGCAGTTTTATTTCCTTTTTAATAATATTAAAACTCTAATCAATATACAATGATTTTCTTTACGTTGTGGGTCTTGTGTAAAGAACCGTGTTACTTGAAATTTAAGATATTATGGTTTTTGATAATTAACACTAACGGTTTGATTTATCTTAAGGAGTAAAGAAAAAAAATTTATTCGATTTTACTACTTTTGTTTCAAAAGGAAATCTTCTTTTATATTACTCTTTCGTACCGCCTTTTCGAAGTAGCATCTTTTTATTTGGATCTTCGGGCTCGGGTAAAGGGGTGTTACAAAAGTAGTTAAAATCTAAAGACTAGGGTAAAGGAGTAATTGAAGCGCATTTCACAGGAACATTGTACATGCATCACAATAAAGGAAGAACGTTTCAGTAATCTGCTTGAAATAAAAGAGCAATTAGGGCCAATAATAGCAAGGGCAAATAAAAGAAAAAAAATAGATTAAGGTCAACCTCATTACTTGGAGCTCAATAGATACATTGAAACCTAGCTTATACATGTCATCTGTCCTTCCTTCATTGAAGATTTAGGTTATTTCCATCATCCTCACAGCCACGGTTGCACATCTCAAAACTGTTAGAGAGCTTCAAAGCACCTTAGAAGTATCTAAATTATATGCTTATGTTTTATTACCATTTCTAAGAGATTTGTAAATGCAGTAAATCCTAAATACACATTTCTGTCCTCAATATTTCCTATTCACCAAAAAATTGAATTTGAAAAAATGAAATAAAAAAAAAGAAACTGAATATAATTCATTTTTCTGCAAACTTCACAAAATAAAAATAAAGATTAAAGAATAAATAAATCTCAGAAGCATAAGACAATAAGTCAATGAGGGTTGGTTGAGTTGATAAGAATTATTTATTTGCTTCTAAGGTTTAAGTTTGATTCTCACTACTAGCAAAGGGGGTTTAAGTTTGATTTCCAGCACAATTTGTCCCTTTTGGTAAATGGTCTCTAACCTCTTACTGAGGCTTGTGGCATGACTAGAGTAGCCTCCTCTCACCTAAAATTTTATTTTATAAAAAAAAAATAAAAAATTAAGCCTATTTAGTTAGCCAAACAATAGTCCGTGGACAATCTATAAGACCTCACTAAGGCATGTAGCCTCCTCTCACTTAAAATTTTATTGTACAAAAAAAAAACATTTATTCAACCAAATAATAATCCCTCTTGGTGGACAATCTATAAAACCTTGGTCAAGACTTGTGTCATGTCCTAGCTCTAGGCTAAATAGTCTTTCCTCACTTAAAATTTTTATTTTGCTAAAACAAATAAATAAAAAATAAGTTGATTCAGTCAGCCAAATCTATACCATCTTGTTGATGTTGACCAAGAGGACTTGTGCAAATTTATTTTTATTTATTTTATTTTATGAATACGAATACATTAAATAAACAAAGGAGGCCACAAAAGGCATTAAGCAAGGGTTTTTTGATGCCATAGCCAAACTCAACCTCATTTAATGAAAAATAGTCCAAAATTCATATAATTAAAAATATAGTCCAAAATTACCTTTATACCCTTTTTAAACAGTTCAATTTTAAAATTGTAATAACCCATTTGACTGACACCCTCTTATCTAGTTTCCATTTTTACCGACACACCCTACACACACTATAACACCCCCTGGGCTCCTTAGTCTAGCGCCCCCATTGAGCTCTCTGGTCCATTTCCAACCGATATTGTCTCCAATTTAACCACCGTATAAGCAACGGTAGTAACACCCCCACTAGGCTCTCCGGTTCCTTTCCAACTGATATTGTCCCCAATTTAACCGCCACATGACCAACAATATGAGTTTTTGTCAGACTTCCCAAGATGTCACCCATCCTGGGATTGCTCTCACTGGAGCACGCTTAATTTTGGAGTTCCTATGAACCCTTTAGCCAAACTCTCTGAAAAAGTCTCAGTTGTTATGAAGGAACCTTCTTTCCTTTTAGACCTTTTCTTAAGGACCCAGGTGATGTGGGATTGGACATCAGGTAGCTGTTGGTGCCTCTATACCCACCCACTCAAGTTGTTTGCACCAGCCAACAATAATGTTTTAATAAACCAATAAAACGTAAGAATGTGACTTGCTTAGAACTTGCAAATTAAACCAAACTCCATGATTATTTTACCCAAAACCAACCTTGATTTTTACCTAGCTTTTAAACCAATAAAGTATGAAACTTTATATTTCATGAAATAGTTAATTTAGTGAAGTTACTTTTTTAATTATGAACACTACTTGCTGAAATTTATTTAAGTATGAATATATATATTATTTTCCTTTTTGTAAATAGAATGTTATATTTGTAAATGGCTTTTCTTTGGAAATGAATGGATCCACTTAAATAGGTATATTTATATGTATCTATATATATATATATATATATGTGTGTGTGTGTGTGTGTGTGTGTGTGTACAAAGGTATAGATTTATTTATATAGTTGTTAGTTACTTGATTTATAACAATAAATTTGTACCTATAGTTATGCATGATAAAATATAAATGTATATATATATTTTATTATTTTATCTTAAGTTTGGGATTTCTATCATGGCTTAAGCGTAGATTACTTGGTAGTGTGTATGCTTTCACTTCACACATGGAGATTGAGTATGCTTTGTGGTTATGTATACTATGAGCATAAAAATGATGTTGCTAGTTAAGGCACAAGCATCCACATGCATTGCAACCTATCATGAAAGTTTTGCTATACGCAAGAGATGCTGTTTTATTGTAAATTCACGTTTTAAAAGTTATGCATTGTATAGTCATGGTCATGCACACGTAGGCAGTCAAAATTTCTATAGATGGAGCATATGTGAATGTGTATGTGAATCGTTTAATTGATGTCCCACTAATTAGTGAGTTGAGAGATTGGATTCTCGCATACGCGCACATGCAAGCGTATTAGTGTGTGTGGAGGTTGTAACCCCAACACTTGCATGACATGGATGCAAGCGGGTCTCAACCCCACTCATGTCCTTTCCTCTACACGATTATAAGTATAAAGATTTCCTTGAAAGTATGCGTGTTTGTTGCTTTAGAAAATTAAAGTTGCCGACGGGTAACTAGCTCCGGCGTAACTAAAATTTATGCAAAGTGAAAAGTCCTACAAATATGAGTTTTTAAAAATCATTGCATAGATGGTTGCTTTTATAAGAGGATTTGACAAGACTTTTTTTTATAATTGTTGACATTCTAACAACATATCGCACTGCATCATCACATGCATGTTGGGAACCTACTTGGTGTATTTCACCCACTCCTGTTTGTTTTATGTGTATAGGTAATCTTGAATCCTAACTTGAGCAGTTTGACAATGGCATGGTGGACCAGCGGAGAGTCGCAATAGTACCTGCCTTTTATTTCCTTTTGATTAAAATTAGAACTGTGATAGAGATACAATTGTGATAGAACTGTGATATAAAAGCATTTTATGTTGTGGGTCTTGTGAAAAGAACCGTATTTATTTAGAGTTTAAAAACATTTTGGTTTTACTATTAATACTAACGGTTTAATTTTATCCTAATGAGTAAAGAAAATTTTTATTCAGTTTTCCGATTTTGTTTCAAAAGGAAATTTTCTTTTATGTTATTCAATTGTACTGCCTTTTCGAAGTGATATCTCTTTATTCGGGTCTTCGGGCTCGGGTAAAAGGGTGTTACAGACACCCCATAGCTTAGTATCCATTTTGTAAGACACCTACACCTTTCTTCTTCTTTAACTTCTTGACCGACATTCACACCAACACCATCTTCTTCTCGATAGATTTGCATGTGAGTTAGGTTTGGAGCATGATTTGAAGATATAAATCAACCCAAAAAATTCTGAAAAAATATTAAAAAAATATTATTCTCTTACCTTTTCAATCATATATCATTTGTTTCATTTCGATACCAGAAAGGTTTTCAAACATAGTTTCAAAAAAAATATACAAATCCGCCCAGGTGGATTTGAAAATGGCCTGTGGTGGGTGGTGGTGGCCACCACCAGCCCATTGTGCCCTTTGGTGAGCCTACTGATAATGTCGCCGGTGCCCCACCGATGGGCACAATGAGCTGGTAGTGGCCACCACCACCCACCATCAGATCCACCACCAGTCCATTTTCAAATCCGCCTAGGTAGATTTGCACTTTTTATTTTGAAACTATATTTGAAGACCTTCTTGGTACCAGATTAAGGCAAATGATATATGGTTGGAAAGCTAAGAGAATAACCTTTTTTAAAATATTTTTTCAAAATTTTCTATCTTGATTTAGGCCTTCAAATTATGCTCCAAACTTGACTCAAGTGCTTTCTCGGTAGATTTACAAGTGAGTCAGGTTTGGAGCATGATTTGAATGCATAAATCAATCCAGAAAATTCTGAAAAAATATTCACAAAAAAGCTTATTCTCTTAGATTTTCAACCATAAATATTTGTCTCAATCCAATACCGAAAAAATCTTCAAATATAGTTTCAAAAAAAATATACAAATCTACCTAGGCAGATTTGAAAATGACTTGGTGGTGGGTGGTGGTGGCCACCACCAGCCCATTGTGCCTGTCGATGTACCTACCAATGGTACTATCTATGGCCCCATCAATGAGCACAATGGGCTGGTGGTGGCCACCACAAGCAGGCCCACCACCATGCCATTTTCATATCCACCTAAGCAGATTTGAATATATTTTTTTGAAACTATAATTGAAGATCTTTTCGGTATCAGAATGAGGCAAATGATATATGGTTGGAAAGCTAAGAGAATAAGATTCCTTTTGAATATTTTTTCAAAAATTTTGAGTTTATTTATACCTTTAAATCATGCTCCAAACCTTACCCACTTGCAAATCTGTTGAGACAGCACTTAAATTAGGTTTGGAGCATGCTTTGAAAGCCTAAATCGAGATAGAAAATTCTGAAACAATATTAAAAAAAAGCTTATTCTCTTAACTTTTCAACCATATATCATTTGGTTCAATCCGATATCAGGAAGGTCTTCAAATATGATTTCAAAAAAAAGTATGTAAATCATCCTAGGCAGATTTGAAAATGGCCTGGTGGTGGGTGGTGGTGGCCACCATCAGCCTATTGTACCGGTCAGTAGGGCCACCAATGGCACCTTTGGTAGGCTCACCGATGGGCACAATGGGCTAGTGGTGGCCACCATCACCTATCGCATGGCATTTTCAAATCCGCCTAGGCTGATTTGCATACTTTTTTTTGAAACTATATTTGAAGACCTTCCCGATATCAGATTGAGGCCAATGATATATGGTTGAAAAGTTAAGAGAATAATCTTTTTTTTGTTAATATTGTTTCAGAATTTTCTTTCTCGATTTAGGCCTTCAAATCATGCTCCAAACCTAACTCAAGTGTTGTCTCGGTAGATTTGCACGTGAGTCAGGTTTGGAGTATGATTTGAAGGCATAAATCAGACGAAAATTCGCAAAAAATATTCAAGAAGAAGCTTATTCTCTTAGCTTTCCAACTATATATTATTTGCCTCAATTTAATACCGGAAGGTCTTCAAATATAGTTTCAAAAAAAATATGCAAATCTGCCTAGGCGAATTTGAAAATGGACTGGTGATGGGCTTAGTGGAGGTGGTGGTGGCCACCATCAACTCATTGTGGCCATCGGTGGGGCCACCAATAGCACCGTTGGTAGGTGTACCCACAGGCACAATAGGTTGGTGGTGGCCGTCACCCCCTACCACTAGGTCATTTTCAAATCGCCAAGCATATATTTTTTGAAACTATATTTGAATACCTTTCCGGTATCGGATTGGCAAATATATATGGTTGGAAAGTTAAGAGAATAAGTTTTTTTTTAATATTTTTTCAGAATTTTTTGGATTGATTTATGCCTTCAAATCATGCTCCAAACCTAACTCAATTGTAAATCTACTGAGACAACACTTGAGTCAGGTTTGGAGCATGATTTGCAGGCCTAAATCAATACATAAAATTCTGAAAAAATATTCAAGGAAAAAAATATGCAAATCTGCCGAGACGGATTTGAAAATGGCCTGGTGGTAGGTGGTGGTGGCCCCCACCACCACCCCCATATTGTCTATCAATGGGGCCACCGATTATACCATCGGTAGGCTCACCAATGGCCACCACCACCCACCACCAGGCCATTTTCAAATCAGTCTCGATAGATTTGCATATGTTTTTTTAAAACTTTATTTGAAGACCTTTCCGGTATCAGACTGAGGCAAATGATATATGGTTGGAAAGTTTAGAAAATAAGATTTTTTTAAAAATATTTTTTTAGAATTTTCTACATTGATTTATACCTTCAAATCATGCTCCAAACCTGAATCATGTGTAGTCTCGGTAGATTTGCATAGGTTTTTTAGAAATTATATTTGAAGACTTTTCTGATATCGGATTGAGGCAAATGATATATGGTTGGAAAGTTAAGAAAATAAGCTTTTTTTATAATAATTTTTCATTATTTTTGAGTTGATTTAGTCTATAAAATGATGTTCCAAACCTGACCCACATGCAATTAATAAATATAACTTTAGAAATTTACACAGGTCCACGTTGTACCATTGGTGTGCCAACCAACACGCCAAAAATCTCATCAGTGGGGCCACCGTCTATCCCGTTGGTATGCACATTAACGGGCACAATAGGTTGGTGGTGGCCATCGACGGCCTGGTGGTGGCCACCGACGGCCTGGTGGTGGCACCACTAATGTGCCATCCCATAATGTGTTGTTGGTGGGCTCACCGATGCCTAGTGGTGGGCCTACCGATGGTTTAATTTTGATGTACACTATTCATCTTCTTCTTCAATACGGTGCAAAATTTTTCCAACAAATGCGATTTTTTACAGTTTACTATTTCTACTCAAAAAACCCATATAAAATCGAAAGTCATTAACAAATCAACAACCCAATCAATAATAGATTAAAAAATATCGAGAATTAGTATTAATATTAACTTACATAAGCTTAAATGTATTTTAATGGTCGGTTTGATGAAGACGAAGGAAATGTGTAATTCGATAGAAATACAAATTAATAAAAAAAAAAATTTTGTTTAAGAAAATTTTTACTATTTATATATGCATTTAATTTGGAAAGATGGTAGGAGATGTGCGCATTAATTGGGAAGAAAAAGATATAAAGGGTAGTTAGGTAAAAGTATTTATAAAATGAGCTAAAATTTTTATTCCTATAAAGTGTGTGGCTAAAAAATTTTTAGAGATTCCACCATAAGTTATGGCATCAAAAAACCCATTAAAACCCATTAAGCAACGTGATGATGTTCGTTTCGGTAGAATTTCTTCTTTGTATGTCAAGGAAGGGTATACGAGCTCACAAGATCAATTTTATTTATATATATACAACAAAGTTTGTGACCAAATATTATTTTATATTATTAGTGTAAATTTAGATAATAAAAAATAGTTCTAGACAAAAAATATATATGTTTATTTATGAAAAATATAACTATATTCCCAGTCCCACTAAATAAGATAAAACTCTAAATAATATAAATCCTAGGGCTTTTAAAATTTTATTTAAGTGTGAGAAAGACAAGAAACATTTACTTTATTGAAGGAATTTACTATATTGTTGTAATTATAAGTTTAAAACTTACATGTTTACCAAGTGGATCTCAATACAAAATAATGAAATCCCATCAACAGTTAAAAGATGCTCAATATTATTTTTTATGGAAAGACAATTTTCTCTGAAAATTTTTCACAGTAAACAGATTTTCGTGGCTATCAATTCCATATATAAACGATTAAATGAAACTTAAAAAAAGGCCTAAGAACATCTCTAACAGTTTTATTTACTTTAAAGATTATTCTTTAAATATAAATTAATAATTTTATACTGTATTTAATTTTATTTTATTATTAAATAATTTTGAATTAGATCTAAAATTAAAAATAGAGTTCTTTTTGTACCAATACTAACTGAATTATACACAAAATTATAAATTACTTTCTAAATTATAATAATATTAACAGTAATACCTCTTGAATTTTATAAACATTTATAAATTAACCTATCTCATAAGCACATTACATTCTTACTTTAAACATAATTTTTTTTATTATTTATTAATATTTTTTTATATAAGTAATTCAAATAAATATATTTTTCACTTACTTAATCTTATCTAAGCTTTTTAACATAAAAATAAACATATTGAATAGTTAAAAAAAATACTGTATTTATAAATAAAAAATAATTTATAATTGTTTATAAGATTTAAAAATATTAATGCTAATATTATAATCTGAAAAGTAATATACGACTTTGTATAGGAACTGGTGCCATAAAAAGCTTTAAAAATATGATTATATATTTGAAACGTGATTCTCTTTTCTTTTGAAAAAAAGTCGTTTCAAACTATACCAAAATATTAAACTGCCAGTCCTTAAAATTTTAATAAGTGGATGACGAAATTGATAAATTAACATTCAAATAAATAACCTAATATATTTGACAACTTCATGAAACTCAAAGAGAGAACAAAACTAATATTATGAAATAGTTTACATATGATATTTTAATGACTAAATAACTAAAGAATAAAAGATATAGCTAATTCTTATATATATTTAATCTATTATTCTAGAAATTAACACTCAAATATATAATTAATTACTTAAATATTTTAGTTAATATTATTATTAAAAAAGTGAATTTAATATATATATATATATATTAATCTATACGGATGGATCTATAGAGAGATTGTTTTGACGTATAGAGGGACAAATAGAGAGACTGTCGATAATTATTCTAGAAATTAATACGTTGCTTGTTTAATTTATAATTTTTGATAGCAATATTCTCTTAACTTTCATCCTTTGTTATATATTTTTTAGAATAATTGGACTTTTAATTTTATATATCTACACACATATCTCTGTTAAATTTTAACTTTATTTATCTGGGCATTAGAGTAAAAATAAAATTTACAAAAAAATTTATATTATTTTTTAGAATTTTAACACCAATATTTCATAAATTATTTACAAAATTATAAATTATTTTAAAAATTATGTATAAAATTATAAATTATTTTCTAAATTATATATAAAATTATAAATTACTCTATAAAAATATATTTTTATCTTAAATATAATATATTTTAATTGTTCAAAAAATATTGATTCAGTTTAATTTATTTTTTCTCTCTCTAGCATATAAAACACACACGAGAGAAGATAACGCACCGCCACTCTCTCTTTCTCTCCCTCTCCATGTGTGAAAGCTTATATTTTTTAATTGTTGATTCATTTTAATTTATTTTTTTCTGTCTCTAGCATATAAAACACACACGAGGGAAGATAGCGTACAGCCACTCTCTCTCTCTCTCTCTCTCTCTCAATGTGTGAAAGCTTCGTCTCTCGAGATTGACTTTGAGCCACTTCGTGGTAGAAGAGCCAATTCTCAATTTCTTTTAGAATTCAGGTAAAGCGCCGGAGATTGTTTTTCCGCTTTTCTGTTCTCTTAATTTTTTTTTCCTGTTTTTTTTTCTTCTTTGGGTTTTTTAAGTGGGTTCTGAAATCTGATTCTCTATCTTCTACTTTTCTGGGTTTGATTTTGATTTTCTTCTTGTGGGTCGGTGTTCTTCTGTCTTGCTGATCGATCTGTGAAACTTGGACCTTTTTCTGTTAGTTGAAGTGTGTTTGCAGTATATTTTTTTTGGGATATGGGTTAAGAAGATTGAGTTGCCTGGATCAGAACTGGGTTTGGATCGGCTGGCCTTGTCTCCAAATTACTTTCCGGTTTTTTAACAAGTTTACAGAAAAGTTGGTGGTTTTTTTTGTTTTTTGTTTTTCTTTTCAATTTGATAATATTAATTTTATTTTTAAAGGTACCCAGTTTGTCTGAATTATATGTTATACGTTGAGATCTGAGTCTTGGATGACGAAATTGTTTGGATGGGAATTCTATATGCTGATATATTATTATCGAGATAGTTTCTCCGATTCTATATACAAAATATCTGTACGTACATGTGAATTCACTGGAGATGATTCAAATTTTCTCTCAACATGTTGCTGAATTTCAAGTTTGAATTGGGGTATTTGATTAAAAGAAAAATTGTTTCTGTGAGAAGTTTGATACCGATCTGTTGGTGAGGCCACTTCTGTGATCATACTTGGAGGGGAAATTTATGTTTTTTCAAGGTTTGTTTTGGAAAATTTCCGAGAAGCTGTTTATTGAGCCAAAACAGCGTATTCCGGGTTCAATAATGAAACAGTCGACCTTTAGATTCCTCTATTTACAGTTCTGGTGTGACGAGTGATTATTTATTTGAATGATTAGATGCACTTATTAATCTGGGTACCTTTTGATCTCTGATTAGATATAGTTGTTATCCTGCAAATTATTTTATCTTTACTGGATTTTTATGTTGGTTGTTATGATGTTTTTACAGGTAAAAAGCCCTGAGAACTAATTGATTCCCAGTCAGATCTGTATATATATGTTCTAGTCAAAGCAAAAGCATAGTTTGAGATTGAAAGTTTATAATTGAATCCTTTTCAGGATCCGTGTGAATTTATTTGGTGATTTGCATTGGGAAATGATGGTGATGTTCGATGAGATGGGATTCTGTGGTGATATGGATTTCCTGTGTGCTCCTGAAGGGCGTGAAATGGTTGTCCAACAATCAGAACAAGAAGCCACTGTAGAGGATGATTATACTGATGAGGAGATAGATGTTGACGAGCTTGAGAGGAGGATGTGGAGGGACAAAATGCGTCTCAAACGCCTCAAAGAACAGAATAAGGGTAAGGATGGAATTGATATTGCAAAGCAGCGACAGTCCCAAGAACAAGCAAGGAGGAAGAAGATGTCAAGGGCTCAAGATGGGATATTGAAGTACATGTTGAAGATGATGGAAGTTTGTAAAGCTCAAGGCTTTGTTTATGGTATTATTCCGGAGAAGGGAAAACCAGTGACAGGGGCATCTGACAATCTTCGTGAATGGTGGAAAGATAAAGTCAGGTTTGATCGTAATGGCCCGGCTGCCATAGCCAAATACCAAGCTGATAATTCAATTCCTGGCCGGAATGATGGCTGCAACTCCATTGGTCCTACCCCTCACACCTTGCAAGAGCTTCAGGACACCACCCTTGGTTCTCTTCTATCAGCACTCATGCAGCACTGTGACCCTCCTCAGAGAAGGTTTCCACTGGAGAAAGGTGTCCCACCACCATGGTGGCCCACTGGAAATGAGGAATGGTGGCCGCAGTTGGGCTTGCCTAAGGATCAAGGAGCCCCACCTTATAAGAAACCTCACGATTTGAAGAAAGCATGGAAGGTGGGTGTTCTTACTGCAGTGATTAAACATATGTCCCCTGATATTGCTAAGATCCGAAAGCTTGTTAGGCAATCCAAATGTTTGCAAGACAAGATGACAGCCAAGGAGAGTGCTACCTGGCTTGCCATCATCAATCAGGAGGAGGCCTTGGCCCGTGAGCTTTATCCTGATTCCTGCCCCCCTCTTTCTTCTGCTGCAGGAAGTGGATCCATGGTCGTTAATGATTGCAGTGAGTATGATGTCGAAGGGGCTGAAGATGAACCGAACTTTGATGTGCAGGAGCGTAAACCTGAAAATCTTAGTTCCAATTTTGGGATGGATAGAATGAGGGAAGGGCTCTCTGTTCATCAATCAACTTATCCAGTTAAGGGTGAGGTTATCTCCAACATAGATTTCATTAGAAAACGCAAGCCAACTGGTGATCTAAACATGATGATGGATCAGAAGATTTACACATGCGAGTATCTTCAGTGTCCTTACAGTGAGCTGCGGCTTGGTTTTCATGACAGGAATTCCAGGGACAATCATCAATTGATTTGTCCTCACAGAAGTAATTCTTCAGACTTTGGGTCATCAAATTTTCATGTCCATGAGGTTAAACCGGTTATTTTCCCTCAACCCTTTGGGCAACCGAAGCCAGTTGCACCATCAGTTAACACAGTCTCCCCATCATTTGACCTTTCTGGACTCGGGGTTCCAGAAGAAGGGCAGAAAATGATAAGCGAGCTAATGTCAATCTATGATAACAATGTTCAAGGAAATAAGAATGTTAGTCCCGGCAGTCCTCTCATAGAAAATCAGAATCTTGCGCAGCCAAACTTTCAACATCAACAGGAAGAGTACTTCCGCGGTCAAGGCGTTGGATTAGAGGGAAATTTCTTCGAAGAATCCAATGTACACAGTAATCATCAGGTCTTTTCCCGAGAGGAAGGTCAATATGACCGCTTTAAGGCTATGAATTCTCCTTTTGAGGCCAACCACAGCAACAACAATAACTTTCAGTTGATATTTGGGTCACCTTTTGATTTGTCCTCTTTTGATTTCAAAGAGGATCTACAAGGAATAGCAATGGAGAAGCAGCATCCGGACGTTTCCATATGGTATCAATGAAGTAGTTGAATGGACACCTCTTTGATTCTTGCAGTTGTTTGTCTAGAGCAAAAGACAAGACACCTTTGGTTCTGCTTCAACAACTTGAACTTGGCTGAAAGGTGTCATTAGTTATTCTATATCTTCCTTTCACTTTGTATTCATCTGTGTGTAGGATTCAGGTTAGAAAAAATGGCCCTTGGATGATAAAAAATAAAGGATATGTGTTGAGGCCCTCTAAAAACTACCATGTTGTTTTACTAATTATATGTTTTTTACTGTCATATAAATAAGATGCTTTCTTCTTTGTGCCTTTTTTTTTTTTTTCTTCCTCTTTTGGGTTTTCATTTTCTTCTCTCAATTTCTGTTCAACCATGATGATGGTTGGGAATCCAACTGTGTTATCCTGTAATGGTATTGTTTGGGTGGTTGAATGGGAAAGGATTGTCTTTTTATGGATGAATCTTGTTGCTTATCTCTGCCATCTTTGACCTAGAAACAGATATTTAGCTTTGCCAAGTTGAAGTTGGACACTTGCATTATTTAAGTTTATGGCGGGGCCCACTCAAGGATGGCTCCTCTGCCTTTTTCCTGTAAGCTTGCGTGGTCAATATTAGCAACCAGCTGTCCACATTCCTCGTTTTTAAAGTGCTAGAGACCATCGGCTTAGCTTGTTTGTAAAGTCCTGGAGACTAATCCCCTGAGACTCGCAACAGGGATGGCAACGGGGCAGGGCCGGGGCGCCCCTTCTCGTACCCCGCCCTCCGTTTTGGGGCAGAGCATTGAGATCTCTATCCCATGCTTCATTTAATTTTTTTTTTTTGTATTTATATTTTTTTAATTTTTATTTTTTTTATTTATATAAATATAAAATCAGCTATTATTAATTAATTTAAATTATATTAAATATAAAAAAAAATACAGCGAACAGTTCAGTTTATAATAATAAAAGTGTCAGGAATGTTATTATAAGCAATATCGTTAATAGTAGAGAAATTTATTTACTACTAACGAAAAGATATTGTCAGGTATATGCATTATATTTTATACTTTCTCGCTAGTAGTAGAGAGATTTCTCTACTATCTATCTATTATCAGTGAGAAAGTATAAAATAAAACTCATATGTATTTTTACTAATAGTAGAGAACTCTACTACTAGTGAGAAGACATAAAAAGCGATATTGTCAGGCATATGGGTTCCATTTTATGTCTTCTCGCTAGTAGTAGAAAAATCTCTCTACTACTAGCGAGAAAGTATAAAATGAAACTCATATGTATTCTTACTAATAATAGAGAGATCTTTTTTTATGTCTTCTCGCTAGTAGTAGAGAGATCGAGTAGTAGAGAGATCTCTCTACTACTGACGAGAAGACATTGTCAGATATGAGTTTCATTTTATGCCTTCTCGGTAGTAGTAGAGAGATCTCTCTACTACTATCGAGAAGGTATCAAATATAAAATAAGGAAAAAAAAATGCACTGTTTTATTCTTATTTTTATGTTATTTCTATCTTTTTCTTCTTATAACTAAACAATTAACGGAAACTAGAATCCTTGACATCTTATCATTTTTCTTTCTTTTTCTTTGTGGATTCCAAACATTAAATGTAACCTTAAGGTTGATACAAATGTATCAAAAGGATAGACTTTCTTGTAATAGAGATTATAAAGAAAAGAAAAAAACATTCTTTGATATTTTCAGTAACCTTTAGGTTAAAAATATTATATATATATATATATATATATATATATATATTTCCTTTTGAGTAATGTACTTGTAAAGCTTACGATACACTTGACATTATAATTATATAAGTAAATAGATGAGTCTAATATATGACGTCTTCTCTAATGGGAGGACCTTTAGCCACGAGATTATGTTATGAAATTTCATGAGCTGTAATATAAAACATCATTCTTTTACATATATATATATATATATATATATATATATTTGAGAATATATATATAGTTAACTCATAAGGAAAACCAGAATCCAATACAATTTTTTCTTTTTTTTCTCGTAAACGTAATTAATCTTTTAGATACAAAAACAACAGAAAGAAAAATATAAATTTATAGCATCCACCTGTATTTATCTTTTTCTTCTTAATGTTTTGTTATAATCGAGTGATGGAAAACAAAATCCTATATAGTATTTTCCTCATTCCTTGTGAAACCCAAATACCAATCTAATTAATTAACCTTTAGATATGAAACTACCAAAAGAATATGTCTTTCTTTTCTTCAGGAATCCTTAAAAGATTGTACGTGCCTAGAATTTTAAAGCAAAACCAATTTGATCAACATGTTCTCTTTCTCCAATACTCTAGTTGAACAAAGCTTATGGCCTATCTTTTTGCAAAATCCAAAAAGTCTTTGCTTGCTTTCATTTAGCTAAAAAGAGGTAATTGTCCGTTGCTTTGCATATTATGATTTTCTATTTTTATTTTTCCTTATAGCATGTCTCCATTGTATTGTATATGCATGTTATTGGACTACAAATAAATCTATCCTCCATTTGCTTTTCCAATTTAATCAAAACTATTTCAAGTATGGTGCTTAATTTATACTTTCCAAATGGTTTATTAGAATATCTTTCAATAATTGATCACTAACTACCATATAAACAATGATGGGTTAACCACAAGTGATGTATAAGCTATACTCACACTATTTCTCTATGCTAATTAATGGGCCCTTTCAAATATTTCCTCCTCTTAAAACTTCGGTTATTAAGGTTTAATTTGTTTTAATTGAAAATTTGATTAAAACTCATGCTTGAAAGGATATTTTGGATACTTTGGGAACCTAAAAATAATGTCAGAACTTTAGGGCACCAAGTACTACATGTCAAAGGCACTATGGCGCTCAAGTTAATAATTAGGTTTTAAAGATAAAATAACAAAATTTTTATAAGGTTAGAGAGTTACTTATCTAAGCCCAGCGTCTTTGGGGTATTTATAGAAGAACAATGAAATGTTTCAATTCTCATATCTTATGCTCTACACTAAACTACTCCACCTGTATCTAACTGCTTGGGATGTACGATTGTGGGCAGTTACTATTACTCGTGGAATGACAATAAGTAGCATTCTATGGAATATGAGAGCCATTTCCTCTGCAGCTTCCTATAATTCACGATGGTGGGAGCAGACTCCTTTTTGATTGATCTTCATAGGGGCCTTAAGGGAAGTAGAAGTAGGTTGTAACTAGCACAGATGTGGGCGTGATTAATATACACGCTCCCACTTTGTGAGTCGTTGATGTGCTACTAATAGAAATAAGAGAGTTTTTCTCTTGTAATGCCTAAAATTGTGGAAGCTGACAATAAAAGTAGACCAAGGTGCATGTTTAGTACTTTCTTAAACACTTGTTGGAAATATGAGGGTATATAATGGCACTCAACATTTGGTCATCACTGCAAGCATCTATGTAGAGATCTTCCTTATTGAAATTGTGATATAATCCTTTAAGGCTTAATCTTTTTCATGTTTGACAGTAAAGAGTACAATTTTGGTCTCTTTAACAACTTCATAGCTTTAAGGTGAGTCATAAAAACTTGACTTAATTGGAAATAAAAAAAGAGATAGAACCTAATTTAAATAGCATGTACTATTGGCAAGTAGTTCCAGAAAGTGTAAATGGGAAGCTTTTGAACATGGTTGACCTTGCTGCACTATGTTATTCCATCCAAGTATGATAACTCTCCAAATGCTCGATTGGGTCCCCATTCCCATCATAGGGTGGAAACTATGGCATGATGAATTTAGGAGTGAGAGAGGTCGTAGAATCTCCTAAATGAATGGTAACTCTACCTCATCTAGATCTATCAGGTTCTTGGATGAGCTCAGTCTTGATGTCATAAAGCTATTTTTTTAGCTGCTGGATTTCTTCCTCCACCCTGTTCAAGGCCGCTTCCCTCTCCTGTAGCACCTTGTCTAAAAACCTTTATCTAACTTCATCCATTGCATCTTTAAAGATACCACGAATTGTTGTACATTTAGTGTCCTAGTGCAAATCTTCTTATACCTGTAAACTGTCCTGGTGGATGTTGTGCACAGTTGACCCAAGAAGTCCTTGCGGAGGATCCTATACTTTTTTGTTAGGCTTCTAAATGATATTTTGAGGAATATACTTGAGAACTCACTTAAAGCTTTGCGTAAGATTTCCTCCAAAATTATTGAGGTATGTAAGACGCGAAGTGATGGGTGTTGTAGTAAGGTATCTACACGGTATATTGTTCGTCAAGGTTAATGGGTGTGCGTGTTAAGATTAAGGAGGCTGAAGAGGTGGTGGTGACTCCTGAGTTCGCTTCCCCCACATAGGACCTAGTGGAGCTTCAGACCCATTGTCAGATGCCATTTACCTTTTTAATAAGCTTCAAAAGCTTTTTCAATGTGGAAAATAAGGTTTTCCATAGACGATGTCAAATGTTTTAGTTGAAAAACTAGTTAAACTTTAGTAATGCTTGAAAGATATTTCAAGTACTTTAGGAACTTGAAAACAAAGAAGAATATCAAAACCTTAGGCACTCTGATGCTCAAGTCAGTCATCAAGTTTTGAAGATAAGATAATAGAGTTTTTGTAAGGCTAGAGAGTTGCTTAGCTAAGTTAGGTGTCTTTTGGGTATTTATTGGAGAACAGTAACGTCTTTAAATTCTCATATCTTGTACTCCATGCTCCATTATTCCACCTATATCTAATTACTTGGAATGTAAGAGTGTGAGCTGTTACTATTACTTATGGGATAACGAGAGTAAGCATAATGTGGGAGCTATTTCCTCCACAGCTTCCTATAATTCATCATAGTGGGAGCGAATTTCTTTTTGACTGATCTTCATAGGGGTCTTGAGCTACGTGGAAGTAAGGCTGTTACTAGTGCAAATGTGGGTGCGGTTAATATGCACGCTCGTACTTTGTGAGTCATGGATGTATCACTGATGGAAATGAGAGAGTTTTTCTCTTATAGTGCCTAAAATTATGGAAGCTGACTATAAGAGTGGACCTAGTAGTGGAAAAGTACATGTTTAGTACTTTCTTGGACACGTATTAAAAATATAAGAGTATATAATAAATATTAAATTAATATTATAAAATACCCTATACTATGCTATTGGAATGAGCATGCCAGCTCAAATGGATTCATGGTAAAAGGTCAAAACTTAAATGGACTTTATGAATATACCATATTAAATATTACACAAATAATTTTAAAATATAATATTATTTTTTTTGAAGTTGTTTCTTGTTGTTCCAAGTTATGGTAACAAACATTTTTTTGATGAAATAAAATGGTCCATTCATTTATTCTTAAGGATAAATAATTGAAATTTACAATTAATCAAAATTTCCCACAATGTAATGAGAAAACAAAAATTAACTCAAAAGAAAATGTCATTTTAGAGTTTATCAATAATTTATTTTTGCACGTTATCCAAAAAAATAATAAACAAATTTATTTGTGTTGTGCTTACTGGGTGAATTATTTTAATTTAAATGGTGTACCATAATGGGTTTACACAATTTAGTATTATTTGAGATTCATATGCTATACTAATTATCATTAATTGGCTCATTAAGTTGCCCATTTAGTAAAGCTCAAAGTCTTTTTAAAGTTGACTTTTATAATAAAGTCTATTTTTGCCTTGTGTGACTTTATTTTATTGTTACTAATTAAAAACAAATGTGGAAAAGATGTATGTTGTAAATGGTTTTTCTTTAGGAAGAAAAATAAAAAGGAAAAAGAGTTTTTTGTTAATAAGAAATGGGGTAAATCACATACCACTCTCTAGCATTTTTTTTTTCTTCTTCTTCATCTCTTGTAGCAGTGCAATAACACCAAGTTTAATCATGACTTTAACAAGTTCAAGGAACTTTTAAGATATGAATTGATACTAATCTTTCATGCTTTAATGCTAAATGTAGTTTATTTATAAAACTAGATATTTAATACATTTATTGATATTATTTGGATGCATTTATTGTGATAGCTCTCAACTTTGTCATCAATTGATATCATAGCTCTACATTTAGCATTAAATGATGGAGAATATTTGATATGATTTTATCATATATAATTTAGATTAAAAAAAAATTACTTTTTGGAATGTTTAAAGGTTTTATTTTTAGAAAATTATTCTAGTGTTTTTGAACAAATTAAAGGTCATGATTGAATAGGTGTTGAAGCAATGAGAAAAAAAACCATGTAAGAACATAAAAAATGATTGATGGAATTCGGATATCTTCATTCTTTGAACCAGATCATGCAACCCATGGGCTAGAAAATGGGTCAACCCACTAGCCCTGTTGAAGATACAAGTTATGATAACATCATTAAAAAAAAAAATGATAAATTGTTAGTTTTTGTTATTTATTTAATTCTTTTTTATTTTATTAAGCTTTTTTTTCTACTATTTTTTTAATTTTATTATTATTATTAACATTATACATATTATTATTTTATATGTGTCATATTGGAAATCATTTATTTTGTATTCAAATGGTTAAGATATATTTTGAGATATACTACACATTTATTGTTAAATAATTTTAATAATTATATTATGACAATTATGAGCACTTGTGCGATTATCTTTCATAATCCTCGAGTATGGTATATTGTCCTTGTAAAAAATTATTATTTCTTCCACATCATATTAATTTTGAAAATTATTACTAATATCCATGCAGGTATAATAATTATCTTATCAATGATTAAAACACTTGGTAGGATGCTTAGAAGGAGGAAGTTGATTAAATACTTTGAGCCATATTAGGTAATTTTGATGTAGTATTTAATGAGGGATAATTTCCACCAATGTCTACATTAAATATAATTTCTTCTAAAATATCTACACATTCATAATTTTTTTAAAAATGTCCACTATTATCTAAAATACCCCTAATATGCTCGCCATATGCAAACTATTAAAATGCTATCTACTTGCCACTGGGTAATAAAAGGAGCCATTTTTTCTTTACTTATAGCCTAGTAGCAAGACTCATTACCTATCGTCGAGTAGAGATCAAATGCCCATTTGTTCTCTACTTGCCACAACAGTAGTGATAACCCTTTGTTCTCCACTTAAAACTTGGTACTGAGACTCACTGCGAGGCGGCGAGTAGAGAACAAAAGGAGCTGATCAACTTGTTTTCTACTATCTACCTAGTGGCAGGACTTGCAGTTAGATGGCGAGTAAATAAAAAAATAACTCTTTTATAAAAATTATATCTCTTTTAATACTTATCAAAATGCTCATAATTTAATTTAGCTGTATGTAAACATATAAAATAAAATAAATAAAAATCATAGCTGTATAGAAGAGAGGCAAAAAAAAAAAGTGAAAAAAAGGAAAAAATGATATCTAAATAGTTGTGTTAAATAATAAGAACTTATAAAAATTATATCTCATCTAATATTTGTTGGAATGATGTAACTAAAAAATTAAAATGGCCATAACTTGATGTAATTTTATAAAATATATATATATATATGTTTCAAAATAAATAAAAATAATAAAAGTATAGAAAAAAGCAAAATAAAAGTGAAATAATAAGGGAAAAATAATTTTAGGGGTATTTTGAATATTTATAAGGTCTGATAGACATTTCTGATAAAATTATAGGTGTATGAGTGATTTTGGCAAAAATATCACGTGTGTGGATGTTTGGAGTAATTACTCTTTAATTAATTATCCTTAATTAAGAGTTTTATAAACTTTAGACTATTATTATTAAGAAATATTGAAATTCGCCGTAGTATGATATTGTTTAATATGTATAATGTTTATAATTATTAATTTTAACTATGAGCAATTCTAGTATTAATCTCCAACTATTTGCTATTAAGCAATTGAATGGGAACAACTTTGAAGAGTGTATGAATCCGCTAGTGTGAACTTGGTCTTACAAAATTTGGATTTGGTTTTGAGGGTTAAGGAAACCAAAGAACTCACCAACAAAAGCACAACAGAAGATATATCTTTTTATGAAAAGTGACATCACTTCGATAGGAGTTATCTTATGATAATGGCTTATACTGTGGAAAAGTCCATTAAGAAATGCATATCGAAGATTGCGAGTGTAAGGAATTTCTTAGAAAGTAAATTATACCAAGATTGATAATTCGAGATTGCTATTTATTTGAAACCTTTGACCAATGTAATTTGATGGTATTAGTGAAGTTGTAAGCACATTATCAAGATGCAGAATTATTCAAATAACCTAATTATTTGAAAGTCGGACTCACTAAGACTTATTTGAAGTTTGTGATTCTACAATCTCTTTCTCCGAATTTTAGTCCAATGATGTTTACTTACAATGCATCCTTGAAGGATTGGTTTTAGGAGAATTTGACCTCCGTAATTATGGAAAATGAGACTACAAGGAGAAAAGATAAACCTAAGCCCATTGCAATTGTTACAAATTATGAAAACAAGAAGGAAAAATCCTCTATAAAGAACTTTGGTGGATCCAGGGGATTCAAGAAGAAGAGTTTTGATGGAAAGTAAGTTGCACAAATTATTTCATCTTCTTCCGAGAGCCCCAAAGGTGAAGGCTTCAAAGGAAAGGGTATATTTTATCATAAGATATGGCATAAGACAGTTGATTGGTTCAAGTTCAAGAGTTGGTTAGAGAAGAAGAAAGGCGGTGAAAAAAAAAAAAAGGAGCCCACCAAGCATGAAGAAAGTGTATTTATGGGAGATGGAAGTACAACCAAGGTTGAAATTTTTAGTACAATAACTCTTAGCCATAGAAAATCTTTTATTTTTACACAATATTTTTTATATACCCTTGATTAGAAGTAATTTAATATTTGTTTCTTTTATGGATATAACCATAGACACTTTCCATTTTGGAGATGAAAAGATTCATTTGTATTGTAGATCACTATTAATTAGCAATGAAACTTTATTTGGTAATTTATGTAGTCTCAATTTTTATTCTAATTTCTTATGTGATTTATCTTTTGTGAATTTTATAGTTTATTCTAAATATGCAAGATTGAATTTAAATTCTTTTATATTGTGATACAAACTCCTAGGTTATATTTCTAGGCAAAGTTTGGAAAGGTTAGTGAGAGATAAATGACTCTTTAATGTTGACCTTTGGATTTTGAAACTTGTATTGATTGCATTAAAGAAAAAATGACTACAAAGATAACAAAACATTAGATTGATAGGTGTAAAAGCACTTTAGATTTAATACATATTGATATTTGTAATTCTCTTACACCAACTGCTATAGACGTTATTTGTAATTCTCTTAGACCAATTAGCTCATAAGGCTTATTGCTAAAAGTTATAGCCAAAGTGAAAGGATTGACTACAAAAAGACCTTTTCACCTATCTCAACATTTTAGAGTTGTTATGATGATTATAGCTCATTTTAATTTAGAACTACATCAAATGAATGTCAAAACCACTTTCCTCAATAGTGATTTGTGTTAGGACATTTATATAGTTTGGTATGTTGGTGTTGAATTAGTTGATAAAGAAGGATTAGTGTGTAGGCTTAATAAATACATATATGGATTGAAGCAAGCTTCAAAGCAGAAGTTTGAAAAAATTGTTACCTTAAATGGTTTTAAGGAAAATATGATTAATCAATGCGACTATAACATCCCCTTATCCAAGTTCAGGTTCCCGAACAATGAATGATTACCATGTAATATTTAAAACGATTCTGTACAACGCCAAAATAATATTAAAATTTTTCTTTACTCTTTGAGACTTTTTTTTCTTCTAAACTAGATTAAATAAAACTATATTAATTAAAATATTTCAAAAGTACTCGCACTCACACCATAATAAAAAAGTATTTTAATATACAAAGTATCATTATCCAAAATCATAAAATATAGAAAACATGTACTTTGTTGTCCCCTCCAGTCACACACCTTGATCAATTCCTATTGTCGGGTTTTGGATTTACCTACCACACATGAACAAACTATGGTGAGCGATAAATACTTAGTAGGCATTCCAAATGTACATGATAATGCAATACTATACAATATAGTGCCGTGCCATATAAGTAAAAAAAAAATTTATAAAGCTTGGCCATTCAGCTTTTCATGGGGCCCACATGCCCATTTGTAGTCGGCAGGTCTATATCGCGCCCTCACAAAACCCACATATTTGTTTATGGTCGGCGCTTGAATCAAATTTCGGAAAAGACCTACCTACCCGTGGTGGTTGTTGATCTAAGAACTATTAAACACCAGAGTTACTAGCACTCTCTGGTACACCCACTTTAAAACCTATACCCTCAGGAAAAAATCCTCGTGTTTCATAAAAATACCAAAACTTATGACATTTTTCTATGTAAATATAAGCACATGCTTTAATATATAAATACAACCAAATAGAGCGTAAACACACATAATTACCAAACTACCCTTTATAGTAGTGATAATTATTGAAATGTCCTTACTTACCACACTAATTACTAAAGTACCCTTAATACTAGGTTAATTACTAAAATAACCCGCTATTTTAATAATGACCAAAGCTCCCCTGGAAGTAATTATAATTACCAAAATATCTCTTAGGGTATTGATAATCACCAAAACACACTTAATATTCTAAAAATATATTTTATTTATAAAATACTATTTTATTAACTCAAAACTATAAATACAAATATAATTATATTTTCCCTATAAAATAATACACTTATAAAATACATAAACATATATATATATACACACACACACACACATATATATATTTGCACATCTATATTTATATATGAACAATATACACGTATAAAAAAAATACTTACACATATATATACACACACACACACCATCATGTATATATATATATATATATATATATATATATATATATATATATACATAACACATTTATGAACATATATATATATACATATACACACATATGTTTAAAAATATTAATAAACTAGAAAATATAAAATTACCAAAATGCCCTTCTCAATTTTAAAAATACCAAACATGCCTTTCTATGGAAAAATGCTAAAATACCGAATATGTCTCTTCTATGTGAAAAGATAAAATTACTCTCAACAAACTCAAAAATACCAACCATGTCCCCATCAATGGCCGGCCCAATATATATCAAAATTCAACCACTTTCACACAAAATCAAGTAATAAACATGGAGTTTTACAAAATTCTCAATTCAATTACAACATTCAAGCATCAATTCACCTAAATCAAGCTTTAATTTATAATTTTCATAAAATATAAACCCTAACAATTGGGGGTTTTGCTATAACACCAAATCAAACCATTCAACATCAAATTAAGCATGAATTAGCAAGAATCCACTTGAAATTCATATAACCCTACTATTAAATCAATCAAAAATTCACAACTACTTAAAATTTCTTAAAGGTAAGGAAGCCTATCTATCTTTCAAGCCTTGAAAACACACAAACACCATTTGAAATCCACAAAATTCACTTGCTTTGAGGTCCCCTAGTTGGCCGGTTCACTCCCTCTGGATTTTCTTGAATTTTTCTTTATTTTTTCTTGATTTCTTTCACTTTCTCTCTCTAGAATTAAAAAGAAGGTTGAAGAACACTTAAAAGCGAGGTCATCCAAGAGATTAAAAAGAAAGGAAAAAAATTAAAATTAATAAGAAAGGTCAAAGTCAATATTTTAACCAAGGGTAAATGAGCAGAAAAATAATCCCTTGACTCCTAACTGGACACTTTCGACCCTTGTCAAATGCTCAAAAAACTCTTAAGTAGCTCGTTGCGGAGAAAATGATGACTTAGCGATCGAACCCTAACTGTGACCGAAAGTCAACAGTTTTAGAAAAATGTGGTTATTATAGCATATGTCTAAAGGTTAACTGAAGTAGTTACATATTTTTTTATTACATGTTGATGATATACTAGTTTTTAATAACACTGATTTATTTGTTGAGACAAAGCATATATTATTGAGCCATTTTTTGATATGAAGGATCTTGATGAAGCCTCTTTTATTCTGGACATACAGATTCTTCATGAAAAGCTAACATGGAGTGATTAAGTTGTCTCACAAAGCCTATATTGAGAAAATTTTGAAAAGATTAATATACATGCTTGTAGTTCCATAAAAGCACAAATTGTGATAAGTGACAGGTTTTTTAAAGCATAATGCCCTAAAACTGATGCTGAAAGAGAGAAAATGAGAATTGTTCCATATTCATTCATAGTAGGCAGCTTGATGTATGCATAAGTATGCACATGCTCCATTATTGCTTTTGTCATGGAAGTGTTGGGAATGTACTTAAATGATTCTAGATGTCAACATTGGTAAGCTACCAAGAAAATCCTTAGGTATGTTAAAAGGACTAAGGATTTAATATTGATATATAGATTAACCAACATTTTTTTTTATGTGATTGGTTATTGTGACTATGATTTTGTAGGTTGTATTGATGATAATAAGTCTCTTGCAGGATACATATTTATGATGAAAGGAGGAGCTTTTTCATGAAAAAGTGTCAAACGGACACTTACAGTTTCCTCAACTATGGAGGAAGAGTATGTTGCATGCATTGAAGATAATCATAATGTTATGTGGTTGTGAAATTATATTTCAATTTTGGAGATTGTTGACTCTATTTCGAGTCCGCTGAAATTATTTTATGACAACTCCATAGCTATGGCTTTCTTTAAGAATGCCTGGAGCAATTTTATCTGAAAGCATATTTATGTCAAATTCTATTTTATAAAAAAGAAAATAGCATAATCTCTTATTGATGTAAAGTATATGTCTACTTGAAGCGTGCTTACAAATCCATTAGCCAAACGCTTACTATTATTATGTTTCATAAACACATATCCCAAATGGAATTGTTAGCTACTTAAGATATTTTGGGATAGTAGGAGCATATTTTGATGAGGATTGCTAATATTTCTATGTCATTAAAGTAATACAATTGTAAAATTAAAAAAAAATTCGATATTATTATTAGTTTTCTAATATTGTTTATAAATCTATTAGACTAATGGCATTTGTATATAAGACATTTTGAGTTAGTCTCAACATTGACAATTATTTGATTCTTTTGTTAATTATGAATCTCCAATATGTAGTTATAAATATTTATGTGTACTATTAATATATTTATGGGTATAACTGTTTTGAGTATACATTTTGTGTAGGATTTTTATTGTTATTTGCTATTTGATTAAGGTGTCCAAGTGGGAGAATTGTTGGAATTTTATGAATTTAATATAATCAAATTGACAGTTATTTTGATTATTGTTTAATTTAATTAGTGTATCATAATGGGTTAAATATAATTTGGTATTATTTGAGATTTATATGCTACCCTAATTATACTTAGATAACCCATTAAGTTAAGTTATCCAATTTAGTAAAGTTCATCTTTTAAATTTCAATCTTATAATAAAGTCTATTTTTGTCTCGTATGGTTTTATTTCATTGTTATTGATTAAAAAAAATAAAAAGTTAAAAAAGTGTTGCAACACACTGTAGAAAGGGAAAAAAAAGAGTTTTTTATAAACAAAAAAGGGGGGCATAGCATATACCACTATTTAGGATTTTTGTTCTTCTTCTTTTTCTTTTGTAATAGTATAGTAACACCAATCTTGATCATGACTTCAATAAATTCAAGCTAAGGAATTCAAGTATCTTTCCAAAGTCTAATGGTATGGTACAACCATCTGCCAAATTAAAACATATTACTTTTTCAAAGCTTCTCTAGCTGAGATAATGTTTCTTCAAGGATAAAAAACTACATTCTTCAATTGGTAATTAAAGATATAAGTTGTACTAAGATATTTTGACTTTAGCAACATGCTCCAGAGACTTTCTCCTTAATAACTAGTTTTCAGCATAAATTAGTCAAGAGAAGAGTATTAATATCTTTAAATTTTTTAGAAGCTTAAACCTCCAAACTCCTTCAGTTGACAAATAGAATCCCAAGATTTAAGAACTAGATATCTATTAGAAACAAAAACCTCCAACCAAAAATAATGAGCCAAGGCTTCAAGCTCATTACGGATTCTATCTGTTACTTGGAAAGTAAACATAGAGTATTGAAGAATAGCATGTATAACATATTTTGTAAAAGTTGCTTTTCCAGCACGAAAAAGTAAATGATTTTTCCGTCCTAAATGAGCTTATTCGATCTTTTATTCCACCAGATTCTTTCAAATAGGTCTTGCTAAAGACAAGTTGATTGACTAGTTAAATCGTTCCAACAATCACTTAGCTTTCTAAAAGTAGTTTTTTTACACTGCATTTTAATTTTGGAAGAGAAAAGAAGTTAAGGCTTTTCTATATTAATTTTTTTTTACTAGATCAGGCACTATAAAGCTCAAAACTACAAATAAAAATATCAATATTATCCATATTGGTTCGGCAAGCAACTAACAAATCACCTACATACATAAGATGTGAAATAGAGGCGCAGTTTCTACATAAATTAATTTCCTTTAGTCAAGCCTCCTATGCTTTTTTACTTAATAGCCGAGAAAGAATTTCTTAGCAAACAATGACTGCATAAAGGGAGGTAAGGTCATCTTGCCTTAGTCCTCAATTAGGAGAAAAGCTTCTTGACACACTTCCATTGAAAAGAAAATTGTTCTAAAAATCAATCCCCTGAAGTCCTCTAAAAAACCCTAAGTAGTAAGAGTTTTGTCTACAAACCTCATTTCAACCTATCATATGCTTTTTTCATATCAATTTTCAATAAATCAAACAATTCTTGCCTTTGTGAGATTTAATCTTGTGGACAAGTTTCTAAGTAATTATGGAGTTTTTTTTATAATCAATCTCTCATTAACAAAAGCTCCTTGATTAGGGGATATAACTCTATCCAATAAAAACCTCATATGATTTGACAATATTTTTTAGATGATTTTGAAAGTGAAGTTGGGTAAACTTATAGGTATAAAATGATTAAAATTCATTATTTGATTAGTGTTCAAGATCAAAACAATGAAAGTCTATTCAAACAATTGGGTATGCACTTGATTTTAAAACATTCCTGAACATATTTAACCACTTGCTTCTTTATTATTTCCCTATAGCTCCCGTAGAAAATGACTGGATACCTATCCTGGCCTAGACTTTTTAAAGGATTAAAATTCTAGACACTATCCCTGAACTCATCTTCAAGAGGCATGGTCATCAAAGCTATCGTATTCTCATCAAAGATTCTTTTCTCCACTAAATCCTTAAATTCATTTTGAATAAAATGATTATAAAATTTAAAAAAAAAAGGATCTTTAAACTCTCTAACAAAGTAGTCCTTGATTTGATTCTTATCTTAAATTCACTTTTCCCGCACCTTAATTTTAAGAATTTTATTTTTTCTTCTTCTCACTAAAATACTTGTGTGAAAGGACTTAGTATTTTTGTCTCCTCTTTGAGCCAAATGTCTCAGGATTTTTGTTTGTAAATGAACTCTAACCTGACTCTTTGAACTCTAAGTTCTTCTAGAATGCAATATTGACTTCTATTGGTGAGGTTGCTCCTCATTTACAATTGAATCAGATCCTCTTCAAGGTTCTTTTTTTCCTTATACACAAAACCAAAATGCTTTGTGTTCCAATCCTTGAAAAATTTAGTTGTGGAGTTTAGGCGTTCAACAAACTTGTGGGATTATATTCCTCACTTAACTTCTTGGATTTATGCTTAATTTGCCACTTGATAACTTGAATTATCACTCATCTAGGCTCAAACAAATAAAAAAAGGTCACCTATAAAAATCTCTCACTTTTATTTCTTTTAACACCCCCTAACGAAATCTTAAGGATTCAATATAGGAGGTGCTTCTTTAAGTACATATATGTAGAAAAAGGCCATAAAATTTTGGCAATTACTATGCCTACTCAATTTTATTCTTTTTCACTTAGTTAAACTAAGTTACTACATATTACTTCATATCCTTTATATTTTCCTTTTGCTTTGGATCCTAAAAAAATGATCAAACACCAAGATCACACGCACTAAAGTTTTCGGCTAAGACACACTTTTACTATATAGTTTAAATAAAATTAAAATCTTCATGCATTAATAAATTCTAAAATAAATTCATAATATATCTCATATATCTAAAATACCCACACTTAAAAAAAAAAAAAAAAAAAAACCACAACGTAACTTTGTCCAATAATTCAAAACTAAACAGAAGTAAAACAAATCCTAATCATGCTCTTACTAACCAAGTTATATCGCCTCCCGTCTCCCAAACCTATGTGACAACGCTCAAGTATTAGCTTCATTACCTACATACATTCAAGCAGTAAAAAGTGAGTGACAAGTCACTCAGCGAGTTTCACATGCAACGTGCATATTTATCATGGAATGCAAATGTGTAATCAAATTCAAAATCCATGTCCATATTTGAAATTACATAACAAATCCATGCATACTTATGTTTTGTGTAAACGATTCCTTTTTACTAAACCAAAACATAATTTTAGTTCAAATACATTCTTAGTATAAGACTTTCCATATCATGGGTATGTAAGTTCCATAGAAACAACACATATTATGAGCAAATACATGTTGGTATTCCATATAGCGTTTCTCAAATAATTTAACCAATTACCACAAAGAGGAATAAGAGCATAAGTGGGGTTTAAGGGATATCTTGCATCCTAGCTGTACAAGTAAACTGATACTATATATTTCCATCAATGAATCTTCTTAAATACACAAATGCATCTCCATATGCCAATGTAAACAATCATGTTCTTAAGATCAAACTAAACTAAAGCCTTCCATTGTATTGGTTTTCCATATTACATATCATAAGCTTCAAACATATACACATTATTGCCTATATAAAGCCATATTAAATCACATCTTTACTTTATAATAACTAAAATCATTCTTTTGAAAAGAAACTCTTTCAAAATTGAAATATATATGAGGCAAAAATCAAAGTTTTCGTATTTATACTCTCACACTCATGTGTATGCAAGCATGCTTATTCTTATACAACACCAACCTTAAGTGCCCAAAGTAAAGTGCAACATCAATAAAACATCAACCAAGCATGTCCAATCCCATGTATACAAGTCAAATCATCATCATATACACAATATACACAAATTTAAATTGTCACATTTAAACCCAAAATCAATCAATTTTCATATAGATCAAACAAACATAAGTAAAAGCCTACTTTGAAGTACTCGGCCACCGTAGTCCATGCATACATTGAATCAAAATCTAAACTTTACAATTTACTTGCATACATTTTTTTTAGTAAATAGGATTGCATTAAGTACAAAAAAAACCTAGAAAGGGTTACACAAATGAGATAAGCATCAAGTTATTTATCTGAATGCAACGTTCAACACAAAGGGGAATAACATCCTTAAAAACATCAAAATTAGGAAAGAAAATAAAATTTTTCAAAGATAACTTAGCAATTACATTACCACTACTGTTAAGGTTTCTTCTAACCCAAAAGAAAGACCACGAAAAAGTCTTGAAGCGCCTTCTAATATTAATGACTTCATAAAAGGTATCCTATGAGCATGGCTTATCTTCTTTATTGATAGTAAGGACACTGTTTAGAGAGTCACAGTGCCACCAAGACCTTCCCAAATTCCTACTCTCAACAATTATAGAAGCTTACTCCAAAGTCTTCAGTTTAGCCATTGAATGAGTCAAAACGTGCACCAACTTTGACTCCAGATGAACCAGATTCCCTTCTCTATTCCTAATAATCAGAGTAAAGGCTCTACCAGACTTAATGCAAGTAATATCTGTATTGACTAGAAAACATCCTAAAGTAATAGTAGGGGGGATATTCTCTTTCGTAAAAAGGAAAATTCTAACTTCCAACTCAAAAACTCCAAAATATTCTTCCACTGATTACTAAAAAAGAAATTGCATTTTTTATGTCACTTTCACCTCTAAACAAAACATCATTTTTGTAATACCAAGTAACATACAAAGCCAATACCACAAGTATAGTGGTCTTCTTGCAATCATCCATGAAGTTTAGGGGTTCAAATAGAAGTCTACTAGTGAAACTATATTATCTAACAATAGAGAATCCCATTTTAGACCCCATTTGCTACCATAGCCTTGATCATATTACACTAACAGAAAATGTGTTGATATGATTCTGACTGACTTCCACATAAAATACAATCCATTTTCATTCTAATAAAACAGTCAGCTAGTCTTTCTCGTGTTGGTAAACACCCTGCCATAATCTTCCATAAGAACAACTTTAATCTATCATATAAATTAAGTTTCCATAAAGCTTTCCAATGACTCTTCCTTTCTTCCAGAAGATTGAAATATTTATTAACTAGATAAATATTTTTGACACTGAATATCCCAATGGAGCTCCTAGTCCAAAGTAATTTATTAGTACTATTAATTTTAGGATAATTAATTTTTAGAACTACTTCCACGCTATTTGCTGCCAAAAATTCTCTCAATATCCGTTCATTCCAAGACTGAGTGTTAGGATCCAAAAAAACAGCCACAGATTGAGCAAAAGAGATATCAACTCTATCTTTTTTTATAAGTATCTTCCCTTCCAAACTTGGGATCCATAGGTCTGTCCAAGGATTGATATCCAATCCATTTTCAATTTCATAGTAAGATCCTTTCCTAACAACCTTCTTTGCATTGAGAATGCTTCTTCAAGACCACGAATCTCCTTTTTTCTTCTCACAATTGAAAAAGTTCCCTTCCGTCAAGTACTTTGCTTTTAAAATTTCAATCTATAGAGTAACTTTGCTAGTAAAGCAGTATTGTAATCCCAAAAAGTCTGGAAGCCTAAACCTTCTAATTCCTTTTGGCTTGCAAATTTTCTTCTAGCTACATAAAGCAAAAAACCTTTTTTCTTGGTTTTACATTCCACCAAAACCGATGAACTATACTATCCAAATCCTTGCAAATCTTCAATGGAAGTCAAAAAGAAGTATAAATAAGAATTTATTGAGCTACTAACTTAATAAGAGTTGTCTTCCCTAACTTAGAAAGAATGATCTGTCATCCATCCAACTTTTACTGGACTCTTTCCTTGACCTTGTTATATTCTTTAATCTTATTTCTCTTAGATAAGAGGCTATTTCCTAAGTAAATGGCATCAGCTTCCATTTTTTTTTAAACCTAAAAAAGATTCCTTTTCTGGTTTGTCACAATTCTGAGAGAAAAAAATACTAATTTTTTCTTTGCTAATTTCTTGTTCGGACCACCTGCAGAATTTCCTAAAACACCTCTCAATTGCTTGAGCATTTTGAATGTTAGCTCTGTAAGTCAAAATAATATCATCTACAAAGAGGAAATGGGAGACCGCCCTAGCTCCTCAGCTTATTTTCACCTTCTGAAGCTTTCATCAATTTCTTCCCTAGTCAACAATCTAAAGAGAACTTCAGCTCCTATGATATAGAGAAAGAGCGACAAGGGGTCTCTTTGTCTTAGTCCCTTATAAGGAATAATTTTCCCAAACTTGCTGTCATTTATCAAAAGATTGTACTCTATCGAATTAAGACAACCTGACACCATTTCTCTGAAGATGTTTGAAAAGTCTAGAGCCTCCAAAACTTTAATTATAAAGTTCCAACCCATTTTGTCATAAGCCTTCTTTAGATCGATTTTGATCATCATTAGCCTATTTTTTCTTTATGCCTTTTGATTTTATGTGAAATTTCATGAGCAATAATAATGTTTTCCGCTATCTATCTTTCATTGATAAAAGCTCCTTGAAATGGGAAAATGACTTTATTTAATAAACCTTTGAATCTCTTTGAAATGATTTTGGAAACAATCTTGTAAGCATAGTTGTAAAGGCTGATCGGGTGGTAATGATTGAAATCAGTAGCTTGCTTTCTCTTAAGGATTAAGAAAATGAAAATTTGGTTCAAACCACTGGTAATTTTCCTAAACCGGAAGCATTCCTCAACCATCTTGATCATTTGGTCCTTAACGATACTCCAGTGTATTATGTAGAAATTCATTTGAAAACCATCTGGATCCGGGACTTTTAACAGATGGAGGCTCCAAAAACCTTCTTTAATTTCCTCAAAAGTCAAAATCTTTATAAGCTCCAAGTGTTCGTTTACACTGATACAACCCGGCATAATATCAAAAATCTCATCAAGCACTTGAATATCAGAAGAAGAGAATAGGGATTCAAATTCTTTAATGAAGTAATTTCCTATTTTGGCTGGATTCACAATCCAAGTACCACCTATCTTTGATAGCCTCTATGCTATTCCTCCTTATCCGTATTAATGTACTAGCATGGAAAAAGCTAATATTGTGATCTCCTTCCTTTAACCACAACTCTCTGGATTTTTGCTTTTATATCACCTATATGCGTCTTCTCTGATCGAGGATTTCCTCTCTTAAAACCCTCTTCTTTTAACCATCTTCAGGAAGACTATTTTGAATCTGTTCTAGTTGGGATTCCAGGTCTTTGATCCCTAGCTGTATTAGCCAACCTTTTGAATGGTTTTATAAGCTTCAATCCCAAGACCTATCTCCTTACCCCAAGCTTTTTTCACTACTTCTAAGCTCAACTTATCCATTTTTATATACAAATTTCATCGGGTCCTATATGAATTGGTCAATTATATCCTTATTGTCACTCACCATATATAAGCTACATAGTGTACTAGAGCATTTATATATATATATATATATATATATAATAAAATAACTTAAAAATTAAAAAAGACCACAATACCCTTCTAAATTTTAATATTTTTAACTTTATCCCTCACATGAAAAATGATAAAAATACTCTCAATAATTTTCAAAATTACGATTTTGTCCTTAATATGTCAAATGACTAAATTACCCCTTGACATTTTTAGAAATTCCATTTATGTCCCCTAAATACAAAAGACCAAAATATCCTTGACCATTTTCAAGATTCTCATTTGTATCCCTTACATGTAAAATGACTAATTTACCTTTAAAATTTTTAAAAATACCCAAAATACCCCTGGGTGTGAAAAGATTAAAACGCTCCTCACATGTAAAATTTTGTCAAATGCTTTTTACAATGGTCGACCCCTTTACAAGTCCATTTCAACCCATTTTTCTCACCAATACATCAAATTAGCAATGGTTTATGTCATCATCAACCATCAATTTCAGTTAACTATGCATTAAACCATCAAAATCACACTTTAAGCATAAATTTCACAAAATCCTAAACCTTCACAATTGGGGGTTTTGTCATACACTTAATACACATCAAATTAAGCATTTCAAATCATCAAATCAACACATGATTTCATCATTTAATCATATAAAACAACACATTTATATGAAAAATCCAAGAGGAATAGTTGTCTACCTCTCTTCCAAGCAAGATTACACCACTTTTAAACTTTGAAAATCCACACAAACTATGTCAATAAACTGTCCTTGATGGCTAGCCAATAACCTAGAATTTCTCTTGAAAATTTCTTATATTTTTCAATTTCTCTCACTTTCTCTATCTAAATTTTAGTGTTTCTCTCTCTAAAAACCATTGAAATGCAAAACAAGTGAGCAAGATGGCAAGAGTTGGGTAAATATTCCAATTGGCAAATTAAAATATTAACATAATAAAATAAAAATAAGATATTTATTAAAAGTAATAACAAAATAATGAATAGTGAAAGTCAAACCTAGTCAAACTTTGACTAAGGGTAAAATGGATAGAAAAAGTCCCTCAACTCCTCACGAGGTACTCTCAGCCCTAATAAAATGCCTGGGGAATTCAGAAGCTGATTGTTTTTGGTGAAAAAGATAAAACGACGATCAAACCGAAAACGCGTCCCGAAATCGACAATTTCGAAAATAATAACTAAGTTATTGCAAATTATGTTAGGAGTCTTGCACAACTAAATAATTAAATAAATAATTTATAAATACTTTTCAAAATATTTAAGTGGGCAGCACACACATATGAGCAAATTGTCATAATTTCGTATCAACTCATGCGCCTAATATAGCGTATGTCTTCGCGTTTAACATCCTCTAAATGTTGCATGAAACTTTTTAAACTTCCTACGTCATATAAGGTGCCTGACATCACACCTAATATCACACTTGACATGCTTTGCCTTCTATATTGCAACACCATATGTACACTTGTGCCTATGTGTAATCTTCACTCTATTGGTGCTCAAATCTCTCAGTTCTATAATTCTATTAGTTCAAATTTTGAACCAAAGTTGACATTGACCAACATTAACTTTCTAAAAATAAAAACTTTTTTAAAATGAAAATATTCTCCAAAACAAATAAGTTTCACACTTAGCATATTAAACAAGTTTTCACAAAAAAAAAACATATTAAATAAGAAATTTGGAAGCAATTAGTACAAACCAAATCTCAATATTTCAATTTAGGAGATACTACTTACAAACAAATACATGTAGGAAAAAACTATAAAATTTTTTGACACTTGCTAAACTTACACAATTTTTTTTTTCTATTAGACAAGTTACTACACATGACCATATAACTATGTATTTTCCTTTACTTTAGATCTTTATAAAATGACTAAAACTTAATTATCACAGGAAACACAAGTTTCGGTTATGGCATGCATTAAGGTTATAAGTCAATTAAAAACAAACACCTTATATAATAAATAAAATCCTAAGCCTACATAATCTAAAAGACTTCAAGTTAATTATCATAAAACACCCACAAATAAAGAAAATTAATTAACATTGTCCGAAAGAATTTAAATCATTACAGAAGCAAAACAAATCCTAACCATGCTCATTACCACACCAAGATGTATCATCGTGCATTCTCAAGTCCACACCATCATGCTCAAGTATTATCTTCATTACTTACACATATTAAACAATAAAGAGTGAGTGACGAGTCTCTCAGCAAGTTCCACATACAATATGCAAATGCATTATAGAATGCCAAGTATGTAGTCAAATCTAAAAATCCATGTCAATATCCGAAATTCCATATAAAATCCATGGATATTTGTGTTTCAAATGAATGATTCCCTTTTCCAAACCACAATATTTATTTTAGTTTAAAAACACATATTATGTAGGACTTTCCGATATCATAAGCATGCAACATGTACTCATTGCTAATTCATATAAAGTTTCTTACATGGTTTGACTAACATATTCTAAGATACTAACACCACGAAGAGGAATGAATAGTATAAATCGGGAAAAATGGACACCTTGCATTCTAGTCATGCAAGTAAACCAATGTCATATACTTTCATGAAGAGCAATAATGAAACCCTTATTGTGACCTCAATAAGTCCTCCCATATACACAAATATATTTACATGTGCCCACAAAAACTTTCATTACTCAAAAGGTACCAACTAAACTTGAGTCTTCCTCTATATGGGTTTCCAAAACACATAACATAAGCTTTAAATATATAAATATAATTATCTATGTATGGTTATATTAAATCGCATATTTACTTTACGAAAATTGAAATTATTCTTTGAAAACTCTTTTAAAACCGAATTATGCATAAGGTAAAAGCCGAACTTTTTCATGTTCATTATTCCCATGCTAATGTATATGCAACATGCTACTTAATTATGCAAACAACAACCTTCAATCACACTTATAGTGTGTGACGCCGTCATGTCAAAATTCAAGCATGTTCATTATCATATAATCATGTTAAAATATCACATATAGCATACATATAATATTCAGCTATCATTATTCCTAAAATCCAGTAAATTCCACAATACACAACACTCTTAATATGTACTAATATGTATCTCAAAATTTCTACAACTTAAATATATATATGTATAGAATTTTATATATATAACAATTGTAAATCATGTATGTTCCAACCCAGAAAATTCCAACAACTTATATACATATTTATATGAAATAATTGCATTAATATGTCCAGAATTTTCAACAACAACACTCTTAATATGTATTAATATGTATCTCAAAATTTTTGCAACTTAAATATATATATGTATAGAATTTTATATATATAACAATTGCAAATCATGTGTGTTCCAACCTAGAAAATTCCAACAACTTATATACATATTTATATGATTATTTATATGAAATAATTGCATTAATATGTCCAGAATTTTCAACATATATCCATAACTATATGATTATTTACGTGTAATAATCACAAATACATGCAATAATATACCTAGAATTTTGAGCAACCATACATCCAATAAAAATAAAAATTCAAATTAGATTTCAACAAGAAAATTCGGCACTTAGGGTTACACAAAAATAACTCATGAAACCTACCCTTGTCAAATTCGCCCCATAAATATCCATGCATATAAGAAATAAAAATCTAAACTTTATAAATTATATATATATTTGGCCATGAAGGGGTTTCATGTAATCATTCATATAGTCATAAAAAATCAAATCTTTAGGCATTCTACATGTGAATTTGGCACTATGGCAATTTAAACCAAGGTTTCTCAGACTTTTTCTTCACATCAAAGCTAACAAATATATAAAATTTCATACTCATAGGTGGCATAATTTTCAAAAGAAGAAAAAGAACAAATAACTTGTGAAACTTACCTTGAGTTTTCCATAAGCAAGCTTGTACAAATCCTAACCTTGAAATAAAATTAAAAAAAAAGAATCTCTCTTATCTCACTCTAGAATTTTTGGCACATAAGGAGAAATTTAATGTCTTTTATGTTCACCAATTACCTCAATTATAGACTTAAAATCCTTGAAAAATTAGACAAATAGATTTCCTAACATTTAATTCTTAATTAAACCTAATCCTGTTAGGAAAAGATCTAGCATTTAAAATAAATTCTTTAAATAAATTAGAGATTCAAAACCATACAACTCTTGGGGGCATCACACATAGGAGGTAAAACATAACTTCATCACCAAGTATGCACACACACACTCCACACTTGCACCGTGGTCATGTGTGGATTCCACATGTATGCATGCGCATCTTGACACACACAAAAATAGTCTTCAATCTTTTCAAGCCCAAAACTTTAGGGTCTAGTGGGTCCAACCAATCAATTTCATTTCAGTCCAGCCAAATTAATTCAGTTAAAATCTATAAATTATTGTATATTGAATGTGTTTAGCCAAATAATTTCTCATCGAGTTTATAATTCATCCAAACAAATATATTTATTTAATTAGACGAATATATTTATTCTTATATACTGAAAAATAACATATTCAAACAAGTTATAAAAAAATTTTAAAATGATAATAAGTCTAATTCTATGGGTTTTTTTATTTAATATTAACTATTTGTTAAAAAAAATTAATAATTATGTAAAATATTATTTTAAGCATAATATCCGAAAAACCTCGGAATGGTTCAAAAACCAATAGTTAATATGCCCCGTGAGTTCCATTTTCAAAGGTGTAACATTAATTGTTGATCCAATAAGAGCCGATTCATACTTTTCGTTCGGCAGGTGAAAGCAGCCAAAGAACATTATTGGCCAAGTGCGAAAAAGTGCGGAATAAAGAAGACTAAATAAAAATAAAAAATAACAATAATAATAATAATAATATGATAATAATAAGAGGAAAATGGATGGCGTGCCAGGCAATATTAAATAATAATGAAGTAACAACAATGCCAATTGGCATTTGGCAATTGAAGCGCGCAAAAATACACAAAGAAGAAAAGAGTGGCCGACGACTAAGCGACGTAGAAAAGTGAATGCAAAATCCAACACACGCTTTCATCGTCCCATGCACATACAAGTTTCCTCCGTCATATCTGTTGACATCTAACAAACTGTGAATTTGGTGTACCAAATCCCTTTTACTCATTCTTCTTACTCTCTCCCTTCTAATTTAAATACTATATAATTTACTACAATATAACGCATATTAAGCAACCATTTGCTCCGCCCCTACCCCTAGAACCTATAGGAGTTGTTGCATTGCATTGCCTGGCCCTTCATCGTCCACCTCAACTGCTCTGCTCTCAGGTATTTTCCATTAATCTTCTTTCTCATTTTTTATTTAATTTAATTAGTAAAAGGTTTTGAAGTAAAAAAAGCGAAATCCAACTAGGGATGGGCTGGTTTGGTTGCTAAAAAAGATTTTTTTTTTTTTTTTTTCTTTGCCTGTGTTGTTTATAATAAAATTGGATGATATGGACATTTTGAAATGATGTGTAAGCTTTTTTGTAAGCTTTTTATTGGCTTGTGGTAAAGAATTTCTCTCCAAAAATTTATTATGACTATTATTATTATTATTGAGCAATAATTGATTAGCAAACCCACGTGCCTTCTGATTTCCGACGTGCGCTCAACGGCTAATTTTTGCTTGTTGCAGATCTTCCACATCCATTCGAAAAAAAAAAATTAATAATAAAAAATCTTCCACGTCCTAAATCTTATGTCTTTTTATTTATATTCACCGTATTAATAAATTTTTATAAAACATAAACCATTTGGTAATATTTTTATTTTTTATTTTTTTTAATTGTATATAATTTACTTAATTCAAAAATTAATTAGAGTATGCTATTTTTAGTTAAACTATTAAATTAAATATAAAGGTGAAGAAAAAAAATACAAATATCAAATGAAAAAATTGTATATAATTTAGTATTTGTATTTTTTTTCTTCATATTTATGATAAAATAAAAAATCTAATAAATTTTAATTAATTTTTTAACTAAGTAAATTATATACAATTTAATAAAATAAAACAAAAACATTACAAAGGAGCATTAATTTAATTAATTTGTACTGTCCTAATAAATAAATACTTAATTTGGATCATACAAATTTGTTGGCCGTCTCCTGCTGATTTTGTCTCATCGGTAATTTTGGTGCCTTATATTTTTACATATTAAGCCGCCTGATATCAATAATTGAAAAAATCCAATTCCCCATTTTTTTTTTCTTCTTTTAAAATAAATTTAGAATAATTATTACAAGAAAAATTGGGACCTTGTCAAAAAAGGGCAGACCATATGAATAAGGGATTATTAATTTATTACTAACTGAAATTAGATTTCCGAAAACGAATTAAATCGTTTACTATAATGGAAGGGTAGCTAAATTAGGAATTTTAATCAACTGACTACGACTGAGCTAAACATCAGCAAGAGGAAAGAAAAATAGAAGAAGAGAGGATAAATGATATTTTTTTAAAAAAAAAATAAATAAATAATAAAAATGTTTATTTTCAATTTTGGTTACGATGACCGTGTGGAAGTGCGCCAGACTTTACTCACCCCCTACCGCCACCGCCAACATTTGCCAGGTACACCACAACTGGGACTCGCTCTCTCGCCATGTATTTACACATTTACCCTTCTCCAACGCGGTTTTCTTTTCCATTTACATGACGAAACTCTCCCACTCTCCGCAAAACTCGCCAGACACACACAAAGTCACACACACACTCTCTCTCTTCGTGTCTGAATTTCCATTTTTCTTACAGATAACAGGTTAGCAGCTCTCTTTCTCTCTGAGCTTCCCTCTGATTTTGGAGCTCAACAGAAACAAAAATGGCCGACCGAGTCCACCCACGCGACGACTCGCCACAGCCTACTTTGACGTCGCCTAACAACTCCTCCGAGCTTGCCAAACAGCCCACTCCTCCGGCACCCGAAAAGCCAGTCCCTCCTCCCGGAACCTACGTCATACAAATCCCCAAGGACCAAGTCTACCGCGTTCCACCGCCGGAGAACGCCAAACGGTGCCAGCAATACTCTCGCAGGAAGCCCCGCCGTAGCTACTGTTGTTGCTGCCTCTGCTGGCTCCTCGGCCTCATATTCATCTTCATCGTCCTCGTCGGCATTGCCGCCGGAATCCTCTACCTCGTGTACCGGCCGGAGTCGCCCAAGTACGCTATCGAGGACGTCGCCGTCAAGGGGATTAACATCACTTCTTCGTCTTCGGTGATCTCGCCGAAGATCGACGTCACCGTCCGAGCCGAGAACCCGAATGACAAGATCGGGATCTACTACAAGAAAGATAGCTCCGTCAGGGTTTATTACTCCGATGTGAAACTGTGTGACGGAGTTTTGCCGGCGTTTTATCAGCCGTCGAATAACGTGACCGTGTTTAAGACGACGTTAGCGGGATCCGGCATTGAGTTGACGGAGAACGTGAACAAAGCGTTACGTGGTGCGCAGGGGCAAGGGAAGGTGCCCCTGGAATTGAAGCTGAGAGCGCCCGTTAAGATAAAAATAGGGTCCGTGAAGACGTGGAAGATAACGGTGAAGGTTAACTGTGATGTAACAGTGGACAAATTAACGGCGGATGCGAAGATCGTATCCAAGGATTGTGGTTATGGTGTGGATCTGTGGTAGAAGCAATGAAATAAGCGAGAGATTCGTAAATTGATTTTTTTTTTTTTTTTTTGGTTTTTTTAACGAATGTGTTGTAGAAATTATAAATTGATGGAACATTGATTTATTTGTACACAAAAGGACTCGGAATATACATGTTTTTAATTCGGTTTTCTTTAATTTAAATAATTTATGTGCTGCTCTGTTACTTTACATAAATATAGTTTTCGTATTTACCAAAAAAATGTATATTGTTTTCGTATTTTCTAACCCTTCTTTGACATAACATTTAATTAGGAAGCACAAAAGTATTTTTTTTTTTAAGGGACCACCATTTCATAAGATAAGCTGAAAAGTTAATGCTTTGCAGCAAATAAGAACAGTATCTGCTCGTCAGTTGTAATGCACAGCAGAGATCTTCTATTTGCATTTTATTTATTTATTTATTTTTGTTATGTAGACTTGTGTGTTGTTATTTTAATTATTAAATTCAATTCAACAAAACAGAAAAAAAAAATAAAGAGAAAAAAAGAGTATTGCTACCCATTACAAAAATTGCGAAGAAATACAAAATGACATGACCAAATACAAATGATACGACCGTTGCCGCATCATATTTGATTAACCAGTCAAAAACCGTCGAGTCATTTATGTAAAGCTTCGTTAAAAAAATGGAGCATGCATTAAATTTGAAGTGAGTTGGTATTGTAAAAGAGCATTTCAATGACACGACGTATTTTAAATCCAAATATTTAAGTAAATAAAGACAACAAAAAGAGATAAGCAACTTTGTTATGATTTTGGTTGTTTGTTTACATGTAAAATAGTAAATTTCTTTGTTACTTAATACATGTAAACAGAGATACAGCATTCATGAGAAGCTCAAAATATACGTAGTTGGAGAAAGAAGGAAATATACATTTACAACAACTTGAAAGCATCCTTAGTCATTTAAACATTAATAACAGAACGTGGGGTGGACCTTTATCTGAGTTCCTATGGTTACCATAAAACACTATACAAGTATTCTCATTTGGCATACAGCTTTACATCTTTAATCTACAGTAGACACCCCAATAATAACATCTCCAGGTTACATACTGATCTAATCAGCTCCTTTATTTTCTTGTTGAATTTAATGTAAACCTCTCAATCAATTTTCCTTTATTCTTCTCTCATACACAAATACATGTTCCAGTTATATTTTGTACCTTAGATGGTTTGTGTTCTTCGTATGCAGAATCGATGTCAACTTGACATTTTGTCCAATACTTTCCCTCTTCTCTGTATCAGATTATCTTTCCAATCGAACAATTTAGGTTTGCGACTTCAAATGAACATAACTACACTTCGCATCCTGGATGGCCTTATTAAGATCTGCATACATCTTAACAGAAGACTCTGCAAAGTTATTCAATTGTCCAAAAAATCCCACCAAACTTGATCGGAAATGATCGAAACCAGAAATGAAGTCTTCTGAAGCTTCATCCCGCAACATATTAATGGCTGAATCACTATTATTATCACCCTTCCACATTGCACTCTTCCCCTCTTTCTTTTCTTGATGTGGTAAAAAGCGAGCAGTTTCAGCAGCTAAACTCTTTATTGAATCTGCTACTTCCTTGACAGGCTCAATAGTTGAATCAAGCTTTTCCAACCAAACACCACAGATGACATATATTGGGGGAAAGTTTCTCCATGGTGGAACTTGTGCCCCCCTTCTTTTTCTCTTGGTAGACTCCTGTGGGATAGACACACATTTCAAAAGCCATCCTTTTATTGCCTGAACATACGACTTCTGAGCACCAATCCACTTGGTGAAACTTGAAGATAAAGTGCCAAGTTCATTTTCAAGATGTACAGTAACATGCCGACGTGTTTCAGACTGCACAGAGATTTTGGTGTTTCCATTGGTGTATGCTATTGAGATAATTTGAAACTGAAGCTTGTGGCATTCCAACATCACATCCCACATCCGACTTAACCTACCATTGGAAAAAGGAACAAAGCCAGATGAGACCTAAAAGTGAAGCATTTGAAAAAATTTATACCCAATAATATTTTTTGATAAGAAACTGAACAATTCTATATATAGCTAAAAATAATTATCAGAAAACAAAGAAATATAGCTTAATGTTCATCCAATAATCAAGAGATGCTCATTCACAACTAATTCTAGTTTGTTTGCTCGGTAGAGAAGCAAAGGAGAAGAAGTATAAAGTGTTTTTATGCATTTGAACATGCACGCAAGTTCTCTAAAGATTATAGGTAACTATTTTTCCTGGTTGCCTACACAAGTTGCATGACATAGGCATAAAGTTTAATGCACTGATATTTTTTCATTTAAGTATAATGAAAGTTGAGGGTGCTGCAAAATTAGTAAACAATTTCTTTTTCCCCCAATCTCTGATGGAATTACTCAGAGTAAACATCAGGAATCCTTTTAAAGCCTAAAACATTTCACACATACAGTTAAACACAGCATCCATCAATATATCAGGAATTCTTTTTCTGTCTGAAAGATCATTACATGCACAGGTTAAAAGCAGTATTTTCACTCGTAACTTCAATCTTCACTCTTTATATAACATAAGACAGCTTTTCTAACAAAAGCTCACCTTCCATTGGATCTAAGAGATTTGGAACCTTGCAGTATCCGTATTCAATTTAAATCCCAAATAAACCATAGCACTAGCTATTCAAAGTGTTTAATTAAGTCCAACATTATATGGTCCCTACATGTAATTATTTTAACCATAAATTATCTCAAGAGGATTTATTATGTAGCAAAGTTGCAGTACATCGTCATAGGTATCCAAGGATTATCATATATTGATCAGTCATTAACTTATATCATGGGCATATCATGGATGAACACTTCAGTAAATCTGTTACATTTTTAAACTAAAGTAAGAAAAACCTTAAGTAATCCTGCACTCATCAACTCACCAAAAATGAACAGTTAATAAAAAAAGCTTAACCATTGCATCATTCTTCTATATTCCATTGATCCACTAGAAGTTTGTACTTGGTGGAAGTTGGAACTATGGTTCCCATTTCCACCAGATTATTTTTCTGATTTAATGTAAATACAAACTTATAACGTTCATAAACATTTGAAACTAAGCATAACTTGAAGAAGGGGATATATAAGTCTATAATATAATATGATTCTAGCTGCATTTGCAAATTATACTATGTAATTGTCAGCTCCTCCACAATAAAATTCTCACATAAAGTAAGCACTAAAACACGTACCCTTCAATCAACTCCTCAAGTTGTGGTTGGAGCTCTTTGTCTCGTAATTCCTCAATCCTCTTCGAGATAGAGTCAATCCTATGAATAGCAACTCTTATTCTTGAATGCAGATCCTTGACAACAGCACGGGTTTTATCAATTTTATGAGAACTTTCTCCATCTGATTCTAGCTGCCTTAAGATCTTACACTTCATGTCATAGTCCCTTCTGATCATTCCACTAGCCTGATATAGAATATCACCATAAGGTGCTTAAAACTGATTATCAGGGAAACTGTGTAGCCTATGACAAATACAAACTACAAAGATGCAGCTAGTTAACAAATCACCAATTAAATTCTGAAGTCATACATCAAAGAGTTTGCAAGATGCATATAGAAGTATAGTTAATTTTGAGTCTCAAAATAGAATTGCTAATGCATCCCATAAATAAAGTTCTATAATTACGTTATTCTACAATGGTTTGCAGGAGAAGCCACCTAGATTTACTAGGGGCTTAGATTCCATGCAACTTATTAGCGCATTTTGATCATCACTGTTGTCTATGCAGCCATTTATGCATATTTTTATAAATATTGTATGACTACTTCAATGAATCTACTTCAATACAAGTGAGGAAAAACCAAATAGATAACAGAACTAAAAAAATAGAATGGAAGAAAGTATACAAACATCTTTCAAAAGTAGTTGTCTGACCATTATGCTTTCAAATTTTGGTGAACTGACAGCAAATTTTCAATTTCATTTGCTAATCTGCAAACCACATGATGTGCTTTGCTTGTGTACATGTACATGTATATTGCCTCTAGGGATTCATTGCGAGATTCAATATAAGTCCTATTTGGCTAGCTATAAAGTGACCAGATATAAATACTTCAATAATACAAAGTATTACTGGTGTAAGTCAATTCTTTATTTTTTAAAATTGATTAAAATAAATTGTACCCAAAAAGATGATAAAATAAAAGAATAGGGAGATAAGTAGCCTTCTAATTTTAAGGTAATCTAGTCATCATCGCAGTAGACTTATGAAAATAATAAATCATAATAAAATCTAAGATATTAAGGTAGGTATTATTAATATTTTGTAGAATCAAAATACAGATTTAGAATTGATTTTCAGGATTTTTTTTTTCTAAATAAAGAAATCATAGTTAGTATGTAAACAAATTTACTATAGTACAGTATAACAATTGCAGCAGCAAGGATGATTTACTAAAACAAAAGCATTAACTATCGCCAATTTATTGACATTACCTTGACCTCATCATAAAGTTTCCTCTCCCACGCATACAATCTATCCAAAGTTGAAGCATGACTGCCCGAGATCATGCAGATATTATCAAATATATCACCAGTAAAGTCCTCAATATCGTCTTTAGAGTTTGCTCCCAAAGGATTCCTTGATGAAGATGCTGTCCTATGCCAAGTCAAGTACTTTATTGATGTTTGAGCAGGCTCTGACATGGCATATTCAGAATATTAGTTGAGTAATAAATAAATGTAATGAGACTATTTAAGAGTGGAACAAAATTTGTCCACATTATGGTAGTTAAGAAAGACAGGAGCTACACTATTAAGAGAAAATATGAATTGCTTCACAAGCATCTGAAATAAACTCTAGTACTCAATAAATTGAACTAACAATACATATCTTAAGAAGGATGAAATGAAAATTTTAAAAACATATAGCACCTAAAAAATTAAAGAAAACATATAATTTTCTATTTAACTAAATGTGACATAGGTTATTTTTCTTACTGATCATATTATCCTGATGGATGGTATACAACTAACTGACCATAGGTTTATAGTGTTATTCCTAACCCCCATCCCCCCTGAATCACTAAAATTTCATTAAATCCATATGACGAAATTGTTCACACCTTCATCAAAATCTCATTACTGTAGTCAGCCAAAAGGCCAGGCAATCACTTGAGGATAATAACAGAATATGCAGTTCCAGTTTTGGGCATTCAGGTTTGGTCCTTTGAAGATGACCAATAAAAAGAATAAATAAATAAATAAATAATAAGAGAAGACAATAATTGGTTTGGTCCTTTGAAAGCTACCAGTTACACTAATGTTATCATGGGAGTATTTCAATTAAATATCTTTCAATCAAACAAAAAGAATACTCCTGTAGCAGATTCATAAATAAATTCTGACTGCATTTTCCTAGAGTTGCTATGAAAATATCAAGAATTCACAGTTTCTGTTAAATTCCCTACATGTTTTAGGCTGACCAAAAATTCATGGCAAAATGAAATTTAAACCTTGGAACCCTTTTCGATTTTACTTGTAAAGAATAAAGATTATTAGGTGTGTATTGTATTATCTCGATAACATAATTAGAAATTTCTAACTAGTGAAGCTTTTGAAAGTGATGATAACTCAACATGGTACCATGTCAATCTGGTACTGTGTTCAAATCTTGGTGACTCTCATGTTGCTAATTTATTATGCGAAACATGTAACATCCCACTTTCTGAGGGTGTTACATGTATATTGTTTTGGCTTGACATGCATAGCTGAATCCACATTCCTAACATCTTAACTTTTGGGATTTTTGGTAACTTAACAAGTCATCATAATTTCTCACCAATATAAATGATTAAGTTTGAAGGGGTCTTATAAGTCTTTTGAAAAAACATTCTGGATAAATAGTCAAATTAAGCTTTTCAATGGACTATTTATTGCATATCACATTCTTATCCAACACATTTTGTAAACAGATAATTACGGTAATTAAACCAGGTTTATAATTTCTCATCTGATACTAACATCTCACAATCTCATTTTTCTATTTGGATCCTATGGCAGTTATAATTTTACCACTCTTATCATTCGAATGTAAGTTATCCGGTATCGAGTTTAGTTGGAGTAATACGACTAACAACACTATGCCCATTGACAAAAAAGCCTTGCACAAAGTAATAAGATCAAGAAGTCTACTTTTGTATTTCATAAAACATAAAAAGGGTACCACCCATGTAGAAAAGAATATAAAAATCCTTCCTACACAGCTCTGAATTATTTCAAACTGACTATGTCAGGAATGAGGAAAGTGGGTTTTTACGTGTTCCAAAAGTATACAAGCAATTACATAAGACTAAGGACCTGTAATGTAACATAGGCTTGTAGATATTAAGAAAAGAATCATGAGATAGGCAAAGGCAAAAAAAAAAAAAAACATATACACATACTAGAACATTTAAATATAACAATATTCATTTGCTTGACATCCCTGTATTAACCACCAAAAGTAACTGAACACCAATATGATTCTCCAATGCCTTCGCAACATGAAAGGTCAAGTATTTTAAAACACATAAACAAGGAGACTTACCTTCTTGCACCTCACTTGGATCGTCTCCACAAGAGAAACAGGCCTTAAAAAATGTAGATGCTGTTGACCCACCTGCCACAATTAAGGGTCGGTATTGAAATTTTCACCAACATAGACTGGGAGAAGAAACTGAATTTTAGGAAATATAGATAGGGATTTTTTAAACTCTACACAAAATATCGAAAATGTTTCAGTCATTAGGCTTAAATGTTTCGTGATTTCCATGTAGTACATACCTGCTGGATTGCTTCATAGATTTCAAATTGGCACATCATTAACAAACTTTAATAAACAATAACATCCTAACCCTTGTTATCATAACCCCTTCTTCCAAATAGATAACAAAACAAATTATCTTCAAGGAATAATTGTTTTGGGGAGAGAGAGAGATCTTACTTTCTTTCCCTGCGACTATTGGATGAAAATGCAACTTATTTGCTTCAAGCATTCTCGGAACTTCTTTGCTACACTCAGAAGCTTTTATAAATAGAGATTCAACATGTTTAATGCTTGAAAAGAAATCTTTAGGGGCAACCTTATTTTCCATGCAATCCTCTTTCAATGGTGTTTTATTTTTGTCAGTTTGAACGGAAACTACTGATGTTGTGGTTCTTAATGTAGACAAATCAGGAGAATTGCTTTTTTCCCCATTCAAGAACTCAGATTCTGAGGCTACACTTCCTGCAGAAGGCATGCTAGGTGAAACATTAGATTCGGCATGCTCATGAGCATCTTCTTCATGCTCATGTTCTCTGTTAAGATTTTTAAAACTTCGGACCAGAGTATCAGTGGCAGGCTCATCAAATTCATCTTCAGAATCCTGGGATTCTTCCTTCCCACGAAAGGAAACCTTCTCTTCTTCATCCTCCAGCTCAGGAATTCCCTCTTCTTCCCTAAGCCGTCTTATATCATCAGTATTTTCAAATCCTTGGTTCAAACTCTTACCCATGCCCTCTTGAAAAGAAAACTGATGATCAATTGGATGAAAAAGACCAAAGTAATCCCATTGTGCAGTTCCAGATGGGAGGGAAGAATCTTCAAATGGTGAGATTTCAGGCTTCTCCGTGGAACGAGGTGTCATATTTTGTGGGGTACTAGATGAAATTACTGTACCCATAACTGGTAAAGAGGGTTTCTCTTCAACCTTGTTTGAAGAACTACCCCTGAATTTCATATGATTCATCTGAAATAGAGTAGAGTTAGAAGGAGAAGGTGTTGGGGACAACATTTCAGTTGCACCAACATGTTGTGAGGCAGAGGGAGAAGAAAATGAGAATTGAGAAGGTGTCTTCTCAGACAGGGTAAGAGGCTCTGGTGTTGCAGTAGTTGAAGTGTATAAGGAAGATTCAATTTGAGCTTCAGGTTCAACAAATTTTCTAAGAACCACACCTGTGTTCTTTAGTGACTGAATATATGTAACATGTGCTGCTGCTAATGAACACCTGCCATCAAGTGCTTGCCTAACAAGCTTCTTCCTTTCACGACATAGCTGTAGAGCTTTATCTTCCTCTATTCTAGAGGCTGAGACCCCCATTTGCTGAGACCTGAATGTTATATATCCCTCTTATTACATTATATGGACATGAGCTTCTTCCTGAAAATTAAGTTGGTAGACGCATTAAAAATTGGGAAGAAAAATTCATTAGAAGTCATGTAAGAGGGAGAGGAGGCCTCACTTACACTTGGATAAAAGAAGCAGCAATAGTATATGATGTTATCTGAATGCACATTAATAACTCACCTTACTTCCATTTTAGAACACATAAAGATGAAAATCTGTTACACTGACTTTGGAAAGGGAGAAAAATCACATACTGAATCACTGATAATTTAGCTCACGTTATAGTAAATTTAAAAAAGTTGATAAACTTCCCATTTTTTATAACACATAATGTTCCCACAACATCTGGTTGCTTTGTTTCAGAATTTTTGAAGAAAGATTTTGTAAATGCATCTGAAGATACTCCTTTTAGGATAAGTTCAGGTCAGCGATAGTTCTATCTAATTCACACTTATATACTACTTTGCAGAAAGAAGAGAAAATATATCGTCTAGCTTTCAAACCATTATAGAATCCAATATCCATACCTTTCTTAAATAAACCGGCAATACATAAGGAAATAGTACAAACTACCAAGAATCATCAAGGGGACAAAGTGGAGTCCTGGTTCAAGAAACCAGCCTCTAATTGTTTACTTGAAGAAGTAGTATAGCAGGCAGAGCATTAGCAAAACAACTGTGTGAAATTATAATTAAAAAGGTAATAAGTATTAAAAATTAAATCTTGCAATCAGGCTGATAGAAAAAAAGGGAACCTGATGCTAAACAAGGCAACATCACCAATAGCAACCAAGTTAACAAGAATATACGGAAACATCACTTTAAACTAAAGGCTTGTCAGGGAAATGAGCGAGGGCCAACAAAATTGGTAAAGGGAAATTTACTAACCAATTTTTTTTGCGTTCATCCATTACCAAATCCAGCATATAGTTGTGCGAACCAGCATGTAAGACCAAAATCAAATAAAAAAAAAGTTGGAAATTCAAAAAATTTGGCATAAAAAAAGGGAACCCATTTTGGGGCATCTCAATAAATATTCATAGAAGCTCCCTCCATTTAAAAAGTAATAAATATTCATAGAAGCTCCCTCAAAGTCGAGCATTTAAAAAGTATCAAAAAGAGCAAAGAAACTTCGAAATCTCACATTAATTAAATCTCCCATCTCAAAGCTTATCCAAAGAGTAATTTCCATAAGCTAAGTACATATCCATGCTTAACTTAACCAAGACAGCCCTCCCAAGTCTCCGCAGGGAGAATTCATTGAAAACAAGGAGAGAGAGAGAGATACCTGACATAGAAGAAACAGTTGACTTAAATCATCTCTGCAACAAAATATATGAACTTGAAGGTCCAATATTCACTGGAAACGAACAAAACTTCTGTAATTGAGCAAGAACAATATGCAATTGAGGATACAGAGAAATCATCATAAACAAACAATTAAAATTTCCTAGAATTTGCCAAAAATAAAAATAAAAATCTTACAAAACCATCAATAGAGAGACAGAGATTGACAGACGAACCCAAATCCATAAACAGAATGAACAATCTAGATTCTCAAAAACCCAAAACCAAAACTGATGGAAAATCAATCTTAAAAAGAAAATTGACTTGAAAATAAATTGACGGCAGTTTCAAGCATACCTCAGAAGTGAAATCAACTAAAAAGGTATACGATGACACCTTGGATTTCAGAGAAGTAACACACCGGAGTATCATCGAGAAGTGTGTACAAGTTTCAGAGGAGGAGAGAGAAAATAAACAAAAATTTCCCTTTTTTTAATTTCTTTCTTTATTTACAGAGAGATAGAAAGATTACAAGGAGCGGTGAGAAACTAGGCCATGGACGATTAGGTAGGGACGAATCTGATCGACCCGTGGCCCCCTCCATGCAAAAAGGCTCACAGAAAGCACAGACATTTCTGCGTGGACTCTGGACCCCACTTCTCTCTCTCCCACCGACTTCAACTTTCTAGTGCGTGATGTCTACGCGCTTTCTCTGCAGGATAATAATTTGATTCTTTTTAGAAGGTCACGAATAGGTTGTTTTCTAAAAACAAAAATTTCAAAATAACAAAAAAAAAAAAAATTAAAATTTGAAGCGATGTTTCCATTATTTTGAAAAATAAATATAAAAGTCATATATGCAAAAACTCGCAAAGTATGGAAGTTACATTAGTGTTAAAAAATTATAGGTTTAGCATTTTTATTTTAACCAACAATAATGAAAAAATATATCTTTAAAGTGTATACAATTCTTTGGGAATCATATGTCATATTAAAGTTTTTTTTTTAATAAATAAAAAAAATTTCGATGTGAATCTTGTCAGTTCAGATTCTATTAGTGGATAGAGTATTTTTACTGCTCCAATTTTATAATCTTATAGGAATCTAGAGCAGCCGACTCAGTCTCTAACAGATTTTTTTCTATCTGACCCTTCAAGTAAAACTGAATGGGTCAAGTAAAACTGAATCACATCGCTATGTCACATTGAAATTGCTTATTTTTAAATAAGATTTTTTCTTTTTTAATATTGGATGGAGAGATTTAAACTTCAATTATTATTGAAAATAATGATCTTTTATTATTGGGATGTTCTGTAAAACGTATTAAAAATACACATGCACTGGATTTATTTAGCCCTGGTGGATTATATCATATTATTGTTTTATTTTTATTTTTATTTTTGGTAAATGTGTTTAAACAGATTTTACAATTTGAACTGAAAGTAAATACAGGTTATGTGGTAAGTAGACAAAATGTAATTATATCAAATGTAATTTGAAATTTGGTCTAAAGAGGATAGCAATATAGCTCAACATATATTAAGTCGTATTATTGTTGAATACACAGTATAATTTGTGATTCTCCAAAAAAAAGAAATTGTTTTTAAAACAAATTGATCTTTACTTATTTTTACTAAGTAGTATAAAATCTTAGAATTTCTATTTATTTTCATAAATATTTTTTCTGAGAAATAAAAGTAGCTGTACAAGTTATAGAATTGTCCTTTTTGCTCTTCTAAGTTATTCTCTCAACTGGTTTTAAATCTAAAGAGAGAAATTTTCCTTTAAGAAACAAATTCCATTAATAAATGTATTCTAATTCAGATTTCTTATCACTTGAAAGTTAATTTGACCCTTGTATTTATAATTTCCGAAATTGGATATAAAATATTTCCAAATTAATTAAAAAATTATTGTTTTTATATATATCTTATAAATTAAGTTATTGATGGATCAATAAAGATTATATTAAATGGTTTGGTGAAAGTGTGAGAAAAATTGGAATAGCAAATGAAGGTAAGAATATTTTGATGATTAATAAAAATAAGACACCAGATAAAGAAATGTAGCATTTGAACAGTGTGTGTGTGTGTATATATATATGAGAAAAAGGTTGTAATGAAAGAGTATTCGTGTGCGTCCCACAGGTGCTTCTTTAGAGAAAGCCGCTTTTAAGTAATTAATTATCTGTCCATTTTATTACAATAATTGATTTCTTTGAACAGGATGCCATCCGAAAGTAATGAAGTGTCAGCTAAAAAAGAATAGTGGGCCCATGGTAAAATTTATTATCTAACTGAAGTGTATATATATATATATATACACATATAGAAATGCTAGAAACCCCGACGTCGGAATCTTATAAAACACATGCACGTTAAAATTAACGCACTCGTTATTTCATCAAAATGGTGAGTTCAACAACGAAATAGAAAAACCCCATTATTTTGTACAATAACAAAACATATTCTTCTCCGAATCACATTCTCCCTCTGCACCGCTAGTTTTTCCCAAATCACCTTCTCCTCCAATCCTCTTGTAATATGTGAATCTAGTAGCCTCCTTTTCTTTTTTTCTTTTTTTCTATCTCCCTCCCCCAAATATGCCTTGCAAAGCAGGAATATTCCCTCCCCAAGTTGTCTTCTACGACGACGAGCATGTAGATCAACTTCAACTTTGTCCTCAGGTGGGTTCGGGTCCTGACCAAAAGAAATCCCGAATGCTCAATGAAAAGGATTTCAAGAGCTTTCTTCGGAAGCCCGAAAGCGGACGACCAAGAGATGTGAAGGCTTGCAAGCATTAAGGAGATGAGCTCCATTCTTCCGACATATGACAGCAGCTTCCTTTTCTATTTGCTAATTCGGTGATTGAACTTGTCTAAGTGGAGAAGACAATCGGAGAGTCTCAATCTGGTAGATACAAGGGGTAGTCCCTAGTATTTGAGAGGGTAGCTCTTTTGGACTCATACTCATCATGATTACAAAAAAAAAAAAGAAAAGAAAAGAAGACAAACTAAAAGTAGTAAAATTGTAGGGATTAAATATTATCTCCATGAAAATTGACAGTTTGCAGGTGGATTAAAGGGTGCAAGTGGAGCATAAGGTTGAAGAGAAGGAGATGATTGGGAAAATCGAGTCTGATTTTTTTATACTAAACTCACTGTTTTGGATGAAAATAACAAGTGCGTTAATTTTAACGCACATGCGTTTTACAAGGTCCCCAACGTCGGAGTTTTAGCATCTCTGTATATATATATATATATTAGGAATGACAAAATACCACTCAACCAAGTCGTTAACATGATACGGATCCGCATGATTTTCTACGGGTTCGGATTTCTGTTATTAGATTAGATTGTTAATGGATCAATATTTTAATACACGATAACTTAATAAGTTAGTAACAGGTGAACACGTGAAAATACAATAACAATTTATTACTATTCATAAAAATAAAAATTATTTTCTCCTTATAAAATATTAAAAATTATAAAGTGTGCCAAAATATATATGTTATATATTTGTTAATCAAGTGTAGTTTTTATTTATATAGAAAATATGTTATATAATTATATTTGATTTATTTTATCACATGCTTTTATTTGATAAATATATGTGTTTATATTAAATATATAATAAAATAGTATAATATTTTGTTACACGTATTTGTATAAATAAATATATATGTGACATGTAAGACATATATGACATAATGCATTGATCTAATAAATTTTTTATATGCATGTGTATAATCAAATATGTAATGTGACGTATATATAAGACAATTTTATTTATATACATGACATGGCTTTATATACATATATCTATGAATAATATTTATGTGACATATATATCGTACAATTTTATGATATATGTATAACTCACGATACATATGTGACACAAGTTATATATGCGACACATGCTACATATGAAACACATGTAACGCATATTATACATGAGACGCATGTTACATATGTGATTTATATAATAATATCTAAAAATATAAAATTGGTATAATTATACAGGTATTAAATATATTAAGCACTTCATACATATACATTAAACATATATGTAGTTTGTACACATGGATTTTTTTGAAGCAGATGAGTACTATTAATAATGATACTATTGATAATGGATATTATTTGACTAGTTGGTGTATATTTATTATATTAATTTTAAGTTAACTTTGTTATGATTTTATTTTAACTTTATGGTGATTTTTTTTTATAGAACAATTAAAAAATTATTAAAATTGGTCAGTTTATTTAACGGATTAACGAGTTAGATAACGAATTACACAATAATTTAATAAATGAACTTTATTTTATATATTTCAACAGGAAAGCTTAACATGTTAGGTTCCGGTAAAGAAAATTTAATACGAATGCGAAATCACAAGACATAAACACGACACGACACGTTATCATATATATATATATATATATATATATATATATATATATATATATTTAAATGAAAAGGGATCAGATTTCGTTGAGACTCTATTAGTTGATAGAATTTAATGGATAATTTTTTTCTACTATTTCAATTTTATGATTTTACGTATATCTTTTATTATCAACTTAAATACTTGTCTTAATGTCCACATCTCACAAGGTTTAAAAAAAAAATAAAGTTTGAAGGTTGTCCTTCTAATTAAAGCATAAGTTTCTACTACAAGGGTCCAAAATTTATCTTACTATGACATGTTATAAAGGTCGAATTCCAAAATAGATCGAATTAAATTCTATAAAAAAAAAAAAGCAAATCCAATTAATGAATAAATAATATATAACATGGACAGTGCCGGTTTTGGGGTAAGGGCACCAAGGCAGTGGGCTAAGGCCCCATATTACAAAAGCCCTCAAAATTTATATATATATAGAGAGAGAGAGTAAGTATATATAAATATATATAATTATATTATGTATTATATAATAGATATTTTTTTAAAATGTTAAAATGATAGAATATTTTGAAAAGACAAATATTTAATGCTAATTTAATTGTTTTTGAAAAAAATAAATATTATTTTTAGATAATATTGTTTTCTTAAATTTTGGGCCATATTAATTTTCTAACGCTATTTTTTTTCCCCATTCTTCAGCAATTCTCTCTTAATTTTCTTTATTTATTATTTATCTTATATTTTTTATTTTTTTAAATATTGATTTCAAATCAAGTTTTAAAGTTATTGATTGAAAAAAATTTATCAAAATTAAAACTAATCAAATAAGTTTCTCAAAATTAAAACTAATCAAATCTTACTTAAGAACAATTATATCACATGAAAAATTAAATGTACTAACTATGTTATCTATTGAGAATGATTTGTTAGTAAAACTAGAATATAAAAATTTAATTTCTTCCTTTGCATCTCAAAAAGTAAAAAAAATAAATTTTAAATAATTATTTATTATTTATTAATATAAATTTATTTATTTTTAAATATCATATAAAATTTATTAAAAAATTATATATAATTAAAGTCTCGTTTATTTTATTTTTTTTGCCTAAGGTCTCTTTTAGAGTTGAACCGGCCTTGAATATGAGCACTAAATTTGTTGATCAATTTTTAATTACCTTGCGATATGATACAATGTTAATTGTAGAAAAATTAATATAAAGTATGTGCAAGTAAAATTAGTAAAACTATGCAAAACAAAAGAAATTATATTTAAATTTTAACGGGGAAAATTAAATCCTTAAAATTATTATCTACTTTATTTACGATGTGCTCGAGATTAGTCCTGAGAAGCACTCTTACAAAGACCAGTCTAGAAATGGTCTAAGGTGTAAGCCTCTTTTAATATTTTATTGATCTTTAATAATATTTTATTAAAATGCTAATATTACATCTATGTATAATGTTAATATTAAATAACTCATAAACAAGTTCATTACTACTTTACAAAATGCTAGTATTAAATAATCCATAAACATAATTAAAACATCACAATAAAAAAAACAATATAATTCACTATTAGTTCAACATAATAATAAAAAATTGAACCTCAAATAATATAATAAAAAACCCATAAATAATAGTATTTTTATTAGTACAAAATAAATAAATAAATTGTAAAAACAATATAATCCATAAATAATAAAAAAAGCACAAATCAAATAAAAAAGAACAAAAAATTAATTTTTCTGTCAATTCATAAAATATCCAATCAGAATATTTTTTGAGTGTCATTTTCAAAAACCCAATTTTCTTGATTCTAATATTAAGCAATTTAAGCGTCTTAAAATGAATATACTTATCCAAATCTAGGATCTCCTTGATAGCATATCAACAACTATGGTCTTTAGTGTCAATTAAATAAATAGTCTAAACAATTTCATCAATAGTATTTGTGAGCTTGTTTATAACATCTGATTGAGTATTGCTAGTCCTAGATGTGCTTGATTTTCCTTCCAATTCAGTTCTTGAACACTTTCTAGTTGTCGGTGGAAATTGATCAGAATTAATGGGTTATGAGGGTAATGGAGATCTAAAGCACCTAGGAGATAAAGATTAAGTTAAAAGTTCCTCACTATTATTCTGTGTGAATGTTCCTATACTACAATCATATGCCAAGTGATTTAAATCACCTTCTCTATTGTCTTATACCTTAAATATTCTTGCATCACTGTCATCTCTAATCTAATTGAGTATTTTCCAACAACAGTTCCATTTCCAATTGCAATTTTCAAATCTTCATAGTCTGTAAATGTGTCTGTACGAAAACTTTTACATGTAGAATAATACTAGTAAAAAAATAAATAAATGTTAAAATATAAAATATATACACCAATAAATTATTTAATTCTATAAATATATATCATTTTAAATAAAATAAACTCACCTTAAAGTAATCTTCTCATACTTCATTACTAGCAATGAATTTTTTAGTCATGGGTCCCATCCAAACCCATAACTATATTACATAAGATTGCAAAAATTTGTATATCATTTTTTTAAACCATTTCATACAACTTTGATAATGTGCATAAGCTCTTTGACACCCAAGTTTTTAATTAAGAGTGGGAAGAAACCTTTTTTCTACAAGTGTTTTTCTAAATGAGCTATTACTGTCACACCATCCTTGATTGGCTCCATCAACCATGAGTTTTAATCACTCATTGGTTTCTTCCATTGTCCATGATTTATAATTTTTTTCTATAGCTTTTCCCTTCCCTTTTGCATTTCCTTGTTGCATATCTCCCATAATATTAACCTAAGCAGATAATCATTTTGTAAATTTTTTGATTTAAAAAAAAGAAGAGATTTTAAACCTACGGTTTTGCTGATTAGAGTACAAAGTTTTTTGTTTAAACTTTGTCTCTAAGAGATCAAGGTTAATTCCATAACTAGTTTGTTAGGTTATGCATAAAAGTTGGATGAATCTTCTTCTTTTTCTTCTTCTCTAAATTGTGTAACCTAAGAGTATGGATTTTTATATAATTTTGTTTGGCTTTGTATATGAAGAAAATATGAAAAACTTTGGTTTTAAATACTATTTTGACGGTAGACTCCTTTCTCTTGAATCTCTCACACTAGGATATGAAAATGTGACATCATGGTGTAACATGCTGTGATGATGGCCAATACGTCTATCTCAAAGCAGACAAGCGGGTAGTATCAGTCAGGTTGCTTGAACCGTCGTTCATCTGCATAAACTTTCAATACAACAAGTGGTGTTAGTAGGGGCACCGACATTGGTGTTGATGTGTGCCCTCTGATGTCCAAGTAAGTATTTCACCTATGTTTAGTTGTAAACAAAGTCGGATGTAAGCTTAGGTAAAGAAGCGGGTGAATGAAGTAAGACTCAAGGCCACAAAGAAGATCACTTGATATGTGTAAACCTTCCTCTTGCTAGGAAAATGCTCTAGACCCTTAGACCAGAAGGAATGTTGCTCCCTCCTCCTTGCATAAGCTTGGAAATGGAGAAGAAAATACTGAACAATGGAGTGGAAAATCGTCATAAGTCTTCTTCACCTTCTTACCTTCACCTTAAGTATTTCTTGGGAATTCTTGAATGAGCGACACATGTTGAGGGATCAATAAAGGAGATGTTGCCAACTATGTCCTAGTAGTTGGAATAAGATTTGCACCGGTCTTTCTGTCTCTGTCGACCTAGCTGGCCTTTAGTTGACTATCCAGTTGAATGGCAGAGTGTAAGTGCATGAAGAGGCGTCACATGGACATTTCAAACGCATTTTCAAGTGTGGTAGGTGGTGTCCTTGTTTGTGCAAGCTGAATGGTTGGCTTATAATGGATTTTGTGGAGCCTTTTCTTTTCCAAATGCCTTAGGTGCAAAGGCTTTCTATACAACCGGCGTATCCCCTCTATTTTAGGAAAGATTATGCTCATCTGGCTTACTAACACAACTTACAACAATTAATGCCACTGTAGAGAGGTGGGTGAAGGCATTAAATGTCTTGTCCAATGGAAAACTTTCATGTACCTTCCTTCTCTACTTAGGCCAGACAAATGGGTTGACGACCTGGTAGGCTTCTTCATCTCTTGATGGGCTCCAATGTGCTAGTCTTTTTTTGGGGCCCTAAGTTATTACTCATAACAGATGCCCCCTAACCTCTTTATTTCAAGCTGCTTGGAAATCGGAGGCTATAGATTTTTAGATTGAATCGTCTTTTAGGTAGACATTTTCTTGGCTGCTAGTGCCTTGGTTGCATCGGTAAAGCCCAACACTAGGTTGGCTGCACAATCCTAGGTCTAATATGGTAGGCAAACTCGGGACCCCATGTTTACATGTTGTGTTTAGGCGTGGGTGCAGGTCTTTTGACATAGGCAAGCAAATCAGTAGTGCGTAGGGATACGAAGGCCACCTGAGATGCGACATGTGGTCTAATTGCACTAACTGCGCTCGTACTAGTGCATCATCCTAGCTCGTTTTCTATAAGTGCTTGCCATTCATTCGATTGTGCTGTTAAAATTGGACGATTACAATCGTGCCTTGTCAAGATGGTTGCCAATGAACCACAATCTTTGGATGATTTCTTTCCTGCTCTACGACCTAGATTGCTTGCTTTTTTAAACCAAAAACCTTGGTGGGAGGGAACAATACCCTTTTCTGTAACTGCTTGCAACCTCTTCTTCCCTATCTTTTTTTCACCGTTTTTACGTCTTTTCGGTTTCCTCTTCGCTTTCAATATTTTCCTTCCTTTGGTCCCTGCGCACTCGAGATCCATGCCATTTTCTCATACCATTTCCCAACAAGAAAGCAAGTAAGTGTGCTCTTGCCCTTTATTTATCTCCTATATTTATTTCTTTTATTGGTTAGTTGGGTTTTCTAGTTTTGTAATGGCATGGGGTTAGATGCGTTAAGTCAAGTCTGGTTTTCTAGGGGGATAAATAGTTGTGATCTAAGTATTGGACATTAGGGAAGTCGATGAGGGAGAGAGAGTGGGTTTTTAAGGGTTCACATGTGTATTGTGTGTGAGTAGGCATCTTGCCTTCTTGACAGCATATAAATGTACTCCCTTTCTTTATGTTCCTCATACTCTCCTTTTTTTATTTCCATTTCCTTAGTTGGGGGCTAAGCAAGATGATCTTGCCTGGCTCAATGAGGGGGCCTCGATGCGTAAGGGCAGGTTATCTTTTCTGACCGAAGAGGATATAGGAAACATTAAAGAGAAGGTAGGTAGAGGTTTCCTATTAGACCTGAGGAGGATGAGGTGTTGGTAGTTTGCGCCTCTATTCCTGTCCCCCTTAAGCTCATAAATCACTTGTTGAAGGATGTTCTTTTTAACATTTTTTAAGATGAGGTTGTGCGGTTTAAGCTGCTTTGCAAAATTTAAGACAATATACCTTTCAGGAGGCTTAAGAAGAGAGAGGGGCCCTGGATAGGAAAGAGGGGAAGATCCTATGCATATTACCTCATTAGAGGCAGGCTTGCGGTCTTCTATATCTACCATCATTTGTAGGTTCCTTAGCTTTGGTCCCCTTCATCCTCTATATTTAACTAGTAAGGGGTGGCAATCCCTTATAAGTCACATTGTTATGTGGTGTGAGACCTATAGGGAATTTCCTTCTATGGATGCCTTGAGGGGGTTGTTTGACTTACGGTGCATAAGGACTAGCGGGCAATTTTATACCTATATGGATAACTTGGTCCACTGCGATATCCCCTGCATAGGGTTCTCACGTAAGTGGTTGTTTATTAGTGATGACTATAGGGAGTCCTTATGGCAGGCTCCATCTATAAGGTGCCAAGGAGTTTTGTGAAGTCTAAATGGCCTACGCTTCCCATTGCTGATGACCATATGGCTCAGCGAGTGGCCTCTCTGAAGGGATAGGTTGTAAAGTCCACCACCGAGCTGGCTACCAAGGCATGGCTGGTGAATGCCAACCTTTGGTTGCTTCAGGCACCTGCTTATGATGGAGGGTAGCTCATTTGATCCTACGGGTGATCTGCTTAACTGAAACTTTCTTATATTCCCATTTGCCTTATTGTCGCATCTAACCTTGCTTTTCTATCTTTCTTGCAGTGGACCCCTCTGTGGTGGATATTATAAAGAACATCTTTGTTGGGAAGCGGCTTGCCTCTGGACCAGCCTCGGGAAGGATGCTCCCAAATCACAAAAGGTAGGTAGTAGTAGCAGGTTAGCAACACTCTCCAGGTCGACAAGCTCGACTGGGGCTGGAGCTGGGTAAACCCTCTCCAGCAGGGTGACTAGGAGCCAAGCTAACCATGACCTGATGAAGCATTTCTATGCAAAGAGGAGTCAAGGTCCCCTCCTTCGTGCAATACCTGAAGGCCTAGGTTCTCCAATCTCTATTGCTAACTTTGATTTCGGTCCCCAGTTTAAGGCCCAAGTTGACAAGGATGGCATAGAGAAGACGTCGTTAGGTACCTTGAATGCATCCCTTCATGTAAGTATCTTAAATCCCTCCTCATGTTCAAATTAGCTTTTCTTCATCAGTTTCTCTCTTGAGGTCACTTTCCATGTCCTGGTGACTGTTTAACATACTAATGGGTTGAAAGAGGAAAACACAACCCTTAAGAAATCCTACTTGGTCCTTGAGGAAAAATACATAGCCTTGGAACTGTCATTCCACATAGAAAAGAACGAAAGGACTACTGTAGGGGCTAGGGTGGAGGTTGTGGAGCATGGGCTTTCTCAGGTGGATAAGAAATACCAAGGCGCAAAGGCCTCTCTGTAGTCTAAGGAGAAGGATCTGTAGCTGTTGCATGAGACAATCCAAGAGCTATCTACTGAGCTTGCCGACCTGAAAAAGGAGGACAATAACAATGTCTTGTTAGGTTATAGTATTATAAAAAGGGTTGTCATTTAAAAGTTTCCTAATTGCGACATAATTGAACTTGACTACTGAGGAGGCCTAAAAAGGTGCGCATCCTGCCTTTGCCTAGGCTAATGAACTAGTTCAAGCTAAGGCAAGTAGACAGGATGAGCCATGGGTAGGGAATCCCCTTGTGAATGAGCCAATCGTTGATCCCTCTAAAATGGGACCTTCAATAAATGTTCAAGAGGAAGGTGAGATTAGCACGAAAGTAGTAAATATAGCATCAACAGAGAAGGGGGTTGGAGAGGAAGAGAAGAACTGACTCTGCAACTTTTCACCTAGTTTTCTTTTGCATTGTCCTTTGTTTTTTTTTTAGCTTGCAAGAATTTTCATATAGCCCTTTTTTTTTTTTTTATAAATAATTGAACATTGAATGCTTAACATAATTTTCTTATTAGCATAATTATTTTTTAGCATTGAACATTGAACATAGATAGTTAGCTTGGATCACGTAGGTAGCATCCTCTCCTTCTCCCCATTCTCTCTTTGCCCGAATGAGTGGAGAGGAAGTGAGAAGGCCTTCCTCTCGAAAAGGGGTTTTATACACAATATTCCTTGAGGGTAGGATTTTTTAAGGGGTAGTCTTTCTTTGAGTGTTTTCAGAGGTGTAACACTTGGCTGACTCAGGTTTTTAGGTCACTATCTACCTAGTAAACTCCAAAAAGTCTTCTCACGTTATGAGTGTACACCTAGTACATAGTCTATCTAGCTACCAACTGCCCCCTGATAGAAGTTGAGACCTCTTCTTTATTGGATTCCTTCAGGCTAGGGTGCCCATCAGCTATGCCTACTTAAGTCCAAGATCCTCAAGGCTCCTCTACAGTCTCAGCTTACCCACCTCCATAATGATGGTGGGGAACGAAACACTTTCCAGTCGATGCTGGGTCCACCTTGGCTACCCATTGAAGAAGTGAGGCTCGTCAACCTACCCCTTCAAATTCTAGTCCACAAGGGAAACCTAAGTCTTGCTAAGAGGCCTGCATCCTGTAGTAAGTCGAGGATTGACCTCGTATTGGATGCAGCTTTGAGACGAGCTATGTCAGTTTACAATGCCCCTCGCAAGTGCTATCCTCAAAGGAATTATAAAGGAAAATGCTTTCAACTATCCATGTGATGCCTACCTAACTACTTTTTTCAAGCAGATAAATCAGATGTGGACTGCCGGACCTAGCTGCCTTTATTGGATAACTTAACAAAATATAATGATTAAAATGGTATTCTTCGTTGATTCACATAAAAGGTGTTGGGTTTTACAGCTTCAGCTTATAAAACAATCAAAGTAAAAGTACAACTTGAGAATTTACTTCCCTTGTCTAAGTTGAAATCTCTAAAGATAGTAAATCTTAAGGTGCTTAACATTCCAAAAGTATGACTGAGGATTTTTGAACATGTCCACTAGCTCATAAGTTCAGGCCTGAGGATGCCGATCACATTGTATTGTTCCTCCCAGGTAGGGGCCAGGGTGTCGGGATCCTGTTCTTTCATGTTAAGTACTACTCTCCTAAAGACCAAGTCACTTGGCTTAAATGCGTGGGGTCTCACCCTGGAGTTGTAAAACTTTGTCACATGTTACTGGTAGGCCGTGTTCTGAAGTTGGACTTTGTCTTTTCTTTCCTCAATCATGTCAAGCTTCATATGTAGGTGTGTCTTATTTTCCTAAAGTTGACAATACTGCATCTTATATGGAGGTAAAGTGGATTCCACGAGGATGACTACCTCACTACCGAAAGAAAGAATGGCGTCTCTCCAATCGAACTTCTAGTTGTCATTCGGAATGGCAACTCATGGTAGCTTGTCCACCCAAACAACCTTGAGGCGAACTAGCTTTTTCTTCAAGTTGAGCTTGATTATCTTGTTCACGGCCTCAACTTGCCTATTGGCTAGTGGGTGATGAGGTGAGAAGAAATAATTCTTGATCCCAAACTTTGAACATATCCTCCTATAATTTGTATTATCGGATTGCTTATCGTTGTCTGTTACTATAGCATAAGGGACTTTGAATTTGCAAATGATTGACTTGAAGATGAAGTTGGTAGTATTAGCCTCTGTAATCTTGGCTATGGTTTTGCTTCTGCCCATTTAGTGAAACAATCGATGGCCACAACTACGTATCTCATCTGTGACCTGCCTAGGGGGAACGATTCAACAATATCTACCCCTCATTGGGCAAAAGGCCACAAGCTTTGTACAAAAGTGAGGTTATGAGGTGGCTGGTGTACCAAAGTGAACTGATTGACAAATCTCTAGCACTTGTCACATGTCCATGTGTACTCACATCCGTCTCTTGGTAGGTTGGGTCAGTAGTAACCCTGCCTTATCACCTTATAAGATAACAACATGTCTGCTACATGATTTATGCATACCCCTTTATGTATCTCTTGTAAAACTTGTTTTGATTCTTCTCCGCCTAGGCAGCACAAGTAAGACAGTGAATAACCTTTTTTATACAAGACCTCGTTAACCGAGGCAGGTTACCATAACACAGGTAACTGATAATAGGCCCCATCTAGGTTGGCTTTTCTCTTAAAATGATGGGGAAAGTTTCATGTTGCGGAAGGTTGATACTCGGGGCTTCTAGATATTTCACTGATATGGACCTTATCAATGGGGTAAGTAGTTAACTTGGCTAAGGAATCTGCGTCAGTATTTTCAAACCGGGGGATTTGGGTGATTGTCCATTCATCCATTTTGAAGCATTTTCAAACATGGCGAGACATTTTGAAGCGGAACTTAGACACAATCTTTACAAGGCTATTGCCGTGTTGTGACTTGATATCGATGAGGTGTTACAAAGGGCGCAATTTATATCCAAGGATGATCCTATGACTGAAATCAATGTGGTAGAAAAGGTTGTGACTATATGGAGTTATAACAAGAGAAAGAATCAATGGCGCAAAGACTAAGAAAAGAAATATAAGAAATATGAGGGGAAGAAGGATATACCTATTTGCGCAACATATGGAAAGCAGCATTTTAATGTATATTATAGGAAAATCAATGCATGCTTTAAATGTTGGAGGATTGGACACATGTATCATGATCGCCCTAAGGTTCCAAAGGAGCAGAAGTCAATGCATGGAAGAGTTTGTGCGTTAACTAGAAGTGATGTAAAAAAAGACTCATATGTTGTAGCTAGAACGGTTAATATAATTAATCACAAAGCTTATACTTTATTTGATTCGGACTCTACACATTCTTTCATGTCTACCCTTTTATATCCAATACGACTGTTACACCTTCAAGTTTAAAAGTTGACTTATTTGTGGCAACAACATCTGGTGTTAGTATGGGTGCTGATTCTATAATTGAGTCTTGTGAGATTTACCTTGAAAACAACAGAATAAGCATGGATTTGATTGTGCTTAACATGTATGACTTTGATATTATCTTTGGTATTAATATGAGAATATAGCATAAATTTTATGTAAAGAGAAACAAGTTCTCTTCAACCCATTGCATGGACATTTCTTTGAATTTGAGGGTGCAAAAGTTATGCCTTTACCTTAAATGATTTCGGCAATGCAAGCACAAAAGTGTTTGCAAGGTGACTGTCAAGGCTTTTTAATTAATGCATTTAACATGAATTTGAATACTCAAAAACCTTATCACATCAAGGTTGTTAATGAGTTGTTTGGATGTGCCACCTGATCGAGAAGTGGAGTTCATCATTGATGTGATACTAAGAATTGCACATATTTCTAAGGCACCCTATCGAATGACACCCATTGTGTTGAAAGAGCTAAAGAAGTAACCATAAGAACTCTTGGAGAGAGGCTTTATTTGACAAACTATGTTACTGTGGAAAGCACCAGTTTTGTTCATAAAAAAGAAGGATGGATCGATACAAATGTGCATAGATTATAGAGAATTGAATCGTGTGACGATTAAGAATAAATATCCTTTACCAAGAATTAAGAATTTATTTGATCAACTATAAGGAGCTAGTGTATTCTAGAAGATATATTTTCGATCAAGATACCATCAATTGAAGATAATAGAAGCAAAATTCCTAAAAGTGCATTTAAAATAAGGTAACGTCACTACAAGTTTTGGGTCATGCTGTTTGGTTTGACTAATCCACCCGTCGCTTTTATGGACTTGATAAATCGAGTGTTAAATGATTGGTTGGACAAGTTTGTTATTGTCTTTATTGATGACATACTAGTTTACTCTAAGAACGTCGAGGATCACAAGGAGCATTTGAATGCCATTCTACAAAGACTGTGAGAAGGAACTTTATGCAATTCATGAATTGTGAATTTTGGCTTAAAAAGATTTTCTTTTTAAGACATGTGGTATTTAAAGAAGGAATACAAGTTGATCTAAGCAAGATAGCTGTTGTACAAAAATAGAAAAGCCCTACAAATGTAGGAGAAGTCCAAAGTTTTATAGGTTTGGTCGGTTACTATAGAAAGGTTGTAGAAATTTTTCAAAAGATTGTTGCACCATTGACGCAATTGATGAAAAAGAATGTGAAGTTCGTGTGGACTGAAGATTGTGAAAAAAGTTTTTTAGAACTTAAGGAGAAGCTAAACTTTGGCACCCGTACTCACGATACCTAACATTGAAGATAAATCCGTAATATATAATGAAGCATATGAAAAAGGACTTGGTTGCATACTTATGCAAAATGAAAAGGTTGTTGCTTATGCATCATAACAATTGAAGCCGTATGAACGCAACTATCCCACACATGATTTGGAGTTAGCCAATGTTGTGTTTGTATTAAAGGTTTGGAGACACTATCTATATAGTGTAAAGTGCGATACTTATACGGATCATAAAAGTTTGAAACATTTCTTTACACAAAAGCAGTTGAACATAAAATAACGTAGATGGTTGGAGTTGGTGAAGGACTACGATTGCACTATTACTTATCAACCTGAAAAAGCTAATGTAGTTGTTGATGCGTTAAGTAAAAAGTAGGTTAGATTTAGTGATAATTTAATTACTACACAACCACATATTTTGTAAGACTTAAGAAGAATGGATACTGATTAGGGAACTAATCAATATTCATACATGTTGTCTACACTCAAGGTACAACTGTCAATCATTGACAAGATTAACGAATAGCAAGGAAGTGATGCAAGCTTAAAGAGGATCATAGAAGAAGTCGTACAAGGGAAAAGACCCAAGTTTAATCTCATAAGGGATGAAACTTTAAGGTTTGGAAGTCATCTTTATGTACCTAACACCGTGGCCATTAAAAGGGAGATTATGGTGAAAGCTCATTTTACACTATATATGGTACATCCTAGAGCTACCAAGATGTACAAAGATATCACCAAGATATATTGGTGGAATGGAATAAAATACATAGCATGTTTCGTGGAGTAATGTCTAAAGTGTTAATAGGTGAAGATTAAACATCAAAGACCATCCGATATGTTTAAACCATTAATGATTCCTGAATGGAAGATGAAAAATATCGCCATAGATATTATAGTGGGATTACCATTGTCACAATATGGTAATGACATGATATGGATAATAGTAGACTGACTCACAAAATTGGCTCACTTTTTACCTATGCACATAACACATTCTATTGAAAAGTTGACATAACTTTATATGGAGGAGATCAAAAGACTACATAGAGTACTTGTTATAATTGTGGTTGATCGTGATTCGAGGTTTACATCATTATTTTGGAAGAAGTTTACACAAGGCTATGAGAATGAGGTTGAACTTTAGTATTGTTTTTCACTTCGAACTGATGAATAATCTGAAAGAACAATTTAAACTCCTAAAGACATGTTACACGTGTGTATGTTGGATTACCAAGGAAATTGGGAAAAGTACACATCACTTGTGGAGTTTGCATATAACAATAGTTTTCATGCAACTATTCGTATGACACTGTATAAGGCTTTGTATGGAAGGACATATAGATCTCCAACACATTAGGACGAAGTTGGTGAGAGAAAACTACATGGACCTGAGATTTTATAACAAAGAAGTGAAGTTATAAGTACAGTTCGACAAAGGATGAAGGATGGTCAATATAGACAAAAGAGTTATGCTGATAAATGATGAAACAACTTAAGTTTTGACATAGGAGACAAGGTCTTTTCTAAAGTAGCACCAATGAAATATGTTATGAGATTTAGAAATAATGGAAAGTTAAATCCACGATATATTAAACCTTTCAAAATATTAGAGAAAGTTGGTGAACAAGAACGTGAATAGGAAATGGGATCCAAGTATCCAAATTTATTTAATGGTAAGTAAATAGCTTAGTATATGCAAATTTTGGGGATGAAATTTCTTTTTAAAGAGGTGAATTGTAAAAGCCGCCAATAAATTATTTGTTTAATATATTAAGTATGAAATTTATGTGTTTTTAGGAAAGTTTCTATTTTTGAAAAGTCATCGTAGGTTAAGGTCAACTTTGATTTCGAATTTGGACTAGATGATCCATCGAATCGAGAGGTTTGAGCACTAATAAGGTGAAGTTTATACTTGTGCGCATATATATGTATGCATGTGTGAGTGTGTGTTGTGTTCTAAGAAACGTGAAGTCAAAGAATGTTAGGTATGATGTTAGGTGCCTTATATGATTCAAGGTTCATAAATTTTCATCTTGAGGATGTCAAGTGCAATGTCAGGCACTTGGCATGATGCATAAATGTGGAAGAATTTCACGAGTGTGTGTGACCTCCATTTGTGTAATTTTCAAAAGTATGATTGTTTTATTTATTTAGTTATTTGATTGTGTAAGACTCCTAACCTAACTAATAAATTTATGAAAGTCAAAGATAAACACAAATAATGACTGATATTTTTGCTAATCGGATAGAAAAGTAAAATAGTTAAAAACTAGGGAACTCTCATAGTCTAGTTTTGTAGTCTATAAATATGGAGGCAATAGGAAAGCAAAATTTACAACTTCTTCCATTGAGTGCTGAAAATTTAGATTGATTGACAGATGAGGATTTTCTTTGTTTAAAGCTAAGGTTTGCACAATTTGATTGTGATAATTTAAGATAAGTTCCAGAACTTATTTATGAGGTTATGCATGATATTAGAGTAGGATTTCTTCTTCTTCTCTAAAATTTTAAAACCTATTGATGTAATTTTATGTGATTTCTTGGTTTTGCATTTGATGAAAAATTTGACATGTATATCACATGTATATATAGAACCACATAAAATCACATGCATATATATTAGATTGAATTTCTATGATTTTATGAATTGAACCTTAAAATCCTAATTGGCCGTAGTATACATGTAAATTGTTTAAAGTATGGGTGATTATAGGGGCCGAAAACTTCAAAGTTGGTATTTGCTCATGCTTGCTTGATCTACAAGGAAGTTAATTGATTTTGGATTTACATGTGAAATCCGAATATGTATATAATGTATATATGATGATTTGACTTGTATACATGACATTAAACATGCTTGGATATGGTCTTAAAGTTGTTGCACCTTGGTTTTAAAATTAAAGTTCAAGTTGCATTGATATAAGTATGTTTGCATACGAGCATGAATACGAAAAGTTTGGTTTTGCCTTATGCATGTTTTAGTTTTAAAAGAAATTATTCAAAAGAATAATTCCAACCTTTGTAAAGTAAAGTTGAGTTTTGATATGACCATGTATAGGCATTAATGTGTATATGTCTGAAGATTATGATATGTGATATCGAAAATCCACATAGGGGAAGGCTTGAGTTTAGTTGGATTCTTCAAGTAAGATAATTTACATGAGCACATATAGATGCATTTGTATATATGAGAGGACTCATTAATGATCACAATGAGGGATACGCTATTGCTTTTCATGGAAGTATGTAGTATCGGTTTTTCTTATGTGGCTAGGATGCAAGTTGTCCTTTAAACCCCACTTATGCTCCTATTCCTTTTTGTGGTGAATGTTTCTTGGAATATGTTGCTTGAACTATTTAAGAAACTTTAATATGGATTACCGATGGGTATTACTCCTAGTTTACTTTGTTTCTATGGAATTTGTTTGCTCATGATATGAAAAGTCCTACCCTAAGAATGTTTTCAAAACTAAAATAAAATGTTTTGGTTTGAAAAAGGGAATCATTATTTCGAAACACAAGTATGCATGAGTTTGATATGGAAAACTAGATATGGACATGAATTTTTTAATTTGAATACACATTTGCATACCATGGTGCATTCGTATTTGCATGTGCAACTTGTCAAGTGACTCGTCACTTACTCTTTATGTTTAAATATGTGTATGTAATAAAATTAATACTTGAACATGATGATGTGAATTTTGGAGTGCGCAATGAGTGTCTTGGTGTGGCAATGGGCATGATTAGGAGTAGATTTGCTCCTGCTATGTTTTAAATTTTAGACAATGTTAAATAATTACTTTTCCTTTATATATAGGTATTATTAGATAAATGATTTATGTTTGTTATTTATCCTAATTAATCTTATGCCATGGCTAAAATTTATGATTTATATTTGACCTTTAAGATTTAGTCATTTTACTAAGGATCCAAATTAAAGGAAATTAAAGGTTTATTGGTAGAATTTTGTAACTTGTCTAAAAAGGAAAAAAAAAGAAAAGAGTGCATTTTTATGTAAAGTCGAAAATATTTGATCTTTTCCTACATGTATTTAATTAAAGTAGCATCTCTTAGATTGAATCCTTGATGTTTGGTTAAGGAATGTTACAGATGCAGTTATCTAAGGATGTTTTAGTGCTTTGAAATGCTTTCCTTCAGAGATCCTAATTGTAATTCAAAATTTCGAAGTATCCGGATCTACAACCTCCTTACTTGATGACAAGCCAAGTTTAAACAGCAGCTTGACACCTCCCTCGGGTTCTTTGTGTTGTTTGTAGTAAGCTAAGTTGGAAAGGCTTTCATACTAGGAAATTCTCATTCTATCACGGATGCAAAAGGTACCTAATAGCAAATATAAAAACACAACAATAGTATAACCTTTCACATAGCCAAAAAAGTATTTTTCATGTAACAGTTTCATAATAGCATTATTATCACCAATCCCATAACATAATAATCCACAATTCAACAATAATAACAACTCAATTCATAAGTAAGGAAAAAGAAGCTTTCAAGTTGATATTATTTATAAGAAGAAAAGCTATAACCTCTAAGTTAGTAATCTGCAAGCTAATGATTTTAAGTAAAAAATGAAACATAAACACTAAGTATTTCTTAAGACAAACATATGAAAAATCCTTTTTGAACTTTAATCTAAAATCAAAGACAACAAATAGCCTTAGCTTCTAGGAAATAAAACTTTTAGAATAAAAAAAAGTCTTCTCATGAAAACTATGAAAACAATAGTAAGAAAAGAATAAAAGAGAACTTTTTAAAAAAAAAATTCAAGAGAATCCTTTTTTCAAACAGCCATTAAAACTTTAAAAACCTTTTGCAAAGACATTTTTATGCACATATGCTCTCAAAAACATGATTATCTCCCCTTTTAAAACTTTACACATATAGGCATTTACAGAGGAAAAAACAATAGGAATGGAAGATAAAAGAGATATTTTGCTCACCAAACTCTAGAAAACTCAAAGACAAAGAGCACAACTCCCTTTTATGGTCGGAAATCTCCTTTATTCCCTTAATAATTTTGGATGTACTCCTTTTAAGATTAATACCCAAAAAAATCTAAATGTTTTCTCGAAGGCTTTACTCCAACACAACTTTTCACTTGGACAGAAGCAATGATGGCTCCTAAAGATATCTTCTACATGCACATAAAGATGATGACCTCCAAAAGATCCTCACTTGGTGTGTAGATGGTGGCCTCCAAAAATAAAGCTTGATGGTACTTTTGGGATGCTTTGTCTTCAAGCCTTGCCATTTTTTGTAAAAACATATGGGTGTTTCTAGTAGAAAGAAGGAAAGAAACAAAAACGGAAGAAAGAATGAAGTGAGAAGATAAAGAAAATGAAGAGAAAAATGGTCATGATAGGTGGTTTGGGTTTTAATATGATGGGTAAAGGAAGGGTTGTCGTTTAAGTCAAACAAGTCTTCAAAGCACACTTCCTTTAAGAAAAGATCCAGAGATATTTGTGTTGAAAATTAATCAAAAGCGAAGTTATTCAAAGAGAAGTACATCTGGAGAAAAGTACATTTAGAGAAAATTCTCCAAAGAGAGATTTTTCTTTGAACAAGAAAATTAGGGCAACACTCTTTTTAGATAAAAAAAAGAAAGCCTTCGGAAAAGGTAAAACTTAGCTTAAAATCATAATAGATATACTTTTGTAATAAAGCTAAGTAAAATAATATAAAAGAGAGAAGATGAAGTCAAAATCAAATAAAAATATTTTCCTCTTAACTTTTTAGTGGGCATGAAAATTAATAAAAAAAAATATTTAGGGCTTTGCAAATTTTAAGGCCCCAATTATATGGGTTTGAAACATAAATAAATAAGCTCCAAAATAAAAACAATTAAACAATTTAAGCCCAATTAATATATGATGATGACTTATAAAATTCCTAACCTATAAGTTTAGAATAATCTATTTAAATTAGTGGGCTCAAAAACTTCCAGGAGGCTAGTTCAGTATAAATAAATTACTCTAAACCCTAATTTATGGCCTTTGTACCAACCAAACTATACGCTATTAAAAAACCCATAGAATGGTATGAGCTCATTTTCTTGTTAAAGTTAGTCTATAAGTGCCTTGTTAAAAAAGCCATAGAATAGTTTGAGCTCATTTTATTGCTAAAGTTAGTCTATAAGTGCCATATGGATCTAGTGGGCAACTAATTCTACACCATTCATTAACACTTATAATTTTGAAAAGTCCTACATAATATGTGTTTTGAACCAAAATATATATTTTGGTTTGGAAAAGAGGATTATTCAATCGAAATACAAGTATGCATGAATTTTTGAATTGTACATGGATTTTTAAATTTGACTACCCATACTTACATTCCATTGTGCATTTTCATATTGTATGTGGACTTTGTTAAGAAATTTGTCACTCACTCTTTATTGTTTGAATGTATAAAGGTAATAAAGCTAATACTTGAGAATGGTGGCGTGGACTTAGAAATGTGTGATGATGTGTTTTAGTATGGCAATGGGCATGATTAGAATTTGTTTTGTTGAGACATTGTTACTTAGGAGTTTTCTTTTAAATGTGAGTAATTTGATATGGTTGTCTTAGAGATTTAAAATCTTTAATTATTGCCCTAAGGTTTTATCAATGCATAGGGTTATTGAATTTGTTTCTTTAAATCTCTAAACTATGTTATAGCCAAATTTTATGTTCATTGTGGTATTTGTAATTTGGTTATACTATTTGTTAGGATCCAAAGTAAAGGAAAATAAAAAGTTAATATGTAGTAACTTGTCTAAAAAGAAAAGGAAAAAAAAAAACAAAAAAAAGGTACATTATTTGCATTGTTGAAAATTATATGATCTTTTCTTCTTGTATATTTATAAATTTAACATCTATTAGATTGAATCATTGAAGTTTGATTAGGAGGAATTACAACTATTTTCACAATCCATAAAGCTCATGATCCAACTAAATTGTGGCCACAACAAAATACATGGCTATCAAATAAATCATAGGGTTTTTTGATGTCATCTCCAGGTCCAATAGCATTTGAATTTTTTTAAAAATAATTATTTTATTCCAAATTTACAATAGTACCTTTAGATAATGGATTATTTTTTTAGCCTTATTTTTTATAATAGACCAAAATATTTTTTTAGCTATATATTTAAATTTTTTAGATAATTATATAAAAAAATAGATTGGAATAAAAAAAATCATTATAAACTTTTATAAAAATTGAAAAGTTTATAAAAATTAATTTTTTTAAAAAAAATTTTAAAAAAATCTTTCGTCGCTAAAAGTTTTATCGCTAAAGTTGACGAAGTCCTTCGTCAACAACAAATTCCTTCGTTGCTAAAACTGATAAAGTTCTTCGTCGACAAGAAAGGAATTCATCGCTAAAAGTTTCATTGCTGACGAAGTACTTCGTTAGCTTTAGCGACGAAACTTTTAGCAACAAAGGATTTTTTAATTTTTTTAAAAAAAATTGAATTTTTATAAACTTTTCAATTTTCATCAAAGTTTATTATGATTTTTTTATTCCAATCTATTTTTTTTTGTATAATTATCTAAAAATTTCATTTCAGCGACGCTGACGAAGAACTTCGTCAGCTTTAGCGACGAAGGATTTCTTTTATTTTTTTTTAAAAAAAATTTAATTTTTATAAGCTTTTCAATTTTCATGAAAGTTTATTATGATTTTTTTAGTATAATTATTTAAAAATTTCAAATATATAGCTAAAAAAATATTTTGATGAATTATAAAAATAAAGTTAAAACATTAAATAAATTTGTGGAAGACTGAATAGAAAGAAAATATAAGAAACTTACAATTATTTAAGGGTATATTCGACTTTTCATTTAAAATTTGGCCAAAATAATAATTTTGAGAGAAAGTGGTCAAAAAAATTCAAATGGGTCTCAAGATGTGATATGACATCAAAAAACCCTAAATCATATCTTAGAAAAGTTTACTTCTTTCATCCCAATCTAACATCCTCACCTCCACATCTATTAAACATGGCCAAACGTCAGGATTATAATTATATTAATATTTTTAATATTTTATGAAAAAAGCGGATATAAATAAGAACAAGTATATAAAATGTAACATTATTCTTCCTTTTTCCATTAAGGAATCAAATTCCAAATACATATGTAAAGATTTTAGTTTTCCATCTCATTCACTTTCTTAATGGTTAAAATAATGAAAGTTAGAATACTAAAATATGGTGTCAAATGCAGCAAAATTGTGGAATAACCAATCAGAATTAGATTCATTCACCTACATTAATTTGTAAACAAAGTTCATATTCATAGAACTTGCACAACACCACAGCATAATCATTAGAGTCATGAAATTAACATCGTAATACCTACTTTTGTTTGCAGAAGTTTTTGCGGACACGAAAATTAGTAAGTTATTTATTTATTTGACAATAGAAAATTAGTAAGTATTAGAAGTGAAATTAATTGTTAACAGTAATCTTGTAGGTCATACAAAATTTTAAAATAATGTTTTGTATCACAGCTAATGCAGATTTATAATCCACGTGGCACAATCCTATTGGGCTGACAAGTCCAATACAACCAATTAATCAAAGTACGCCATGGCCATGTACTCCATTTTCTTAATTATTATTTTTAATTTTATATTGTATGGTACGGAAATTCAAATTAGAATTGTTAAGTGTAGAAACAATGCCTTTGCATCATATTGTCCCTGCAGATTACAAATACTAAGGTAGTAATAATATTTTTTTTTTATTTTTTTTGAAAATAAAAGATTATTTAAATCCAAAACATAAACCATGACCCCCTCGCGAACTAGAGAAGAGTCATGAGATGTAATTGTACAATCTTATTTTATTAAGGAATAAGGACAAGTTGTGGATAATTGCTTGTGTCAATTTCCCAACCACCACAAAATAACAAGTCTAATTACATTAATAACAGAACCCCACCCCATTCATGAAACTTTGGTGTTGATGATTAAACTTATCTTCAAAATTATTAAAAAATACTTTAAGATGTATATTAATTTATAATTAGAAGCTAATGTGCAATGCTATTCATTTCAACTTTTTTTTAAAAAAAATTTTAATCTTTTATACAATATGTGTATAAAAATCAAATTATTAATTTAATAAATGCTCGAAGAGCTTAAGTAACTTGAGCTCACATTGCAATGAATCTAATCGACCTACAGTCAAATTTTATTCAATAAGTAGAATCAATCTTGAGCAATGTATTTACAAATTTAAATTGAGTTTGAGGACTACTAAAATTATACAAGCCCAGCTTGAGCTCTAATAGTTCTTATTTATACACCTAGTTCACACCTTGATCTATAAGCATGTTGAGTTGTTTTACTTTTCGTATTATTCTATTTCTTTCATGATATGGATCGTAGATGGATAAGATCGAGTTAATGGTATTTTACAATAATAATAATAATAATAATAATAATAATAATAATTTTTGCTGAAAAACGGGTTAAAGTCTTACTTTTGCTCTAAAGAGTATTTTAGGTACTTAAGAACCTGAAAACAAAGAAGAAGGTCAAAACCTTGAGGGCACCGATATTCTACCGGTCAAAGGAGTGCACTCCGACACTCAAGTTAGTAATCAGATCTTGAAAATAATATAGCATAGTTTTTGTAAGGTTAGAGAGTAACTTACCTAAGCCGGGGTGTCTTTGGAGTATTTATAGGAGAAGAGTGAGGTTTTTCTTGTATCTCACGTTCCACTAATCCACCACTCATAACCACTAGAGAAAGTGGAATTGTGGGTCAGTTAGGCTCCTTGTGAGTAAATAAGTGGGAGGAGTACCTTGCAGGATCTGAGAGTTATTTTCTCCACAGCATCTTGAAATCCAGTTTAATGGATGAGTACGCTAGTTAAAAAAAGTCACCAATTCTAGTTTTATATCTGGGTTCTGTGGTTGGGTTTTGTACCTGGTTCTAAATCTGGATTAGAGAATCTCAAGCTTCTATCAATTGATACTAATTTGGGCTTTTACAAATGGCATTTTTAACTTGGACTTCTGTAAATGGGCTTAATTTAAGAGCCCTATAACACTTATCCCCTAGCTATATAATTTTAAAATTATATAGCTTAAATAGGAAAGTATGAATTTTGGTAGAATTTAAACCTATAAAACCCTTAATATAAAGATCTTTCTCTTCATCTTGGTCTAACATCATTTCTCTAAATCATAGAGGGCTTTCAAACTTCAATTTAGAAGACTCAGAGAATAAGAGGTATGAGTAATTCTTTCTCCCTTTTTAATCTAGTTTTCAATATTGCATGCATTCTAGCAAGAATATTTAGATTAGGAGGGACTTTCAAACATGTAGAAAATAGGCATTTTTAGAACTACACACCTATGTTCTAATAATGTAAAATTTTCATGAACACATATGATAAAAGGGATTGAAACCATAAGAATGCATGCACCAGTGCATCATAGTGTGTGCTCAATGCTAGCATTGCCCATTGGGCAGGGCGCCATGCACGGCTGTGCACCCATGGGTCAGGGTACCTCGGTCAGTTGCGCACCCGCTAGCCCAAGGGTAAGGCTCTTCTTACACCTGCGCGCCTGAGTACCCAGGAGTAGGGCCATGCCAAACGCCTATAGGGCAAGGCACTTGCTACGAACCTACCCACCATGCCGCACAACCCAAGGTGTACCCGTGCTGGGGTTTTGGTTCGTGCCTAAGTGTTGAGGCCCGCATCCATTATGGGCATAAAGCCTGGCACTAAGCCATGCCCCCCTGTGCACTAGTTTTCTTTACTAGGTTTATTTTTTAGGAATGTGTTAGTATACTAGAAGGTTTTGCTAGTTTTGTTCTTTTTTATTTTCCTTTGAGTTCCTTCTAGTTGTACTAACACTTCTTCCTTGTGTAGGCATGTTTAACAGCTCATCCAGCGGTAAAGAGGTTTATAAGTATAGAAGTAGTGATGTTGAGTATTCGGATGATACCAGTGATGGTGAATCCACACAAGATGTAAATAGTGAGGACGGTTCCACCCAAAACATAAGATGTGATCTTCAAGGTATTGAGGGCTTTGCGATTTCTAATACCAAGTCCTTTGTCAAGACTATAGAGCAACTTAGGAGATTTTTACTTCCCCTTGGTATGAACTTTAGTATTGCCTTTCAAGTGCCTAATAGAGATAATGACCTTAATAGACCTAAGGCGGGGGAAGCAGCCTTTGATATTGCTTTCTTTGAGTATGGGTTACGTCATCCACTCCTTCCTGTGTTTCAAAAGATTCTTTAAAAGTGGGGACTAGTACCTAGGTAGTTAAACCCTAATTCATGAAGATCTTTGGTGTGCTGTTATATTTTGTGGAAGGAGTTAGGGATGAGCTTAACAGCCGAGGAGTTCATGTACATCCATCTAAGAAAGATACTAAGATAGGTAGATTTTAAACCAATGGATGACACTACGTCTCCTCAAGGAAAGGAAAAAATGTTATTGTAGAGGATCATAACTCTAACAAGGGTGAAAGAATAAGTGCTTTTTAGCAACAAGGAATTAGGAAGTGCCTACTGATGAACCTCAATCATTTCTATTCTCCACACATTATAGAACATTAGGTCTTCAAATGTATTTTTTTTTTAACTAACTTTTCTATTCCGCAAGTAACTTGCGTTTCAGGGAGGTGAGCTTAGGGTTACATAGCCACATTGAATTTTTCAAGAGTCAATCAGCTGCCAACAGGAGCTATAAAAACCTATAGCAGAAGGTTGCCACATACTTTTCTTGTGAGGACTTGTTTGGTGAAGGTTAGTATACTTTACTTTCTTATTTTCTTGAAGCGTTTATACTAAAATGCTGAACTAATCGTCTTAACTTGTGTAGGAAATTCAACTCAACCCACCTTGACTATGGAAGGAATGAAGAAGTAGTTAGGTGAGATGAGGAAGAGCGGGGCAAGTTAGAAAAGTGGGAACGATGGATCAGAAGGTTCCCAAAGCAAGAAAAGCAAGTCTTCATAACTATCTTTACCTCCTCTAACCCCATCATCATTCCCTTCTAGATCTCTTATCCTTATGAGGTCATCTGCTACCTCTAGGTTGCCTGTTTCAAGTTCTTCCCATACTCAGCTACTAGACTCCTCAACTCGTTTAGGTTCTTCCGTTAGGCTAGATTTAGGTTCTTTCTTTGGGTTGCTACTTAATTGCCAAGCTTTGGTTCACCTGCTCTTACCACTCAACTATCTTCTTTAAATATTCCCGCAGCCAAGACCTCAGAGGGTTCCTCTTCCTTTAACTTTATGTCTATTCCTCCTAAGCCATCATATTTTGTCAGGTGTTTGACGAAGATACTTTCTCCTACAGTGATCAATGAGATGGAAGTCATTCCTTCTGATGTTCAAGTTTCATTGCTCACCACCTTAAGGGCGAAGATAAGACCAATAATCTTTGTGTATTTATTTATTATTCTCATTTTTTTAAAACCCGTCTCCTTTTTTAGATAGAGTATATGACTTTGAGGCAATAGGCCATCATGGCTCAGTTGCATTCGGAGGCCATTGATATGAGGTAAGGGATGATGGATCAGAGGATGATCATCAATGAGCATGAGGAGAAGGCAAGGCATATGAATATTGAAGGCAAGCTTAATTAGGATACTATTCAGAAGTTGTAGGATAGCCTACCCAGAACAAAAGCAAGGATTAAGGAATTAAAGGTTGACACGATACAGTCAGAGGCGGTGAACAATAAGAAGGTTAAGGAATTGGAAGACACACCGTGACACAGCTAGAGGAGAAGAGTGTCAAAGCCACTTAGAAGCTTGGAGTTTGAAGTCTTCAACTAATGAAACTATTAAGACTGAGGGTGTGCAGCAGCTAAGTGCATGCCTTAGAGTCAGATTGAGCACAAGTATACTAATCATGACCTATCATGAGGTGTATGAAGTCGACACAATGGAGGCTAATGCATAAGATGCTTCTGCAGGAGGTACTAGTGGTGCGGAGGGTGCCAGTACAAAAGATACTACAGTCAAGTAATTATTTCTATAGAGTTTTTCAAACTCCATTTATTACATTTTAGAGTTTATCAAACTCCATAGTAGCTACTTTGTATAGAGCCTTTTACACTCCATTTATTATGTTACAGAGTTTATAGAACTTTACTTTTTTTTTACTTTGAGATTTTGTAATCTATCTGCTTTTATATTTACTTGCTTTATACTGTTATAAATAATTATTTCCCCAAAGTTAAGGTATATATTGCCCCCAGTTGCTTTTCTACATTATGTGGATAAAGAACTAAGTTATTGAAGCAAAAAATCTTTTTATTGATCTGAAAATTTAAATTACAATGCTTGTGAGTGTAACATCTTACTATTAGTACTCACTTTTAAGGAAATAGAAAACACAATGTATTCAATGTCATAGACTATTTACATATAGTAGGTATGAGTTTCATTAATAGTACTTGCATAGGTGCTCTGCGTTCCGTGGGTGGGGCAGTAATTTTCCATTCATTTCTTCTAGTTGATAGGTTCCTGAACAAAGGATCCTAGTCACCTTGTATGGTCCTTCCTAATTAGGACCTAAAAGGCTAGTTCCAACTTTCTCCATGTTGATCATTACTTTTTGTAAGACCAAGTCACAGATTTGGAAGAGCTAGTATTTAAGATTTGGAAGAGCTGATATTTTACTCTGGAGTTATAATATTTGGCCACCTTTTACTAGTATGCAGCAACTCTTAGTATTGTACTATTCCGCAGTTCTTCGATCGGATCAAAGCTGATTTTAATGTTTTCATTATTTTGTTTTGACTCAAAGTGGGTCCTTCTGTAACTTGGCATCCTACCTCAATAGTTATCATTACCTCTACCCCATACGCCAAGGAGAATAGGGTCTCCCCTATTCAAGTTCTTGTGGTCGTTCTATATGCCTGGAGCACGAAAGGAAGCTCTTTTACCCTTGCTCCTTTCAGTTTATCCAACTTCACCTTGAGATTATCTTTAATGATCTTATTTATTATTTACACCTATCCATTAGTTGTGGATATGCTAGTGAGGAAAATGTGTTTATAATTTTGAGAGTTGAACAGAACTTTGAAAACTTTTAGTTATCAAATTTTCTTCCATTATCCATTATTATTGTGTGGGGGATAAACCTGCAAACAATAGATTTTCATATGAAGTTGGTGGTTTTATACTTCGTGATGGTTGCCAATGGTTCTTCTACCTATTTAGTGAAGTAATCAACAGCTAAAATAACAAATTTGAACCTTCCTTTCCTGGTTGATAGTGGCCTTATGATATCGACTCCCCATTGAGCAAAAGGTCATGGGCTTCTTACAATAATGAGCTCCACTAGGGGCTCATGTAGGATAAAAGAGAAACGTTGGCACTTGTCACATTTTCTAACAAAACTGTATGACGTCGTTATGCAAAGTGGGCCAATAATACCCTTATCTGATTACTTTGTATGCCAGCGGTCGTCTGCCAAAATGATTTCTGCAAATGCTTCATGAATCTTTCTTATTACGTCATCTACTTCTTCATCAGTAAGGCATTTCAAATAGGGTGCACTAAAGCCTCTATTGTACAGTACACCACCTAGTAGGGTGAACCTTGTTGACTTGCCCCTTACTCTCTTTGCTTCCAGTTTATCCTTTAGGAGCTCCCCCTCTTTTTGGTATCTTATAATTGGACTCATCTATGAGTCAGCAATGTTGATAGGATATGCTCTCTTTCCTCTTTTTAGGATGTTTGGTTGAGGCTGAAACTCCACCGAAATGATTCTACAGAAATTAGTTCTTAATGTCGAAGTTAAGTGGGCCAAGGAATCTATGTTGGTATTTGCAGACCTTAGGATCTGGGTAATGTAGTATTCTTTAAAATTCTACAGGATCTGCCTGACTTTAGATAAATATGCCGTCATCCTCTCTTTCTTAGTTTGATATATGGAGGTTAACTGATTTACAACTAATTGTGAATCATTGCAAATAACCACCTTTCCTGCTCCTAGCACTGGTGCTAGCCTTAGCCCTACTAGCAAGGCTTCATACTCAGCTTCGTTGTTAAAAGCTAAAAAGCCGAAATGAAAAGCTTACTCAATCCTGGCTTGTTCTGGTGTAGTGAGGACCAATCCTACTCCATTTCCATGGGTATTGGAAGATCCATCGACATATATAATTTAGGTTCTAATAGAAGGAGAGGGATCTAAATAAAGGACAGTTTTCATACTTGTAAACTCAGCAACAAAATCTATCATTGTCTATCCTTTGATAGCGGTCCTTGGCATGTATTTGATTTTAAATTCCCAGTCTCGATTGCCCACTTTATGAGTCTCCTGGACAAGTCTAGTTTGCTAAGTACCTGTCTTAATAGTTAATTTATAGGAACCACTATCATATGTACTTGGAAATAAGGTCTCAATTTCCTACAAGAAACTACCAGAGCTAGAGCTAACTTTTCAATATTCAAGTATTGAGTTTCAATATACACCATGGCACGACTGATATAACAGATGAGGCGTTCCAATTTAGTTTCTTCTCTTACCAGTGTGGAGCTTACTGCAATAGTTGAAATTGTTAGATAAAAGATTAGGTCTTCACTGATAACTGCATTAGAAAGAAGAGGAGGTGAGCTAAGGTAGTCTTTGAGATGCCGGAATGCCAGCTCATACTCTTCAGTCCATTAAAATTGGTTCCCTCCACGCAGTGCCTTGAAGAAAGGAAAACACTTATCTATTGCCTTCAAGATAAATCGGTGAAGTGATGCAATTCTTCCAATGAGTTTTTGCACATCCCTTATGGCCCAAGTGGCATTCATATCCATGATAGCTTTAATTTTATCTGGGTTAGCCTTTGTTCCCCTTTGGTTAACGATAAAGCAGAAGAACTTTCCAGAGGCTACCCTAACTGCACACTTTTTTGAGTTGAGCTTCATTTGGTACTTTCGTAGTTGTTTGAAGCTTTCCTCCAGGTCAACTATGTGATCCACTGCCACTCTACTTTTCAGAAAATGCCATCTACATAAACTTCCATTGTTTTTCCAATATAATATGCAAACATCTTGTTTACCAGACCCTGGTATGTTGCTTCTGCATTTTTTAGCCTAAAAGGTATCACAGTATAACAATTTAGCCCTTTGTTAGTAATGAAGGTTCTTTTTGGCTAATATGGTTTATGCATTCAAATCTAGTTGTAGCCAGAATATGCATCCATAAAACTCAGTAGCGCATGACCTACAGTAGAATCAACTGACTGATCAATTCGTGGTGAAGAAAATAATCCTTGGGACATGCTTTATTGAGGTCTATAAAATAAATATTGACTTTCTAATTTTCATTTAGTTTCTTTACAAGCACCACATTCGCCAACCATTCCGGATAGTTTAATGGTTGTATAAATCCCTTAAGGAGTTTCTGGACTTTCTCCTCAATTCCAACATATCTTTCTTCATTGAAGGAATTTCTTTTATAAAAACAAGCTTAAAGCTTGGGTCAACATTAAACTCATGTAGAATGATTTTCGAGTCAATATCTGGCATATCCTCATGACACCATGCTAAGACATCTATGTTGTTCTTCAGGAATTCAAGAAACACAACTCTCACTTCTAGAGCGAGCGAGGTGCCAATCTGAAGTACCTTGTTTGGGTTCTCAGGAAACAGAATCACTTTCTCGAGTTCTTCTGCAAGTTCAGCTCGAGGTGGCTCTGACTTCTGGTTCAACTCTTGGATCTCACTTGGGACCTTGACCTGAGGGTCCTCTTGTGCCAACTCCGGAGGTTTTGACTAAGAACCCTGTGGTTGAATCTATATCTCTACTCTGTCGTCAATTTCTATTATTTCGTCTTTCTTTTTTAGCGCATTGATATAGTAATTTCTTGCTTTATGCTGGTCTCCATGAACCATAATTGTTCCTTTTTTTTTGTTAGGAACTTCATTGCCAGATGATAAGTTGAAGTGACCGCCCTTAGATTGTTTAATAAAGGTCTCCCTATAATCATATTGTACACAGAAGGACAATTAACAACTAAAAACTTTACCATAATCGTAGATTGTGTCGATGGAACACTTGCAGTTACTGGGAAGGTGATGCTTTTTTCTGGTATGACATTTTCTCTAGCAAACCTAAATAAAGGAGTTGGTATTTCTCCTTGCCAATGTCCATATGCTTGAATGCATGCTAGTAAAGAATATCCATGGAGCTCCCATTATCCACCAAAATTTGTCTAACCACGCAATTAGCTACATTCATAGTTACCACTATCACATCGTCATGTGGATGAGGCACTCCTCTAGAATCTGCATCTGTGAACGTTATCAAGTAGGGTTCAGTTTTTACCTCTTTTGTTAGGCGCTGAGTCAAATTCACCTCATAATACTTAAGTGATAGATACCTTACTGCCCGAAAATGAGCTTTTAATGCCCTATTAGAGCTTTCGTTATCTCCTCCAATTATTGTCCTAATTTTAGTAGGACGCCCCCTTTTACAATTTTTTTGTTTGTTTCTTGTTAGGGATTTAGGGTCCTATACTCGTCGTTGGTCCCTGTATTTTTTTCCTCTAGCTATGAAATTTCTGAAGAAGTCCCTACAGATAAGAGCCTCAATTTCATCTTACAAAGCCACACAATTCTCGGTGTTGTGACCATGATCCCTGTGAAAGTGGCAGTACTTGCTTTTGTCCTTCTTCTCTTGTGCGGTCTTGATTCTCACTGGTCATTTCAGTAGGTTATCATCTCAGATCTGCATGAATACATGGTCAGTGGAAGTAGTCAATTTGGGTATAGTGCTAGAAAAGTCCCCATGGAGCTAAGTAGTTTCACACTGGTACTTGAATTACCCTTGCTCCTTTTCTAGTCAGTAGGTTGCTGGTCTAAGCTTTTCTTTCTCTTTTCTCCAGACTTGGTCATCTTATCATGCCTCAGCACTTACATATTTTTGTGCACGATACATCAACTTCTATAAGTCCTTAGGATTTGTAATACCCCCTTACCTAAGCCCATATACCCAACTAAAGAGTTGTTACTTTGTATCATTTTCGAAGTATAAAGATTTTGGGTTCTTTAGACAGTATTAATAACACATATAAAATATTTTCTTCACTCTTTAGGTCATTTAATTTCATATACATAAAATCCTGACAATTAAAAACCAAAGCAAACAATAATAAAATTCTAAAAGTAAATAGTAAACTTAGTCGTTTACAAAACCCACAGCGTAAAGAAAACAGGGTTCAAAATCAGAGTATTATTGTCTAGAGATAATGCAACAAAGTGCAAAAAATAAATTTACATTACTGATCCTGCCCTTCAGTGCCTCCGCTACGATCAAGCTTGACAGTTCAAGAGTAAGATTTACCTAGCACACATAAGCAATCAAATGTGAGTGATAAATACTTAGTAGGTTCCTAAATGCATATGCTAATGCAATATTATTTGCTTTACAACACATTTATATCTTTTTCGAAATACTGATTTTCCTTTTTCAATGAATTATACTAGGGTATAAATATTTAAAACATAAATTGTGTACTGAAATTTCAAAACAATAATCGTAGGACTTTAAAATGTAACGTTTGAAATCTCTTCAGTTACGCTGGAGTTAGTTACCCGTCGGCAACTATTAGTTCTCAAAGCAGTACTCAGACATACTTTTAAGGAAATTAAATCAATTTAATCATTTAGAGGAAATGGTAGTGGAGAAGGGACTCGCTTATATTCACGTTATACAAACGCCAAGGTAACAACCACCACATACACCAATACGTTCGCATGTGCGCTCATGCAAGAATTTATGTTTCCACACTCACTAGTTAGTGGAACCTAAACTAAATGGTTGAAATACATATCCATAGATGCTCCATCTATTACATATGTGCTTACATGTGCATGATCATGACTAACTATACGCTTTTCGAAAACATATTTCATTCAGAAAATTAGTCTCTTTACGTAAAAATAGAAGTTTCCATGACCTATTTATATGCAAATGTATGTACGTGATTATTCGTCAACTTAACACATAATTATCTTTCTATACCTGATAACTGCATTCAATGCCATAAATTGTCTTACATAACTCATTCATAATAAATAACTAATACAGTTATACACATATACATAAACATAAGAGATATGAATTTACAAATTGTCCTTAGTAAGAAAATAAAATTCCAATTTTGCCCTTAACAAAAAAATATATTTTTAATTATGCCCTTGGTAATATTTTCAAATTTCAAAAATGCCCTTGTATATATTTCAAAATTATAGTAATGCCCTTACTAAAAATATAAAATTTCAACTTTACCCCAGTACAAAATTTAAAGTTTCCATTTTCAGTCTTGGAAATAACACTAAGTTCCTATTTTACCCCTAATTTTTTAATAAAATTATTATTTTGCCCTTAGAGTATAAAATAAGTATAAATTAAATGAAAAATATTATTTTTTTCAAAATTAATATACATATATTTAAAATACCAATTAAGAAAAATATTTCTTGTAAAATTTGCACAGGAGAAAATATATTTAATACTATTTTAAAAGATGTGAAATTACTTATTTACCCTTGAAAATTTATTTTAACTATAAATATATATATATAAAAAAAAATATATATATATATATATAAAAATATATATATATATATATATATATATATAAAATATATATTTATATATATTTATATATATATACACACACACACACACATATGATTATATATTTCTACAAACATATATATATATATATATGGATAGCCACATACACACACACGGCCACACATACACATTCACATACACTTGCATATTCACACACATTTATACCTACATATGCTTATTTATACACATTTGATTAAATACACCTACATATATTTATACCTTTTAATTTATATGAAAACTATTTCTACTATTTTACAATCCCATATAAAGATTTATCAAGGAAATAAAAACACATGACACTAGGAAAAATTACTTAAAAACCAGGTCATATTGCCAAAATTACCAAAGTACCCTTATATGTGAAAAGACTATAATACCCCTACACAATTCAAAAATGACCAATATGTCCCTTAATGCCTGAAAATCTCAAGCTTGATTTCCACCACAATTCCACACCAAATCATGAAATTTGAAGAGGGTTATATAAATTCAACATGCCAATTTTCAATATATAACATAAAAATCCTAAATAATTAACAAAATTGTAAATTAGATCAAACCCTAATTCCATCATTTGAGGATCCTCATATTCATCCATAATGCACTGAAAACAATGGATTCAAACAAAATCAAGCATGGGGAACGTTCAAAACACATAGATTCACAAGAAATCATACCGAAAAACCGAAAAATCAAACTAAAAATCAACTTAGTTTGGAAAACCTACCTTTTTCCCTGCTAACTTACTTGAAACACACTTGAAAATACTTCAATCACCCGAACCAAGCTTCCTACGATGATCTACGGTGTCGAAAACCCTTTCTCTTGTGGTTTTTCCTTGAATTTCCTTTCGTTTTCTCTTTTTTTTTCTCACTTTCTCGCTCTTTTCTCTCTCTAGAACATGGAAGAAACTTCAAATGGGGGTGGGGTGGCCAGCCATACACTTGAATAATGCTAGGTGTCTTGAAAAAATTAATAAAACAATGCTTTTTAAAAAATTTAAAAAGGCGGTATAATTACATTGCGTTTTGGACTGTTTTTTACACCATAGTCAAAATACAGGCTAAGCACTTTAAACACTTCCCAAGTGTACAGATAAACCATCACCAATCCAAGAGATGATGTGGCACGATGACATGGCGTGATGATGTGGCGGTCAAACTTTGACTTTGACCAAAGTTGGTTTTTGACTTTGACTAGTAGTCAACTATGCCGGAAATGCAAATAAATATTTTTTACGGTATCGAAAATGCATATGAGTAGTGAAATTTAATCCGAAAGTAAGAATAAGCAATACTGATAAAATAAAGAAAAATAAAGAAAATGAATATTTAAGTATAAAATCGAATCAAAATAGGTATGGTTATTACAAGATTATTCTTCCCAAGTGACCATAATAGTTTACTTAGTTTCAAATCGGCTATCATAGCACTCAACATTAGGTCATCACTACAACCATCTATGCGGAGGGCCTCCCTGTTGAAATATGTGACATAATCTTTTAGGGTTTCATCTATTCCCTACTTGACAATAAAAAGGTACAATTTTGGCATCTTTACTGACTTCGCAGCTCTAAAATCGGTTACAAAAGCTTAACTTAACTAGAAAAAAAAAAGATATAGAACCTAATTTAAGTAGTCTATACCACTAGCATGCAGTTTTAGAAAGTGTAAGTTGGGAAACCTTTGCACATGGTTGACCCTACTATGCCATGCAATTCCATCCAAGTACGGTAACTCTCCAGATGCTCGATTTGGTCCCTCCTCTTATCATAAAGTAGAAATTGTAGCATGATGAATTTATAAGGAAGAAGGGCTCATAGAATCTCCTCAGTAAATGGTGACTCCATTTCATCCAAATTCATCGGGTTTTTGGATGAGCCCATAGCCCAAATGTCACAAAGCTACTTCTTTAGCTGTTGGATATCCTCCTCCACTCTATTGAAGGATGTCTCTTTCTCCCGAACACTTTGTCCAAGGACCTTTCTCTCACTTCATCCATTGCTTCCTCAAGAATACCCCAAACTATTGCACGTTTGGCTTCCTAGCACAAGTCCTTCTCCACCTATAAAATGTTTTGGTCTTCTCCTCCAATATGGTTGGAAGCACTTTGAGGGACCTTTTCATTCTGATGGTTTAAACTAGCTTGGCCACTATGAGCGACTTGGTAGGTGCTAGGCATGCCTGTCCTATGAGATGCTTGTGGAGGATCCTGTAGTCTCTAGATAGTATCTTAAGGAAGATGCTTGAGAACCCGCTCAATGCTTTGCACAAGATTCCCCACAATATTTTTTAAAGTGGCAAAATGTGATGTTGTCGGTGCTATAGTTTGAAATCCACGCTGTACATTATCATTCAGGGTTACTGGTTGTGAATGCCGAGGCCTAGAGTGAGGTGGTTTGTCTCCCCATTTAGGCGCTAAAGAAGCTTCAAATTCAAATACCATTGTGTTTTGAATTGTGAAAACTGTGGATTCCCATAAATGACGCTGAATGTTTTTGCTGAAAAACGAGTTAAAGCCTTACTCCTACTCTAAAAGGTATTTTGGGTATTTGGAGAACCTGAAAACAAAGAAGAAGGTCAGAACCTTAGGGGTACTAGTATGGTACAGGCCAAAGGCACTCCGACACTCAAGTCAATGATCAAATCATGAGAAGAAGATAGCAGAGTTTTTATAAGGTTAGAGAGTCACTTGAGCTAAAGTGTATTTATAAGAGAAGAGTGAAGTGTTTTTTGTACCTCATGTTCCACTAATCCACCACTCATAACCACTAAAGAAGGTGGGAGTGTGGATCAGTTAGGCTCTTCGTGAGTAAGTAAGTGGAAAGAGTATCTTGCGGGATATGAGATTTATTTTCTCCACAGTATCCCAAAATCCAGCTTAGTGGATAAGTGTGCTAGTTATAGAACATCACCAATTCTGATTCCGTATCTAAGTTCTATGACTGGGCTTTGTATCTGTTTTGTATCTGGATCAAAGGATCTCAAGCATCCATCAATTGATATTAATTTGGGCTTCTACAAATGGGGTTTTTAACTTGGAATTCTATAAATTAGCTTAATTTAGAAGCATAACAACAACAACAATAACAATATAAAAATTTTCTTTTAGGATCCATCAGCACTAAATATAGGATTTTTCCACGTTATATGGGAAAAACAAATAAATAGAATTAGTGATCTTGTAAAAAAAAAAAAAAAACTCAATCAGTACTTCAAAATTATATATATAATTTCAGTTGTACTTTAGCTTTAAAAAAAATTGTAAAAAAAATAATAACATAACATAAAAAAGAAAAATATCTATAGTCGGCAAGTTAATTAAAAAAAAAAACACACAAGGGTGTTTTGATTATTATTATAATTGAAAGGGTGTTTGGTAAAATCCAAAAAGCAATAAAACTGTTTCAAAAAAAGATTAGTGAGAACTTGTCTGTCGTAACATTTAAGAACTGGAAAAAAAATAATAATAATAAAATAATTGCTCTTTAGTTTACACGATCTGTTCAGAAATTGTATTAAAAAGTTTCAGAATTTAAAAAAAAAAAAACTAATTTTTCATGGAAACATAAGATTTTTCCTTTTTCCTCTTCCCTACTATTTTCTTTGCCAAATTTCAAATATTATATTTCAATAGTACATATTCTAATTTATATGAAACTATACCCTCAACATGTGAGACATGCATTGCATGATCACAAGTTTGGAATAATCACCTTCTTTATTGCTGGCTAATTAAATTGATATCATAACAATTAGTATACAATAAACAGAAGTTAAATTAATGCTAATAAGTCAACTATGTATTTAAATTACATATTCCAAACCAAGCTTACCCATTTGATCGCGACAGAAATAATTCATCAATGACGAATAAATATGATTATATAATATAGGATTTCATAAGCATAATTCTTGGTCGCAACTATTAACTGTCACTCAACAGCTAGCAATATTATATTCCTTATTTTGTCAACTATTCTTATAATTCATATTCTTAAAAATGGCTGTTCAGCTAAAAAATAATAATAATAAAGTGTTTGTTTGAAATAATAAATGCTTCAAGGTATATATTTTGGTATTACCCAAAGGAAAATGGAAGTGGTAATAAAAAAAAAGGATGCATCTATAAAAGAAAAAAACTCATGGCCAAGTAATTGACATGTGAATTTTCCAGTCAAAAGTGATAAAAAAAAAAGGTCCGGCTAAATAAGATTCATTCAGAGCCTGTTTGGTAAGTGTTTATATTTTATTTTTTGTTTTTATTTTTTCTCTTAAATTGTGTATAATTTATTTAGTCTAAAAATTAGTTAAAATTTATTAATATTAATTATATTATTTAATTTATTATTATGAAAAAAAAATACAAACATCCAAAAAATAAAAAATACTTTAAGAATTTTTATTTAGATTGTGTTTGATAACACAATTATTTTTTATTTTTATTTTTAATTTTAATTTTTCCTCAAGTATAATTTGGTTAATTCAGAAATTATTTGAAATTTATTAAATATTAATTAGATTACTTAATTAAGTAAAAATATAAAAAAAAATAAAAATAAAACACTTTTAAAATATTTTCATTTTTAATTTTGTGTTTTTAATTTTTTTTTATATTTTCAGTTTAATTAATATTTAATAAGCTCTATTTACTTTCTAAATTAATAAAATTATATATAATTTGAGAGAAAAAAATTAAAAATAAAAACAAAAACAAACTATCTTATCAAATAAGTTCTAAGTGCTTATATTTTTTTTTTCTTCATATTTATAGTAAAATAAAAAATTAATAAACTTTAACAAATTTTAATTAACTTTTAAATTAAGAAATTAAAATCTATAATAAAAAACAAGCACGTTTGGTAGCACTCAGTTTTGTATTTCCTTCAAGTTTAAGGTACAGTGTGACTGAAATGTATGCTTCTGAAAAATGATTTTTTTTTATTCTGCTTTTCAGCTTTGTGGTTCATAGGGGATTAGTCGCCAGCACTTCAAAAACTAGCCAAGGAATGTGGACAGCTGCTTGCTTACATTGACCACGCAAGCTTACAAGAAAAAGGCAGAGGAGCCATCCTTGACTGGGCCCCACCATAAACTTAATAATGCAAGTGCCATTCAACTTGTCAAAGCTAATATCTGTTTCTAGGTCAAGATGGCAGAGATAAGCAATAAGATTCATCCATAAAAAGACAATCCTTTCCCATTCAACTATCCAAACAATACCATTACAGGACAACACAGTCAGACTCCAAACCATCATCATGGTTGAACAGAAATTGAGAGAAGAAAAAAAACACCCAAAAAAAAAAAAAAAGGAAAAGAAAGAAAGAAGAAAACACCTGACTTATTTATATGACAGTAAAAAACATATAATTAGTAAAACAACATAATAGCTTTTAAAGGGCCTCAACACATATCCTTTATTTTTTATCATCTAAAGACCATTTTTTCTAACCTGAATTCTACACAGAGATGAATACAAAGTGAAAGGAAGATATAGAATAACTAATGACACCTTTCAGCCAAGTTCAAGTTGTTGAAGCAGAACCAAAGGTATCTTGTCTTTTGCTCTAGACAAACAACTGCAAGAACCAAAGAGGGTGTCCATTCAACCACTTCATTGGTACCATATGGAAACGTCCGGCTGCTGCTTCTCCATTGCTATTCCTTGTAGATCCTCTTTGTAATCAAAAGAGGACAAATCCAAAGGTGACCCAAATATCAACTGAAAGTTATTGTTGTTGTTGTTGTTGAGGTGGCTGGCCTCGAAAGGAGAATTCATAGCCTTAAAGCGGTCATATTGACCTTCCTCTCGGGAAAAGACCTGATGATTACTGTGTACATTGGATTCTTCGAAGAAATTTCCCTCTAATCCAACGCCTTGACCACGGAAGTACTCTTCCTGTTGATGCTGAAAGTTTGGCTGAGCAAGATTCTGATTTTCTATGAGAGGATTGCCGGGACTAACATTCTTATTTCCTTGAACATTGTTATCATAGACTGACATTAGCTCGCTTATCATTTTCTGCCCATCTTCCGGAACCCCGAGTCCTGATAGGTCAAATGATGGGGAGACAGAGTTAACTGATGGTGCAACTGGCTTCGGTTGCCCAAAGGGTTGAGGGAAAATAACCGGTTTAACCTCATGGACATGAAACTTTGATGACCCAAAGTCTGAAGAATTGCTTCTGTGAGGACAAATCAATTGATGATTGTCCCTGGAATTCCTGTCATGAAAACCAAGCCGCAGCTCACTGTAAGGACACTGAAGATACTCGCATGTGTAAATCTTCTGATCCATCATCATGTTTAGATCACCAGTTGGCTTGCGCTTTCTAATGAAATCAATGTTGGTGATAACCTCACCCTTAACTGGATAAGTTGATTGATGAACAGAGAGCCCTTCCCTCATTCTATCCATCCCAAAATTGGAATTAACATTTTCAGATTTACGCTCCTGCACATCAAAGTTTGGTTCATCTTCAGCCCCTTCGACATCATACTCACTGCAATCATTAATGACCATGGATCCACTTCCTCCAGCAGCAGAAAGCGGGGGGCAAGAATCAGGATAAAGCTCACGGGCCAAGGCCTCCTCCTGATTGATGATAGCAAGCCAGGTAGCACTCTCCTTGGCTGTCATCTTGTCTTGCAAACATTTGGATTGCCTAACGAGCTTTCGGATCTTAGCAATATCAGGGGACATATGTTTAATCACTGCAGTAAGAACACCCACCTTCCATGCTTTCTTCAAATCATGAGGTTTCTTATATGGTGGGGCTCCTTGATCCTTAGGCAAACCCAACTGCGGCCACCATTCCTCATTCCCAGTGGGCCACCATGGTGGTGGGACACCTTTCTCTAGTGGAAACCTTCTCTGAGGAGGGTCACAGTGCTGCATGAGTGCTGATAGAAGAGAACCGAGTGTGGTGTCTTGAAGCTCTTGCAAGGTGCGAGGGGTAGGACCAATGGAGTTGCAGCCATCATTCCGGCCAGGAATTGAATTATCAGCCTGGTATTTGGCTATAGCAGCGGGACCATTACGATCAAACCTGACTTTATCTTTCCACCATTCACGAAGATTGTCAGATGCTCCAGTCACTGGCTTTCCCTTCTCTGGAATAATACCATAAACAAAGCCTTGAGCTTTACAAACTTCCATCATCTTCAACATGTACTTCAATATCCCATCTTGAGCCCTTGACATCTTCTTCCTCCTTGCTTGTTCTTGGGACTGTCGCTGCTTTGCAATATCAATTCCATCCTTACCCTTATTCTGTTCTTTGAGGCGTTTGAGACGCATTTTGTCCCTCCACATCCTCCTCTCAAGCTCGTCAACATCTATCTCCTCGTCAGTATAATCATCCTCTACTGTGACTTCTTGTTCTGATTGTTGGACAGCCATTTCTCCCCCTTGTGGAGCACACAAGAAATCCATATCACCACAGAATCCCATCTCATCGAACATCATCATCATTTCCCAATGCAAATTACCAAATAAACTCAAAGTTCACACGGATCCTAAAAAGGATTCAATGATAAACTTTCAATCTCAAACTACGCTTTTGCTTTGACTAGAACCTAAATACAGATCTGACTGGGAATCAATTAGTTCTCAGGGCTTTTTACCTGTAAAAACATCATAACAACCAACATAAAAATCCAGTAAAGATCAAATAATTTGCAGGCTAACAACTATATCTAATCAGAGATCAAAAGGGTTCCAGATTAATAAGTGTATCGAATCATTCAAATAAACAATCACTCGTCACACCAGAACCGTAAACAGAGGAATCTAAACGTCGATTGTTTCACTACTGTACCCGGAATACGCTGTTTTGGTTCAATAAACAGCTTCTTGGAAAATTTTCCAAAACAAACCTTGAAGAAAATATAAATTTCCCCTCCAAGTTTGATCACAGGAGTGGCCTCACCAACAGATAGGTATCAGACTTCTCATAGAAACAATTTTATATCAATTACGTGAGGTTTTTTATTTTTATTTTTTTAATCAAATACCTCAATGCAAACTTGAAATTCAGCAACACGTTTGAGAGCAAAATTGAATCATTTCCAGTAAATTCACATGTAAGTACAGAGACTTTGTATATAGAATCGGAGAAACTCTAGCGATAATATATCAGCATACAGAATTCCCATCCAAAGAACTTGATCATCCAAGACTCAGATCTCAACGTATAACATCTAATTCAGACGAACTGGGTACCTTTAAAAATAAAATTAACATTATCAAATTGAAAAAAAATAATAATAAAAACTCACCAATTTTTCGGTAAACTTGTTCAAAAGGCGAAAAGAAATTTAGAGACAAGGCCAGCCGATCCAAACCCAGTTCTGATCCAGGCAACTCAATCTTCTTAACCAATATCCCAAAAAAAATTCACTGCAAATACACTTCAACTGACAGAAAAATCAGCAAGCCAGAACAACATGACGAACCCACAAGAAGAAAATCTAAATCAAACCCAGAAAAGTAGAAGATAGAGAATCAGATTTCAGAACCCACTTAAAAAAACCCAAAGAACCAAAAGTAACAGAAAAAAAAATTAAAAGAAAAAAAAAAAAAAAGAGAGAGAGAGGAAAAACAATCTCCGGAGCTTTACCTGAGTTCAAAAGGAAATTGAGAAATGGGTCTTCTACCACCAAGTGGCTCAAAGTCAATCTCAACAGACGAAACTTTCACACGTGGAGAGAGAGAGAGAGAGAAAGAGAGAGTGGGGGACATTATCTTCTCTCGTGTGTGTTTTATTTGCTAGAGAGAAAAAGATGGGTTGGGCAGTCCTTGGTGAATGTGAAAGTGGTCGGCATTGGTGGGGTAAAGCCAAATTTGAGGAACGTGGCGTGGCGTGGCGTGGTGGGCATATGGAATTCCCTCACTGGTGGTGTGAGTCGAAGTTGATGGTAAAAATGTAGGGCAGTTTATTTAACGGAGGTTTTAATTGATTTTTATATTTTTTTTAAGTACTGAATTTTTTTTTTGATATTTTTTAAATATTAATTTTTATATAGTTTTATAGGCTTTATTTTAATTTAAAAGATTTTTATAAATATCGATAGAGTTTTATAGTTATTGATTTTCATTAATATTGATAAATAAATATTTTAATTTTATTTAAATAATTAATTATTTTTAAAAATTTTAAGTAGCTAGAACATGTGATATAATACTATATTTAAATTACAATTCAATATTAAATGTAAAAATTTGATGACAAAAAAAAAAAATTATTGTCCACGGTTATCATTTCACATTTGAATAGTCATAGCGGTTCTTTAGTGATTAGTATTCTTCATTTATTGTTCTTGAATCCTAAAAATTGAATCAAAATCATCCTCTTCATTAACTAATAATAATGAAGATGATGAATCCTCATTATTTGATTCAATTGAAAATTCATCTAAACGACACTCTTTACGAAGAAAGTTATATAATTCTACTCCAACTATGATTGTTGTGTAAATGAAAATTAAAAAACTATTTTAAAGATTATGAATCGTGATTTAAATATGTCAAATATCCATTTAATTATGACCTTGACCAACATTTTCATTTTCAAAATCATGACCTTGACAAGTAAAATATTAAAGATGATAACAGACACCTCATAAAGAAGCTAAAAATTGACATCGATTTGGAAATCTCCACAATCTACCCAAAAAATATTTACCTGAGCATATAATATTTAATAAAATTAATAAACAACATAAATAACATGTATTATTAAAAAAAAATTAAATAAATAAGTAAGTCAATAATTAATAGTAAGAGATTGAAAATGAAAATAATAGTTAAAAAAAATAAGAAAAACAAATATTATGGCACTTTAAGCTCATTCATCCTAAGATAAAAGCATATTGTGACTTAAAGCACTTTAAGTCATACTCATTTAGAACGCATACATAAGTACCAAATCTTAGAGTTCCTTCTCCATCAGGTTTGAAATCAGGTTTCAGTTCTCGAACTACTTCTTCCTTAATTTTCTCAAGACTTGCGTCATCTCCTTGACCTTCCTTGATCTTATTTAAGATCGATGGTTGAACCTATAGCACTAATAATATGTATAAATATTGATTAAGAACTAATTTAATATTCATTTTTCTAAGCTCTTCTAAGATACATAGTGAAGCATTAAATTACCACTAAAATCTGCGTTCTTCCTACTTAAAGTGTCAGCTACCATGTTTGCTTTATCCAAATGGTAACTTATTATGCAGTCATAATCCTTTACCAACTTGAGTCATCTTCTTTTTCTCATATTCAATTCCTTCATAGTGAAGAAATACTTGAGACTTTTATGACATATATAGATATCACATTTTGTACTATAAAGATAATGTTGTCATATCTTTAGCGTAAAAATCACAGTTGTGAGCTCCAAATCATGCATAGGATAATTGCATTCATACGGTTTCAGTTGTCATGAGGCATACGCAACAACTATACCCTTTTACATCAGTATGCATCTTAGTCTTTTCCCTGATGCATCATTATAGATTACGAATTTATCTTGGTTGTTTGGAATAATGAGTATCAGTACAGTAACCAACTTGTTTTTGAGTTCTTAAAAACACTCTTCACATTCCTTAGACCATGTAAACTTAGTCTCTCTCTTTAGTAACTGTGTTAGAGACGTTGTAAACTTCGAGAATTCTTATACAAATCTTCTATAGTAGCCTGTCAATCTAAGAAAGCTCCTTACTTTGCCTATATAAGTTAGCAGCACCATTACCTAGTGGTAAAGTTATATATATTGATATATAAGAGTTGACTGAGTTTCAGTATAAACATCATATGGAGATGTATTGGTGGTACCTAGATCAGTTGGATGATGATCGATTGCGCATTGTCCATAGGTTGGAATATGTGTTTTTTGGTTATGAACTTCAAGAAGGAAATGAGGAGGAATCAATGGAAGCCCCCATTAATGAGGAGGAAGATGAGGAAGACCCCTCAAACGAAGATGAAAAAGATGAAAGCCCTATGACTACTCTAAGACCTCCTAACTATGAATATCTTAGTGAATGAGTTGTTAGGGATAGTTAGGTTATATATACCATTGTTTCTTGTTGATAAGGACTCTGTTGTAGTGGTAGGTACAATTTATATAGAAGGTTTTGATGTTTATACTTTATTTGATTCTAGCTCCACGCATTCTTTTATGCCTAGTCGTTTTGCATCTAAGTTTTAGAAATTGAGTCTACACGTCTTGAATGTGATATGTTAGTTACGACACTGTCTAGTGTTAGTATTTATGCCACTTCTGTGTTGAAATTGTGTGAAGTTTGTATCAGAAACGTGAAGTTTCATGCCAATTTTATAATTACTTTTATGTTATTTTTGGAATGGATTGGTTCTCTAGAAATAGGGCTCATATAAAATGTAAAAAGAAACAAGTTCTTTTTAGTCCTATAGATGATCATTATTTTGTCTTTGAAGGGGCTAAAACTATATTATTACCTAAGTTAATAATTGTTATTCAATCAAGAAAGTGTTTAGGTAAAGCTTGTTAGAGCTTTATGGTTAGTGTTTATAACATAGAGTCGATTTCTCATGGACCTCAAGACATCAAAATTATAAGAGACTTTTTAGATGTGTTTCCTGAGAAGTTATCTAATTTGCCACCAGATTGAGAAATTGAGTTTATGATTAATTTGGTATTGAACATGCAGCCAATCTCAAAGGCACCTTATCGAACTAGCGGAATTAAAGGAACTTGAAAAGTAGTTGCAAGATATATTGGATAAAGGTTTTATCCGACCAAACACTTTAATTTTATAAAACTTTTTATAAATCAAATTTTCTTGAGCATGAAACCAAACACTTTTTTATTATACTTTCATGCTCATGTATACATATGGTAAAATCACATATGTAATTTATACTTTCAGTATAACTTTCAAATTTGCATAAATACATACACATGATACTTAGGAAAAAAATTTACATATAATGCATAATATTTTCCAAGCAAAAATTTGGCTTTCATAACTATATTATATGCATATATCACTTATTCCATAAAATTTTTAGTAAGTCTTAATACATACAAAATAATAATAATAATACACTTAAAATTTCTAGCAAGCTAAAACTCATTAAATTCCAACTCCAAATTGGTAGAACTAGAGAAGAACAACCAAAATCTAAAGTCATACAACTCAAACAAATAATTTATGGAACCACTTATATTATAAAACTAACAAATAAGGGTGTGGTACTTACCTTGGTTTCTTAATGTCAAAATTTTCAATTTACACTCGAATTTATAACCAAAACACAAGGTAGTGCAAGTTTTTATGTTTTAATTTAATTTAACATACTATTTTACTTCCTACTTCTCAAAATCTCATTTTTCAGCGGAACCATAAAACTTAAAAAAATTATATCTTATTTGTTTTAAATCGGAAAGTCATCATTCAAAAGCCAAAACTATCATGACTAAATTAGTTTAAGGGGAAAAATATGCTACAAAATATTAAAAATCAAAACCTTGTCAAAAACATAAAACTTGAGAAAAATGTCACCTATATATATATATATATATTTTTTTTTGAAAAATCAATTATCTTATAAAAATCATAACTCTTTAAATATAACTTCAAATTGAGTAATTCAAAAATCCACATATTCATGATAGACCCATCTATATGTGATAAATTCTCCAAAAATTTTAAAAATCATTAACCATGTAAACACATGCAATCAAATGTGATGTTTCTAGAAATAAATAAATAAAATAAAATAAAAAGAAAGAAGAAGAAGTCGACAGCAACAGGAGAGAAGAGAAGAGAAAGGAAAAGAAAAAGTAAATGGGAGAATTGGCCAGTATGGAAAAGAGGGAAAAAATAGTGTGGGTCTAATTGATTATTTTTGACTAATTATTAAGAAGATCAATTAAGGTCAGTTTTATAGTTATTTGTTAGGATTAATTTTCTTCTTCTCTTTTTCCCTGATATTCTAAGGATTACAAATATTAAGTTTTATGTGGATTAGTAATTTGTATGTGCTATAATTGTGTGAATATATATATATATATTACTAAATATATGGATACACGCATGCTTTTATTTAGGTGGTTGCATGATTAGGTATGTATGGTTGATGATTACATATGTGTATATTATATATATATATATATATATATATATATATATATATATATATATGCATATGTTACACTTAAATAAATATAACATTGGCACATTAGTCAAAGAAAAATCCAGATGCTATACACTATCACATTAGGAAAAGTAAGATAAATATATTTGTAATATATTATTTTTTTGTTTTATCTTAAAACTAATTTGTAAATAGAAAAAGAATTTTACAATTATTTGTATTTGGTTTATGGGTAATATATTATATATAGGACCAAATACAATATAAGTTAAAATAAGGTTTGACATTTTTATATATGACTTGCTAAATATATATATTTAAGACCGAATAATCTATGGGGCATATATGAATTTTTTTTTTTTTGTATTCCTATATAGTTACATGGATGAATTAGGTGTTGAATAGGCATGCATAAAATTCTGAAAATTTTAGGTGCATTAAAATTAGTATTTTATGTGTCTAAAAGGACATGTATATTTGTTGGAAAATATCTCTTAGATGAAAATAATTTAAATTAGCAATTGCTTTACATGATAGATTTAATATTTGCATGTATTAATGCATTGCTGAAAGTTTATGAATTTAATTACATGTGTATGAACATATGATTTTGATTGATGAATTTTACTTGGAAAATACTAAGCATATCTATGTAAATATTTTTCTAAGTAATTATATGTATACATGTGTGCAAATTTGGATTTATGTTATATGAATAAGTTATGAGTGTGATTCTAGCATTTGCATACATGTGCATGAAACATGCATGATAAAGAAGTTTTGTTTTCATACTATAGACATTTGAGTTCCGAAAAACTTAAAGGACTTTAAATGTTTTTGGAAAAGAAATAGTTATGGTCATACATGGTAGGCAATGTATGTATGTTGTGAAAGGAGCTTATGTATATATTTGTGTTTATACCATTTAAGGGAGGATTCAATAGTCCGGTTTATTAAGAGATGAGATTGCATAGATACATGTAAACATATTAGTATATGTGTAATGACTCATTGATGATCACAGTGAGGCATGAATAATACTCTTCGTAGGAGTGTGTGACAAAACTTAACTTGCATGGTTAGGATGCAAGTGTGATTGTCTCCACTTATACTGTTTCCTTTTAATGGTCATATACTTTTCTTGAAAGTTAATTTGTGTGTTGCTTAAGGAAAAATAAATTGTCAAAGAGTAATTTGCTTTCATGTAAAAGTTTAAGAGCTATATTTTTATTTGTATATATATTTTCAAACAAAAATTATTTATGTTTTAGTTTGGAATGAAAACATGAGATCTAAAGTATGATATTGATTTGACGATTTATCATATGTATTTTTACATTGTATGGGCATATGCATGTGGAGCTTACTAAGTGACTTGTCACTCATTTTATTTTGTTTGCATGTGTGTAGGTAGAATATAAATTGATTAAGGTTGCTTGGAGCGTTGGTATGGGGAAACAAATGGTGAGACAGACTTGTGCAGAGTAGTACAAACGCTTCCAAAACAAAATAAATACTTTATTTTATTTTGTTAAAGGACATAACAATTTAAATTATATTTTTCCTTTAAGTTGTGGGTATTAAAGACAGTTTTTAATTTATTAGATATATTAATTTTATTCAAGTAATCTATATAAATTTGGTTTGAAATTACTAAATATTAAAGGAAAAATTTTACTATGGTTTTTTATTTTGTACTTTTATTTATTTATTTATGAATAAGAAGTAATTTTTCTTAAATCGAATACTAGAGGTCCGGTTAAGGAGTGTTCCACGCCTTAATTTCTGACTCTTCCTGCCTTTTCTTTCTTTCTACCTCATGAATTTTAAGCAATATTTTTACTGTATTGTAAAGACAAAAGCAATATGGAGATGTTGACTAATGGATTTAAATAGGTTTTTTTGTTTGCAATGCTTATGAATTTTTACCTTTAGTGTGTAAATCAAGCTTTTTTTTCCTAGATCTATTTGTCAAACAAGCTTCTCCAGCTTTTTTTTTTTCTCAATCTTTGTAAATCAAACTTTCTTTCCGATATCTATAAGTGAATAAAGCTTATGCTTTTCAAGCTTTTTTTCTTAGTATAAATAATGACGAGGCAACGAGTAAGGAAGTGGCATCCCCAACCCAAATTGGGGATCCTTGACCTCACCCCACTTCCCCATAAGCGAGGAATAGGGTGGGGGGAGATACCTAGGAGGGAATAGGAAGTGCCACCTGGCCCCACCTCGCCTTGTTGCTATCACAACCCTAAACTATGTGCAAAGTTACAAATTGCCTCCTAAATTATGCATAAATTGCAAATTGCACAAAATATTTTTGGCTACTCAAACTAATTTATTTTTTCACTCACTACCATTTACCTTAATTTTAACATTAAAAAAGTACATCTAAACATTTAAACTTATACGGTATTCATAACTTGAGGGCAATTTGCATATGTCCTTCAAGTTTAGAAATAATTACAAATTGTCTCTATTCATATATACAATATAATTTTAGTTGTTTAGATACATATATATTTTTATCTATGTTAAAGGCTAAGTTAATTAACAATATATGAAAAAATAAATTTAATTGAATCACTAAGGTAAAAAAATATTTTGAACAATTAAAAATATCATATTTAATGTAAAAATATACCTTTTATGGAGCAATTTGTAATTTTGTGCATAGTTTTGGAGGTAATTTACAATTTTATGCATAGTTTAGGAGCAATTTGCAATTTCGTGCACAATTTATGGGGCATTGGTTCCAAAATTCTGAGGAAGAATATAAATTTTTCTGTAAATTTTATTTTTACTATTGTACACATGATTAAAAAGGTTGAAATTTGATAGGGTTGATGGCAAGGGGTGTTGGTGTACTAAAAATAATTAATTATAGTAATATATGTAAATAGTGCTTAGAGATTGTGAAAGTAAAGAGTTCAAGACCCGTGTGAATTCTTTTGGGAAGGATGATGTTGTTTCATGATATTGGATTTTGTGGTGATATGGATTTCTTTTCTTCCTATCAAGGGGGTGAAATAATCATCCATCAGGTTAAACAAGAAGCTAGAGGAGAGGATGATTATACTGAAGAGGAGATAAATGTTGATGAGCTTGAGCGAAGGATGTAGAAGGACAAAATGTGTCTCAAAGAACATAATAAAGGTAAGGATGGAATTGATATTGCAAAGCATCAGTAGTTGCAAGAATAGGCTAGGAGGAAGAAGATGTCGAAGGCTCAAGATGGGATATTGAATTACATGTTGAAGATGATTTAAGTTTGTAAAGCTCAAGGCTTCGTTAATAGTATTATTTCGGTGAAAGGAAAACTAGTGACTAAGGCATCAAACAATTGCAATGAGTATGATGTTAAAGGTATTGAAGATGAACCAAACTTTGATGTGCAGGAGCGAAAAACTTGGAAACCTTATTTCTTTAAATTTTGGATTATAAAGAATGAGGGAAGAGTTATCTATTCATAATCCACCTTATCCTCCAGTCAATGGTGAGGATATCTCCAACATTGAATGCATTAGGATATGGAAGCCAACTGATGATCTAAACATGTTGATCAGGAGATTTAAACTTGGGAGTTTCTTTAGTGTCTTTATAGTGAACCCCTTGGTTTTCTCAACAGGTCTTCCAAGGACAATCATCAATTGGCTTGCCCTCACAAAAGAAATTCTTTTGAGTTTGGAGCATCAATTTTCATGTTCATCATGATGTTAAACCATTTATTTTCCCTTAATCTTTTAGTCAAACACAAGCCAATTGCACCACATGTTAACTCTGTCACACCTTCCTTTGATTTATCAGGACTTGGGGTTCCAGATGAGGGGCAGAAAATGATAAGCGAGCTCTTACCGAGGACAGAGGAATCTAAGTTCTAGTCATGTTCTCACCGAGAATTAAAATATAACTCAACCAAAATTTTAGCATAAACAAGACTACTTCAGCAGTCAGAGGGTTGTATTAAAGGGAAATTTCATTGAAGAATCCAACATACACATTAATCATCAGGTCTATTCTTGAGACGAAATTTTATTTGATCATTTTAAGGTTTTGAATCCTCCATTTGAGGCCAACAACAACAATAATAATTTCTAGATGATGCTTGGATCTCCTTTTGATTTGTCCTCTTTTGATTACAAAGAGGATCTACAAGGGCTAGCAATGGAGAAGCAGCATGATGTCTTTATCTGGTACTAATGAAGTGGTCTAATGGAGTTCCTCTTAGAGTTGTTTTTCTAAGGTAAAGACACCTTGTTCAAGTTGAAATTGTGAAAAAGTTATTAATTATTATATCTTCCTTTCACTTGTATTCTTATGTTTAGAACTAAGGTTCAAGTAAAGAACATGTGGTTAAGGTACCATAAACTACACTATTGTCTATTAATTATATGCAAGTCATATAAATAAGTTAGGTATTTTCTACTTGTTTTTTTTCTTTCAAGTGGTAATTTATATTGACAACAATTGTAATTTCTTTACAAATTTTGATACAGGATAAGATTAAAGACATAAATTTATAATGGTATATATTTTTGTTGAAGACAATTTCTATTATGAACTTGTGATAACGATATAACATTACATGTTGGTCAAATGTCCCGAAAGTTATTTAATTATATAGTTTTTAACAAATTAATGGGAATATAAACTTGATGGTTCAAGATGAAGATGATTGCTTTCCATCAATTGAAAATTTAATGATGCAATTGACTAAACTACGGCTGACTAACTCGTAAAAAGAATGCTTTATGTTGTGTGTTAATACTAAGCTCTCGTAAAAATAAAAAGACATGAAGCAGAAACATAAAATAAGCATACACATAAGGTTTCATTTTGATTCACCAAAAAATGGTTAGGTTACGTCCACATTGAGCTCCTACAAAAGGAACTCAATGCACTATTGGTTAAGTTTTACATCCTATGGTACAGTTCAATCCCTCTCCATATAATCTTCAAACCCTAGTCACCATCCTCTAATAATTGAGATAGTGGATGAGACAAAAAAAACTATAAAGATTACAAAGAATAACAGAGAGAATAAGGAAAGAAACCATAATCACTAATTCTCACAACTTGAGTGATTAAGAGAACAAGAGAACCTTATACTAGGGCAAAGGTAAGAAGCAGTGGCAAAAATGTTGTAACACACTCCAACCAAGCTCCATAAAACGAACAGGACTGAGATAGCTACTAAAAACAATACGAACATATATTTGCGGAAAACATTTTAAATTTAATAAATTTACTATATAAAAACCTTCGAACAGACAAGACCCATACCTTGATCGTCAAATACTAATTAAAATAAAATTTAACTCTCGTCCTTTTTTTTTTTAAATCCTTAACAAAGAAAAAACAACCAATGCAAATCTTACATTTAAAACAATAAAATGCTTAAATAAACAGAAACACCCATACTCCTAACTTATTTCCTAAAACGTAAAATTACTAATAAAAAATTCAAACTTAGTAAACCCAACTTCTCATCCTAATAATGGAAAACCTTCATTTTGTACTCCAAAGGTCTCCCCTCTTGAGCAGCCATAAAGTTCACCATTTCCAATTTTTGTCTAGAAAGACAAATTATTTTATGCGTTATTACCTGGGAAAAATAAACATACTAAGGCGTGAGTTAAATAACTCAGTAGAATTCCCACACAATTAAAGCATACATCCATATACAATCTTAATCACAATCAATATCGTAAATCAAACTTATTATGCAATTATAACATATGCTAGTCAATGCTTTAACAATATGCTTATTGGTTGGAATTTTCTTTCACATACCATAACATATCAATCATAAGTGTGCATGCATCTCAATCTCACTTATAGCATCACACAGTAAGCATTTCAATCTTACATATAACTTACTTAGTTTGTCATGATCAAACTCAAATATTTGTATAGCGCTTCCATGTACCAACCAAATGTAATGTACTGTTCATAGTCCGTCGTACAGTATTAAAGTCATACATGCATGCTCACTAAGCCTATTTATTATTTTAGGCAACTTATAGTCTTACTCAACTACATGCTTGACACACACAAATATCAAAACATCACTACAAATATCCATTGCAAAAAGAAAATATCTGCGTCAAATTCTATTCCACAATCAACACAATTTGCCCAACCTCCATACAAATAAATTCATAAATCAGATTGTACACAACCAAATAATTCAATTCCAGAGGCAAATAATCAATTCATGTGTCCATAAAAACTCAACTAAATTTCAGCATTTTATGTGATTTGTAAATATTTTAACAAAAATAATTTACTCAAACAATCACTATATGAAAAGAATAACCCAATCAGATTTCAGAAATTATAACTAATTCATGAAAATTTCGATGGACCTAAAATCATGCAAAAACAACAATACGACATATGTCTATCTGTTGAAATTTTCCCAGAATTTACTAGGTAAAATAAACTTGGTTTCCAAATTTAAGAACCAAAACTGTAAAACCAATCCAGCAGTGATACAGAAATTATAAAATTCACAGTTAATTATATATGACTCCAAAATTCGAAATTTTTCATATATATGTTCCAGAGGGTCTTAGGTAAAGCATATAAAAATTTCAAATTAAAAAAAATTGATTTTCCTATCGAAAACTTACAGTGAATCCGAACTGATCAGAAATTTACAGATTAAAACAGAGAACTTCGAAAATTCATAATTAATTATAGAAAATTCGGATTGAGGTAAAACAAAAACCAAAACGTTCAAAATTGATAGATCTATGCACAATAAATTATTCAAAAAATTTTGACATCAAACTCAGATCACGAAAATTCAAATACCCCTCTAAATGGACAGGTTTTTTAGCAAAGTTCAGAAATAACCCAAAATTTTAATAATTTATTTATCAAAAACAGTAAAGAAAACACATAAAGCAAATTGGGGTTAGAAATCCTACCTGAAATCCTTGATTTGATATTGAAAAGTTGCAAAAACCCTAGCCCCCAAATCAAGCTCCAAAAATTTAAAAACCAATTATTCAGATCCCACAAATGTAGATGGGCAACTTTTAATCAATGACTCAAGATGTAATAATTTGACACAGCAATGAACATAAGGTATAAAATGACACAACTAGTTACTATTCAGGCCATCCATAACTGATGTCATTTAAGTGGAATGACATCATTTAAGGTTTAAGAGTTTTGCAGCTTCATTCAACACTTTATTATTACAATAATCAAATGCAAGCATGTGTAGGCACATGTATTATACAAGGACTTAAAACATAATCCACCAAAATAGTTGAAAAAAAAATTAAAAAGAAAAGAAAAATCTGAGGCATTAGATGATTAACACAAAATGGAGATCTCTTGCTAAAAATTTGAAAATAGCTACACATTAGTTACAATTTTATATTCATGTGTAACTAACTTCGTAGTTACAATAATGTATTTTGTAAGTCTCGTATCTTTATTAACAATTTTTCTTTTTTTGTTGAAATATGAAAAGTTACAATTAATATATACATGTCATTTGTTACAAAGGCTTAATGTTGTCAGTGTATGTATTATAATTACAATAAATTTGTATCTACACAAATAATAGTTACACTTGTGTTTGAAATTGTTCTCCAAAAAATTAAACAATATCCAATTTAATTTATTAAATTAATTTTTAATGAATTAATGTTGGTATACTTGTCAACTACATATACCATGACACTAGATACTATAAATTAATCATACAATGCATAATATATAGACCATACTTAGATTAATAGACCAAAGTATTGTCATCATCTACATTGTCTGCTAACATCATTGATCATACAACACGTTACTCAATATACTTAAGCAGCAAACATGCATAATCAACCTAATTGAGTGTTCAATTCATAGTACAAAAACCTAATATTAATGATAGTAGTAAATATCTCTAAAAATGCTACCTCATTAATAGGAGCTTCATTGTCTCATATAACAACATCATGACTATCAATCTCCATTCCAAACTGTCTTCAAAAGATCTCCTGAGTTTCCAACAACTGCACATATGTGAAACTGCCTGGGATTAAAAGGGGGCTTTATTGGTAAAATCAAACTGTGGTGTTCCTCACAAGAGTCTGATTACTGCAATTTTTAGCTTTCCTATGACCAAGAAATCAAAGGTAAATAGATGAACATAGATTCAAATGCATTCACATCATATGATATAAAGACGCAAATAAACTAGTGCTCTAAAGGAGAAAAATGAGCTCAGAACCATATAGTAGAACAATCATTTTTGTTGTATATTGTCACCATTCCTTTAGCATTGTCAGCACTGTGGTCATATTGTGGTACAATATATTTGAAAGATAAGCACTTATAATTGCTTAAGAAGGTAACTAAGTTGATGATACAAAATTATTACTAACCTGCTCCCATAATAGAATCGCTTCACAAACATTATATTTATACTCCAATGGTTCATAAATTTTAAATTGCTTATTGTACTGCAAGTAAAAACTAAGGCAGTTAGCAATCAACAGCTACATGTTCCTGACGAAATTTAAAGAAAAAGATGTAAGATAGTGAAAGAGAATAGACAAACACAGGTGCTGTTAGTGCCTTCATGGAACTTAAGAATCAAGTTGCAATGGTTAATAATATGTGTCGCGAGTCCAAGCCCTCTATTTAACTACATTTAATTTTGAGATAATAAGGAATTCATAAGCTAGAAAGCCCACCAAAAAGGGTTATTAAGCCCACCAAATCTCATAACAATCAAGTCTAGGATATAACTGAAGTTAAAAGTCAGACCATGACATAAATTAATCTGCCAATATGTGAAAGTTACAGAGCCAACACAAACTTTTTCCATACTTTAGTGTAACAAGCAGCTAAAGGTAACCAACATGATTATTTACAAAGTCAAAAAGAGTCTGTATCCTATAATTCTCATTTCATCTTGTCGTGTTTGATCTAGCAGAGCTTGAATGATGCTTAATAAGCTACTTGCAAACAGAGGCCTGTAAAAAAGTGTGTAGAGCATGCGATTTAGCTTTAACTTAAACTTATGAGAATATGATATAATGAAATTGAAATTGTATTATATTTCCACAAAACGCACTGTTACCGGCTTGTAAAAGATATCCCTTTTGTAGCATAGCATATTAATCTGCAATACACATTATATATTGCTCTTTTACTTTATCATTAATTTATACCTTTGGAATGCGTAATGGATTTTTTGACGCATATTCACACAACTTTCCTATCTTCCAATCATTTAGTCCTTCTTCCTATGAAAATTTAAAGAACAAATCTTCTATTAATAAATAGATATTTAAGAATGAAAAATATAAAATAAATACAAAAGAGAAACAAAAAACTAGTAACTTTGAAAAAAGGTTTATGCAACATGTGAACCATTTTAATTCAAATAAAAGTTAATTATATATTGAAATTTACTTAATGCATGTATTAGAAGTAACTATAGAATATATATACCAAAATTCCAAATCATAACATTAGCTCATAAGCACATACATTCTGTTTTCAGGCAATACCATACCCACTAAGACACTTGCATCATAATCTATTGCACCTTCATTTGGAATAAAATATTGTCAAAATAAACATTTCAAAGCTTAAGTGGTTAGGCTGATGTCAATATACTCTATCTACTAAGCTAGGTTAGCCCCAACACTTTCAACAACTCAAATGCATACTTACTGTTTGAAGCCACTTGAATACTCACTAATTATAGCTAGGTAAAAAATAAAAAGAACTCAAATTTTCTAAGTAATATAGTACGATTTAAGCATTTTTGTTTTCATACATGAGAAGAATTACTTTAGCTGTTACAATTATATTAATACACAAGTAATGGTGTTAGTTTTAATTGGACCAATTAACAGGTTATAATATGTATGGGAAAAAAATTCATAATTCATGCTTTGCAAAGAAACAGTTATGACCCACAAATGCAACTAAAGAAGACACGGACCTGCAAAATTCCCAAATTCAACGAACCAACTTAGTTGCGAGGAAAAATGTTGGTAATGAGCTTCTTGTACCTCTTTACAGGCTGTCTAGACCTTACTAGAAGAAACAAAGACTGCCTCAAGCAGGCAGAACTTGCCGTGAAATGACAACTTTATGTTGCTCATTTTTTCAAAATTTTTTTTAAAAAAATTCCTAGACAATTAATCAATTGGGGCTTCACAAACCAATGCTTTCTTTCCCTTCCAAACCAATAAAGAAAAATCAAATTTTTACTTATCAAGAAGGGAAAGAAATGCTCAAATGCAAATGGGTTCCTTCCTTAAGCCTCCTCTAATTCATTCCAAAGCGTCTGAAAAAAAAAAAACAAACACAACGTAAAGAAAAACCATAATTCTTAAGAAAAGAAGCTTCTCCTACATTGATCTGGATCTTAGAAGGTTGTCCTCCTTCGTCCTGGATCTCTCGTTTCTTTTCCATATTCTTTTCCGCTACAAAATTAATGAGATCTTCTCTTTGGATATAAATACAAAATAACTTGCGAACAAAAAGAGAGGCTGCATTTGAATAATAGCGAAAGATGAATACAGGAATTTTCCTATAGCTTGTCAGGGGTTTGAATAAATGACTGCAAACTTACCCAACCACAAATGGGCACGACGATGGGGGAAGATAAAGAGTCACGGCTCGGTGGTGTCGGATCTGAGAACTTGAGGTCCAAAAATGTCGGATTTGTGTAGGAAGGCACTGATTCATTCACATCGGATTCAACGGTGTGGAAGGGGGCGGCGTCGATGGCAGAACGATGTCATGGATAGGAGGCAGACTCTGGTGGTCAAGCGCTTGAGTATAGAAACGAGAAATCTGAAACTAAGCTCCCTGTATTTTTTATCCCTTTTCTTTTATGAACAAATTTGTTTAATTTGTTTGAACAAAAACCAAACAAATTTGTTTGAACAAAAATCCCAAATTTTTTTTTTTTTTAAAAAAACCTAAATCTAAGTATAAAAAATTGAAATTTAAGATGGGTTAGTGGCGACATAGAGTGAGATTGAGGGAGATAGAGGAGGGGGCAGCGCAGAGTGAGTTGCCGTGAGAAGCTGATTCACTTAGCTGAATTTGTATGTGAGATTCGTGCAGTGAGTTGCAGTCTTGGAAGATGTCGTTCACTAGTTTTTTAATTTAATTGTTTTTTTTTTCTTACCTGCGATTGATTGTTGTAGCTAATTAGATAGATTTACATCACCTGAGCAAATTTTTTGGGAGCCAAAAGGTTTATGATATTTTAGCTACAAAATTTAGCAACAAATGTCAATTTATAACAAATTACAGTACACATATCCCTATCACTTAAAGATAATTTTTTTTTGTGTAAAAAATATATGCTTTAGTTATGAAAAAAAAAAAAGAATTATAACTACCATTTTCGTGACTAATTGAAAATTTTCTTGCAATGAAGTTTCGGCAACCATGGAAGACAAAAGTATTAGACCCTACATTTATAAAGGAGCATTAAACTAGCATTCAAGATGATTGCTTCTGCTCCAGACCATTACAAAGTGTTTGCTCTCTCATCCTTTTTTTCTATAGAAATTCCTTGTTGACTAAATTTTTACTGCTGAAGTTAGAAAACTATTTGACATATTGATATCCAATAACTCCATTCCATATTTCTATGGTTGAATAAGTTTATATATTGCGCATGTCTAAATCATTGTGTTCGTACCCTATACATACTTCTTTGCAACTAATTTATATGTTTGTCCTTTGTTTATTATCTATTTTGTGTTTTTGGAATGCTCGACCGACCTGAATTTGTGGTTGGTTTTTTATTTTGTCCTTAAACGAGTTAATAATAGTTTGAAAGAAATCTACATGCTGCTTGCTATTGTTTAGATGAGCTTAAGTATAATTATTTTGTATGTTTTCAGAAAAGTTTTAACAAGTAATTTCGTTTGTGTAATATACTTTATCATATATAGTTTTCATCCCCTTTATAAGCCTATGAAGCTTGAATCTGGAGTTGGCATTGCTATTTTTAACTTATATATAAAGGATAAGGTGACCAATATTATTACCCCATGCATCTTTTTCTGGTTGCTTGAGATAAAAGTGAATGAAATAGCTTTAGTTCGTTATTCTTATTTTTGCCATTGCAATTTCAATTTGGTAGAAATTTTTAATACCTACTCGAGATTTATTATTTTCTCCGATTATTTGAGCTTTATGAGAAATTATTTGTTTGTGCATAACCACATAGTTTGAATTATCTTTTAATTGTATTGTTTATGTTTATTTTATGTGGATAATTATAATGGAAAATATAATAAGGAAGAGTTTGCAACAATTATATAATTGGAGTTCTTAATATACAAATATATTTTAACACAGGCGAGTTAAGTGCTCTGATTAAATTTGGTATATACACTACTACATAAATGTGGAGTACTTAGTAAGAAAGATTAGTTATCTTGTTGCAATTCTCGAAGGACAGCTTCAATCACTAACAATTTTCAAAACCAATACAATTGGTTTCTATATATCTATTTTGTACCTGTTGTGACTGCATAGCCAAAAGTTATATAATGGACATATATAGACAATATAATTTATTTTTCATGCCAATGACATAATACTCCAGTAGTAGTACATAAGATTGTTGCTCTTGTTTGTGGGTGTGAATCATAATAACTTGTTGATGGAAAATCATAGTGCTCTGTCATAATATCTATGTATAAGCTTGAAGCAAATATTACACAAAGCCATAATAGCTATAGGCTTGGTTTTTTGTTTTTATGATGGCACAAAATAATTAATAGAAAGTCAGCAAAGATAATAACTGGCAAGCTAGAAACAATTTTAAAAATGGTAGATGCTCAACATTAATTGTAAAATTATTTGTAAGAGATGTAATAAAGATCACTCATCTCATATCTGTCGTATGAGCAATTAATTTATCTTGATCTTTATTATAAAAGGGTTGGAGCGAAAAAAAACTCATTTTATTTATGAATTCACATTTGATGTAGTTTAGTCCTATGATACCACTTACGCTTGATATAAATAATTTTGGAACTAAAAGTAGCTTAACATCCTGAGCTAAGCATGAGACATGAGCCTACAAAGTTTTATTTAGTGTATGTTTTGCCACTAATTGTAAATTTATTTACATGTTTTCTTTTTGCATTTGTTGTTATATTTTTGCATTTTGCATTTACGATGCATGCAGCATTTGACCCCCAAGGAGAATAGTAATAGATTGTCTCACAAACAGTGTTACTACTTATATTATTATCTAGAAGAGGAAATATTTTATGTGTTTTTAGAAAATATAAAGGGAATATTGGGTAACCCAGATGGTTATTTGTCAAAAGTAAGTTATTGAAATTTGCATATTACTAGGGGAAGGCAAATCAACTCAGGTACCTAGGAAACCGCATGACCCTCCCATTTCGGTGTAGTTTGGTTCAGGTTTTCTGATATACCTAGGTTAAATCAAGTTTTTAATATATAAAAGTGATCGAGTTGGTTTGGGTTTTGGTTTGTAGGTAAAAATCAAACTCGACCCAACCTATATATTTATAATTAAAATATATACATATAATTAAAAATATAAATACCCTAAATCCCAAATGTCGTTTCTGTTTTGATACCTGTTTGGCCACGCCTTGTCGGACCATACCAACCATCACCCTTGAACAAACCCTTTCTCTCAGCCTGTCACCGCCGCACCAGCCACCAGGCACATCGCCGCACCACTGCCAAATGATTGATGGTGATTTGTGTCGGCCATCATAACCCGATTGATTTTAAGCATTGCAAAAACCAAGTAACTTTCTATTCTTTGTCCTAATTTCAGTTCTTTCTATCTCTATAATTTTCATGCCTTAGTTTCAATTTTCAATTTTGACTCTGAATTCAATTTTCTCTTCCTTCACAATTTTCATGCTTCCTTCTTTTTGTTTTTTTATTTTTAATCGTATTTACAAGTTTCATGATTGGATGGTGAGAGTTAATTGGATGGTGCTGTACACAGACATTACAACATTACTCTTAAATATCAATATTAGTGTAACATCCCCTTACTCAAACACAAGTTCCCGAGTAAGTAATATTACTATACAAAATTACAAACTATAAGATTTTAAAAATACATTTGGACAATGTCAAAAAGTATTAAAATTTTTCTTTACTCTTTGAGACCATTTTTTTTTCAAAACTATAGAATATATATATATATATATATATTAATTAAAATATCTCAAAATATATTTAAACCCACAACGTAACAAAAAAGCATGTTAAAAACTGAGTATCATTGCCCAAAAATCAAAACGCGAAATGACTTGTACTCGATTATGCCCTCCAAGTCTACACCTCCTGCAAGCCCTACTATCAGATCATGAATTTACTTACTATACACAGTAATAATGATGAGTGATAAATACTCAGTAAGCATTCCATATGCATATGTCAATGTAATACAATGAGAGCGAAATCTTCAGTTCCCCCTTGCTTTCTTCATAAACCAATATTTTTCTCTTTTAATTCATAACATATTTTTGCTTGATTAACTTGCGCTCATGTGAAGCCCACATGCCCATTTGTGGTTAGTAGGTCTGTCTCACGTCCTCACAGAACCCATATAGCTACTTGTGATCGACGGTCCATGAGCTTTTTAAAAACTGAGTTCCAAAACTAGCACTCACTGGTGCACTTTTAAAATGTAAATCAAGAGAAAAGTTCATCTTTTTGCATACAAACACTCAAACTCATGATATATTCTTATACAAATGTATGCACATGCCCATACAGAATTTTAAAATATAAACAAATAAGCAGAACGCAAACACACATAATTACCAAACTACCCCCCACGTTAGCTATAACTGTCAAGTTACCCCTGCTTATCCTACTAAATATTGTAATACCCTTTACACCATAATAATTAATGAAATGACCCTAGTTTATTTCGATAATTATTAAAACACCCCTGAAGATAATTATAATTACTAAAATACCCCTAAAGGTAGTAATAATTATCAAAACACCCTCATTATCTCTAAACACATTTTATTTATCAAATACCATTATTAACCTAAAACCATATACACATATAAATATCTATATTTTCATAAAAGCAAAAATATTTATATACACACAAATACATAAATATATATAGATATATATATATATATATATATATACATACACAACACACATGATACTAGATCATGCCAAGTGCTTTGCACGTGGTTTTCAAAAATATTTATTGAAATTTTGATTCATTTTTTTGATATTCTTTATTAAATATAATTATTGTATTAATATTTTAAATTTTATTGATTTAAAAAATAAACTAATAATTCTACTTTTCTTTTAGCAATGATTATTGGTGATAGGTATAAAATGGTTAATTAAATTGGTATTCTTTATGAAATTGATTATAAAATTATATTTGAGGGGAAGGTAAATATGCACAATATGAAATATCTTTAAGAATTTGTAGAGAATAAACGATGCTTAATTTAAAAGAAGCTCATATTGCTGTAGGACATGGTCAAGTGTAACATAAAAGGATTATGAATGGAGATCTAGTCTTTATAAGTAGACACTTTATTATTTGTAAGTGTCCTTTTCAAGTATTGTGTACATATATTGACAACGATTGTATTGGCAACATAAACCATCTTATTCACAGGATTTTTCGTGTTTATTTTGATGGTGAACATTTTATTTCAAATAACAACACTTTTTATTTTATCATACAAATTATATAATTTAACAACTTAAACAGAATTAAAATAAAATAACTGCTTGTAACTTATAGCAAAAAAAAAGGATAAATAATGCTATTTACAAACTTACTATTGAATTTTTTTTTTATATCAATACATATTTATATCATTATTATATTTCACTCAGGATAAATTTGATATATAAAAAACTATGCACATCCTTATATAAATAGTAAAATTTTAATTAAAATTATAATAATTAGCCCATTTTAAAGCAAGTAATGAAATAAAAAGTAATAATTAAATAGAATATTTTATCTCAAGTAGCACTTTTACAAATAAGACATTATAGCTTTTTACTGTTTCTTGGTTTTATATGTCTTGGAAAAAATAGTTATGACAAAGTAACTGCCTTATTGACCATAAACTCATTAATAAAAACAAAGTTTATTTCTTTAAAAACTTAAAAATGGACTAAGTCATAGTTTAATTCTAATCGATTTTAAGTCTTATATTAAATATCCAGACCATGAATACAGTCTAAAGAGAACAACAAAAATAAACATAAGATACACAACAACCTTAATGGCTTAGTGGTGGGGCGCCAACGGCCTAATGGTGGGGTACCAACGGACTAGTGGCGGGGACACCAACGCCCTAATGGTGGGCACCAATGCCCTGATAGTGGAGCACCAACGCTCTAATAGTGGAGCACTAATGCCCTGATGGTGGGGCCAACGAACTGGTGGTGGGGCCATCGAACTAATGGTGAGGCACCAACGCACTATTAATCATAATCTTCATATCCAATATTCAAATTTTTTTTTATCCATCGTATACAATTCAATATCCTAAAAAAAAATATAACATAATTAAAACATTTATAAATAATTTATCTTAAAGAAAAAAATGAAATAAAAGAAAAACAACTTACATCCAACAAATCAATCACAATAAACATTACTAACAAAAAATAGTCACGTAAGTATTATTTCTCACAATTTACCAAAGACAACAATTATTGAAAAACAAAATTTTTTTCAGCCTATAATCTCCTTTATTAACCAAATTTTCACAAAATAAAAAACACAAATGCATATTAAATCATCTAAATAATTCCTAAAAAAGTAATACTTATAGTTACTGCATACCATAATATAAAATTTTTTAATTCACACACCTTTAAATAGTCAATATTGATCTATTCACTAAAATCAAACCTCTAATTTTTCTTATTAATATATATCAATTCAGGAGCAATTCACAACTCTTAAGTATAAAAAAATTCTTTCATCTTATTGTTAAATTATAAAGAACTAATTACACAATAAATAAACAAATATTAAAGTTCAAAGTACTAACTAAACCACTAATTAAATCACAAAGAAAAATTCATTAAATGCACTAATTGAAAAGTAAAAAAATAAATAAATAAATTTCATAAAGCAATAATTGGAGAAAAAAAAGTTAAACTGTGGGTACCCCACCGATGGAATGGTGGTGGGGCACCCACTGTTGAAGGTGGTGGGGCACCCACTGTTGAAGGTGGTGGTGGGGCTTCAATGTAAGGGAAATAAAAAAAAAATGAAAATGAAACTGTTGATGCCCCACCAACAGTCTAGTGGTGGAGCACCAATAGTTTAGGAGTAGTGATGGAGTTTAGGAGTAGTGTTAGTGCCCCACAAACGGTCTAATAGTGGGACACCAACAGTTTAGGAGTAGTGATGGTCGTGGGACACCAACGGTTGAAGGTAATGGTAGGGCTTCCATCCAAGGAAAATAAAAAAAAATAAAAAAATAAAATTATTGGTGCCCCACCAACGGTCTAGTGGTGGGCCACCAACGGTCTAGGAATAGTGTTGGTGGGGCACCAACAGTTTAGGACTATTGGTGCCCCACTAACACTCTAGTGGTGGGGCACTAACAGCTTAGGAGTAATGTTGGTGCTTCACCAACAGTTTCGTGGTGGGGCACCAACGGTTTAGGAGTAATGATGGAAGCAAAAAAGAAGATAAAACTGTTAGTGCCCCACCAACAGTCTAGTGGTGGGGCACCAATAGTTTAGGAACAGTGTTGGTGCTCCACCAACGGTCTAGTGGTGGGGCACCAATGGTTTAGGAATAATGATGGAGTTTAGTTATTTAACACTAACAATAAACATATTATTAAACTTCTAGTATTCAATTTAGGAGCAATTCATGACTCATAATTAAAAAAAAAAAATCTTCTATAAAAAAACTAATTACATAATAAATAAATAAATGTTAAAGTTCAAAGTACTAATTAAATCACAAAGAAAAATTTATTAAATGCACTAATTATAGAAGATACTAACAATATAGCAGCATGAAGCACTAATTGAAAAATATAAAAAAAAAATTAATTAATTTCATACAACAATAATTAGAGAAAAAAAGAAGTTAAATTGTGAGTACCCCACCAACATTTGAAGATTACAAAAAAGGACCAACTACATAAACCAATTAATATTATATTACAATAGTATCTAGCAAATTCAAATCTTAGCATCCATACCAATAACACAACCAACGTGAGATAAAAAGAAATCATGCCAAATCTCAATAAAATACATTTATAATTACATTAGCAATATATAGTCCATAAAGCGTAGTTACTCACTTCAACCACAATTGGATCTTTTACAAAATATTTTAGTGTCATCCTAAACTAAATTTATTTATATGATTATACCAATAGAAATAATTCAGAAACGTAATCCAAAACTAAATAAAATTAAAAAATTCACACAAGAGATGCATGAACAATAGAAAAATAATATAACACCGTAACAAAAAAATTTTTTTGAACAGTCGGTACCCCACCAACAGCATGGTAACGGGGCACCGATGGTTGATACACCACCAATGGTATTACAAAAAAAAAAAAAAAAACAATTAGAACAAAACAAAATTGGAAACCATTAAATTGAAACATAAACAGTAATCAAGTACAATAGTCTCTAGCTCACCCACTTTCTCACTTTCACATATTACTTTTTGTATATTTTATTTATTACAAAGGACAAAAGATATAACAGATGCAACTATTAAAGGTTCTTATACAACAACCACTTTACGCTACCATTACAAATTAAAAAGCTTTTGCAAATCTAATATTATAGTGAGTACTCATGAATAGCTAAAGAAAGCAAATTGTGGTTTCTGCCAACTCCGAGAATATATTCTTCTTCTTTCTCTAGCAATTCATATATATATAAGTGTGATACTTATTAAATATATAGGTATTCTAATTAGTTAGCTGCTGGTAATTTAAATTGAAGGATTCTACACTTAGAAATTATGATGTGAAGAAAATAATAAAAAAAAGAAAAGAAAGAAAGAACTGAGCAGTATAATGTTGCTAATTGTGTGAATCCACAATTACAAACATCTATTTATGGAAAAATTGACATAAATTCATAAATTTTAGGGGTTTAATTTGTAGAGCCGAAACATCTATGTACCGAAAAAAATCATAAATTCGCATAAATTTACCAGTCAACCAAAAAAAATACAAAAAATTCACATACCTTTTCAACAAAGCTTGAATTTTTTCTAGAATGGAAGGTTCTTGTACTCAAATCAAACTGAACACCAAAGAAATTATCTCAACAAACTGAAAACAAGCACACAACAATATACATCATCGATTACCCAAAAAAAATACAAAATATAAATCTGAGCAAACCAAAGAACAAACTTACCTCAAATATTGGAAATTTTCCCTGAGAAAGCAACAAACTATTATCTTGCTAATACCCAATCCCTAAAAACCAAGCAAACATGACTCCAAATGTAGATGGGAGTAGGTAGCCAAGGAGAGGCGCCGAACGTGGAGTAAGGATGAAAAAAGCTGCAAACCATAAATAGAGAGAAAGCCAAAAGAAAAAAGGAAAGATGAGAGAAAGAAAAGCTAAGCTTTCAAAGCGATGTAGAGAGTAGGTAACAGAGAGAGAAATACAATATATGGGAAAGCCAACCATAAATGGGGTGCAAAGCACGTGAACAAAGGCCAAAATAGGAAGAAAACAAATCTGAACATACACAAAATGACGTCGTTTTAATTATTGTATGTAACAGATAAGAAGGGTACATAGGTAACTACATAGAGAACGAAAAATACAAATGACAAAAGTCCTTTACTGCAACTGGACAGATAAGAAGGGTACATAGGTAACTACACAGAGGACGAAAAATACAAATGACGAAAGTCCTTTGTTCCAACTAGCCTTTATATATATTGTAGATATATATATATATACAAGTAAGATGGATCCCATTTCATTTATTTCATAACCATTTGATTATGTTGCCTAAATTGTAATAGCATGCATGAATAATTAGGAAATGGAAAAAAATGATCCACATACCTTTGGTCCTTCTTGTTCTTTTAATTTACATCATCAAACCTTTCATCACCCATGTGAGTAGGTAAAACTTCATACGGAGAACCTGGAACAAAATCTACCACAACAAGACTTATACATCTTATATGCCCTTTTACAGCAGCAAAATGAAGAGCAATTCATCCACTAAGATAGTCTGCTCTTGTAACCTAGCTGGACAAATAAAAAATCAAGACAATTATTAAGTCAAATAATTAAACTTTCAGAAAAGGCTTAGAATAATTACAAGAAGAAAGATTATGCTTCAAATGATATTAGCAAGCAGCATAACATTGTAAAGGATGTGAAAGAAATTATTAAGATTAAGCTCAGTGATTCACATTGCATCTGAAGATGAAAAGGGTACGGGCAACTTGCTAGAAATTGCAAAGGATGTAAAAGAAATATATACGACAATTAGGCACTGTGACACATTGCATCGGAATAGTAAGAGTGTCTATACAACTTCCCAGCGCCTATATTGACACGCTTGCATCAATGCTGTCTTTACACACACAAAAGAAAACATATAAATGACTCAAGAATTACATTCAATTTGGATCCATAATATTGTTGTTTTAGAGTAAAATCTTCAAGCTATGATTTCTCCAAGGGTGTCCTACTGTCCTTACCTCTTTATATTTGCAAAATTTATAAAACCAAGCTCATAAAAGTGGAATTTCTTGTGCGGGTTTGGACTATAAAAATATTTTCATATTCATTTTCAAAGATCTCAATTTATCAATGGAAACATATAGAAAAAAATACTCATATATTCATGTCCCAAATTTTTCTCTAATGAAACTTGAAGACATCAACTATGATTATAAAATACCAAAACCCAAAAAGAAAATGCACTCAATCTCTTACCTGCCCACAGTAATTACTAGAATTGACATCAGCTCCAATCTCAACCATCAGGGAACAATCTAATCAAATCCCCCCGAAATAAAAAAATATAATATGCCAGATGAAAAAAAAAAGAAAAAAGAGTAGCTCTATATAGGGAAAGAAAAATATATATCGACAAAAAGGTTAAAAAAAAAAAGAAAAGAAAAGAAAAAGAAACCTCATTATAGCCTCCCACCTCTCTTTGTCACCCCCTCTCTAGGTCTATGTGAATTCTGGGCCCAAATAATATCCCAAAATGCATAAAAAAAAAATCCCAAAATGCATTTTTGAAAGAAAAAAAAAATCCCATAATTCCAAACATTAGAAAAAAAAATGTTTAGCATAAAAAAACCCAAAAAAAAATATAAAAAACAAAAACCCATAATTCCAAGCACCATCAGAACAATACAAATTTATACATAATCAAAGAAAAACCTATCAGTATCTACACCAAAACAAACACTTAAATCAAAAAACAAAAACAAAAAACCCATAATTCCAAACATCCAGAAAAACAAAAAAAATGTTATGCATAAATAAAAACCTCAAAAACAGTTTGAAAACCAAAAAAAAAAAAAAAAACCATAATTCCGAACATCCATCAAAACAATACAAAAAAAAAAAACCAGCAAAATTATCCAAAGTTAAGAAACACAAACGTCAACAAAACTACAGTCTGTAATGTTCTTTCTTTTTCTTCAACAAAGCTACAAGCAATCGGGAAAACCAAAGGAAAGAAAAGGAATTCACAATCTAAAAAACCAGACTAAAGAAAAAAAAATACAGCTTTCTATTACACCCACTCCCACCTATTCCCACGTGACTAACGACAAAATGGGGCAAAAAATCCCAAAAAGCTTCAAAACGACGTTGTTTTGAAGTTGAAATTTACAAAAAAACAAATAGCAAAAAATGCTTCCAAATGACGCCATTTTGAAGTTGAATTGAAAAAAAAATGGAGATTGTTATGGGCAAATTTTTCCCACTTTCCAGCTAGCTCAGGGCACATAGGCGTCGAGCCCAATCCATTTAATAGGCCCATAAAGTCGCAGCAAACTATCAAGTTGAGGCCTAGTCAAACCTGGCCCACACCCCCATGATCCTCAAAAAGACTTAAAAGTCCCTCAGAGCTTGCCAGCTCATGACTTCAGCTCGAATGTGAGTGCCTGACATTCATTGAATGACCTGCCCGTGCCAAGTAAAATGGGGAAAAGAGCTTTGCCAAAAGTAGCGTCTGCTGAACAACAGGCGGTATAAGCCATGGCTAACCCTTTATACCAATGAGGAAAGTTGACCTGCTAGTCCAGGAGGCAACCCATTGTCCCCTGATCAGCCACCTCCTAGCCCTTTCCGAAAAGCTCACCTACCACTCCATGTGTAGATAGGAGAGTGGACAAGTACATTGTAAGTACGTTCGCCCCAACGTCAGCAGGCCTGACCTCCACCTCTCTATGCAGCTGGCCAAGGGTTGGGGGTGTAGGGTGAGGCTAGGAGAAGCCTAATGCCACGTGCCACCCATCTGAGGCCACACCTCTGACGTATAAAAGGTAACCTCTGCCCGTCTGAGAGGAGGATGATGAGACATCAGAAACTAAGAGCACAAGGAAAATACCCTCGAAGGCAGGCTAGAGAAAACTCTTCCTCTCATAATCTCTCTTTCTTGAGTTCTAAGTGTTATTCTCTGGGAAAGATGGTGACACACCAGTGTCTACACCGGTGCCCCTACTGACCGTTTTCCGTGGTTGCAGATATCTTGATTTGGTTAGCAATTGCCAATCCCAACCTACTTCCAAGTCTTGCCTGGTCTGAAGTCTCTCCTCAGCAAGGGCTCCACTTGAAAAAGCCCAATTCGATGGCCCATTATAGCTGAGCTCTGACCTACCTAGCTAGACCTAAAAATCAGCGACAACAATTGGCGCCGCCCAAGGGAACACTAGACAACCGTTCTCTACCCATATTTCCGCGTCGCACGCGTGGGCTTCGCGAGCGTGGTTAAAAGCCACGTGAGCACCTGTAAGCATGGTGGGCAGATCCCGTGGACAAAGAGTTAGGTCCACTACCCAGCAACCTACGGATTCGAACCTCGATCCCTAGGTTACAATGCCAATGACCTCCCCAGGAGGCCGACACAAAAGAGATCTAGGGCCTTATCGGGTAAGCCCAATGGAAGTACAGTCCAAGGAGCACACGCCGACTGCATCACCGTTGGAAGCACAACCTCAGAAAGATGTAGATAATCTTGCTCGCAAAAGGAAGCGAAATGAAGTGAGGGTTATACCCCGTAACGAAGAGCAGCCTTAGGCTGACATTACTAACTTGCTTCGGAATCCCATCACTACTATTAAGGAGCGCCTCCCAAGTGGTCGCCAAGCCCAGCTTGAAACTTTAGTCCAGCCAGCAGCTGATGAGTTCGTGCTCTCTTCTGGGTGACGAAGGAACCGAGGAAGGAGCCACCCAAGAGCCGCAGAAGAAGAAGGCATTTATGTTCCCATGCAAAGAACAGTAAGGGGGTCTGGGCCCGAGGAGGAGGATGGCGGCTACTGCCCTACCTTAGGGATCACTTGAGAAGAATGGCCGTGGAGTGTGCTATCCGTGAGCATAGCCCGGGCTTGGCTCACCCAATTTTCAGGAGTGTCTCAGCTGGAGGTGGTTTAGGTGGGACACATGATCTTAGAAACTCCCTTGGACGCCAAAGAGCTGGGGAACCATAGATGTCAAAAGAAACGAGCTCCAGGAGAGCCTCAGCCGGGCCGCCCTCAAAAGAATATATCTACACCGTGAAGGATCAAATAGTGGACCAAGTTCTCAATGAACTAAAGGGAAAGACGGTGGAGGAACACAGGTCGTGGGAGCCTCCATACAGTGCTGAGATCATGGAAGCCCCTCTCCCAAAAACCTTCAAGATGCCTAATTTGGTAATTTATAACGGAAAGGGGGATCCTAACGAGCATCTGGATGTGTTCAGGACGTCGATGAATTTCGAGCAGGTCTCGGACCTTGCCAGGTGCCGGGCCTTTCCACTTACGTTATTAAGTCTAGCCCAAACCTGGCACAGCCGACTTAAGCCAAGGTCTATCCACTCCTTCGAGCAGTTTTCCGCCCAATTTGTGGTGTACTTCAACAGAGCCAAACCAGTGAAAAAGCCAACAACCCACCTCATGTCTATGAGGTAAGGACATGATGAGTCGTTGGAGTCGTACACGAAGAGGTTTAACAACGAAGCCATGTTGATCGAAGACTACAGCGATCAAGTAGCTATCCAAGCCATCCTCAGCGGTCTACGGCCAGGGGCCTTCAAGTGGGATATAGCAAAGAACACACCCAAGACCCTGTTTGGAGTGATGGAGGACGCACAAAAACATGTGATAGCTGAGGGATTGATGTTTTCAAATGAGGCACCACCACATCCAAGGCCCAGAGCATAGGATACCAAGTCGAGAGACAGAAAAGGCCCGGCCGTACCTGCTGGAGAAATCAAGAGGGTTGACCAGAGAGAGCCCAACACAAGAAGAAGCATGTTTGATAGGTACACTCCACTTACCGTGGGTAGACATGAGATATTGAATCAGATACAAGATCAAAATATACTCAAGAGACCCAAGCCCATGAAGGGCCCGCCCGCAAAGCTAAACTGAAACAAGTACTGTCGTTACCACCGAGATTATGGCCATGAGACGGATGAATATTTTGAATTAAAGGAGGAGACTGAAGCATTAATTAGGAGGGGACAACTTTGGTAGTTCGTAGCCAGGCCTGAGAGCAACGAGACCAACCTCAGCTTAGACGTGAGGCAGCCAGCACCCCAGGCTCTGACTCCCCCTCCTGTGCAGGACATACAAACAATCTTGAAGGGATCAGATTTTGCGGGGGTATCCAATAGGTCCTGGAAGAGCTACGCCCGTCGAGCTCGGCATGACAGTAAATGGGAAATGCATGTTTTCAATGCCTTTCATGGGAAGGTAATCTCAATAACAAACCCGGCATAGGCTATCACCTTTACAAAAGAGGAGGCCTATCGCATACACCAGCCCCACGATGATGCGTTGGTGGTTACATTGTGTGTGGGTAACAGCAACGCGCATCGAATCCTGATTGATGGTGGTATTTTCGTCGACGTCCTAAGTGGGGAAGCCTTTGATAAGATGGGCCTCTCGCGAGACATGCTAAAACCCTTGTACAGTCCTCTTTATGGCTTTGCGGGGGACAAGGTAGTACCTGACGAAAGCATAGAATTGCCATTGTCTATAGGAGAGACGGATAACAAGATAGCTTTATGTCAAAATTCTTAGTGGTTAATGTCCCCTTGGTATACAACATCATTCTAGGAAGACCCTCCTTGAATTCTCTCAAGGCCATGGTGTCGACTTATCATTTGCTGATGAAGTTTCCAGTGGGAGGAGAAGTGGGTGTAGTACGAGGAGACCCAATATGAGGCTAGACGCTGCTACGCTTTGGCTTTAAGAGAAAGAGACTCCGGCCTGATGGAGCTGCAAGCCTTAACTGGGGGACATCAATCGATGGAACGAGGCCCTGACATCGGCGCGTCGCCCCCAGTATCCGAAGATAAGTCAGAGGAGGCTGGACTTGGCTTGACCTCAGGAGCCCAATACAGCCCCAATCTTGCCCTTGACGCTATAGAAGTCAGATTGCTCAAGCAACTCCTGATCCATCAGTACAAAATGGAAAAAAAGATACATGCGCTTATTTCCAAGATTCAAGTAGGAAAAAGGCTGCGCACTGCGGAAGTTGAGTTATGTGAGGTTAGCCCCAGCCCAGATGTGGCGAATATTGTACGAAGTATGGAGGAAGAGAAGGAGCAAGCTGGATTAGAGAGCTATGAGCATAAAGCAACAAAGAGTAAAAAGCCACTGAAAGTCCGTAAAGAGTCTGAGCCACTGCCCGGGGCAGTTTGTGATGAGGACTATTTGGAACGTAGCAAGGTCCAGTGAGGTGAGCCCGTAGAGGAGCTCACATCCGTTTGCCTAGACCCAAACGATCCGGGGAGGACTACAAAGATAGGAGCTTTGCTTGAGCTACTGCTCAAAGTGGAATTGGAAGTTTTCATGAGCAATAATGCCGATGTGTTCTCATGGTCCCATGAGGATATGCCCGGCTTTGATCCAGCGGTGATGGTGCACAAATTGAATGTGGACCCAAGCTACAAACCAGTCCAATAAAAATGTAGGGTATTCAGTCCAGATAAGTACGAGGCCATCAAGGTGGAAGTAGATAAGCTTAAAAGGGCTGGCTTCATCAAGGAAGTAAACTACCCACCTGGTTAGCCAACGTGGTCTTAGTGAAGAAACCAAATGGACAATGGAGAGTGTGTGTAGACTTCACTGATTTGAACAAGGCTTGCCCCAAGGACAGCTTTCCTTTACCGTGCATTGACCAGTTAGTTGATGGTACGGCGGGGCATGCCCTATTGAGTTTCATGGATTCGTATTCAGGCTATAATCAGATACATATGTACGAGCCGGACCAGCAGAAGACATCATTTACCACGTATAGAGGTTTGTACTGCTACAAAGTCATGCCCTTCGGCCTGAAAAACTCGGGAGCCACCTACCAGCGGTTGGTGAACAAAATGTTTGCCCAGCAAATTAGAAGGAATATGGAGGTCTACATTGATGACATGACCATTTGAGAGATTTAGAGGAGGTATTTGGTATCTGCGGAAGTACGGGATGAAGCTCAACCCAGCCAAGTGTGCTTTTGGTATGTCCTCAGGAAAATTTCTAAGATACATGGTTAACAACAGGGGTATCGTAGCTAACCAAGACAAGATCAAGGCTGTCCTGGACATGGCTTCGCCTAAAAGTATTAAGGATGTGTAAAGGCTGAAAAGTAGATTAGCGGCCATTTCAAGGTTCATTTCAAGAGCAACAGATAAAGCTCTCCCTTTCTTCAAAATCCTGAGAAGGATTAAGGAATTCGAGTGGACCCCCGCATGTGAGGAGGCCTTCAATCAATTAAAAGCATATCTTGTCAACCCCTCATTACTCTCCAAACCGTAGCCTGGAAAGCACCTGTTCTTGTACTTAGCTGTCTTCCTAACGGCAGTAAGCTTAGTCTTGGTACAACTAGAGGACAAGACGCAGCTACCAGTTTACTACGTCAGCCACTCAATGGTACTAGCTGAAACGCAGTATCTGGATACAGAAAAGTTCCCGAAAGCTCAAACCTTATTTTGAGTCGCATATCATTGAAGTCTTAACTAGCTACCCATTGAGGCAGGTCCTCTACAAGCCAGAAACGTTTAGGAGGCTCATCAAATGGTCGACTGAAATAGGCCATTACGACATACGGTACAAACCCAGAGTCACTATAAAGGCCCAAGCCATAGCAGATTTCATAGCGGAGTTCACTTCTCCAAGTGTAGTCCCAGGCGACCCTACAACTAACTTAGCCAATCCTAGGAACCCTCTACCTGTACACCCCCTCTAGTATTTGCATGTTGATGGGTCTTCGAATGAGCAAGGATGTGGGGCTGGGCTTATATTAACTTCAGCTTTCCTAGAATGTGTGAAAGTTGAATACGCCGTCCGTCTCGGTTTTAAAGCATCCAACAATGAAGCAGAGTACAAAGCCCTTCTAACCGGTTTAAAGTTATCTGCAGCAATGGGAGCCAAGAGGCTGCATGTTTATAGCGACTCTCAGTTGGTGGTGAGGCAAATCAAAAGGGAGTACAAAGCCAAGGACGAAAGAGTGCAGACCTACCTAACAAAAGTAAATGAGCAACTTGGGAAGTTAGAAAACTGGGAGTTATCTCAAATCCCAAGGTTTGAGAATGTGGAAACCGATGCTCTGGCTAAGCTCGCTTCAACACCAAACTCTGAGTTAGTCCAAGCCATCCCAGTCGAGTACTTGGCAGCCCCTAGTATTGAGGCACCAAAATAGCAAGTTTTACCTTTACAAGCTGAGGAAGGCCCAAACTGGATGGACCCCCTTGTCAGCTATTTAAAAGAGGGAATATCCCCTGATGGGGCAAAGAAGGCAAGGAAGCTACGCTACCGAGTTGCACATTATACCTTGATTGACAGTGAATTATACAAAAGTGGCTACTCCTTGCCTTACCTGAAATGTCTGGCACCTAGGGAAGCAAGCTATGTGCTAAGGAAAATCCATGAAGGCGTATGCGGGAACCATACAACAGGAGTGTCCTTAGCGTACAAAGTAATTCGATAAGAATATTACTGGCCTAGCCTGACCAAAGATGCAAAGGAATTTGCGAAGAAGTGTGACAAGTGCTAGCGCTTCAGTACCATCTCGAGACAACCTTCATAGGATTTAACCCCCATCTGTAGTCCTTGGCCATTTGCTCAGTGGGGAGTGGACATAATAGGCCCCTTCCCACCTGGAAAAGCCCAAATAAAGTATGTCGTCGTGGCCATAGATTACTTCACAAATGGGTGAAGGTCGAGCCTCTCGCAAGCATCACCGAAGCAAAAACCTCGGAGTTTATCTGGAAGTCTATCATTTGTCTCTTTGGAATACCTAGGGCCATTGTCACTGATAACGAAAAGCAGTTCGATAACGATAAGTACCGTAAGATGTGCACTGAGCTGGGGATCCGCCGTACTATTCCTCACCAGCTCACCCCTAGGCCAATGGACAAGTGGAGATTGTAAATAAGACGATCAAGGCCAATCTTAAGGCCAAGCTTAGTAGTTTGAAGGGGGCCTGGGTGGAGGAACTACCTAACGTCTTATGGGCTTATCGAACTACGGCTATAACAGCCACGAGTGAGACTCCTTATTCTTTAACTTTTGGAACTGAAGCGGTGATTCTAGTTGAGATAGGTGCCTCTAACCATCGCACCCAACACTTTCTCCCGAATCATAATGAAGTAACACTTAGGGCCGAGCTCGACCTGCTGGAGGAGAGGAGGGACCAAGCAGCAATAAGAGCTGCCGCTTATCAGCAGAGGTCTGTCCGCTACTACAACTCAAAGGTTAAGTATAGGATCCTGCACATAGGGAACTTGGTGTTGAAGAAGGTCATACAAAACACAAAGAAGCATGGCACAGGTTCTTTGGAACTAACTTAGGAGGGACCTTATAAAATTGCTAAGGTGGTTCGCCCAAGAACATTTCAACTAGAGGACATGTATGAGACTATCTTGTAGCATCCGTGGAACGTAGAACACTTGAAGTTTTACTACCAGTAGGGTAGAGTTTTATTCGTGTTGAAAACTTATCTTTTGTATTTCAGGCTAAAGTTGTAATGCCCAGCCTCCCTGTTCAATGAAGAAATTACTCATTTTTGATAAAATTTTATGAGTAATAAATAGTCAAGTCCGGGGCAGGCCTCTAACTCAGTAAAGCTTTAGCCACGGGCATGGACTCTCCACGAATCAGACTAAGTGATGAGACTCCATGAGGGACCCTTACTCTTAATGAATCCGAAATAGTTTGATAATATTCTCTACGGTAAAACCTATGGCAGGCCTTAGGATATATCTAGGAAGATTCTAGAAGAGGCACCATACGTCACTAGGAAAGCTCAAGCTCACCAAAGATAACAAGCTTTAACTCTTACGTTCTCCTACTGGAGGAGAAAGTAAGAGTTAAGGGGGGCAATATGTATGATTATTATAAAAAAAAAAGAAAAAAGACAAAAAAGTCAAATAAAATAAAATAATAAGTCTGCCCCTATAGGCGGTGAGGGCTACCCCATTGTATTACAGAAAAAAAAATAATAATAAAGGGGGTTTGGGTGAAAGCAAAAGCATAGCAGAAAACGAAATTGCAATGGAAATTAAAGTTGAAAAAGGGGGGGGTCATCTAGTTCAAACTTATTTTTCCTCTCGGCTCTCCTCCTTGACACCTGAAGCATTGACAAAGGCCTTAGCATGTGCAGCTTCCCCTCCTATGCTGGTGGGAGTCAATAAGCTAGCCTCGACATGCCCTTCACAACGTGCGATGTCCTCTTCAGGCCACGCTTCTGGGGAGATTTCGGGTGGGGACGCCCATGAGACTTTAGCTAGGATTGCGGGATAAAGGCTTTCAAGGTTTGCCTTGTCCAATCATTCAAGCACAAAGTTTGGCTCCACTGTCTTGAGGGTTGCCTTCATTATTTCAAACTCGATGACAAGTTGATTCTTATAGTCGCTCCTAAACTCTCGCACCTCCTTCTCGGCGACCTCCAGCTTCTTCTCAAGCTCCTGAGCTTGTTTTTCATGATCGGCGATAAGGGAAGCTTTCTCCTTTTGAACAATTTGGAGCTGCTTCTCTGAGCGATTGAGTGTAGTGAGACAATCCTTCTCGTGAGCCTCGGCAGTGCCCTTGTCCTGTTTGGCTTTCTGGTACTTGGCCTCAAACTTCTTGTTGGTGTCGAGGGAGTCATTGAAGGCCTTGTTGGTGTTATCCACCTCCACATTTAGCTTTATGTTCTTTTCCACCACGTCCAGGATCGAATACGCGAGCTACCACAAAAGAAAAATAAGTAGGCGTTAATGTGAAGGTTTACAACATAATAGCAAGGATGTGATGGAGGTACAGCCGAGACTTACCTTCAGGGAGGAACTGGCGCATTCGTCAAGCTGGCCTGTCATGCCTTCTCATCGAATATCTTCGCGCATCTCCCGGGTTAAGAAGGTCCCTGTATTCTTCGCGAAGGCCAATAGGCCTTCGGGAACTTTCCTTCCAGGAAGGTCCGAGGCTGGATCGGTGGGGGACCTAGCTCTTTTCTTGCTGGCGGGGATTATGGCCACCCCCTTTCCCTTTCCTAGGAACGTATGCTCATGCCCTGAGGCAGGTGGTTTTTAGTGAAAGAGGAAGGGGAAGAAGACACCTTGCTTCTGAGGGACCATGATGGCAGGGGATCAACTGAGGATGGGCGTAAAAATCTTTCAATAGATTTCTGGGCTATGCCCCTCAAGGAGCTCCTGATGTTTTGACTCATTGCAAGGAAACAGATAAAAGAAGAATAGTCAGGTCACCATACATATAGGGGGAAGAGGAAGTATCAAGTGATTTTAGGAAAGGACGATACCCTCCTCCTCAGCTTCAGGGTTCGTCCAGAGACCATAAGTGATCATGTGTTCAGGAGAAAGGATAGATTTCTTCATCCTACATAGGACTTCCAACCTCAGGATGTTGTTAGACTTGGCAAGCAAGTCACGAGGTTTCTTAGGCCTGGACCTAGGCCAGACAGGGTACAAAAATTTATGGGCACACGGTGTGACCAACTTTCACTGCTGCCAGTCCCTTCCCAATTTCCCCCCATAAAGACCCATCTTTTAGCCCAATACTTCGGGCTGGACAAGCTTTCGACTGCTTTGTTAAATTTTTTATATTTGTAGGCATAGTAATACCAGGGAGTACCTGAGACCCAAAAGGTCATCCTAAGGGAGTCCATACTAGGCTTCTCTTCGTTCTCCTTCTACCAATAAATGTAAGTGCCTAGCATGGTCTGCCAGGCATTGGGGAAAGTTGTACTGGATGGAGAGGGGCTTCATGGAGAAATCTCCCGATGAAGGCAGGGAAGGGTACCCTTAAACCACAGTAAAAGACAGGAATGGTGATGGCGATCTCACCCGAGCGAGGCTGACTTGGAACCTCACCTTCCTCAGGCACCCTAAGGGTAAAATCTAAGGGGATGTTATACTCTCTCCTAGCAACTATGAGCTGGCTGGTAATCACGGAGGATTAGATGAGGTCTATGGCCCTTTCCTCATGGCCTATGACCTCCTCCTCCTTCTCGGGCTCACCTCTCATTCCTAAATCTGACTGTTCACCTGGCTCGATTTCCTCAGCCTTGTCCCCACTCATCTCCTTTCCACTCATTGATTGGATGCAACGACACGCCCGAAGACCACGCCTCCAGGCGGACCCCAGCCGAGGCGAAAGAGGAGGTGTTGCCCGTCTTCTTCTGGACCACGGCGTCTAAGATCAGCCTTCTCCTTTTGGAAAGGCCAACTGGTGTCGAGAAGGGAGCTCCTACTCGAGTGCTCCTAGAACCTAACCCCCTACTGACAACGGGAGCAGGGTGACTTTAACACCCGCATCAGAGCTATCCCCTTGCGTCGATGAGGGAGACCTAACTGCCAACGAAACGGGATCTAGTGTAGGATCGCCATGCCTGGAGATGGAGCTAACAACGGGGGACGGGCTACCAGAGAAGACCTCCATGGGCTCCCATTGAGGGGCAGGACGAGGAGTAAGGAAACTTTGAAGCCTTTGTCTACGGGTTTGCACCATATATGGAAAAAGAAACAAAGGGAGGAGGAACAACAGTCAGTCCAAGAAGACGCTAGACAAAACCCTAGGCTACGAATTTCGAATGAAACCCCATTTTTGTGGATTGAAGAGGCCTAGGGGCTTAAGGCCTATATGGCAAGGTAGACACTACTAATGGGTTCCTCTTTCCTATGGTCACGAGATCCTTAACGCAGAGGGGGCTATTTCCTCTTCCATTCCTTTTCGCCCCATACCATCAAGTTGATTTTACAAAAAAAAAAGAAATGGTGAAAATGAAGAGGAGAAGAAAGAGAAATGAGTATGATGACTTACTTGTGAAAGCAATAAGGAAACCGCTGGTAGTGGGCTCAAGCTGATGATCGGAGAATGAATGATGAGCAGCTGTGGGAAATGAGGGTTTTCTGGAACTTAGGAGGCGAAGAAGTATGATGGGCAGGGGCTGAGTACGCGTATTTGTCAGAAGGAGAAATTTTTCTTTTCTTGAATTCACCCACTCTTTAGGGATTGAATCCCAACCGTTGATGGTTGGATAAAAGAAGTGAGTGCCGAAGATCATCTTACGTAGGCGATGGAAGTGGAGCACGTCTGGCCCATGAGCTTCACGTCCATAACTGCCCTTAGTGGGTCCAAGAAGTTCCACGTGTTGACAACTACCTACCCCTTCCAGCGCCTGGCACCCGAGGCCTGGTCTCTGAATACGCGCAGCCATCTTAAGCCTAAAGGAGGAACTGAAAGGACCTTTTCGGGGACCGTGCTCCATGATAGCTAACCAGACCATCCAAAAGGATAAAAGAAAGGATGGCAGGATGTCCCTCATTAGCTTAAACTTGTCCTAAGCTTCCCTCGAAGAGCCCTGAGCTAACACGCACCTCATCCAATTCGTTTAGTCCTTACCTCCTTCGTAAAGAGGAGGAAAGGACTAGAGGGGCAGCTGTTATGGATAAATTTTTCCCACTTTCCAGCTAGCTGAGGGCCCATAGGCGTCTAGCCCAATCCATTTAATAGGCCCATAAAGTCGCAGCAAAGTATCAAGTTGAGGCCCAGTCAAACCTGGCCCACAACCCCCATGATCCTCGAAAAGACTTAAAAGTCCCTTAGAGCTTTCCAGCTCATGACTTTAGCTCGAATATGCGTGCCTGACATGCATTGAATGACCTGCCGACGCTAGGTAAAATGGGGAAGAGAGCTTTGCCAAAAGTAGCGTCTGCTGAACAACAGGCGCCATAAGCCATGGTTAACCCTTTGCACCAATGAGGAAAGTTGACTGCTAGCCCAGGAGGCAACCCATTGCCCCTGATCAGCCACCTCCCAAGCCTTGCCTTGCTGAAAAGTTCACCTACCACTCCACGTGTAGATAGGAGAGTGGGCAAGTACATTGCAAGTACATCCGCCCCAATGTCAGTAGGCCTGACCTCCGTCTCCCTATGCAATTGGCCAAGGGTTAGGGGTGTAGGGTGAGGCTAGAAGGAGGGCTAGGTGGCATGATCTGGGGAAGCCTAATGCCACGTGCCACCCATCCGAGGCCATACCTCCAAAGTATAAAAAGTAACCTCTGTCCGTCTGAGAGGAGGATGATGAGACATCAGAAATTAAGAGCACAAGGAAAATACCCTTGAAGGCGGGCTAGAGAAAACTCTTCCTCTCCTAATCTCTCTTTCTTAAGTTCTAAGTGTTATTCTCTGGGAAAGATGGTGACTTGGGCGCCGGAGGGTGTGCACCAGTGTCTACACTGGTGCCCCTACTGACCGTTTTCTGTGGTTGTAGATATCTTGATTTGGTTAGCAGTTGCCAGTCCTGACCTACCTCCAAGTCTTGCTTTGTCTGAAGTCTCTCCTTAGCAAGGGCTCTACTTGAAAAAGCTCAATTCGATGGCCCATTATAGCTGAGCTCTGGCCCACCTAGCTAGACCCAAAAATCAACAACGACAGAGATAAACACCAAAAACTATACCACCACCACGCCTTATATATTATAGTAGATACACACACACCTACACATATATATATACACACTATCACACACTTATATACATATACACACTATCACACACTTATATACATATACACATTTACACACTTATAAACATATATACACACACACAGATATGTATTCACATACATATATACTTTAAACACATAAATATATTTTACACAATGCATGCATCCTTGCATACATATATATAAATAAATTTACCAAACTCTAATTTCCACAAAATTATTAATTAACTAGGAAATATGAAATGATCAAAATGCCATTCACAATTTAAAAAATATCATATATATCCCTTCTATGTGAAAAGACTAAAATGCCCTTAACAATTTTAAAAATGTCAAACTTATCCTTTATATGTGAAAAGATCAAAATACATTCAACAAACTCAAAAACATCATGTTCCCAACAAACCCTCTACACATCAAAATCCAACCAATTTCACACTAAATCAAATAATAAACATGGGGTTTTACAAAATTCTAAATCCAATTACACCAATCAAATATCAAATCAGTAAAATCATGTCCGAATTCATAATTTCCATAAAGTGTAAAACCCTAACAATTTGGGGTTTTGCTATAATACCAAATCAAACCATACAACATCAAATTAATCATACACAAGCATGAATTAACTTGAAATTCATATAACCTTTTTCTTAAATCAACCAAACCAACAAAAAATCCAAAATTGCAGAAGGGTAAGGAAGTCTACATTTCTTTCAAGCCTTGAAAACACCTAAATACCACTTGAAATCCACAAAATCCACTTGCTTTGAGGTCCTTTAGTTGGCCGGTTCACTCTCCTTGAATTTTCTTCACTTTTTCCTCACTTTTTCTCTCTTTTCTCTCACTTTCTCTCTCTAAAAAGTAGTAGAAGCTTGAAGAACACTAGGGGGTCAGCTGTGGGGTAAAAAAGAAAGGAAAAGTAAAAAAAAAAGTAAAATAAACAAAATAAAAATGAAAAAGCAAAGTTAAAGCCAAGTCAAAGTCAAAAGTCAAACTTTGACCAAATGTAAAATGGGAAGAAATATAATCATTCTACCCATAATTGGATACTTTAGGCCTTTACCACATGCTTAGCGAACTCTCAAGCAGCTCGTTGCAGTAGAAGTAGTGACATGGCGATCGAACTTTAACTGTGACCAAACGTCAACAATTTCGGAAAAATATTGGTGTTACAACTCTCTCCTTATAAAAAGAAATTTCATCCCCGAAATTTAATTTAAGGAGTTGGAGTACTTACTCAAACAGAGTTGGGTACTTGGCTCTCATCTTGTTCACCCGCTCCCATATTGCTTCTTCCACTGCGTGACTCCTTTAAAGGACTTTCAACAGTGGAATCGTCCTGTTCCGAAGAACTTGGTCCTTTTGATATAAAATTCTCACTACTTTTTCTTATACGTTAGGTTCTCATGATTCTCCAATGGTTTGTACTCGATGACATGTCAGGGATCATGCATATACTTTCACACCATTGACACATGAAATATGTTGTACACGCTGGATAGCTTAGGAAGTAAAGCTAACTGATAATCCAAAACTTCAACTCTTTTCAATACCTCGAAAGGTCCAATGAAACAAGGACTTAACTTACCCTTTTTTATGAACCTCAGTATACCCTTCAGCAGTGTAACTTGAAGAAAAACTTCTCTCCGACCTCAAACTCCAGGTCTTTCCGTCGGCTGTCCGCATAGCCTTTTTGTTGGTTTTGGGCTGCTTTCATTCTCTGTCATATTTTGTTGATGATGTAGCTAGTCTACTGCACGATTTCCAACCCTAACAGCTTCCACTTACTAACTTCATTCCACTGTGAGGGAAACTTGCACTTTCTCCTGTACAAAGTCTTATATGGGGCCATCCCAATGGAAGCATGATAATTGTTGTTGTAAGCAAACTCCACTAATGGAATATATTTTTTCCAACTTCCCTTAAAATCCAGTATACATGCTCTCAACATACCCTCCAATGTCTAAATTGTCCACTCAAACTAGTTATCTATCTGGGGATGAAAAGATATACTGAAAGTCAATTTCGTCCCTATTATTTTGTGTAGACTCTTCTAAAATGACGATGTGAACATTGGATCTCAGTTTGGCACACCATGGAGTTCTATAATCTCGTCTATGTATAGTTAAGCTAGCTTTTCCATTGAGTGAGTTATACACATGGGTAGAAAGTGAGTTGATTTTTTTAAGTTGATCCACTATTATCCAAACCATATCGTTGCATCGCTATATGCTTCCAATTCCACTATGGAATCAACAATAGCTTTAGTAAACCAAAAGGTCTCTAAGGCTCAATCTTTACTTGCTGGCAAGTCAAACACTACTCTACAAACTTCAAGATGTCTCATTTCAATCCAACCCACCAAAAGTTGTGGAGACGTTCTTGTACATCTTAATAGATCCCGAATGAACGGCGTAAGGTGTACAGTAAGCCTCTGCCAAAATCTTCTTCTTGATCTCTTCTACATTTGATATACACAGACGAATACCAAACCTTAACGTTCCGTCTCCAATGAGATTGAAACCCTAATCTCTTCCCTTGAATTACTTCATCTTTGATCTTTAGGAAAACAACATCGCCAGCTTGACATTCCTTTATTTTGTCCACGATCGATGGTTGAATTATGAGCGACACCAATATGGATAAGCACTGGTTAGGAACTAACTCAATGTCCATGCTTCACAGATCCTCCTAGATATTAGGTTAAAAAGTGATCAGACTTCTGTTGAAACTTGCATACTTATTGCTCAGAGAATCAACCACTACATTCACTTTACTTGGTGATTGTTAATGGTATAATTGTAGTCTTTGACTAGCTCCAACCATCTCTTCTACCTTATCTTCAGCTCTTTCTGAGTGAAGAAGTACTTGAGATTTTTATGGTTAGTGTAGATGTCATACTTTACTCTATATAGGTAATGGCATCAGATCTTCAATGCGAACATCACTGCTGTTAACTCCAAATTGCTCGTAGGGTAGTTTCGCTCATGAGCCTTCAACTGCTGCAACGTATACATAATCACCTTGTCGTTGTGCATGAGAACACAACCCAACCTTTTCCCTAAAGCATCATTATAAATCACAAAGTTATCCTTACTGTTGGGCAAGACAATAATAGGTGCAAAGACCAACTTCTTTTTTAGCTCTTGGAAACTGTTATCACCTGAAAAGCGAAGCTTCCCAATCAAAACTCGCATTTCTTGAACTTGGAGTGTAACTGCTTCTTACGCAATTGTATGAAGCATTAACTTCAAATGCTCTTCATGATCAGCTGCTGACTTGGAGTAAATGAAAATGTCGTCATTGAACACCATCACAAACTTATCCAAGTAATTATAAAAAACACAATTCATCATTTCCATGAATGTTGCTAGTGCATTTGTTAGTCCAAATGATATCACCACAAACTTGTAATGGTCATATCTTTTTTTGAAATGCACTCATTGGCCTATCCTCCTCCTTATTCTTAAGCTAATGATAATCGGAATGAAAGTTGATTTTTGAGAAGATACTTGCTCCTTACAGCTGATCAAACAAATGATCAATCCTTGATAATGGGTACTTATTCTTAATCATCACCTTGTTGAACTCCAGTAATCAATGTACAACCGTATTGAACCGTCCTTTTTCTTCACGAACAAAACTGACGCTCCACAAGGCGAAACACTGAGTTTAATAAAACTACTGTCCAATAGATCTTATAACTGCTTCTTTAACTCATTCAATTCTACGGGTGCCATCCTGCAAGGTACAACTCGATAGTAAACTCCACCTCTCAATTTGGTGGTAACCCTGGCAGCTTTTCCAAAAAAAGGTCCAAAAAGTCTTGAGCTACTTTGACGTCTTATGATTTTAGAGCTTCTCGTTCCTTATCAAAGACACTAGCAATAAATGCCTGACACCCTTAACACAAACACTTTAGAGTTTACATCGTTGTTAGCATTTTTTGCCATGGTTTTTGCTTCGATCTTACAAATTCAAAACCCTGACTGTCTACAGGGTTAAACGAGATTTTATTCTCCTTGCAATCAATGTAGTCCCCACTCTTAGACAACTAGTCGATACCGAAGGTCATATTGAAATCCGACATTTCCAATATGACAAAATCCATATGCAACATTTTGTTACCAAGGCACACTTCACAAGCATTAAGTAAAAATGAAGCACACATGCTAATACCAGATAGTGTAGTAATACACAAATCACAATCAAGTCTAACAGGTTCCTAGCCAACATAGCAGCAAACTAGCTAGATACAAACGAGTGCGTGGCACCAGAGTCAAACAATGCATAAGTTTCCATGCCTAGAAGAGAAATGGTATCTGCCACCACTACGGCGTCGTCCTTCTCTAGTTTCCTAAGGTTAGTGTGAACACGCGAACTTAGGTAAGCTGCATCGTCCTTTCTACTTGTGGACAATTTCTCCTCATGTGGCCAGGCTTACCAGACCCAAAACATAATCCCAGCTTCCCCCAGCATTCACCAAAATAGTTTCTACCACACTTTTTACACTGCATAACACCAGGTCGGCTATTGACCCCCCTTAAACTTCTTGTTGTTGTTATCGCTAAGGACATTGCTTGTCCAGCCCTTCCCTTTGAACTTGCTCTTGTAATGAAAACCACCCCACCAAGATTTCTTCGCAAGAGTAAAATTTTGCCCCATAGACTTGACTAATTCTGAGGCAGGATCCTTAGCGATCAACTGAACTAGTTGTAGGATGTCAACACAGGTGGGCAGCCACAGAACTGCTATACCTAAGTCTCTTCTCAAAGCGCTGGCTTTATGCTCTTTGGTGTCCACCAGATGTGGCGCATCTAGGGGTAACTCGACAAACTTCCTTTTATACTCCACAAGAGAAAGATTTCTTTGCTAGAGACTCACAAACTTAGCTTGTTTTTACTCTCCGTTCAATAGAGAAAAATACTTCTCCACGAATGGGGTCTTGAATTGAATCCAGACCATCGGGTTCTGCTCGATATGATATAGCCACTTCACTGTATTCCACCAATGGTTGGCCCCTTCTTTCAACATAAAAGAGGCACACACCACCTTTTGATCCTCTGTACAATCCATCAATGTGAAAACCTTCTCCAACTATTAGATCCAGTTTTCCGCCTCTAAAAGATTAGTTGAGCCCTCAAACTCCGGGGAATGAAATAGTCTGAATTGTTCTACCACCACACTGATCCCGGTAGGTTATTGTGGTGTATTTTGGCCAGTAAGTCTTTCCAGGGCCGCTAGTAAATGATTGGCCGTGTCTTCTGTATTAGCCTCTATTACGAGGTGAACATTTCTCAGTGGTTGTGGCATTTACGACAAAAGGAAAATATAATGTTATACAAATTATACAATATCATGTAATAAGATATGCAACTTTAACAAGCATAAAACAACACTCCATTCACATAACAAAGTGTTGTACACTAATATATACAATATACACAATATATATAGTATATATACAACCAACAGACAACAAAGGCCATAAACACATGAAAACCCAAAACCCTAATCATTATTTGGGAAATCCCTATAGGCTCTATAGAGTTCTCAGACACTGCAAAGTCCTTGGACTCCTCAGAGTCTTCATCCTCCTCAGGATCTTCAGACTCCTTAGGGTCCTTTGATGTTGCCAATCGCACGACAGTCCCTTATACAGCTAAGTGGTTAGCCATCACCTGTTGCTCCTCAATGTCCTTTCGTAACTGGTTCATATACCAGTGATACATTTAGTAGAGATGATCAATCTGGAACTACTCTAGCCTCTAGGTATTGAAATAAAAGTGTCTTCCATCCGGTGAAGATACTACAGTAGTAAGCCTATTAAAAAAACAAGGCAATGTCAAAAATCTTATGCTCCGTCTCCGGTGGAACAGAATCCTCTACTATGTCGATGTCTAAACACGCATCTCTCGAAGGATGCAAATCATAATGCGGCCTCAGTCTCTTGAAGCTAGGCTCCTCCACTGGCTCCTCAGCCAATGTACTACGCCTCTTGTGCAACATGTGCAACAGACTACTCACTAATTATACCATCTAAGCAAACAATACCATGCAACACACAACATAAACAAAATCCAAATCGAACAGTCTACCTTGGAGCTTGGGTGAGCACCAGAGTACAACTAGTACAAGTCCGAAAAATCTAGGGCTCTAATATCAAAACTATAACATCCCCTTACCCAATCCCGAGTTCCCAAGTAAATGATGTTACAACGTAAAATTATGAAATATAAAATTTTAAAAATACATTTGGACAATGTCAAAAATCATTAAAACTTTCATTTACTCTTTGGGACCTTTTTTTTTTCAAAACCAAATTAAATATATATATATATATATATTAATTAAAATATCTTAAAGTATTTACACCCATAACGTAACAAAAAAGTATATTAAAAATAAAGTATGATTGCCCAAAAATTAAAATGCTGAATGACTTGCACTCGGCTGTGCCCTGCAAGTCTACACCCCTTATCAAGCCTTGCTGTTGGATCGCAGATTTATCTACCACACATAGCAATAATGGAGAGTGATAAACACGCAATAAATATTCCATATGCATATATCAATGTAATGCAATGAGTGCAAAATCTCCAGTTCCCCCTTCCTTTTTCCGTAAACTAACATTTTTCCCTTTTAATTCATAACGTACTTTTAATCGGTTAACCAGCGTTCATATGAGGCTCACATGCCCGTTTATAGTCGATGGGTCTATCCTACACTCTCACAGAACCCACATGTCATTTTGTAGTCTACGTTCCACGAGTTTATTAAAAATTGAGTTCCAAAACTAGTACTCACAAGTGCACTTTTAAAACATAAATTTATAAATATATGGACATGCCCACACAGTATTTTAAAGTATAAACAAATAAACAGAATGCCAACACACAAAATTACCAAACTACCCCTCACAGTAGCGATAATTACCAAATTACTCCTACTTATCCCACTAATTACTGTAATACCCTTTACACCATGATAATTACCAAAACACCACTGGAGCTAATATAATTATCAAAATACCCCTAAAGGCAGTGATAATTATAAAAACACCATCCTTATCCCCAAAACACATTTTATTTATCAAATACCATTTTATTAACCTAAAACCATATACACTACACACATATATATATATATATGCGCTCTCACACACCTACATACATATGCACATTTACAAACACACTTACAAACATATATATATATATATATATATACACATATACACACAGATGTATTCGCATACATATATACTTTATACACATAAATATATTTTATACAATGCATGCACCTTTGCATACATATATATAAATAAATTTATCAAACCCTAGATTCCACAAAAACTATTAATTAATTAGGAAATATGAAATGACTAAAATGCCCTTTATAATTTAAAAAATATCGAACATGTCCTTTCTATGTTAAAAAACTAAAATGCCCTCAATCATTCTAAAAATATAGAACATGTCTCCTCTATGTGAAAAGATCAAAATACCCTCAACAAACTTGAAAATACCAACCATGTCCTCAACAATGGTCAGTCCTCTACATATCAAAATCCAACCAATTTCACGCCAAATCAAATAATAAATATAGGGTTTTATAAAATCCACAATCCAATTACACCAATCAAGCATAAAATCATCCACCACAAAGTGTAAAACCCTAACAATTGGGGGTTTTGCTATAATATCAAATCAAACCATACAACATCAAATTAATCATACATAAGCATGAATTAATTTGAAATTCATATAACCTTTTTCTTAAATCTACCAAAACCAACAAAAAAAACCTAAAATTACAGAAGGGTAAGAAAACCTACCTTTCTTTCAAGCCTTGAAAACACCCAAATACCACTTGAAATATTCAAATCCACTTGCTTTAAGGTCCCCTAGCTGGTCGGTTCACTCCCCTTGGATTTTCCTCACTTTCTCTCTCTAGAAAGTAATAGAAGCTTGAAGAATACTAGGGGTTTGGCTATGGGGTTAAAAAGAAAGGAAAAGTAAAATAAAGAAATAAAAATAAAAAAAAGTCAAAGTTAAAAGTCAAACTTTGACTAAGGGTAAAATAGAAAGAAAAATAATCATTCAACCTCTAACTGGATACTTAAGGCCCTTGCCAAATACCTAAAAAACTCTCAAGCAGTTCGTTGCAGTGTAAGTGGTGATATGACGATCGAACCTTAACTGTGACTGAAAATCAATAGTTTCGAAAAAAAGTAGATGTTGTAATTAGCCATGAAAATTGATATCAAATAATAAACTTGAAGCATGATATACAAACCCAATTTTTTTCTTGAAAAGAGTTGTATATATATATATATATATATGTTCTAACAAAATGTAATTACCCATATATTATTTTAATAAATTGACTTAAGATTTAAAAGTGATTCATATAATGGTACTTATTTGTTGAAAGGTGTTATTAAACATTAATTAAGCATATTCAAATCCAATTCACGTGTTGTTAAGTTGTCAAATATATATTTGGCCAACTCGAAACCAAGGAAAATTGTGTGATTCTCATATTTGTATGGTACGGTTAAACTCGCTAAAGCTAGAACAATATAATTAGTTAAGTTTTATACACACACACACACACATATATATATTTAAATATAAATATATTTATATGTTAGTTGTCTCTGAAAATTTGGAAATCTGGTTATAATTCTACTATATAAGGTAGCTAAATTAGGGATGTATGTGGTAGTATAAGATGCTATAAAAAGTGTCCAATTACGAAATAGTTTTTTTACTATATTTGAATTTAATTACAAATGTACATTTGAATTTACCTACATTTTTTTTTTTTTACTATAGAGGAAGAGGAGGTTCTATTGGCTTTAAAAAGATAATTGGGCAATTGAAACAAAAGCAATTGAGCAATCTAGCAATCAAGGTTTGTATTCTTCTATCCATTATTGCATATATATATATATATATATATATATATATATATATATATATATATATACTTGATAATTAACTTGTTGAGTTTGCTTGCATGGGAGAATTAAATTGATTTGAAAAATTCTTATGTTTGATTGATTTTATATTTGAGCTAGGAATTATCCAATTTAATAATTTAAATGTCAATTAATTTGCTGAATTTGCGTGGAGAATTGAATTGAAAATTGCTCTATGTTTGATTGATTATATATTTGATTTGGGAATTGGATAATGCAATTTGAAAAATGAAAAATGAATTGATAATTAACTTGTTGAGTTTGCATATGAGAATTTAATAATTGAGTTGAGAATTGATGCTTGCTTTTTTACTTTTGTTTGCTTGATTTTGAGACTTGAGTTGATAATTTTGTAGTTTATTGTTTGTTTGCTTAATTGTTTGAAATTTTTATTTGATAAATATGGATAGAGAAATTTACATTGAAGCTTCCATTCAATCCTAATCCACAAAAACCTAATGCATCTCTTCAACCACTTCCCTCATCATCCTTAGGAAAGAGAAAACTCATTAGAACAATATCAAATGTGTGGGAACATTTCATAAAAATAGAAAATTCATATCCAAGTGACCTTAGGTGTAAATGCACTATTGTGGGAGGGATTATGCTTGTGACTTTAAGAGGTGTGGGATAAGCATATTGAAGAATCATTTGGCTAATCAATGTAAGATGTATCCTGGTAGAGTGTAAAATAAAAAGCAAAAGATATTAATTTTTCAATGACAAAATGAGAGTGGTGGGAGCAATTTGCTAGCTATGGGGTTTAGTAAGGAAGCATATAGGGTTGCATGTGCTAAGACAATAATATTGGATGAACTACCCTTTAGTTTTGTAGAAGGTTGTGGTTTTAGATAATTTTGCAATGTAACATGTCCTAACTTTGATCCTCCATCAGGTAGAACTATTGTTAGAGATATTTATCAATTGTATTTGAATCAGAAGAAAAGATCTTCACTAAACATGGTTAAAGGGTTTCTCTTACTACTGATATGTGGACTTCGATTTAAAATATTAATTATATGTTTCTAACATCACACTATGTTGATTGTGATTAGGTTTTTCAAAAACGAATATTGAATTTTTATGTGATTCCTAATTTTAAAGGAGAAACCATTGGCAAGTTTGCTAAGAGTTGTTTGCATGAATGGGGTATTGGGAGTATGTGTACAATCATAATTGACAATGCATCTGCAAATGATATAGCTATTTCTTATCTCATAAGAAAATTGAATGGTTAGGATAATGATTGTGTTTCCAATGGTAAATAAATACATAAAGGTGTTATGCAAATATTATCAATTTGATTATAAATGAAGGTTTGAGAAAAGTACATGACTCCATTGTCAGTATTTAAGATTGATTGTAAATTTCTTATTTTTTTAGATGTTTCAACTAGGTAGAATTTCACCTATTTAATGTAAGAAATAGCTTTGAAATTCCAAAAAGCTTTTGATAGGTTGGAGGAAGAGGATGCACAATACTTTATTCATTTTTTAGAGGATGATCGTGGTAAAAGAAGAGATGGAGCACCTTTACTTTTTGTCTTATTTCTTAAAAGGTTTTATAATGTAACTTTGAAGTTTAGTTCTTCATTGCATGTTGGTTCTAATGTTTATTTTCATGAAGTATGTTCAATTCAATGGAGTTTAAGTTGTGATCCATTATTAGGTGAAATAGCTACTAAAATGAAGAAAAAATTTGATAAATACTTGGGAATGATGGATAATGTTAACAGATTATTATTGGTTGCTACTGTACTTAATCCAAGGTATAAATTAGATTATGTTGAATATTATTTTGAGGATATTTATCATAATGAGGAAGTTGCTATTAATATGCCATGAGTTTGAAAGATATTTTTATGTCTTTTTATTATTAGTATGTGGAATGTAAAACAACTTTGGAAACCACTCAAGTATCAATTGATCATGAGAATTCTACAATTTCTTCAAGTGGTTTGACTTCTAATAATGAAAGTTCTTCTTTTATTATTACATCAGCTCGTATTTCTAATTTTAAGAAAAACCAAGAAAGTAAAAGATTCAATTGAGATAAAAAAAAATTAATGTAAAAAGATACTTGTTGGACGCTTCTGAAGGTATAGAGAATAAGAATTTTGATACTCTTAATTGGTGGAAGGTCAATGAAAGTAAATATGGTATCTTGTCCAAGACAGCAAGAAATGTTTTTATATTTCAAGTATCTACTGTAGCTTCCAAAAGTGCTTTTAGTATGAGAGGAAAAATTCTTGATCCCCTTCAAAACTCATTGACTCCTAAGATGGTGGAAGTTTTAGTGTGCACTCAAAATTGGCTTAAAGCTTCCTTAGACATTGATAGATTTTTTATGGAAGAGGTGGAAAACTATGATAAATTAGATGCAAGTAATATAACTACTTCTATAGAATATTTTTTTTGTGCTTATAAATAATTTATTATTAATTTGACCATTACTTTTGTAGATATTTGGATTCATTCAAGGCAAAAGAAAGTGAAGGATCCGTCAAGGCTAACTGATTCACTAGTTTTCTAAATTTGAAGGTAAATATATTGTTGAATATGTGCTTAATATTCATTTACAATAATACTTTTTATTTTTATTATTATAGGAATGCAATTATGCAAAGAGTATATATGCTATATGTAGGAGTTGGATGGTTGGACACTTGGACTTGAAGATTACAAGTTTAATATTTATTTTTTTTTGTATTTTAAGAGTGTGGATGACTGTAGTAATTTTAATATTTTATTTATTGTGTTTTGGATGATTGTAATATTTTTATTTATTTATTAAGTCATGGATGATTGTAATATTTTTCATTGTTTTCTTTTCTATTTATGATTTGCATGTTTGACTAACAGATTAGGTGATGATATTATTGTATTTTGAATTGTTGCAAATTATGTGTTTATATTACGGTTTTAATTTCTTGGATTGAAAATATTTGTTTATATATAAATGTTTTTATAAAAACAACATTTTTTTTACCAAGCCTATTTAATTTGGGCTTTATAAAAAAAATTAATTTGGGACTAGCCTAACCCAACAAACTGACCCACCCATCCTTGTGACTGGGTGGGCTAGGTTTTAGGCCCAGTCTTGGTTAGTTGGAGCTGAGCTTATCAAAAACCCGATCATGGGCTGGTCGGTTCAATGAGGCCAAAAAATCAATCTCACCTGACCCATGCCCACCCATACATATTGCAATGGTAGGACAAATATACAATTTAGAAAGTTAGTTACCTCTTCATTCTCCTCATGGTTATATTATATAACCAATACAAATGTTGCGAACAACCTGAAGTTCACAATCCAATATTGTGCATTGGATTATTGAAACTCAACTAGTTATATCTTAAGATATTGTGGGTTCCCTTTCCCCATTGACTTTGTTTGCGATGCTTGTTGAGCGCAAATCAACTGTGTAACACCTAACATAAAATAAGACTAATTTTTTTTTTCCTCTTTATTTCAAATCCATAAAATAATATTAACTTTAAAACTAACGAAATACTTGTAATATTGATATCAATAGTACTTCAAATTAATATCCACATGTAAAGAGAACTTAACAAATATCTTAGTCTTATAAACTTATTTTAGCAGAGTAATTGAGTCTAAAATATAGCATAGCAGAAGCATCTTATTAACTTGGATCATGCATATTAAATAGCCGAACACTGCCTCGCAGATTCTTCATGGTCATGTTCCACTTATTCAGTTATTAGTGTCATTACCTACACACATAAGCAAATAAGAGTGGGTGACAAAATCACTCAACAAGTTCCACAATGCACACACACAACGTGGAATGCTTATGCTTATTCATGAGTTGATGCATACTTGCTTACTTACAAACCGTTCTTGCATAGTTCAAACCGAAAACTTCTTTATTTAGCTTGGAAACAAAACCACTATTGTAGGACTTCCATACACATATACATGGAAGCTATTACCCATTGGTAATCTATAGAAATATCTCTTGAATAGCTGAGCAGCATATCATAAGAGACTTCAAACTATAAAGAAGCATATGTGTGTAAGTGGGTTAAAAGGGATAACTTGTATCCTAACCAAGCAAGTATAAACCATTGCCAATAACTCCGGCCAAAGAGCATTAGTTATACTCTCATTGTGATTCTCAATGAATTCTCCTACATATACAAATGCATTTACATATGCCCATGTAAACCCTACAAACTTAGTCGGATCCATAAAAACTAAGCCTTCTCTTATGCAGTTCTATACATACATACAAAAGCTCCATAACAATTTGTCCATATTTGCCTACAAGGTGTTTCCTTTGAAAATATACTTTACTTTTCAATAAATCTTGATGTTGTGCATTTCTTGTAAAACCGAATTTCATATTCATGTTTGAATGCACATGCTCATGCTTACATACTTGTGATCATGTATACTTGTTTCATAAACTAAAAAATCAAGTGTACATGCATTCATCAACCCATCATATCAAAAACATATATTTCATGGAAAATTATCATTATAAATGCTTATATAGGTTTTGACCATCTTCAATCACAAGTAATACAATTTATACCATGCATACACTTGTATTTCTATTTATTTTTATAAATCCCAGCAATCTATTTTCACAGAGAAATTTACAAGTACATGCTTAATGATAAATTTCAGCCACAATTAATCAAACTCACCATATATGATCTCATATTATGAAGTACCAAAATTTTCAGTAAGTATCACTTAATCTAAAACATAATTGTGACATGATTTTAACATAATAGCATGTATACAAATGCCTAGAAAATTTCAGCAACATAATTTAGGTTCAAACCTAATTGAAACATGAATACTTAATGGGTTATCAAGCTAATATGCTCAAAATTTATCAGCAATCAATAACACTTCATAAATTGATTTAAACACATGTATCGTAAGAAAATTGTTGTTCTTGTTAAACCAATTTACAACTATCAAAATTCATTCATTACTAAACATGATCAGCCTTAATTTAATGTCGAATATGAATAGAAATTCAATCTTGTCTTGTATAAAGGGTTCGACCATATAGAGGTTTAAGGTTCTATGTGTATTTTTGTAAAAATAACACTTTTAATGTAAATCCAAGTGATTTTCAGTAAAACAATAAAACCCTTGCATAGTTCAAAATTTTCAGCACATGCTAACAAATATTATCATGCATAAATTCACCAATTAAATCCATAGAAATATTGGAGAAGAAGAGAGAATTGAATAATTAAAATAAACAACAAATAAACGTGAAAATTGTCTTGAATCTTCAAAAACCTTGAAAAATCCTTGCTTAATCACATAAATTTTCTCTCAATATTTCTATAAGAAATTTTAGCACTAGGAGGAGAAGAGAATTGTAGAAAATTTTTCCTCTTAGATGCCTCTTAATTTAAAGACAAAAACCCTAGTTAAAACTTATCTTATTTTATAGCTCTTACTTTCTTTATTTCATATAAGGAAAGTATCAATCACATAATTGTCAAATAATGTTAATTATAAATTATAAATTAAAATGTCAACCCACACATAAATGAGTCTCAACCATAGAATCACACATGTACACATACGTGCTGGCACTAAATATATTATACACACTCTTATGTACACACAAAGAGACCTAAAATCAGTACATACTTCGGCAACATGTCAGGGGCCTATCACTGCGCCTGACACGCATGGGTTGCGTAAATGCGAAACTTCAAACCATGCCAGGCGTCTGACATAGAACCTGTCATTGCACCTGATATTCTTTGACTTCGTGTCCACGTAGTGCTTCACAAACTCGAATGTGTACACTCGTGCTCAAGCACACAAGTGAAAATTCCACAAATAAACACACTAACACGGAGGCGGTTATTACAGATTGTGCTACTGTCTCATATTAAAGTGGGTGTAGAGTTCCCTATTTTTATTTTATATTAATCCAACGGAATGTTTGTTGGTCATTTCATCCATCATGTTGGCTGATGATACTTTATGTCTTTAGTTTATACTTCAACATAATGGATATATGTGAACTTGTTGTCTACTAGTATGTCATTCCCAGATTATCATAACCAATCAATCAAGTTGGATAATACTGGTGAATTTACATCATGAGCCTTCAATGCTAATTGTTTGGTTATTGATATTAACATTGAGCATCTTATGCCTAATATTTATAGTGGAATAGATTCACTGAATATTTGATTAAGCACATGAAGTTGCATACTAAACCATTGCTTTTGAAAGTGAGTTTACCCTCTATAATTTAGGGACATGCGATTTTACATGCCACATCTTTGATTTGAGTTTATCCTAAAGCATATCAGAAATATTCTCCTATTCAGCTTGTACATGAGAGTGAATTTATATGTTTCCTATCTGCATGTTTTTTGGTTATGCCATTTATTAGACCTCCTTAGTGTAAGTAAATGGGCACTTAACGGATGTGGGCAATGTATTTTCGTTAAGTATTATGTACTTGGAGCCCTTGAGGGGTGACTTGTTTACTCTCCATTTGTTCATTATATTTATGATAAAGCACATTTCTTGAATTTAGAGGGAGAAAACTTGGAGTATAAGAATGAATACCGTGAAATTTTATTGAAGGAAGACCATTTGAATTATTTAGATTCCCATACAAATTAAAGTTGAACTTGAAGTTCTGAAAATTATATACTTGTAAAGGTTAGCAAGTGAACTGCTGAATGAATTTACTAATCCAAAATGAGTTACAAAGTCTCATATTCATGCATAATACATACCGCTGCAAATGGAGATGTAACACCCTCATTATCCAAGCCTAGGTTTCCGAACAAGATGTAATTACCACGTAAATTTTTTTTTCTTTTATAAATTTGACTTGCTTAAAAATGGTTTTGGACAATACCACAATAATATTAAAATTTTCCTTTACTCTTTGAGATCGTTTTGCAAACCACACCATAAAACAATAATAATTTAAAATAGATCAAAGTATATACACTCGCATCGTAAAGGAAAAAGAATATTTAAAACACACAGAGTATCTTTACCCAAAAAACTAAAACAAATATGGAAGAATATATAGTACTATATCGTACTCTCTAGTCTGCACCTCAGCCAAGTCCTACTGAAAAGTCTTGGATTTACCTATCATATGCAGCAAACAACAATGAGTGAAAAATACTCAGTAGGCAACCCAAATGCATATACCAATGTCATGTCATATAATGTACAACCATACACATAAAATCACCACTTTTCCCTCTTTCTTTTATAAACCGAGTAGCTCATCTCCCAATCCGCGTTTTGTACGGCCAAACGAAACCCCATAGCCACTTATGGTATGCAATTGAATCACCGTTCTGGAGCGACCCACCTACGTGGTAGTCAGTGATTCAAAGAGCTATTAAAAACAAATTTTAAAATCATGCACACATACTGGTGCAACCTTTTTTAAAAAAATATAAACCCTTACGAAAAAAAATCCATCATTTCACATAAAATAATAAAACTCATGATTTGTTTCATGTAAATGAATAAACATGCCACAACGCATCAATATAACTAAACAAAGTATGAATACACACAATTACCGAACTATCTCACCTAACAGCGATAACTACTTAAGCACATCTGTTTAAACTAATAATTGATAAATACCAATCAAACCGATACAATTATCAAGATAACTCTCGAGTAAATAAACATTATCAAAATACCCCTTAAGGTCAATGGTCAATTGCCAAACTACACCTGGTTGAATCACAGTAAAAATAATATATTCTCCAGCCATATACATATGCATACAAACACCCATGTATATACATATAAATAAGAATAATAGCATATATACATATTTATAAACACATATATAAATAAATAAATATATATATATAAATACACACATAAATATATATTCACATACACATATATATATATATATATATACAAATATACTTATACACACCCATATATGTATACATATATTTCATACACATATACATACACACAAACACAAACTTATAAGTACATATGAATATATATATACACACACCAATGCATGAATACAATATATATATATAATATAATTTTATACACATTTATACATACAATTAAATATTTATATGCATACATAACAAAATACATTTATAGATATAAAATAAATACATACATAATATACATGCATTTTGTAAAATATAATTATATTATGAATACATGAATAAATGTATAATAAATATAATAAGTATAATTGAATATATATATATATATATATATATATATATATACAAAATAACTTGGATAGGTAAAATGACCACAATACCTCCTCACATTTTCAAGATTTTCAATTTTATCCCTCATATGAAAAAAAACTAAAATACCCTCAACAATTTTAAAAATTCTATTTATTTTTCCAATATATCAAAGGACCAAAATACCCTTGATCTTTTTAAAAATTTCATTTATGTCAATTACATGCAAAAGACCAAAATATCTTTCACAAGCTTTGAAATTCCACAACATCTCCATCAATGGTCAGCCCCTCACACTAACCAAATTCACTCATTTTCGCACCAACATATCAAATTAACCAAGTTTTATGCCATATCCACCAATCAATTTCAGCACCCAAGCATTAAAACACATGATTCAAGCCAAAATCCAATAATTTCACAAAACCCTAAATACTAACAAATTGGAAATTTTGTCATACACTTAATACACATCAAATTAAGCATGTACAATCATCACAACATCTCAACAACACATGATTTCATTAATTTATCACATAAAACCACACATTTACATGAAAAATCAATAAAAGTAAATTGCCTACCTTTCTTCCAAGCTTGTAAATCAATCAACCAAGCCTTGACAATCACCACAAGCAATTCCCTTAATTTCCTCGATGGCCAGCCAAAAACCTTAGCTTCCTTTAAGAAAATTCTTTGAATTTCACAAGTTTCTCTCATTTTCTCTCTCTAGATTTTTGAGTTTCTTGCTCTATGTTGCAAATGGAAGCAAAATGCAATGGAGGAGGCAAGAGGGTTGGCCACTTAGGGTAAAAATATCCTAAAATATCAGTTGATAATAATAATAAAATAAGGTTAAAAAATAGGAAATTTTAATTAAAGTTATAAAATAATGAATAGTAAAAGTCAACCAAGATCAAACATAGCCAACTTTTAACCGAGGGTAAAATGGAAAGAAAAAGTCTCTTGACTTCTTTTTTGGTACTCTCGGCCCTCATAAAATGCCAAGGGAACTTAGAAACTGCTTATTTTGGTGGAAAAGGCGGAATGGCGATCAAATTGAAAACGTGACCGAAAATTCAGAAATAAAATGTGGTTATTATAGGAGATCTCCTCAGAACCAATCATGTATGTTGAGCTCGTGTAATGGCAGAAGCGTGCACGACCAGTTGGAGCTAAAGACATGAATCCATAGAGAAAGGAAAGTTACATAATAATTTATCACCATTTGTGCCTCTTGATGAGGTTACTATTAAAGAAAGCAGAATTGGTCGATTTATAGCACTTGCACCATGTAAATAATCATGAGAATATGCAATGACCAAGTTTTATTGTCTTGGAAAATGATGAGGATTTGGTTAATATTGACATTGAGTTGTGTTTTACTATGTTAATATAGGAGATCGATTTGATATTAAATATTTATTATCGACAACATATTTGTCTCTTAACAGTCTTGTTGGCTTAAAAGATAATTTGGATCCGGAGTTAAAATCCATCATTAAATGATAGAAGTGTTATTGGATTAAGTGAAAAGAGGCAATAAGGCTTAACGCGAGACTTGCTAAATAAGCGTAATATTTTGGACTGGTAGTCTGAATACCGAATGATGTGAAACCTATTGGATACATGTGAGTTTTTATTAGGTAGCGTGATAAGGTGGTTAGATATAAAGCGAGTGGTTGACTAAGAGTGTTCGTAGAGACCAACTTCGATTTTGATATGATTTATTATCCTACTATGGATAATATTACATTCTAATATTTGATCAGTTCTAGCAATTAAAGGATGGCTTGATATGCACCTAAAAGATGTCATAACTTTTATATTTATATGAGTCATCAAACGCAATATATATGTAGGCCTCATATGGAATTAAAAGTTTTAAAATGGTATAAATAATACTTGTAACATATATAGTGTTAAATTATAAAAATCGTTGTATGATATAAATCATACCATACGTATATGGTATTATCATATAAGAGAATACTTTTTGAACTAGAGCTATGGGATCTGAATCATTTTTTTTAAAAAAATTAAGGATGAGTATATTATTTTTTTTTGTTTATTTAGTTGAGATAAGATTTTATCAAATTAACCTGATTATATAGGATTTTATTATTTTAAATAAAGTACATTGAAAATCTGGTTTTTAAAAAGAACTGATTAGGTTTTTGGATTATTATTATTATTTTTTTAAAAAAGAGAGGAGTTCAAGTCAAACTTCATTTTCTAAGTCATTTATAAATTTATGACTATACCTTTTTGAAAAAAAAAAAACAAACATATGATTTTAGAGAGAAGAACGTCTGAGAGTTTTTTAGGGTTTGGAAAAAAAAGACTAGTAGGAACCTGCAGATTTTGGAAGGTGAGTAATAAATGTTTTGATCAAAAAAACTTGAAGATTTGATTTTTCTTGTGGGAGATTTAAATAATAAATCTTTTTCTTTCTTTTTTCTTGAAATTTATTTTTGGAGCTTGATTTAGGGGCTAAGCTTTTGCAACTTTTCAAGATCAAATCAAGGATTTCAAGTAGAATTCGTAACACTAAGTTGCTTGATGTGTTTTCTTTGCTGTTTATGATAATTGAATTTATGCAATTGTGAGTTATCTCTAAACTCTACTGAAAAATCTATCTATTTAGGGGGGTATTTGAATTTTTGTGATCAGCATTTGATATAAAAAATTTTTGGATGATTTATCTTGGATAGATCTATGAATTTTGAACGTTTATCCGAATTTTATATAATTAATTATGAATTTTCAAAATTCTCTAATTCAAGCTGTAAAATTCTAAACAGTTCAGTTTCCCTGTATATTTTCAATAGGCAAATCATTTCGTTTTAGTTTGAAATTTTTATATGCTTTACCTAAGATCCTCAGGAACATATATATGAAAAATCACGAATTTTAGAGGCATATATAATTAACTGTGAATTTTATAAATTTCTATATCACTGCTGGGTTGGTTTTATAGTTTTGGTTCTTAAATTTGGAAACCGAGTTTATTTTACCTGGTAAATTCTAGGAAAATTTCACCAAATAGATATATGTTGTATTGTTGTTTTGGCACTAATTTTAGGTCAATCGGAATTTCTATGAATTAGTTATATTTTCTAAAATCTGACTAGGTCATTCTTTTCATACAGTGACTGTTTGAGTAAATTATTTTTGTTAAAATATTTATAAATCACATAAAATGCTGAAATTTAGTTGAGTTTTTATGGACACATGAATTGATTATTTGTTGTTGGAATTGAATTAATTGGTTGTGTACAATCTGATTTATGAATTTATTTGTATGGAAGTTATGCAATTTGTGTTAATTGTGGAATAGAATTTGACGCATATATTTTTGCAATGGATATCTGTAGTGATGTTTTGATATCTGTGTATGCCAAGTATGTAATTGAGTAAGACTATAAGTTGCCTACAATAATGGATAGGCTTAGTGAGCATGCATGTATGAATTTAATAATATACGACGGACTATGAACGGTACATTACATCTGGTTGGTACATGGAAGCGTTATACAAATATTTGAGTTTGATCATGACAAACTAAGTAAGCTATATGTGAGATTGAAATGATTACTGTGTGATGCTATAAGTGATATTGAGATGCATGCACACTTATGATTGATATATTATGGTATGTGAAAGAAAATTCCAACCAATAAGCATATTGTTAAAGCATTGACTGCATATGTTATAATTGCATAATAAGTTTGATTTACGATATTGATTATGATTAAGATTGCATATGGATGTATACTTTCATTGTGTGGGAATTCTACTGAGTTATTTAACTCACATCTTAGTTTGTTTGTTTTCCTAGGTAATAATGTATAAAATGATTTGTCTTTCATGACAATTATTGGAAATGATGAACTATGTGGCTACTCAAGAGGGAAGACTTTTGGAGTACAAAATGAAAGTTTTCCAGTATTATGATGAGGAGTTGGGTTTATCAAGTTTGAATTTTTATTAGTGATTTTATGTTTTTAGAATTAAGTTAGGAGTATGGGTGTTCCTGTTTATTTAAGCATATTATTGTTTTAAAATGCGAGATTTATATTGGATGTTTTTTTTTGTTAAGGATTTTTTAAAAAAAAAAAAAGACGACAGTTACATTTTATCTTAATAAGTATTTGACGATCAAGGTATGAGTCTTGACTAACCGAAAGTTTTTATATAGAGAATTTATTAAGTTTAAAATATTTTTCCGCAAATACATGTTCGCATTGTTTTTTGTAGCCATCTCAGTCTTGTTCGTTTTATGGAGCTTGGTTGGGGTGTGTTACAATAGCTATGTAAATAAATAAAATATGTTGTTATTTGTTCATTAAAAGGTCATAAAATGACTTTGTTATTTATTACAGTATGTGTAGATGATATGAATACTGTAACACCCCTTTACCCGAATCCGAAGACCCGAATAAAGAGATGCTATTTCAAAAAGGCAGTACGAAAAAGTAATATAAAAGAAGATTTCCTTTTGAAACAAAAGCAGCAAAATCGAATAAAAAAAATTTCTTTACTTTTTAGGATAAATCAAACTGTTAGTGTTAATTATCAAAAACCATAGCATCTTAAACTTCAAGTAACACGATTCTTTATACAAGACCCACAACGTAAAGAAAATCATAATATCTTTATCAAAGTTTTAGTATTATTAAAAAGAAAATAAAATTGCAAAACTAATTTGTACTATTGCCACTCTCCGCCAGTCCGCCATGTCATTGCCAAACTGCTCAAGCTAGGTTTCGGGATTACCTAAATACATGAAACAAACAGACGTGAGTGAAATACACCAGTAGGTTCCCAACATGTATGTGATGATGCAGTGCAATATGCTGAATGAATGTCAACAGTTTTGAAAACCACTTGTTCATTTCCCAAAGCAATTATCTATGCAATGACTTTGAAAACTCTTGTACGTAGGACTTTTCACTTTGCGTAAGTTTTAATTACACTAGAATTAGTCACCCGTCGGCAACTCTAGTTTCCTAAAATAGCACACATGCATACTTTCAAGGAAATCCTTACACATTTAATCATTTAAAGGAAACAGTATGAGTGAGTATGAAACCTGCTTGCATCTATGTCATGCAAGTGCTGGGGTTACATCCTACACACACACACTAATAAGCTCACATGTGCGTGCATGCGAGAATCCAATCTCTCCACTCACTAATTAGTGGGACCTCTACTAGACGATTCACAATCACAATCATATAAGCTCCATCCATTTTAAACTTTTAACTGTCTACGAGTGCATGGCCATGTTTATACGATACATAACTTTTAAAATATGAGTTGACAAGAAAAATAATTTCTCTTGCGTATAACAAAACCTTCACGATGGGTTACGATGCATGCGTATGCTTGTGCCTTAACTAGCAATCACCATTCTCACGCCATAAATATAAATAGCCACAAAATATAAACAATCGCTATGTGAGAGTGAGAAATATGTACACTATAGAATATCCTACACTTAAGCCATGGTAGAAATCCAAACTCAAGATAAGCTAATAAGATATATTTATATTTATATGTTTATAAATTAACAAACATAACTATTGATGCAATTTAATTCTCATAAATAAAATAACTACAACTATATATATAAAAATCTATACATTTATACATATACATATATATATATATATATATATATATATATATATATAAGTATAACCATGTAGGAGAAATCCAGTTAATTCCAAAGAAAACATTTACAAGACAACATTCTATTTTCAAATGAAAACAATATATATATATATATATATATATATATTACATAAATAAAGTTCCAGCAATTACAAATACTTTTCCATCTTAAAATCCCATACAAATCTGGTCATAAATAGTCTAACAATTATCAAAATTTTCTAAACCAATTCACAAGTTCTAGAATTTTCCAGCAAAACAAGTAATATTGTAAAAATTGTAAAATCCTCATTTTAATTCTGAATTGGAAAATTCCAAAACCAACAGAACCATGACTTTCTGAATTAATAGGAAAAATGTTAACAAAAAATAAAGAAAAATTAGGAGTCCTGAAAAATCATCAAACCTGTAGGTTTGGTGCAGGGTTCCTCCCAGAATTCCTATCCGTCCAGTAATTTTGAAATATTATTTCTCCCCCATCAAAACTCCGATTTCAGAAATTCAAAAACAAAATTGTTCAAGAGACACTCAAGTTTATGCAGTAAAACTTTCAAAATTTACAAAATCTACAAAATTTTCAGAAATTTACAAAATTTTCAGAAATTTTTAGATTCACAGTTTTCTCCAAAACCACACCATTCAAAAGAGGAACTAGGAATAATTTTGAAGGTGTAACCTAGATGTCCAAAATCCCCATATGACCGAACCCTATAGGAGTTTACCCATTGATATTTTCCAGCAAACACTTGATAGAAAGACCATAAAAAAATTAGTCATACACAAAAGATAACAATCTGAAAATTTGAAGAACACCAAAAAGTTACAGTGAATTTCTAACTAAATGTAACCCTAGCATGCCAAGACTTTGGGCTTTTGCTCATCCACTTAGAACATACTCAAATCAAGTTAGTTCTAGCATTTAAATACATTATTCAAGAGATTCCAAGTGGTTCTAGCAGAAAAACAAATAGAGGAAGAGAGAGAAAATCATGCCAAACATCATTAAAATCACAAAATCACCAACAATCACAAAGATGGGTTTGGGACCTTACATTACTTAACTTAAACCCTTACTTAACCCCTTGGAAAGCAAGACCAAAACTCCCCTCCAACTACTGGAAAGTGGCCAGCCAGCTGCTACTCCCTTGCTCTTGAGGTTTCCTTTGAGTTTCCCCTTGGAAAGCTTGAAGGCTGACTCTCTCTCCTTCCCTCCTTCTTCTTCTTCCTCTCACCAAAACTCTTCTTTCTCTCTCTTTAAGGTGGGCGGCAACAAAGGTCTTTGCTAGGGTTTAGGTTTCACTCATAAAGTGCATTTTAAAAAGGGACATAGGATTTTCAAGAGGGTGATGTCAGCAGGCTACTTTTTTACTCAAGTTTGACTAAATTCGAACTTGGTCTTATAATTGATCCCCCCCACTAAAGTAAGACCACTCCTAGCCACACATGCCCCCAAATATAGTCTAGTAATGAGTCTCAGTCATCACACTGCCAGTCTAAGTGATGACGTGGCAGGATGGACTGTTGACTTTGAATTTGACTTTGCCTTACACTTTGACTTTGCCAAAAAGGAAACAAACACAGAAAAACATATAAGATAGCAAACCGCTCAGTCTTAGTCAACCAACACCAGACCATAATCTGACAGTCACTGGTCCATATGTTGACTTTAATCGAAGTTGACTTTGACCAAAGTCAACGGTGCATCAAAGTACCATCATGACTTTAAAAGAGCTTGAAAAAGCTTATTCATGCTTGAAGAAGGAATCTTATGTAAAAAATTCATGGCAAACTGAGTATTGTCTCGACTTATAAATCGAGCATTTGTCTAATGGAGTTTTATTAGTCTAGTGTAATTATGTGAAAAATGTTTTGGATAAATTTTTTGGTTCAATTAGTGGAAGTGAGTTGAGACCTTTTCAAATTTAAGAAGGTTAATGAATGGGTGTTAAGGCTAGAAGTTTCTTTTTCTAATGTCATGTGAACATTTATGTTTCTTACAAATTGGATTACTCCTAATATACATTTGCAATGAGTTAACTACCTTGGCATAATGCTACACCCACTTGAAGATATTAGGTTTGATGTTAAGCATACTCTTCGTTGTCTTTATAATATTGTAAATATTAGTTTATATTACTTAATAATATCTTCATTGATATTATCCTGTTAAGTGGACTATTACACTACTATAAAAAGGGCATTAGGTGACGAGCAACACGTTGTCACCTTATAGGGTGTCGCGATAACAAACCATTTTTAAGATTTGGTGATGGTCGTCATGTAACTGTCACCATAAATAATAAAATATTATTTTTTTAATTATATTTATATTAATATATTTTGGTATAATTAACTTTTGGTGACAACTAAAATATTAGACCGCTTCCAAAAATATTTTATGAATTAAAAAAATAGTTTATTATAATTAACTTTTGGCGACGGTCAAAAATTTGACCATCGCCAAAAATGTTTTATGAATTAAAAAAATAAAAATATTTATAATTATAAAAAATAATTCAATTAAATTATTAAATAAAAATTTTAATAATACAAAAATTAAATAGAAGGTACTGAGGGGTAAAATAAAGAAAACAAAGAAAATAATACATTCAATAGCTACTGCTATTGTAAAATAATGCAAACTAAATGCCTCATTCAGTAAGAAAATACAGTACAACATACTATGGTCTTACTTTTATAATTACTGGAACAAGAGAAAAAATTCCCAACAAAAGAGTACCACATCCGAACTTAAACTGGGAGTATTATTTTCCCAACATAAAATGAAATGCACAGTAGGGATGTCACAATGTATATAGTGGAAGACCAAACTCTATATACAACACATAGCTATAGAAATAATGCATCAATGAAGCAAAGATGATAACACAACATACAGTAAAACAATAAAAAGCTTTGGAATTTGAGTAACCCAGTATAGCACAACACTCTTAACTATTGAAAAAAGGTCATGCCTCGATCTCTCTAAGAACCTCGATCCACTTCCTGACTATAGGTGACATATTCTCAAGGATATCAGAATGCTGCCCAGCCAAGCTCTGTATTTTATTTTGCAAAATACTGAAAACAGAACCACACACAACCTTTCACTCAAACATAAAAATTATATTACAACACGTATTATTGACATAGTCACACATACTATTTGGTTTGCTAGAAAAGTTTTTCTCCTTTCTTGCTCTGCACATGAAAGCTCCTAAGTAATTAAAGAAAAAGATGGGAGAGAGAGTACAAACCTTGAGAGCATTAACAAGGCTTGCTCAATCCTCTTCATTCATAACTGTACAAAAAATAAAAGAAAAATCAAATCCAAATAAACAAAAATATTCATAAGCCAAGTAACAGTCAGATACCGGAAAAAAGAAAGATAGATTGGTGGATTTTGTACGCAAAGGTATCCATTGATTAGTATCTCTTGATAACTCTTCTTCTTACCATTTGGTCTAGGTTGAAGTATCTTTAACCTCACAACTAAAACCAGCACCAACCTAGCTCCTTTAGTAAACTCGGAGGGGGGTGGAGCTGCACAGTGTGGGCGATTCAAAGGGTATGGGTATGGAATTTGCAGAGGTTGGGGATGAAAAGGAAATAAAAGAAAGAGAAGAAGAAAGGAAAAACAAAATGAGAGGCGGAGAGGCGTGGGTTTACAGAAGGGTCTGGGGAAGAGAAGGAAATAAAAGAAGAAAGAAAAGGGGTTGGCCCCGTACCCTAATTAATCAACTTTTGGCAATGCACACAACTATAACCGTCGCCAAAACTCTGATCCAATTTAATATTTTTTAATAAAATAAAAAAATAATTTATTATTTGAAAGACCGTACACCTTTAGCGATAGTTAACCTCAAGACCATTGTTAAATCTCTTATTCAATTTAACATTTTTTTAACAAATTGAAAAAATAATTTATTATTTAAAAGACCATACACATTTGGTGACGATTGCCGATCCGACTGTCGCCAAAACTTGTATCCAATTTTATATTTTTTAAAAACATAAAAAATAATTTATTATTTAAAAGAACACACATTTGATGATGGTTAACATTCTGACCGTCACCAAAGCTCCTCACCATATTTGATGCCGCGACGATCTTCTGAATGACTGTAACCAAATCTTTTAAACATTTGGCAAAGGCCATGGTGTTCGTCGCCAAAATATTTTAGCGACGGGCAGCCATGTGTCCATCATTAAACTACGGTCATTGAATCCACTTTTTGTAGTAGTGTTATGATATTAACTATTCATATGATTCCCATAACGTCATATCATAGACTTATTGTTTGTTCTTTGGTGAAAATACTATGATATTATGGAGGTCTATTAAGCAAACACTGATTGCAACCTCCTTGAATCATTTAAATATTTTAGCGTTGCATGAAGCCAGACATGAATTTGTATGGTTCAGATTCCTAGTTTAGCACATTTACGAGTCTTGTGGCTTGGCCTTGAACAAATAAAACTCTCACTGTGTAGTTTGAGGATAATGTAAAATGCATTGCACAAATGAATAGTGGATATATTAAATAAGACAAACTTTTGAAGATTAATACATTTAATCTTCTGAAGATTAAATAAGACAAACTTTTGTAAATAAATATATATAAACTTCTGGAGATTAATAGATTTAATATCCACTAAGTTCGCTCAAATAATAATTTTACAGATTGTAATATCTTCTTTCTTTTATGAGCATTTGATGTTAGTCAAAGTCTAACTTTGGTCAAAGTCAACTTTAATCAAAGTCAATTTTTAGCCTGATATTTGTCACATAATGATCTTTTAATTGGTTTTATGTTGACTAAGACTAACTTATTTGTTTGTTTCTAATTAATTAATTGTGCTTATGTTTTTTGGAAGTCAAAATCAATGCCAAAGTTAAGTCAAAGTCAAAGTCAACCCCTGCTACGTCATCACCAAGACTGGCAGAGGATTGAGTGAGATTTTTCCTATACTCATGGCATTTAAAAAAAAAAGTTTGGTTAAGTTTAATTAAATGTAGCAAGATTACTTGGAGACCAAGTTTAACTTGGTCAAACCTTGGTAAAAAAATGATCTACCTTTTTCATACATCATTAAAACTCTAGACCTCACTATTTAAAAGCTTATTTGAAGAGAACCAAGCCTCATATTTCCCTTTGGATGTCGTCCACCCTACATTAGAGAAACAGAGAGAGTTTGGTTGGAAAGAAAAGAGAGTCAAGTGAGTTCAAGTGAGAAGTTTTCAAGTTTTTCAAGAGAAATTCAACCAAAATCCAAGAAAAGGAAAAGAAGAAGAAAGCCGGCCATATTGCAGTAGCTAATTGGAGTTTTTAATAGGTTTTTTGATGCCATAGCTGAGGATGAGGTGGCTTAATGGGTTTTAGCTATTTTTTGTAAAAATTAAAATTTTAACCATTTTTACTGTTTAAACTTCATATCTTTACCAAATTACCCCTTTCTATATTAAATGCAATACATTGCACGTACATATTTTTTCTCCATCGCCGCCGTCGTCGTCACCATCTTATTCTCCTCCTTTTCTTCCCCTTCTTCTTCTTCTTTATTAAGAAAGTTAATCAAAATGAATTTTGGAGACACATTATGACAATGAAGAATATTGACAAACTCAATCAAAATGAAATTTTTTCTAACAGCACGCACTCCCTTTTGAACTTTCGAACATCTGTTAAATTCACTGTATTTTTTAAAGACCTAAATCAACCCAAAAAATTATGAAAAATTTTTAAATTAAAGCTCATCCTCTTAGCTTCCTAATGATATATAATATGCATGAATTGAAGTTCGAGAAGGTGATCAAAACTGAATTTTTTCCAACAGCGCACCCTTTTGAACTTACAATCAAAAGCACATCCTCTTACTGCATCTTTTGGAGACATAAATCAATCCAAAAAATTATGAAAAAAATATGTAAATTAAAGTTCATTCTCTTAGATTTTTAACGATATATCATACGCACCAATCGGAGATCAGGAAGGTGTTCAACATAAATGTTTTCCAACAGTGTGGAAAAGTGCACACCGATGATATTTGCATGTTTGTCAAATTTACTGTATTTTTTGAATATATAAATCAACCTAGAAAATTATAAAAAAAATATGAAAATTAAAGCCCATCCTCTTAGATTTTCAACGATATATTATACGCATGAATCGGAGTTCGAGAAGGTGTTTAAAATCAAAATTTCCCATAAGCGCGAAGTGCGAGCGGGCTGCGTGGTGGCCACCAACCCCGATGGCCACCCCTTGCCCACCATAGGGGGATAGGTGGCCACCTACCCCCCAATGATGGCCACTGACCCCCCTTCTGTGGCCACCACAGGGGCCACCTACCCCCCTACGATGGCCATGGAAGAGGGATCGGTGGCCATCGTAGGGGGGTAGGTGGCCACCGACAAGTACCCATTCTCGTACTTCTGCACGCTGTTGGAAAAATTTGATTTTCAAAACATTTCCGAACTCCGATTCATATGTATAATATATCTTTGGAAAGCTAAAAGGATAAAATTTAATATAAATATTTCTCCATAATTTTCTGGGTTTGATATATGTATCTAAAAAATATAGTGAAGTTGATAAACATGCGAATGTCGTCGGTGTACACTTCTGCGCGCTGTTGAAAAATATTTATTTTGAATACATTCCCGATCTCCGATTGGTGCGTATGTTATATTGTTGAAAAGCTAAGAGAATGAGCTTTAATTTGAATATTTTTTCATAATTTTTGAAGTTCATTTAATCTCATCGGTGGCCCACCAACCCCTCGCAGGTGGCCACCGATGGTTCTGCCTACCCTCTTCCACATGTGCGCGCTGTTGGAAAATATTAAATTTGAAGACCTTCCCGAACTCCGATTGACGCATGTGATATATGGTTGGAAAGCTAAGAGAATAAGATTTAATTTGAATATTTTTCATAACTTTTAGAGTTCATTTAACTCCATCGGTGGTCCACCGACCCTCCTTAGGTGGCCACCAATGGTGCTGCCTACCCGCTTCCACTTGTGTGTGCTATTGGAAAACATTAAATTTGAAGACCTTCCCGAACTTCAATTGATACATATGATATATGGTTGGAAATCTAAGAGAATAAGCTTTAACTTGAATATTTTTTCATAATTTTTAAAGTTCATTTACCTCTATCAGTGGCCCACAGACCCCCCTTAGGTGGCCACCGACCGTGCTGCCTACTCGCTTCCACTTGTGTGCGTTGTTGGAAAACATTAGATTTGAAGACCTTTCTAAACTTAGATTGATACATATGATATATGGTTGGAAAGCTAAGAGAACAATCTTTAATTTGAATATTTTTTTCATAATTTTTAGAGTTCATTTAGTCCCATTGGTGGCCCACCGACCCCCCTTAGGTGGCCACCGACGGTGCTGCCTACCCGCTTCCACATGTGCGCGCTGTTGGAAAATATTAAATTTGAAGACCTTTCCGAATTCCGATTGACGCATATGATATATGGTTAGAAATATAAGAGAATAAACTTTAATTTGAATATTTTTTTCATAATTTTTAGAGTCCATTTACCTCTATCGGTGGCCCACCAACCCCCCTTAGGTGGCCACCGACCGTGCTGCCTACCCGCTTCCACTTGTGTGCGCTGTTCGAAAATATTAAATTTGAAGACCTTCCCAAACTCTGATTGACGCATATGATATATGGTTGGAAATATAAGACAATAAAATTTAATTTGAATATTTTTTCATAATTTTTAGAGTTCATTTACCTCTATCGGTGGCCCACCAACCCCCTTTAGGTGGCCACCGACGGTGCTGCCTACCCGGTTCCACTTGTGCGCGCTGTTGAAAAATATTAAATTTGAAGACCTTCCCGAACTCTGATTGATCCATATGATATATGATTAGAAAGCTAAGAGAATAAGATTTAATTTGAATATTTTTTTTTCAGAATTTGGTTGATTTATATCTCCAAAAAATTTGGTGAAATTGACAGGTGTTCGAAAGTTCAAAAGGGCACACTGTTGGAAAAAATTCAGTTTTGAACACCTTTCCAAACTTCAATTCGTGCGTATGATATATCATTAGAAAGCTAAGAGGATGAGCTTTAATTTAAATATTTTTTTATAATTTTCTGGATTGATTTAGGTCTTAAAAAAATACAATAAATTTGACAGACATTCGAAATTTCAAAATGTTGCACTGTTGGAAAAAATTCATTTTGATTTAGTTTGCCAATATTCTTCACTTTCCCAACGTGTCTACAAAATTCATTTTGATTGACTTTTCCAACAAAGAAGAAGAAAAATAGGAAGAAAAGGAGGAGAACAAGATGGTGACGGGGACAACAGTGGATAAAAAAAGGTGGATCGGTTAAGAAGAAGAGAAAGGAGATGATGAGTCATTTGTATTGGTATTTGTGCCAGTATAAGTGGTTTGACTAGGTTATAGAATTTAATTATCAATTCAAAATATTTAAAGGGTATAAAAGTCAATTCAAGCTAAAATTTTAATTCTACAAAAATATGGCTTTTTTTCCTTAATGCATATTGGGCTCGGCTATGGCATCAAAAAACCCATTTTTGATCTTATTTTTCAAAAGATTTAAGTGGGTTTAAACTAATTTAAGGTAGGTACCCTTTTACCCATTTTTTATTTAGTTAGTTTTTGGAGTTTTATGAATGATTGGCTATGGATCTAGTTAGATCTCCTCTTTATCTTTGTAGGCTATGATTTTTCTATTAGATCTATATTATTAGTGGCTGTGATATGGTCTTGTGGTGTTGGAAATGTGTTTTGGGTGAATTAAGACCCGATCTAGTTAAGTAAAGAGCTTAAACCTCATGAACTGTGATTTTTCTAAAATTTCTATGCACTTTGCTTGTGAATAATTCTGGACGTGTGTATCTAAAATTTTTGGCCTTTTTTCTATAAAAATTTGTGTGTGTTATGAATCATTTGGCTTTTGAATCATGAGATTTGGATTTATATTGAGTGAGAACCGATTTTTACAAAATTACTTATTGATTTGGAATTCTGGAATGTTTCTTCACACAAAACTCACGGGTTTTGATGATTTTGAAGTATTTTTAATTATCTTTATTTTTGTATCATATTTTCTCCTTTTAATTCAATGAGTTGCGGTCTAGATGGCTTTGGAATTACTCAAATTGGAGTTATGATAAAAGAGCTATGAATCTTACAATTTCACTCATTTTATAGAAAAATCATGGAACAGAACAGTATTTTAACCCACAGGATTTCACTATTTTTCTAAGGTTAAAATTTTCATTATTTTCGTGGTGTATTTTTCCCCTGTACTTTGATAAGTTGTGATTCTATTGGTTTTGGAATTTTGAAAATCCAAGTTGGAATGAGTTAGTTATGATTTTTACAAAGTTGGTGAATATGCTGAAATTGGTTTGATTAATTTAATATATTAAAGTAATTATGTTGTTACTAGTTTAAAAGTGGTACCTTATATCGACTAATTCTCTTTTGTCATTAAATAGTAGAGTGATAACGTGAAGATAAATTAAGTACATTTTGTTTAATTATGTATTTTTTTAGTTGTATTTATATTTATTTATAACTATCAATGCATATGAATGTATGTATATATATATATATATCCATGGATAGTCTTGAACTTGTAATATATGTTATGGCCTATGAACAATGTAATTGTTGTATTTACTCTCATTTGTTGACTGGGATATGGATTGAATACTATGGATATCATATCCTAGGTAGGAGAATGAAATTGTTAGCTAGGGCATACACAGGCATAAGCATTATAACATGTCACAAAAGTTTTACTACTAGCAAGGAAATAGTTTTTCTCAATCAAATCATGTTTCAAAGGTTATGCACTAAGAAGTCATGGTCATGCATACGTAGGCATCTGTATAGTGAATGGAGCTTATATGAATGTGTTAAGTGAATAATTTAGTAGAGATCCCACTAACTAGTGAGTGGCGAGTTTGGATTTTTGTATATGTGCACATGCGAGTGTATTGGTGTATGTCGAGGTTGTAACCCCAACACTTGCATGATGCGAATGCAAGTAGGTCTCTTCCCCACTCACATCGTTTCTTCTAAATGATTAACAGAATAAGGATTTCCTTGAAAGCATGCATGTGTGTTGTTTTAGGAAATTAGAGTTGTCGATGGGTAACTAGCTCCTGTGTAACTGAAACTTACACTAAGTGAGAAAGTCCTACAAACATGAGTTTTAAAAATCATTGCATAATTACTTCTAAGAAAATGTCGTGAATTGCATATGCACTATATCTGCTAAGTATATTTCTTTTAAAAGAAGTCAAAATTCTACAATTGTTGCCAACCTATCAGTATATTGCATTATGTCATTCCATGCATGTTAGGAACCTACTGAGTGATTTTTTTTCCACTCACTTATGTTTGTTTTCATGTGTATAGGTAATCCTAAAAACCTATCCTGAGCAGCTTGGCAGTGATGTGGCGGACCAGTGGAGAGTGGTAATAGTACAAATTAATTCCGCGTTGTTATTTCCTTTTGAATAATACTAAAACTCTGATTAGAGATACAATTTATTTTCTTTACATTGTGGGTCTTGTATAAAGAACTGTGTTTATACTAGGTTCAAAAAAATGCTTTGGTTTTACTATTAGTATTAACAGTTTGATTTCTATTATAAAAAGTAAAGAAAATTTTCACTCAGTTTTCAACATAGCTTCAAAAGGAATCTTCATTTTTTACTCATTTCAATTGCTTATCGAAGTGATATTCCTTTAATTGGGTCTCCGAACTTGGTTAAAGGGTTGCTATATAGATTATATACTAAGTCACTACCTAATGCCATTTTTTGTAAACATGTATATGTGACAAACATGTGCAGATTTATAATGTTTTTTTTTTCATTAGGAGGAGCGAATAATTTATTGATTCAGTAGGTCAAGCTTAGAAGGCTTCTGACTATACTCTTTCTTCTTAATCAAGTTATTATCCCAAAAGGTTTTATTGATCAAAGGTTTTAATGAAATAGCTTGTGCATTGCAAAATAACATATGGACATGTACTCTTTTTTCCTTAGCTGATTTTTCTCATAGGGTTTTCTAACATAATTTTTAACAAGGCATGTGCATAGCGCAGTAATGTCCAAGGGAAAATGTTATAAAATATAGATATTTAATGGGGACATTACTAAAACTTATTAGGCTTATATAATATGAGAGATTTTAAATAGACTCAGTTTTAAGTTCAGAGTATTTCTATTACGATATGTATTAGTAAATCTTAACTTTTATCTATATAAGAAAAAATTATGGTACAATTGAATAATAATAAGATCCCAAATTTTCTCTTTATTTTCATCTATGCCTTTCTTTTATTTACTACTTATTATAACGCAATAAATGTTTTTTAGTTTTTTCTTCTTTTTTTGTCTACAATATGTAGTAGTTAATAAAATATTATTCCTTTTTCTTTTACTTTTGAATTTTTCAAAATAAAATAGTTGTTAATGAAAAGTTAAAAAAGTTAAATACTTTAATTTTAGTTTTTTGGCAAAAAAATATATTGAAGCAGTCACTTTTATCTTTTAACCATTTTTATTTTATAATGTTGTTTTTTACAAAGTTATTTTTTGTTGTATGCCTTTTTAAAAAATTTATTTTTAAGGGTATTTTAATTTTTAAGCGCATTAGAACTACCAAAATGACATCAAAGAAAATTAGTGCAACTAAATTGAAAATAAATGGAATACTATTGTCATTCTTCAAAATAAAACTGTATTTATGAAAAATTGTGAAAACAAAAGTAATATTAGGCATGAAAGGTAGCTAATGCTACTAAATTGAAAATAAATATGATATTACTATAATTTTGAAAAAGAATAATACTAGATTTATTAAAAAAAAGTTTATTAAAATTGTTTAGTAATTTAATATATTCTAATAGAAGACAAAAGAGCCCTAAAAATGGAAGGCCACCATGTCAATGTCACATATGGGTTTTTGAATTACAAGTAATATTGGAAAAACTTGTTATAAAATCAGTAATAAACAATAAAGAAAAAAGAGAGACATATAAGACATACAAAGGAAAAATTGATATCGTATTATTAATCAATTGTACTTAAACCTCTCTTTATATATATAAATGTTAGAATTTACTAATACACATTCTAATAGGAATACTCTGAGCCTAACCCAGTTTAATTAAAACCTCTTATATTATCTAGGCCTAATAATTTTTAGTGATGTCCACATTAAATTCATATATTTTATAACACTCCCCCCTTGGACATTATTGTGCCATGTACATACCTCATTAAAAACCTTGCTAGAAAACCCAATGGGAAAAACCAACTAAGGAAAAAAAGAGTACATATTCATATGTTATTGGCAATGCACAAGCTGCTTTATTAAAACCTTTTGTCAAGAAAACGATGTGGGACAAAAATTTGATTAAGAAAAAGAGTACTAGGTTGATGAATTGTTCACTCCCCCTCATGAAAACAACATTCTAAATTTGTACATGCCTATCACATATACATGTTTCTGAAAAATGGTAGTAGATAGTGACTTAGTAGATAATCTGCAAGATTATTACTTGAACGAACCTAGTGGATATTAATTTTATTAATCTTAAAGAGTTTGTGTATATTAAGTTTACAACTCTTTAAGAATTTGTATATACAAAAAAACTTTTTCTTTACTCATAAAAGAGCTTTTTCATTACTTTTCAATTGTTTTGTCTCCTTTCATTTATCTACTATTCACTTGTGTAATGCAAATTATGTTATTCTCAAAATGCAGAGTATGAGTTTTTTTATTCTAGACCAAGTCATAAGACTCATAAAAGTGCTAAACTAGGGACCTCAATCATGCACATTTATGTTAGGCTTCATGAAATGCCAAAATCTCTTAATTAAGAAGGTAACAATCTAAGTTTGCTTCATAAACCTCTACAATATCACAACATTTTCACCAAAGAATACACAACTAGTCTATGATTTGACATTATGATAAACATATGAATAGTCAACATCATAATACTCCATTCTAGAGGATAATATCAACCAATATTTTATCTTGATTTCGTAGATAATATCAACCAATGTTTTATCTTGATTTCATGGGTAATATAACCAAGACTTAAAAATATCATGAGGAGAATGAATATCATGTTTAATGCCAAACCCAATATCTTTATATGGGTGTAGCACTATGCTTAGCTAGTTAACTCATTGCAGATGCATATCAGGCTTGATGCAATTTGCAAGATACATAGATGCTCATGACATTAAGAAAAGGAACTTCTGACCTTAACACCTCTTCATCAAACTTCTTAAATTTGAAAAGATCTCGACTCTTTTCTAGTGATCGAACCAACATTGGTGTTAATTGAAAAATTTATAAAACATATCTTTTTACATAATTACGCTGGACTAATAAAATTCTATTAGGCAAATGTTTATTTACAAGTTGAGACAATACTCAATTTGTGATGAATCTTTCACATCATATTTCTTCTTTAGACAACAACAAGCTTTCACAAGGTCTTTTGACATCATCATAATATTCATTTCATCTAAAACTATTGCGATAAATAACAAAGTCATTATGTGACCTTTTAATGAACAAATAACAATATATTTCATTTATTTACATAACCTTACTTCAGAAGGCATTCTTTCATATGATAATACCATATGCATATGATATGATTTAAATCATACAATGATCCTTACAATTTGATAGTATATATGTTGCAAGTATCATTTATATCATTTTAAAACTTTTAAATCCATCTGAGACCTATATATATATATATATATATATATATATATATATATATATCATCTGGTGACTCATATAAGTATGAAATCACGATGTCCTTTAGGTGCATATCAAGCCATCTTTTCTTTAACTGCTAAAATGATCATACAACGGAATGTAATATCATACATAATAGGAGAATAAATCATATCAAAATCGATGTTGGGTCTCTGTAAAAACCTTAGGCAACCATTCACTCTATATATAACCACCTTATCGTGTTGTCTCATAAAAAAACCCACATGTATCTAACAGGGATCACATCATTTGGTGTTTAGATTACTAATTCAAAATATTGTGTTTATTTAGCGAGCCATGTCCAAGCTGTATTACCTCTTTTCACTTAATCTAATTAGAACACTTCTGGCATTCAATAATGGATTTCAACTCTATATTCAGATTATCTCTTAAGACAGTAAGACTACTAAGAGGAAAATATGTTGTCGACAATAAACATTTTTCAATCAAATCGATCTCTTGTGTTAACATAGTAAAATACAACTCAACTTAACATTAACCAAATCCTTGTCATTTCCCTTGATAATATGACTTAGCCGTTCAGTATTCTCAGGTTTTTTATGTGATGCAACTGTTTTAAATCAACCAAGACTGCTCTCTTTGGAAGTAACCTCTTCAAGAGACACAGATAGTGATAAATTATCATTCACATTTTTTCTTTTTTTGCGGATTCACATCTTTACCCTTAATTGATTGTGTACACTTCTGATGATACGTAGGCATAACAGACGTGATTGGTCCCAAGGGAATCTCCACTTGTAGTGGTGCGATTCTATAGGAATATGAGACTTTGTCACTCATTTTGGATAAGCAAATTCAGTTCACTTATTGATCATTACAAGTATAGTATTTCCAAAACTTCAAGTTCAATATTAACTTGTACGAGAATTTAAATAATTCAACATGTCTTCTTTCTAGAAAATTTCACGACATTCATTCTTAAACTTCAAGCTTTTTCCCCTATTGCCAGAAAATATGCTTTATTGCAAATACAATCAACAAATGGGCAAGTCACCCTTATGGGCTCTATGTACATAATACTCAATTAAAAATCATTACCAATGTCCGTTAATAGCCTATTTAAATATAATAAAGTGGTTCAATATATATGGCACAAGCGAAAAATAAGCAGATGAGAAACTTATAAATTTACTCCCATATATAAGCTGAATAAGAGAATATTTATGATATGCTTTAGAACAAATTTAGATCAAAGATGCGGCATGTAAAATTTAATATCCCTAATCTATAAGGGCAAATTCACTTTTAGAAGCAATGTTCTAGTAACCAACTTCAAGTGCTTAATCAAATATTTAATTAAATCATAGTGCGTATAAATAATAGATATAAGATGCTCAATTCAACATCAATAGCCAAACAATTAGTATGGAAGACTTAGGATGTAAATTCGTCAGTATTATCCAACATGATCGACTGGATCCAATAATCGGAGAATAGTGCGTTAATAGACAACATTTTCACATATGTCCATTATATTGAAGCTTTAATTATTTAAGCATAAAAATATCATTAACCCAAATGATTAGTGGATCAGCCAACAAATTTTCCCTTAAATCCATAATAAAAAAGCATCGAACTATACACCAATATTAGTATGAGATAATAATGCAATCGATTTACCTTTAACACACATTGTAAACAAAGTCAGTGGAGGAAGGGAACTCATGATTTCTTAAATGATAATCAATTGCGTTACAACATTTCAATGTATTATATTGGACCTATGTGACTCAAATTGTCATGTCATAATCGAAATAAAGTTGGGTCAATAAACTTCATGTTCATTGCAATATGTGTATTAATTATATTAATAAACATATAATAGAACCACAAGGAGAATAAAAGAATCTTTCAATAATTTGCTTTAAGCAATCAACCTTTTGGATTGTATATTTGTCTCAGGTAACACACCTTCCAATTTAGGTAGTTCTCACACATTCTTTAAAATGCAATACCCCTTCTGGAGAATAATATGAGTTTATCATTGTCTATCAGACAATAAATATTACTTTCTCCTAAACTATTAAACTTTGCATATATAACATAGTGTACAAAATAATAATTAAAGCATATAGAAAGTAATATATAAATAAATATATAGATAATAGCAAAACATATAATAAATCATGGGAAAGACAAATGAAAATTTGCAGGCTTTAAATGTTTGCTTAGTTTTTTATTTTGTGCTACTTCTGATCCCAAAATTATTTATATCAAACGTAATAGTATCACAAAACTAAGTTATATCATATGTGAACTCATAAACAAAATGAATTTATTTTAGCAGAAAGCTCGTTCTAATAAAGATCAATGAAATATTTTTTCATACAACAGGTACAAAATCAGTGATCTTTATTATCACATCTATCCATAATAGGCTTTGAATCTATGCTCAACTGGGTTTTTTTTTTTCTTTCTTTCTTTCTTTCTTAAAGTTGTTTTAGGCTTTGCCTATTATTATCATACTCATGCTTTTATATTTTAAATCATTAATCACCCCATGTTATTTCATGGCATTATCAGTGTCAAACCTATAACTATTATGATACTATGCAATATTTACTTTAGGCACATGCGCATATCAAATAGGTCAAGTACTATAGGCTATCATAAAAAACTGGTTGTAATTTTGGATAAAGGGATAAAAAAATAAATCTGTACTACTATTGGAGTACTAGATATATTCTCAACCATAAACAAAATATAAAATATTTTTTAATGCTTGGTCTAATTCTTTAACTTGTACTGCTACTTGAGTACCATATTATTGTTATAAAGTGTGGAAAGTGTATTATGACGTCTCTTTATTATGTAATCTTTTGACTACATCCACAAATAAATGTATAGCAGAATATGATTCTATTATATATTTAAAACTAATCATTAGTCTTTGGGTAAATCATGAATATGTAATGATCGAAGTTTTATCCTTTACAGGGTTTATTACAAGATAACTGATCATTCTTAATTAATCTTGTACATTTAGGTAGGAGTATTTTGGATACCATATTTAATTAAATTACTAATTTTGCTTGAATTAAATTATATAGAAAACACACTAACTAGATTAGTTCTTTTGAAAATATCTAATTTTGGAAACTCCATTATTATATTTACCATTTTAACTATGCATATAAAATAAATACAAATAATAAAAATTAATGGACATCATGCTCGAATTAACTTCATATAATTTATACTAGATGTCATGTATAAACAATAATAATTGCATTTAATTAAAATATACTCATCAACACAACATATAAATTTTTTTTCATAATTTTTTAATGAGTTTAAATATACCTTTCTAGTTTTGAATATTGTAAATACAAATCGTGAAAGATAAAACTATAACATACTAGTATGAACTTCATGAATTTTTTCTCCACAATAGATAGACAAAATCATCCAAAAATTTTATAACATTCTCTAAACATGTAAATAAACAGCTACAAAAATTGGTAGTCAATTTCATAGTAAATAACTCATAAAATAAAATTCGGAATTGCACGTAATAAAAAACAAAATAAAAATTTCTGTTGTGCACATCTCATAATTAAAAAATTATAAATAATTATATATAAATCAAATAATTTTGAAAATTTTAGGACTTAACCTAGATATAATATGCACAGGTTTGGTAAAATTTTACTAAAAAAATAAAATAAGAAATTTTGAATTCTACCCTAATAATTTAATAGAAATGGAGTTGTTCAATAAAATATCAAATTGAGTGGTATATAATATTAAATCCAAATCAAATCATGTTTAAATTATTTGACCCTAAAAAATTTATCATTATAAGATAATATATAGAAAAGAGTTTTGTGAAAATTTGTCCCAAAAAAAGATATACAGATCATATAGAAGAATTGTAAAATTGACCAAGAACCATATTTTGGACCTGCAGATTTGATAAATATTAAAAAAATAATAATAATTCCAATTTTATATATCGGATCATGACAAATAATATATTGTTAGAAAGCTCCAAATGTCAGGTAGAACATATAAAAAATTCATAGGATTACGTTACTGTTTGAATAATGGAAATGTATTTGCAATCTGGCAGGTTGGAATGATTATGTGCAATAATTATCTATTCGATTGTTTATTACCTAGAGTTTTGTGATCTAGGGGCGTGTTTGGTAAGCCGGACAAAGGGGGATTAGATTAGTTTTTGGATAGAATTAGTGAAGTGCAGCGTTTGGTAGATGTTGGGGCTAACTAAATTGAGGACAAAATTAGTGAAGGTGAGTTATTTTTTGTCTTGGTTTTTGACCCCCCAAAATCAGGGGGTCTGGCCTGGACTTCTCTCATCTCACGTGTTCGACTCTCTCCTCTCATCAACGCCGAGCTTTGTTTCCCGTAGATATTGATCCATCACGTTGCCCACCTCAGATCTCGTTCTTGTCACTTAATTGTAATACAAGCTCAAGGTTATTCAAATTCTTCACTTCCTTTTTTTTTTTTCCTTAGATCTGAAATTATTATGTTGCCCACCTCAGATCTCGTTACCTGCTTCAGATCGGCAAGACTGAATCAATCTCATCGCTCACCTCAGATCAGCTGTTTCGTATTTTCCTTCCTCTTCAGCTTTGACATTTCCACCTTCATATCCCCTCTCACTCGTTATTGTCACCTAAGCTCAAGGTTATTCAATTTCTTCACCTCCTTTCTTTTTTTTTTTTCTTTTATATCTCTTGGATCTGAAATTTCCTGCTTATTTTATTTTGTGTTTTGATTTGGTTTTTTATGTTTGTGCCCTAATTTTTTCAAAAACTATAATATGTTAATGATGTGATAATTCAAATAATATATTTTACTAGTGCTGCTTTAGGTTTGATTTTAGAGATGAAGAATTCTACAACTTTGATTTATGAACACTGATTTTTATCGTCGTAGATAAGATGCACAATTGGATATTTGTTGTGGATTTTTGCAATAAGTTTGTGTTTTGTGTTTTATGTACTTGCATTTGTTTGTAAAGTAGGAGTCGATAGTTTCTTATGGCTGTCAATGGCTAGAGGTGTCTAACATGGAAGATGACGAAATTACAAATTGACTAGTGATTAGTGTTAATATGTGGCCTGAATTCTCTAGTTGTAATCTGTAATATCATTAATTGGGTTTCTGATAATAACATATGCATTGAAAGATGATAAATGGGAGATGCAAAAACATGATAATGGTTGACTAAAATAATTGAAAAATTAATTAGCTTTCAGAACACCACCAATGTACACCAACATAGCTACATGGAATTGGATAACAAAGGGGTCTTTGTCAAAATTCCTATTAGAATATGATTGATTTTCATAAATATGTCGGTGAGTCAAGCCTTGACCACAGCTAACCCATCAAACAAGAAACTCTTTTGGTTAATAAAGAAAACAGGGTAATAGTATTGGTTTTGGTTTTTGGAATGTTTCAGCCTTTTGCTTAAGTGAGGACCAAATGGTGTGTCATACATTTGAATTCATTCTCTTTTTGGAGTGTGTCTTTGAACTTTTTACATGTCAACACCAAAATCCAAAAGTTTCATGAAATAGAGGTCAAGGCAAAAATTGAAAAGTTTGGAGCTCTATTATAAACTTTATCACACTCTTTCCATGTGACTTACAAGAGAGGGTGTGTATAAAGTTTATGTGTATTTCAAAACAAACTGTGTATTGGAAAATTTCTATAACTTGGATCACAACTAAAATAATTCTATAAAAATAAGGATGTCACACAGTTTATTATGAAGCAAGAGTATTTATCTCTTTTAATTACAATTTACTTTTGGTTTAAATTTATGTTGTACTATTAAACTGTTATTTATTTATGGCATAATATAGAAGGTAGCTATAAACAATAATAAATAAAAGGATTTTATAAAAAAATTAATAATAAATAAAAAGAAAAAAATATTTGTGCACATATATAATTAACCAATATTTCAACTAGGTGTATTTTCCTTTCTAAATGTGTTAAGAGAATTGTGTATATGATAGCAGCACTATTAATGATTACGTAAAACCATAAAAAGTAAAGAAAATAATAAAAAGGAATAAATGAAATTATAAATTGAAAGGGTTAGATTTCCTATTTATCATAGATGGATTATTGCATTATTGTCAAATTTTCTGATAATTGATCTTTGATTTTTTTGTGTATGTATCAATGTGTAGAACTGGTATGACGTAAATGATGTAAACTCCATCTTAGGGACATTAATTTGTATATTTGGCTTACTTACATGTAGTGCAATAATAAATTTGTATATATGTACATAAATAAAATTGTAGCTTAACCATGATTGTGTTACTTGGTTTTGTTTAAATAATGAGTTGACCTTGAAACCATATTGTTTTATCAACTATAATGTGATTCTTGCTAATTTGAATTATAGCATCTGATTGACCGAGTAAATCAAATGGTTTCTATGAGATTAATGTGATGCCATGTTACTGTGTTTTCTTTGTGAGGTATGAAATGCTTAGTTGAATTGGAAAATAAATACCTAGTTCATGTACTCATCTTTTTGTTATGTTTTCTTATCTAATTTATATTTTTCATTTTCATCTTCATAAATTTTAGATATGGATCAAAGGAAGCTTATTGTGATATTCATTGCAAATGAATTAGAGATGGAAAATTATTTTATATGTATGATGATCACTTTGATATATATGTTTGTAGCATGGCATTATGAGAGAAATATTGTTAACAAGAATCAAGTTTTGCAAATCATCAAACACGTTTATCATTTGTAAATAGATTGTTAGAAAGCGATGTTTTTTGCATTAGTCAACTTAGGATGGATAGAAGAACATTGGCAATACGATGTGAACTATTACGCCATGATGAAAATATTAAGAAAGACTGGTTAGTTACATTAGAGGAGCAAGTGTGCATATTTTTCCATATACTTGCTCACTATGCAAAAAACCGTACTATTGTTAGTAGATTTTATAAGTCATGGGAGACAATTAGTAGATACTTCAATTCGGTGTTAAGTGCAGTGTTACGATTACATCAAACCTTGTTTAAGAAGCCGGATCCTGTACTTGATAATTGCACTGATAATAGGTGGAAAATGTTTAAGGTATGTCATTGGATTAGTTTATCTTTCTAGTATTTATGTTAATGTTTAGTCATTTATTTGTTATTTTCTACAGTTTAAGTTAAATTAATTTATGGATTGTTTATAATTATTTGAGAGCACTAGATGGAACCTATATTAAAGTGTGTGTACTCAAGTTGGATAAAGCAAGATATAAAACAATAAAGGGTGAGATTGCAACCAATATTTTAGATGTTTGTTCAAGGAATATGGAGTTCATATTTGTGTTACCTGGATGGGAAGGTTCAACTTCTGACTCAAGGGTGTTACGTGATGCACTAAATAGACCTAATGGTTTAAGAGTACCTAGTGGTAAGAGTTGGACTTGAAAAAGATTAAAAGAAAAAAAAATTGAATGTGTGGATTTATTTAGAACTAAACTAATAATAGATATTTTCTTAATATTAGGTTACTATTACCTTGTGGATGCTGATTATACTAGTGGTCAAGAATTTCTTGCTGACAGGACCGTACCCAGGATGGGTCCCGTCTTAGGAAAATTCTACCAAAATTTTATATAAATTTCAGAAGAACCTCCCTAAAACTTGGTCTAACCTAGTTTTGTACTTGCAAATAAAATCATTTTCAAAATATACATCCAGTGGTCACAACAAATACCACTGGATTTCCCACAACAGATTAACCAGTTACCATAATAAATTTTATAGTAGGAAGAAATTTAATATACAGCACACCTTGGTACCAACATGGGATATTATCAGAGCAATCTAATTGATTTTTCAAAAGTAGTAATAAAAATAAAGTGCACCAGTTGAATTCAAAAGAAGTTGAAAAGTTTATTACAAAAATAACAGAAAACTCTTGAGCGTTGTAATATAGGGGCGGTGATGCCTTACGTGGAGATCCAACCAGAGTCAGCTAAAAGTTTACTGAAAGAAAAAAAATTTAAAAAAATAAAACAGAATTAATGAGGCAAGCTCAATGAGTGGACCCATTACTAACAGTGTAAATAATTTATGCAACAATGTAAATAAATTATATTAAATAGTTTAATAACCTCATGGTAACAATTCTAACACTAATAAGAATAACAACAATAATCAATACCCTATACAATAAAAAAAAATTCCATAATAAATTATCACAGTAAATAACAATATAAGAAAATCTCTTAAACTGGTGAAGAATTATACGTCAAGATACAATTCAAAATCATAGAGGGAAGGGGGGAAAACCGTCATACTACCCTTGGCGTCCCAAGGCATAGCAGAGATGGATGGGGAGAGGGAAACTGTCATACTACCCTTGTCCCCAGCGAGATGGATCATCGTCCAGCCTCGTGTCGCGCGTAGACAAACGAGGGGGACGGAATATATAACAGTCATCGTCCATCCTACGCGCAAGGAGAACGGAATACAAATCATCCACAAGGCAATCACTACGTCCAGGTGAATATAAGGCGTATACTAACAGAAGGAAATATAACACAACCATGTCCACGGCATAAAACATATTTAATGGTCAAACTCAATATTTTTATGTAATCATACCAATATAAATTCTCCAAAACCACATTTAATAATCAATATGTATTTAAATATATATTTCCTCATAACAACAGTCATATATGTACTATTTAAAATAATTATTTTAATATACCGAAAATTGTCAAATTCATTAATTTATAACAATACTTAAACATAATCAATTTAATATAAAGATATAATTTTAAAAGTAAGATTTAATCCACTCACAAATTATCACCGCTAATCCGCAGGTGAAACTGCTCCAATATCCGCTTTAGTCACAGTTCCTACGTAATAACCAAATATACCATTTACTAATTCTCAATTTAAATTAATAATATTTTGTTTACACAATCTCACTCCAGCACTCCCTTTCTCATATTTGGGAAATTTCTAATTTTTTTCATACCTTTAGTATTGTATACGTAAATAGTATCGTATACGTTAATAGTACCGTATACGTGAATAGTGTCGAAAGTGTGAATTGTACCGATATCAAATCTGAACTTCAATTTAACTTCTACTTGATACTGAATACCTTAATTCAACCAAATTTGAGTTCTCTCATGTCCAATTGATACAATTCCCAAAATACATCAAACCTCTAAAATTGGAATTTTTCTCAAATCTTAACCAAAATTGACGTATTACATGCCAAATCGAAGCCCACGAGACAAGGATCAAGAATTTACCCTCAATTGGACCGGGTGATAACCGACGTGGCCGGAAAGTTTCGGGTTCGAGGAGAATTTTATAATTTCTGCAAAATCAAGCATTTTTAAGGAAAACGGAGCTCAGAATCGCATTCAGGAGGTCGAAAACAGTGGGAAAGCACTTACCTTTCATAAAAAAACTCACCGGAATACGGCGAATGGAGGAGAGAGAAACTTACCGGAATTTACTCCGATCCGGTGACTACCGGCAATTTTTTGGCGGAAGAAGGGTCGGTTATGGTAGAGTTCGACGTGGTGATTCTAATGGTGGTAGTAGGTGATCCGGTGAAGCGTAGTAACAATTTGTTTCCAATGGTGCTTAGAGAGAGAAAATAGGAGAGATAAAGAAATTGGAGGGTGAAGGCTCGGGGAAGAAGAAGAGGAGGAAAAGAAAAGAAAAAAAAATTTTAATTATTTAATTTTAAAATATTTACGATTTTGCCACTGTCTTCTCTTGACCATAACTTTCAAACCGTAACTCCGAATCAACTGTGCTACTAGTCCACAAACTCGTATCGATAAGCTCTACGTAACGGTATCAAAGTCAAAATAAAAAAAATAACACATGGCAAAAGTCAATTTTAATCCCTACCAATTTGAATAAAATAATCAAAAATAATAAATAAATAAAAAATACGGGTTGTTACACTTGCACCCTATAGAGGAACAATATATCACCTTTCAAAATGGAGGGATGGTTCTATCCTAGTGACTCTTGAGGAATATTTCAATATGAAGCATGCATCTACACGAAATGTCATAGAACATTGCTTTGGAATTCTTAAAATGCGTTGGGCAATTTTAAGGAGTTCATCTTTCTATCCGATTAAGATACAAAATGGAATTATTATGGCATGCTGTCTTATATACAATCTTATTAGAAGAGAGATGTCAGTTGATCCCGATGAAACTGCATATGATTTGTCACCGAATAGTCAAAATATTGTAGAGCAAGATGTTATTGCATCAGTTGCTTCTTCAAGTCAATGGACTACATGGAGAGATGATTTGGCTAAACAAATGTTTGATGAGTGGAGAGGAAATTAAGCTTCATAAACTAATTTTGCTGTTTGAATAGTTTTTGTACTTTTAATGTTTGATGATTGAAATGAAATATTTTGATGGATTGTTTATGATGGATATGTAATGAATTTGTATGATTAGTTTTCGTACTTTTTATGCTTGATGATTGGAATGAAATATTTTGATGGATTATTTATGATGGATATGTAATGAATAGTTTTTTTGTTATTTATATGGATTGTTTATTATTGTTATAAAATGAAAAATTATTATTTCATAGGAATGGAAACCGGAGGTAGTAATTCTATTCAAAATAGACATGGAAGTAGATGTGTTTGGACTAAAAAAGAAGAGGAATCATTGTTGGATATATTAGATGATATTGTTGCTCATGGTATGTGTTGTGACACCGGTTCTTTCAAGTCTGGAACAATGACAATGATTGAGAGAGCTTTAGATGATAAGTGTTCAAATTCCGGTTTGAAAATTAACCCTCATATAGAATCAAAGTTAAAGAAGTGGAAGAAACAATATGGAATTGTGTATGATATGTTGAATAAAAGTGGTTTTGGATGGAATGAAGAAATGAAGTATGTAGAGGTTGATAGTCTTGATGTTTGGCAATCATAGGTTTGGTAACTAAACTTGAATTTTTTTAAAATTATAATTTTATTATTCCCAATTTACATTAATTTCCTTATATGTGTTTTTTGAATCATTTGCTTAGAATAATAAACAAGCTGAAGATTGGTGAGGCAAACTATTTCCACTATATGATAGGCTGCTGAATATTTTTGGAAAAGATCGTGCTACTGGTATATTAGCACAAACTGCTGAAGACATGGTAAATGATAGGCATTTGGATGATGGAAATGAAGAAAATGAAGAAATTGAGATTGAAGATATACCTTCTCCCATGAGTGTCAATCAAACCATACACTCTGCCAATCAATCAGGGCATAAGAGGAAGGGAAAATCACAGGTTGATATAGTTGCAGAGTTTAGTGATGTAGCTAAGAAGATGTGCACAAGCTTCCAGGTGGAAGCAAACGTGCGTATGGCAAAATTGACTGATAGTCTTCCAATTGTAGATAACTATCCGAAGTACTTAGCAATGGAGCTAAAAAGACTAGGGTTTTCTACTAATGACAACTTGAGCATATCCAAATCAATGAGGATGGACCCCTCAAATGTGGAGGTGTTCAAGATAATTGAGACTGATGATGAAAAAATAGAGTTTGCATTATCATTTAAAAATTAAATAGTTGGCATGCTCTGTTTATGTTGATTTATTATGCTTGCATTTATTATCACTGTTGGTCATGAGACAATTTTTGTGTTTGCAATTCTGTAATGTTTACTTATTTTTATTTTGAACAAGTATGTACAATTTATGTTGTAGGATTTGGGTATAACAGTTATGGTGATTTTAAATGTTGTTTTTTTAGTATTTCTTTTTTTTTCCCCTTCTTTTTAGAATATCATTGGCAATTGATAGTCTTGATGTTTGGCAATTTATGAATTATTCTGTTTCATTAAATTAAATGCAGGAAATTTTATGGCGAAGAAAGCAATTTATGTTTTTTTTAAAGGTAGGCATTTGAACAAACCTCCTAGTCCCCACCAATGCAATAAATAAAGTATAGAAACTGCACATACACCTGACTATGTCTTGAGGCTTGACTTTGTATTAGGTTGTGCAGTTGAAGTTATATTTATGAGTGCATTTTTTTATTGGTTGTATTAGTATACAGTCCAAATCAAATTAATATGACTTATGTACCAATATAATGGTTTTTAGAATTGTTAATTTTACTTGTTTGATGTGTTTGGTTTCCCATAAACCGCTGCAAAATCCAAAAAAAAAAAAATGGAACTTTGGGGATGTGATGCTCTTTCGACAAAATTATTGGGTTTATAATTGAATTTCTTTTAGGTATTTCTCTTTTGAATCTGTATAACATGGCTTTTGGTATCGATTTTGATATTGATTTTGTAGTCTCCACTTTCAACGCTAGCTTCTTGTATTTGTCTGGATGTCCCAATTTGGTAACACTGGTTGCTCGTGTTTTCTTCATTCTGTGTGTTATGTTTGCTGGATTGAAATGCCATGTCATATTTTGTCTGCATTCTTTTTATGGCAAGTTGTAAATCTTAAATTTTCAAAGGGAAGAAAAAAAAGAGTTAAGAGGGCAAATCAGGCACTTTTGGTTTCCTATTATGCATATAAAACAATGATTCATCTTAAAGTTTTCTTCAGTATACAAAATCAATGGAGATTAAGTTTTACTAGTACTTCACATTGCTGTTGGGAGAATAAATTAATAGGAAATATTTTATTGTTTTTTATAAAAAAATAATTAATGTAACTAAAAAATTAAACAAAAAATCTATTAACTAATATATTATCAAATAACTAATAATAAATACATGAAATAAAAAAAATAGGTTAATATATTATGATATAATATATTATAAATATAAATTTAACAATATATAAATTAGAATATATATTTTTTCCAAAAATATTTAGTCCCAGTCTGGTATATATCAATACAGGATAAAAAATTTATAATTTTGTTCATATTATACCAAAAACAGGATAGTATTAAATTTGTCCCAGTTTTAGTCCGACCAAATTAGTCCTAATTCGGATATAAAATTAATCCTGCATACCAAATACACCCTAGAGGGTTGGATTATATATTTGTACTAATAACATATTATAAAATTAACAATAAATAGTAAAAAAAAAGAGAAAGAGCTACAGGAAAAAAATTAAAATCATATTATTATTTAATTGCATCATAATCTCTCTTTATATAAATAAATATTAGAATTTACTAATACAAATTCCAATAGAAATACTTTAGGCTTAAATCAGTATAATTAAAATCTTTCATATTATTAAATTTTTATATTTTATAATAAAACTTATCATTATTGTTTTAAAAATTAGAAGTTTTTTTTTGAAAAATTGTCAAAATAAAAGGGTCTTACTGTAATTTCGTTTTGTTAATAAAACCATAATAAAAAAACGTAGAACCCCTCGAACCGTAGAAACTAGAGAGAGTCCGTATCAGACTCATTCAGCAGTAGTTCCGAACAAAAACCCTAATTTTCTCCCTCCACTTTCTCAGCACACTCTCTAGCCTTCATAGTTCACAGCGCTCGACCTTTCACATCGCCAACAATGTCAGCCATGATGGTACTCTCTCTCATTTCTACTTTCTCTTTGTGTCTTATGTTAAAAAATTGATGATTCTGACTCCTTTTTGCTGGTGCCATGCCAAACGTTTGTGAAAATGTCTGAACAAATAAATAAATAAATAAAAACAGCAACCCTCGATTATACTGTTGAAGGAAGGGACGGACACGTCGCAAGGGAAGGCGCAGCTGGTAAGCAACATAAATGCATGCACGGCGGTGGCGGACGTGGTGCGGACCACTTTGGGTCCAAGGGGGATGGACAAACTCATCCATGATGACAAAGGTAATGTTACCATCTCCAATGACGGTGCTACAATCATGAAGCTCCTCGACATTATCCACCCTGCGTCCAAGATCCTTGTCGACATCGCTAAGTCCCAGGACTCTGAGGTATGATTCACTTAAAGGACCACTGAAATGGGATGAGAAACCAGATGGGTATTTTCTGGGTTTTGGATCAGCTAGTGTCTTTTACTTTATGATGTTTACAAAGAAACCTGAGAACAGTATGATAAAGGAAGATAAATTATTGGGTCCTCCAACACTACTATTGTGGAATTCCAAAAGTGGAATTCCAAAAGCTGTCTCCTTTAATGAATTGTGATCTAATGATCTGGTAGTTATTGTGAATATCATTTATTTATTGATAGCCCTGTAAATTGCTCTTTGGCTGATATTTTAGAAGATTTAACTGTAAGTTTATGAGCAGGTTGGTGATGGAACCACCACAGTTGTTCTTCTAGCAGGGGAGTTTTTGAAGGAGGCTAAACCTTTTATAGAGGATGGTGTCCACCCTCAAAATTTGATAAAGAGTTACCGAACTGCAAGCTATCTGGTAATTGTGAATTTAATCCTTTTTCTCCATATATGGTGGTGTGTCTGGAATAATTTCTAACGTCCTGAATATTATGAATATTGAGTAGGCAATTGAGAAAATAAAACAACTTGCTGTCAGCATAGAGGGGAAAAGTTTAGAAGAAAAGAAAAGCCTACTGGCCAAGTGTGCTGCTACTACGCTCTCTTCGAAGCTCATTGGTGGAGAGAAGGAATTCTTTGCATCAATGGTTGTTGATTCGGTTATTGCAATTGGGAATGATGATCGGCTAAATATGATTGGAATCAAGAAGGTACATTTATGGTGTGGCAATTAGTTCTAAATTATACATTCGTGGTTGTGATGTAAACAGTTATTGGTAGTAATAGTGTATTTGTCTTATCTCATGTGGGCTTCTTGTTTGAGAGTCTATACTTGCGTGCAAAATAAATATGATAAAGTTTTGAGTTTGGAACTGTAGTAGTGGATTCATTATGAGTTGATGTCTGGTCAGATTTCAAGTTTTTTCACCTCGTCATTCTACAGTTTCTACTAGTGTACTTAATGGGTGATCTGATAAAAACAGCAATTTTTTCTTTCGGGGATGCTATCACCCACCCTCATTGTTCAAGATAAAATCAGAGGATGAGTTATTTGTAAGGATCCAATTGATTAAAACATCTGATGCAGTAGGTATTGGTGTTGCTTCCTTTCTTACCAGAAAAAGTTGCAGCTTCTATGGTGCTCCCAGCATAAAAGATCAGTATGAGATTCCTTTTTTCTAAAAAAAAAAATTCGAAATTACCATATCTTAAGCAATAATGTAAACTTCATCAGATTGGATACCTAAATCTTTTTTTTTAGTAGTGGAGTGCTGCACTAGTGAAACATATTTCACCTGGAATTCATTTGGAAAACTCCTTGCTTGTCTAACATTTTGAAGGAATGTTAACATATTTGATAGTTGTATTTCGGGAAAATTGTGTATTTTTAACTGTTGTGTTAGTTATAACTTTCAATAACTCTGTTTTTTGTTTCCTTGACAGTTTTTATCCTATGACTTATGTTATTGTTCTTATATCGTTGTTTTAGTCATTCCAATTTTTAAGTTTTCTTTATTTGAATCTCTGCAAATTGAAGCTAGCTTTTTTTATGTTAGCACATTTATGTTAGTTTATGCTATTTTAAATTAACCACTTGGGTGCAAGTTGGTGTTTGCTGCCTTGGTGGAGGTGATATTTTGAATTTTTTGTAATGCAAATGTTGGCTTGCTTCAACAGGTTCCTGGTGGTAACATGCGGGACTCTTTTCTAGTAAATGGTGTTGCATTTAAGAAGACATTTTCGTATGCTGGATTTGAACAGCAGCCCAAGAAGTTTTTGAATCCCAAAATACTTCTGTTAAACATTGAATTGGAACTGAAATCTGAGAAAGAAAATGCTGAGATAAGGTAGGATATGATATTCTTTGGATTGGAATTTGCTTTGTTTTAAAAAGCGGCTGATAAGGTGAGGTTTGCCGGACTATACAAACAACTTGAAAGTTGCTCAATTGACAATTTTGTCTTGTCATCCTTGCAGACTTTCTGATCCATCACAATATCAGTCCATTGTCGATGCGGAATGGAATATTATTTACGACAAGTTAGATAAATGTGTTCAGAGTGGGGCAAAAGTTGTTCTTTCACGGCTGGCTATTGGTGATCTAGCTACACAGGTAATTGGTTTGCCATTTCTGAATATATCCATATATCGCATTTCATTCTTGATTTGGAGAATTAGTTTTCAAGTTCTTCGACATTTAAATAATTCTCTAGCATAGGCTTTTATTTTTAAATTTCTTGTTCTTATTTGTTAAACTGTGTTATCAGGTTGTACTTTAGGGTAGTAGTGCAATCAAGATTTACATACATATAGTCATGAAATGTATTAGTGTGCACAGTATTGATATGGGTGTTGGACTATGCCATATGCATAATGCTTGGCACATTTCAAAATTAAATTTCTTGGTCTGTACTGTGGTTGGGTTAGTATGTGTTAGGACTGGCTAGACAAGTTCAATTTCATGGGGTTTTTTAGTGTTTGTGTAACTTTGTAGGTTATCACTTTTCAAAATTGAAGCCTTGTTTGATAGCATTAATGATAACTTTGGTGGACATTCATGTTGAAGATTGTTAAGTTTTATTGACAGACTGAACAAAATTTTGTATGCAAACAGTATTTTGCAGATCGAGATATATTCTGTGCCGGTCGTGTAACCGAAGAAGACTTGCAACGTGTAGCTGCTGCAACTGGTGGAACTGTACAGACATCTGTCAACAATGTGATTGATGAGGTCTGTCTCGTGTTTGTTGTGAACATTTATTTTACATGGAGACATTCTTTTGGCATAAGTTTATTAATTAATATTAACTGTAATATTTGCAAGCAATTCTTTCATTTTTAAAGCACTGAAATTTTTTTTATCTTTAATTGGTTCAAGGTCCTTGGAACATGTGAGCTTTTTGAGGAGAGGCAAGTTGGAAATGAGAGGTTTAATATATTTAGTGGATGTCCCTCAGGCAGGACAGCTACTATAGTACTCCGAGGTGGAGCTGATCAGGTATCTCATTTGTGGGAATGGAAAAACCTCATATTGAAATAAGCACTCTTTGTAACGTTTCTTTGCTGATTTTTAACATCTCTAAAATTCTTGTATTCAGTTTATTGAGGAAGCTGAGCGAAGTTTACATGATGCAATTATGATCGTTCGAAGAGCTCTGAAAAATTCTACTGTTGTTGCTGGTGGCGGTGCCATAGATGTATGCATATGTTACTTTCAATAAGATTTATAAAGAATACTGGAAGATAAGTTGGGACTATTTTTGAAATTCAAGAATATCTTAGGTCTTGGTGAGTAACATTGTTTCTGGTGGCAGATGGAGATAAGCCGGTATTTGAGGCAGCATGCACGTACAATAGCTGGGAAGTCTCAACTTTTTATAAACTCTTATGCAAAAGCTCTTGAGGTATGCATTTTTGGCATTCCTGTTTTGTTTATTTTTTATTGAGGATGAATTTAGTGGTTCAAACTTCAAACTAGAGGTCATGCTTAGGCTGTACTGTGTAATGTAATAGTGTCATCAGTTTAACTTCTAATTGTAGACAAAACAAAGAAAATGTTTGGGAAGAAAAAAAATAGAAAAGGAATCATTCTTTGTGGATGACTGGAAAATAATGGATTTTGGGAGGTGGAGCTTGGTTATGATGAACGACCATGGATGGCCAGGAAAGACTGGATTATTGTGGAGCATGAAGAAGAGGAAGAATGTATTTTATCTTGGACAATAATACAAAAATACTGGGCATAGGATGCATTTTAAAAATAATGAATTGTGAATAAGTCTGAATTATGAACACGTCCTTTTGAGAGTGAATATTAGAACCTTATGAAACATTTTGAATCCAAATAAGCCCTTAATGTGGCAGATAAAGATGGAAAGAAATGGGAGGATTTTTGAAGAGAAGATGTGTGGCATCTTTGAGATAAGATTGAGTGTTAGGCTTCTTTATGGGCGTTTACTGTGTGGAGTGAAGATATACCTTAATTGGATGGTTGTAGTTTAGTACTTATGTAAAAATTTTCTTGATAGTAGTAGAGGATTCCTTATCCTCCATTCGGCGGTGAAGATATACCTTAAATTGGATGGCTGTAGTTTAGTACTTACGTAAAATTTTTCTTGATAGTAGTAGAGGATTCCTTATCCTCCATTTGGCCTTTTCATTCATATGAAGATGTATTAAAAATTAATTTTTCACTCGAATTAATGGTTGGCTCAGATCGGAGAAAGGTTCTATTAGCCCAAGGAGGAATGATACTAAATTAGAAAAGAAAGCAACAAAAAGTATCTTAATGTATCAAGTCTTTTACCCGAAAAATAATGAACAGTTCCAAGTGTCTTTTAGCTCTCATGGTGTTTTTAGGAATTAGATACTATTATAGAATGTTTGATCAAAACAACCATCTTTACTGAGATTTTTGGCTATTTGAATTTTGGTGGGTGGCATATTGTGTAAATATTCTTTCCCTAGGATCTGTAGATTCTGTGGCAAACATGTAAATTTTGTGAAGGAAAAATTCTGTCCTTTTTACTTTGTATCCATGCTTGTTATATTAGGATGTGTTATTAAATAGTGTACCATATACTGCAGGTTATTCCACGACAACTCTGTGACAATGCTGGATTTGATGCAACCGATGTGCTTAACAAATTAAGACAGAAGCATGCACTTCCATCTGGTAGGCCTTCAGTAAGATTTATTTATTCAATTCTGTTTTTCTGTTTACTTGTTTTAAGGATTGAAGATCGTCTCTTAACCTGTGTCATTTTGTGAATTTTGAGTGGTATCATCTATTTCTTCTAGCTGCTGTCTGTAGAATATCCTAGTTTCCCTGGAAAAGAGGAATGATTATGTTGGTGCTGCTGTCTAAAAAAATGCTTTTGTTATCTTGCACTTATTTTTGGCAATTTGGCTATTTTACCATAGCTGTAAACGTTTAAGGTTCTATACTAATTCTAAAGATGTTTTTAACAGGTGAAGGTGCACCTTATGGTGTGGACATCAACACTGGAGGAATTGCTGATTCATTTGCCAACTTTGTCTGGGAGCCAGCGGTTGTGAAGGTATCTGTATGCAGCCCTGAAGTTATCTATCTGACAAGTTCATATAGATATGCAATGAGCATATATTTTGTGTGATGTTTATGATATCGGCATATGTAATGGTTATTTTTCTTCTTTTGCAGATAAATGCCATAAATGCTGCTACAGAGGCTGCGTGTCTTGTTTTAAGTGTTGATGAGACTGTGAAAAACCCCAAGGTAGTGGTTTTTCTCTTTTTAAAATGATGAACTGTGCTTATTTTTAGATATTGCTATTTTCCAATTTTAAGATGAAATTATTTTACTATAGAACTCTTTTTTATTGAATAAACCAACATGCATATTGCCTCATTCCCTTTCCCAAGAAGCTTGTCAATAAAAAATGCTTACTATATAGGTTGGACTCTTTGCACATTATTTATTAGCTGCAGAATCCTCTACATTATGCAAGCTTTGAAAATCTTATGCTTCATGGCCCCTGTTGCCTCCATCACTTCTTTTTATACTGAAGATATGTGTTGTTTAGCTGATGTGTTACTTGTTTTGCTCCAAATTTGGTGGATAACATTCTAATGTTTGTTCTCCTTAGTTTTTATTTTCTTTGCCTTTCTATTTGGAGGATGCTGTTCCACTGCATAAAACTTAATGGTTCTTTTGATAATGCTTATGTTTTTGGTTTTCTGTTTTAAGTTTTTCCTTAAAAGTTTCTGACTTAGTAGTGTGTGATTTGCTTGTTAGTGTTAAGAGTTAATTTCGCTTCCCAATTAACTAAAAGGGTGAAAGAAACAGAACAAACAAAACTGTTTTGTGCATGCTAGGTTAATTGAGAATTCTAACTCTAACAAGCATTTGAAACAAACAAATTATGCAAGCTTTGAAAATCTTATGCCTCACGACCCCTGCTTCTTTCGTTTCTTTTTATACTGGAGATATGTGTTGTTTAGCTGATGTCTTATCTCTTTTGCTCCCGGTTTGGTGGATAATATTCTTAACATTCTAGTATTTGTTTTCCTTAGTTTTCTTTTATTTTCTTTGCCTTTCTCTGTCCCACTACATAAAACTTAAGGGTTGTTTTGTTAACGTTTATGTTTTGGGTTTTATATTTAGAACTTAGTTGTGTGTGATTTGCTTGTTAGTGTTTAGGCTGCCCAATTAACTAAAAAGGGTGAAAGAAGCAGAATAAACAAAACTATTTTGTGTATACTCTGTTAATTCAGAATTCTAACTGTAACTAGCAGTTACACATGACTAAGGTAAAAACTGTAAGAAAAAACTAAAAACAGTCCACTGGAGCGGGAATAGCACTCAAAGGCACTGTTAACAGGCTTTCCAGCTTGTTAATACCAATCATAACCTTGTTGGCTTTGATTCCTCTCATAACATAAATGTTAAATGGGCCCTTAATTAGTTGAAGTACTACAATAAGAAACAAGATGCAGGATCTAGGCTTACCCATGAATTTGTTCAATATTTTGTGTACTTTTCCATTCAATTTTAATTTTTCCTTCTGCGGGAAATGAAGGATATATATTTGAATATAATTTAATGGACTTGATGAGAGGAGAATTTAAGAATTCTGCAAGCCCCCAGCATCTTATTTGCTTGGGGAAGAAAATCAGTTGGAAATGGGAAAACTAATGATATGTTAATTAATGTTTCTGCTTATTGTTACATCTTTGTACCTCGATTGAGTCAACTGGTTTCTGTTCAAGTGAATACATTTCTGAGTGGAACCCTAACCTTTATTGTCAAGTATGAAAGCCCTTTGTCTGGAGCTATGTTTACTTGGATTCTTCTCTTTGTCCCACCAGACCCATGTGTCACTTGGATGCTGACAGGGGTTTGGCATTTGGACACTCACTCATATGTGGAAAAGCTTTGAAAAACGGAGAGATCCAACATTTTGACACCTACCTACCCCTGAATGGCTGACACCCACACTTGGAGTAACTAAGTCTGGAGTTATAAGAAACTAATTTTATCCATTGAAAATTGTCATTAACTGAAGTTTCTTGGTGATATATTAGTATAAATAGTTAAATGTTCTTTTCTGGTTATGAATAGTTGCAAGATACCTCAGTAAATTTTGGTTATATTATTTGCCATCTCAATTACTAGTCTTGTGCATACTAAGTGAATCATATAAATCCATGCCCTGACACATGGGTATGTTATCTGGTAAATTTATATGAATTGTTACTGTGAATGTTGTTAGAGCTGTTTTGTATAGTTTCTAATTTGGTTGGATTGTATTAATACTTGCAATTTAAACTGTAACTGAAACTCAGTGACAGCAAAATGCATATCAAAAACTTTCTAATACTACACTTTTATGTCTTAATACCTGAAAGAAGGAAGGTCCATTGTCCTATATTGCTTTCCTATTATTGGGAAAAAATCTGGCTCATACCGGATTGTGGCTGCTTTAGTTTCAGTTTCACCTTGTGTGCGTGTTATGTATTTAGCTATTCTTTAATCTATATCATATGTTGGTTTTCAACTATTTAATATTTCTTGTTGATATTTACAATGCACAGTCTGAGAGTGCACAAGGAGAAGCTGCTGCAAGTACCATGGGTGGTAGAGGACGTGGAGGTGCTGCTTTTCGTGGTCGTGGACGTGGAATGCGAAGACGATAGGCTCTTCACATCTTGAAAGCTTTTTCTGGTAAAAAGCATAAGAAAAAGCAGGCATCTGTAGTTTTATCTATTTTTCTTGTTTAAGGTGCTGTCTGAGTTGTAATCTAGTGAAATTCTTCTTAATATCATTTTTCACAGGTCAAATTGTATCGACGGGATACCTTTCGAACTCTTCGTTTTCGTTTGCTCCCTCTAGGAATGTGGTTTTTCTTAATTGGTGTGAGGGTAGGAGCAACATTTCCTTGGTAGTTTAAATCCACTTCCGAATGGAAAATATAGTTCTTGACTAACCTTTTTTTTTTTTTTTTTTTGTGTCATTATTTATGGAATTGTTAAGTGGACTCCGATGCGGTTGCATTTTTTATTGAGTGATATATGTCTTCGGATTCGGGCTTGTCTTAATGAGCTTGATTTGGTGAAACAATTAATGAAAATTTTGGGTAAATTTAAAAATAATTTTCCTTTTTGGTAAAGAAAATAGTTCCTTTTATTTTGATGGAAAATGGATTTTCAAAGTCTAGTGACTTGTAGTTGGGCTTTAACTTTCGAACTACTTAGGTTTGCTCAGGATAAGGATGTGTTGACACCTAAATTGGCTGCTAAGATCATTTACGTGATTATTATATAATATTTTTTTCCTGCTTCTATTTTGTGCGGTTGAAGTAGTGGTTATGGGTTTGATTATTGTCCCAGGGGCAGTTTTTAAGATTCTTGTTTATTTCTTTGGATATTAACCTCTTGCGTTTTGGTTTTGGAAATGTAGGTCTTTTTTTTTTTTTGGTATTTAAGGAAGAAATGGAGGGTGGACTTGGACATTTCACTCGTGTTGAAGATCTGAAGTGCTAGACTAATATAAATTAGGGACCAAAGTGCGACGTTGATGTAGTTGAGGGATAAAACCTTAAATTTTCAAAAATAGTAAATAAATATTAAAAATCTATAAAAAGTATATCAAGATCAAGAAAATATCTCGTATTAATATAACCTCTTTGTAAACCTTAAATGGAAGTCAATAATATATGGACATGTGTAAATGCTCGTGCAATACTACATTTGAGATATAAAATTGGCTAAGTTTCTATCCTAGTTTTGTTGATTTTCTCACAACTTTAATATTATGAGAATTAAAAAATTTCTAAGGAAAAATTAAATATTAAAATTTGCAAGGATTACAAATGAATGGCGTCAAGGAGCATAAAATAATCAGTGTTCCACAAAACCTATCAAATGCAAAAATTTTCCACAAATCATGGATGGTTTAGAGACTACCGGCGGCCAAAAATAAAAAAAAGTTAACTAACATCAAGTGGGTTGCTGAAAGCATGTGAATATTTCCAATTATTTCCCTAGAAAATAATGGATCTGTTTTTGGTACATTTAACTCTGCTGAAGTAAGAATTCTAGTCGGCTAACATGTCCATAGAGTATGGAGCCGCCGCCGCCGTTGAGTATAGCATATCATATTCAAGCAAAAATGCATAGGAATAAATTGATAGGAGCATCATCAAAGGCTTAAAACTGAAAGAGCATTGAAGCAGAGTATCCAAGACTCTCAAGGTGTGCAACCATAACCTTGTTCATGGGTGGTGGCCCACACCTCAATATCTGCAAAAAGATAGAAAAATAAGCTCTAAATTTTTGAGAGAAAGAGAGGTTAGAAGACGAAAAAGACTACCTTAATGTCAGGTGCCGGTGCAGGACAGTAAGTTTCTATCATTTCCTTGGACACGAACCCAATACCACCTTCCCATGCTTCTGGTGGCTGAATATGGTAAAAGATAATAAATCAAAGCCAGCTTGGATGTAAAAATTAAATTTAGGGAGAAAACTAACTATGTAACATGTGAAAGTGAATCGTGCATATAGCTTAAATCCAAAACCTAGGAACTAGTAGCAAAACCAGCTTCAATATTAAACTAGCAAGTGTAGTGCCTTCAAGAATTTGGGCCCACTACTAAGCAAAGGTAATTGTACTTTTTGTTGAAGATTATTTCCATACTTAAAATAATCATAGAAATGAGTGATATTAGGAATTCATTGTAAATTATAATTATTAGGTCAGTTTTTGTTTCCCTTTCTGTAAATCGGCTATTCAATGCATTTTCAAATAAATACACTTGCTTCAGTCAATTCAACTGAACACCATTTTAACCTAATCCCCAAGCATTTATTGTGGACCACAATTATGCTTCCCTTATAATTTACACACTATTATTCTGTTAAAATGGTATGGCACATATTGAAGAACCTCTTTCCACACTGGTAATCTAAATAAAATTCCACTAATGTGCTTACATCAATCGACGGTAGATTTAAGTGGGCATGTCTGCATACTTAGAAAAGTAGATAGGTACTGATCATTATTGTTGTCAATAGCATGTACTTTTCCCATCAACAATTTGGACCAGCAAACTATGCGTAAATCCTGTATGTCCCAATAACCCCCCAAGTTTCACACCAAAGTATAATTGGTAATGCCTCTCATTAATGCATGCATTTTAAAATTGGCAAAAGCAAGTTCTAAGTAAACTCTAATGAGAAGCTCACCTTTTACTTCTGACCCAGACGAAATAAGAAATTTTTAAAAAGACTAGAAGGTTTTAACTCAAAAATATTTGGAGAAATAAGAAGAAAAACTTGATGAAACAATTTTATAGCAAAGTAGTTATGCTTCCATGATGGGTGCAAAACTACATTGCAGAGTACATTTTGAAAGTAAAAGACAATTATGAGTTCCATGGTACATGAGCTTTCTACTATTTCAGGATAAAAAATTACATTGAATAGAACATATGATTGGGTAATAACACATATCAACATTGCTCCTACAACTTTGTCAACTTAAGAGTGAGGCTGGATGAAAAACAATCCTCAGCCTTTCTAAAACATACTATGAGATTCAACTTATAATAATATGTTAATAAACAAACCACATGATAAAGCCATATATGACTTTACTGCTATGCGATATAACTTTTTGTTTGTTTGATTGAAATGGATCAGTAACTATTTCAAGAGGCTAGCTAGAACAATTTTGCAGTATCAGAAATAACTTAGATTGATATGAGATTTGTTAAACTAAAAACATGAGGAGGAAAATGCAACTTATGTTGCTTAGCAAATTGAGATAGAAGCACATACAAAACTAAGAGGAACATAAAGGTACCTGATTCAAAACATAGTAGACACTGAAACGATTGGGAAAGTTAATGGCCAGACCATCCAACTCTTCCTGCAAAAGATTCAATAGTAATGAAGTTAATCCAAATTGTTATAAATTCCTCACCTTAAGATATTTAAGGTTTCTTGATTACAAGCTTTGGGATTGTTAGTAAGTATTGTCAGCATCTATTATGATAGAAAATTCTTCCATAATTAACTCCTCGAAATGCTTCTTCTTCACAAACTATGCAGTTAACAGCAGATGATAAACAGACAAGTCAATTTTCTTCAACCTTACATCAGCATCTATTATCCAATGAACTTAAGCCAAATTGTCATAAATTTCTAACATTAAGATATTTTAGGTTTCTTGATTCTAAACTTTGGGAGTTTATGCTAGAAAATTCTTCCGTAATCAAGTCCTCAAAATGCGTCTTCTTCACAAACTGTGCAGTTGACAGCAGATAAACACAACAGTCAATATCTACAACCTTGCTTCAAGTAGTATCTCAAAGACATAATAACATTCTATTTTGAAATGCAAGATTTTATTGAATGTAATTCTAGTTAGTTCTTCCATATTCATGAAACTACTTATTGTTCCTCATCCACTCACAGAAATAATTACATTCAAAAAGTTTGCCTATATGTTTGACAATGAAACAGCTCTTCATTTTATTTTTTCCTTCAATTGTGTTCAAGTTTAACCTCACAAATCAACTTAAATAAACATACTTTTATAACTTAACACCTAAGATCCCAAATTTGTTTTTCAAAAATAATATTGGATCTATTTTAGACTTCTCACCATTCCCAGATATGAGCTACTTATCCCAATCCACAAGCATGTCAGAATCATCTCTGGCTTCTGCCATGTTTCTGACATCTCACAAGCATGCCAGAATCATTGTTCCCTAGTTAGCTAAAAACCTTCTACACATAATCCTTGTCATTCTTTATCCAGTATGAACCAAAACATGATAACAATTATGGCGTAGCGGAAGAAATTAGCTCGCAGCTTAGGCGAGGAACACACACGATAACACAAGAACTCAATAGGTTCTATAGGAAACTCTGTTTTGATAGTTGAATTGATTTGATAAAAGTCTGAAAAGTCTAAACAAAAACTAGCGACAATACAACCTTTAAATAAGGATGATAGAAAACCCTAAAACAAACTCAATAGGTTCTATAGGAAACTCTGTTTTGATAGTTGAATTGATTTGATAAAAGTCTGAAAAGTCTAAACAAAAACTAGCGACAATACAACCTTTAAATAAGGATGATAGAAAACCCTAAAACAACTAGGACTCCTAACCCAATTAGGAAACTAAGAAACTGATATGATTTTGAGTTAAGGATCGGGTCACCGGGCGATGAACCACAATATCAGCCTCCTCCAATTTGTTCTTTCCTTTATTTCGATTTCTTCCTCGTGAAGAACCTATGATTCCTGTGAATGGAACTCGTCAAAGGGAGTTTCAAAACCTTAGACTCGTTGGTTTAGAGAGAGAGCCTTAGACCTCTTGATTAATTGATAAAAATTCTGCTTGCTTTCTTATTCCAATCTTCTCTCGTTTGTAGAGATTACACAAACCAAATAAAAGTCTTTTAAGGAAAGAAATATCTTTCCATACTAAATGATACGAGAGTCAAAAGCACAATAAATGCTAATAAATAAGAGATAGAAATAAACTAAATATCATTAAATCTCATGCGGGACCCGCCTCTTATAGACTTTTCCTACAAAAGCATCTGCAACATTACTCCCCGCCTGAAGAAAGAGCTTGTCCTCAAGCTCGAAGCCAGGATAAGTGGTGCGAAACTGCTCCACGTCTTCCCAGGTGGCATCTTCAGAAGGAAGGCCACTCCATTGGACCAGAATCTCCCATTTGCCTCAGTTCAGCCGTGAACGAAGAATGGAACCAGGAGTAAGCACAACACGACCGTCCTCCAACAGGGGCAAAGTTGGTGGAATCTCAGGGGCTGCACCTTCAAAAGGGAAACATGGAACACATTATGAAGTTTGCTGTTGGACGGCAATTCTAGCTGGCAGGCAACCTGTCCAATTATGCGTAGCACACGAAAAGGTCCATAGAATTTGGGTTCGAGCTTGGTCCATATTTTTTAAGCTAGGAACTTTTGGCGATAGGGTTGTAGCCGTAACCAAACGAGGGACCTAGGAGCAAACTCTACATCCCTATGGCCCTTATCATAATACTCTTTCATGTGGTGTTGTGCTGACTGCAGTTTCTTATGAATATCACATAAGGCCTCATCACGGTCAAGCAAAGCCATGTCAACCGCATCGACTCTAGAAGAACCAGCAACATAGGATAGCAAATGGGGAGGGGAGGGTTGCGACCATAAACAACCTCAAAGGGAGAAGTGCATAGGGCGGTGTGGAATGAGGTGTTATAGCAATATTCAGCCCAAGGGAGCCAATGAACCAAATTTTTTGGTTTGTCATTGACAAAACAGCGCAAATACATTTCAATGGTCCTATTCATGACCTCAATCTGCCCATCAGTCTGTGGGTGGTAAGCCGAAGAGAAAGCTAAGTTAGTTCCACACATGTGAAAAAGCTCCCAAAAATTACTGGTGAAAGTGACATCACGGTCACACACAATGGATTCTGGTATACCATGTAACCGTACCACATGCTCAAAAAAAATGTGGGCCACGCTAGTTGCCATGTAGGGATGTGCCATACGAACAAAGTGAGCATATTTGGAGAAGCGATCAACGACAACAAACAAGACTGTCTTACCCCATGATTTTGGCAAACCATCAATGAAATACATGGATATATATCAGCCCAGATTTGATTCGGTAGTGCGAGAGGTTGGAGTAACCCAGCGGGACTTAAACGATCAGCTTTATTGCATTGGCACACAGTACAAGCTGCAACATATTCACCAATGGCCGATTTCATACCCTTCCAATAGAAGTTTCGACGAACTCGTTGCAAAGCTTTTTGGACTCCTTCATGGGTATTGTCATGGAAACCCGATATAACAGAAGCAACCAGTGGAGAAGTGGGCAATAAATAAATGTGGTCCTTATAACAAATGAAGCCGTCACACAGGGACCAGGAAGTGTCCAATTCTTTGCGTTGCACATGTGCATGCAGATCTTGGAGGAACGCAGATTCCTTGATTTCATTCCGTATAGCATCTAGCAACAAGACTTGAGGTTGTGTAATAGCATACAACTGATGCTCATTGTCAATCCGACGAGACAATGCATCTGCAGCTTTGTTCAAGTACCCCGCCTTATAATCCACCCGAAAATCGAACCCCATGAGTTTACTAAGCCAATGTTGTTGGGGTGAGGTTGTAAGTCTCTGTTCCAGTAAGTATTTCAAACTACAATGATCGGTGCGAATGAGAAAATGTTGTCCCCATAAATACGGTCGCCAATGTTGTACTGCCTTAGCTAACCTAATTAATTCCCTTTCATAAGCTAGTAATTTGAAATGTCTTAAAGCCAGCTTCCGACTGAAAAAGGCAATAAGGTGCCTATTTTGCTGTAGGACAGCTCCAATTCCACCTCCCGAAGCATCGCACTCCACTAAAACTCGTAGTCAAAATTGGGTAACTGGAGGACTGGCGCATTCGCCAAAGCACTCTTGAGCTCGTTAAAAGAAGCCAATGCCTTATCAGACCATTGAAAGGAATTTCGTTTGAGCATGTTGGTCAAAGGAATTGTAATCGGTCCATAATTGCGGATGAACTTTCGATAATATCCCGTTAATCCCAAAAATCCCCACAACGCCTTAAGTGTTTGTGGTCGAGGCCATTCGGTCACGGCTTGGATTTTGCTTGCATCAACCGAAACACCTATAGCAGATACAATATGTCCCAAATAAGCAACTTGGGTTTCCCCAAATGAGCATTTGGACCGCTTCAGACAAAGGTGATGAGCACGAACGAGTTCAAATACTAATTTGATATGGAGCAAGTGGTCATCCCAAGTCTTACTATAAATTAAAATGTCATCGAAAAAGACAAGAACAAACTTGCGCAAATATTGGTGAAATACCTCATTCATAAGTGCTTGAAAAGTGGATGGGGCATTTGTGAGCCCAAATGGCATGACAAGGAATTCAAAGTGTCCATGATGAGTCCGGAAGGCTGTCCTTTCAATATCACATGGGTCCATGCAGACTTGGTGATATCCTGACCTCAAATCCAATTTGGTGAAGTATGCGGCCTCATGTAACTCGTCCAAGAGTTCGTCAACCACCGATATGGGTAATTTATCCTAATGGTTTTGGCATTGAGCTCCCTGTAATCGACACAAAAGCGCCATGTATCATCTTGCTTTCGAACCAACAACACTGGTGAAGAGAGAGGAGATTTGCTTGTGCACATTGTCTCTCTATCTCATCCTTTTGTAAGTATGGATATCGATAAGGCCATACCACCACTGGTCCCGAGCGTGGGTGAAGACTGATGCGGTGATCACATTTTCGAAGGGGCAGCAAGCCGGTTGGCTCCTGAAATAAGTCATCGAAACCATCCAACAGTTGTTCCAGGCATTGTTGCAGCAAAGTGGGTTTTTTTAATAATTGAACCCTAGTTCCCATGGTTTGTTGTTGTCCTTGAAGCGTGATTGGCGTTCCTTCCCATTCAAAACTCATGGTGAGAGCAGCAAAATCCCATAATATCAGTCCCAAAGTTTGTAGCCATTTGACACCTAAAACAATGTCAAAGCCATCTAAGGGAATAACAAAGAAGTCAACAATAAAAATTTGGTCTAGGACATGAAATTGTATCCCTTGGCAAACGCCCGTGCTTAAAACCTTATCGCCATTGGCAACAGACACACTCAAACTCGTTTGGGTCTGCATTGGTAAACCAAGACGTTGGACTGCGATGGAACTGATGAAGTTATGCGTGCTTCCCGAATCTACTAAGCTCAACAAGACCTGGCCTTGCAATAAGGCACGAATTTGCATAGTATGCGTGTCTTGCTTGCCTGTCATTGCGTGCAAGGAAATTTCAGGTTCTCCCACATCTTCTTGTTCTTGTTCGGTCACGACGTCTTCAGGATCAGCCACCTCTAACCAAAATAATTTTGTACATTGATGGCCTGGCACATATAGTTCATCACAATTATAACAAAGCCCTTTAGTCCTTTCTGCCAACTTGGTGCGAGATAACCTCTTGACAAATGGTGAGATAGCATTGTTGGAATTTGTTACCAAACCTGTCAACCGATTTTGTCTAGAAGGTCCCTTTTGAGTCGACGAGGAGATAGGTTGCACTATAGTCGTGGTTTTAGGAGGGTAACTCGGATTTGGCCATTGCTCTCGTTGCGATATTGATGTCCTGGTTAGCTGCTGTTTTCTCTCATACGCTCTTGTGAGGTTCATTGCATGAGCAAGATTGTGTGGATTCTGCATCTCCACATCCAGCCTTAGGGTTTGCGTAATCCTGTAGTAAATAAATCCACATGTTGATCCAGTCGAACTGAATTTGCTCGTGCCAATAGCCGTTGGAATTGCTACAGATATTCCTCCACCATTCCCATTTGTTTCAGGTTTACCAGGTCCCCCAAATAATTGCCGTTGACTGGAAGGCCAAATCTCAATGTACAGTATGTCCTAAACGACTCGCATGTAAGAGTCGGTTCTTCCTTCTCCATTTGGTAGTACCACAATTGTGCCTCCCCTAACATATGAAAGGCGGCAAGGCTAACTTTGTTCGGTTCGGCGATCTGTTGGTTGTGGAAGAATTGCTCACACCTATGCAGCCACACCATCGAATCTTCAGATCCCTCAAATGTGGGGAAATCCAGTTTGGTGTAACGCGGAACCGTTCCATTCACAGTCCGTCTCGATTCTGCCATCCATTGGGATGTTGTAGGCCTCGGAATTTTGACTACTACCTATACCTCCATTCGGATCCCTAACGTGCTGTCGATTCGTTCCAACCAAAAGGCCCTGCAGCTGGTATGAAATTTGTTGCAGCATGGATTCAGTTTGCACCATTCTCCGTTCCATTCGCAACTCAACTTCAGCCACTCTAGTTTCTGTAATAATTTGCATTTTCTGAAAGAGAGTTCGCACGTCATCTTGTGAGGAGTCACCCATGGTGTGTGGCTCTGATACCAAATTGATATGATTTCGAGTTAAGGATTAGGTCATCGGGCGATGAACCATAATATCAGCCTCCTCCAATTTGTTCTTTCCTTTGTTTCGATTTCTTTCTCATGAAGAACCTATGATTCCTGTGAATGGAACTCGTCAAAGGGAGTTTCAAAATCTTAAACTCGTTGGTTTAGAGAGAGAGCCTTAGACCTCTTGATTAATTGATAAAAATTCTACTTGCTTTCTTATTCCAATCTTCTCTCGTTTATAGAGATTACACAAGCCAAATAAAATTCTTTGAAGGAAAGAAATATCTTTCTATACTAAATGATACAAGAGTCAAAAGCACAATAAACGCTAATAAATAAGAGATAGAAATAAACTAAATATCATTAAATCTCATGCAGGACCCACCTCTTGTAGACTTTTCTTACAAAGGCATCTGCAACAGAAACATAAGGAAACCTAAATAGAACAGGAAACTAAATTAAAAGCCATCTAACGTGTACTACATGGGCCATGGCTGTGGGTTGCTAGATGACAACGTATCCTACATCAATCCCCTCCACTTGAAGAAAATTCATCCCGAGTCTTTTGGCAGTAGAAGAAACTCATCCTATGCTCCAAATCTCTTGCTTTCTATGATTTTGGTAGACTCCAAACGCATAAATCCTCTTTAACCCTTCTCTTTTATATTGCCTCAATAATATAGTTCGCCATAAATACAGGTTCGTAGAGCTGAAAATCAATTTCGTTGTCCCTTTACAAGACTTGCCACCAGAAACATAAGATGTGCACAAAAAGACATCCATTGGAATTGCACAATTACACAATTTTAAAAACATCCGATTGTGCTTGTCTGCATCAATTTCTTCCAAAATTTAACTATATAATAAAGAAAATAAATCTGTTCCAATAAAAGAAAATAAATCTTTGCCAGCAAAAGCCAAAGTCCCTACTATTTCCTCTGGACCAAGCACTTCAATCTTGTGCTCAACATCAAACTCATGTTGGCCCACAACTAATTGACAATCCTTTCCATAATCTTCCATTCCTTGATTTATTTCAAGTGCTGGTTCTTCAATCTGCACATTAGTAGCCTTCAAAGAATTGGCAACTTCATCCCCTTCTCGAAAAATAGGTGTAGCCGCTTGTGAAATTTTTCCTCCAGCCTCCATCTCATGGCCAATACCTTGATATTGCTCTCTTTGCGTATTTTCTACTTCACTCTCCCTTTGAACACCCTTATTCCTTCTTTCGTAAACCATCAATGGCGTATTAATATGGGGATTACGAGTCATACCAAAATCAATCCTTTCGGCAATTCTAGGGTTTTGCGGAACACCAAAATCTTCTTCTTCTTCAGAATCAATTATTGTTTGCTTATTAGGTCATCGATTCCTTGTCTCTTGTTCTCTTCCAATACTCATCACATTTAGCATCTGCGTAATATTGCAAAGAGACTCATTCATCCCATCGAGTTGTCACTCGATTTTTTCAACTCGTTGTTCAAGATCAGCGAATTGTTGTCCACTAGAACCTTCATTAGCCATCAGATCGAGGGAGGGCCTTGCTCTAAATCATTTAAAATACTGGTTGGCTCCAATAGGTTCAATGTGTCACTAAAAATTTCAATTATGTTATCTTCAATTTTTTTCTAGATAAAAGTCCCTAAAATCTAAGAATGGAATTGCATTAAGAGAACATGAGGTTTAACAGTATGTACACTGCTGAATCTACAGCTTGAGCATTTTAATTTGACAAAAGGCCTGTAAAATTGCAAATATTACATTCACGTTCCAGCTGAGCTTGGTAAGTACTACAACAAAAGATCAATTCTTGGCAACTTATTCTATAAGACCATTGAGGGCGAACAACCACTAAGCAGCAAAAAATTAGGACATGCAATTAAATACAAAAACAAATTTCAGAGATGAAATTACTGAGTCATACCTCACAAAATTAAAATCACAAAGAGACTAATTAAGATAATGTGAAAAGAGAAAAAAAAATTAAAGGAGGCAGGACTTCCAACTATAACTTCAATACTGCCATTATTCATAAAAAAAACTGCAGTACAGTACTGGCCAATATAATAAGAATAGTGCAGCTACATCCAAAGAAATGTACAATGTAGAGATGCTACTACTAACCTTATAAATCCATTTATAATGTTTGTTTAAATACTACATTGTTTTCGAGCTACAGAATTGTTATTAAATATAATCAGCAGGCAATGGCACATCGTTCTCTGCTCCCTTATGCTACAAAAGAAGGTTTGTGAAAAACAGCGGACATTGGTTTTTACAAAAATCTGTTCTCTTTCCATCAATACTAAGTAATGCCCAAAGGCCTCTGAAATCCATAATCCATTTTGAGGTTTGCATCATACTAGATTGAGCTTATTTATGATGGAAAATTGGCCAATGGGACTGAGTTCTAGGAGGATACTCCACTTTGCATTTGTTAGGCACTAATATAAGCTTTATTATTGGGTTTACCTTAACAGACCTTGGAAAGTATTCAAAGACTAGAACCAAGACAACTTTTTTACAAACTTGTAGTACTCAAAACCGTTAATAAAAAGATGAGTAAATTATAATAACCTCCCATCTATTTTGTAAGATTTGCATATCTTTCTCAATATTTTTAGAAACTACAGACATCTTGAATTTCATTTTTTTTGCACTAGTCTCCCTTCTATATTTACAATGTAAAAATTTCAACAAATTTTGTACTGAATGAATGGAAGATAGTGCAATGGAAATTAAATTCAAAGAGAGGCCTCTGTAACAGAGAGATTGAGCTTTACCTTCAGAAGGATGTCTTCATATGAGACATTGGCATAAATAAGATGTACATTTGTTCTATCACCTGGGTTTTCCAATATGGCTCTAGTAACCTGAAAAATAAAAAAGAAGCAGAAGGTAAAATTAAAACTAATACGGAGCATAAATTGATGAAGGGCAAGTAAAAAGAAGGCTTGTGTGCTCTCCAACTCCACTAAATTACTTGCCTGGAACATTGGAGTAATACCAGTGCCTCCAGCAAGCATCCCAAAAGCTCTAACTTGGTTAGGTTGATACTTGAATCGTCCCTGAAATCATAATCATAATTTTGCATAATTATACTGATAATCACTCTATTTTTAATTAAAAACAATTAGACACTGAGAAAATATGACTTTTTTTTTTATCAACATTTGAATAACCTGTACAATATTTATAGGGAGCTCTACAACCCAAGAAAAATAAATAATGATAAGCTGCCCTAACAATCTGCCTAATAATCTGCCATATTAATTACTTGTTATGGAAACTACAAGGTATAAAATAAGGAAACTATTTCAATACAAACATGAAGAAAAATATGGACTAAATCAAGGGAAATCACAAATTTCTTTCTTGGTAGGGTTTTCAATTGTTTACTGACACCCTTGTTTATATTTTTTTCACTAAACCCCTCAATTATTTAAATTTATATTATACAGCATATTATTATTTGCTTATATTTTTATTATAAAAATATATATTTATAAAAATATTTTTTTAATAAAAATATGGTTTATATTAAAATGAAAAAATTTTCTCCTAGAGGGAAACAGGAAACCTGCCCTGCCCCGCCCCGTTTTCCCCTGGGGAATCCCCACCCCACCCCGTGAAGTGGGATATAGGGCAGGAACAAGGCTTAAAAATAGAGGCTGGGACGGGGAAGACCACCCCGGCCACTCCCCATTGACATTCCTATCTGAAATCAACTATTGCAAAAAATTAAATTATTAACTTTTGGGTGCTTATGAGGAAATTGGATGCCTTGGTACCTTTTAGTGTCTCTTGTGTGATTTTGAGGCAGTATCTGGTTACAAATAAATAATTGACAAGTGAGATGGTTCCAGTTAGAATATAACTCTCTAAAAGTAGGGCTTGGCAATTTACATCAGGATGCAACTTTGCAAGGTAGCTTCTCTTCCAATGTCACACTCCTGTATACTAAAACAGTTTAGAATTTAATTATTATAGATTTATGTGGAGATAGAAGCTGAGTGTAAGAAACAATAAGGGCAGGGAAGTTCCTTTGTTACAAAGAGTTGTCACCAATTTAACCACTTTACATCACAGTTTACTATTCCTTTAATCAAAACCTTTAAATTCAATACAAAATGAATGACAAGATGAGTACATTTTGCAGCACTTAATGCGCTTATCATTTTTCTGCACTTAATGCGCTTATTTCATTAGGACTAATAAGTAGGTCTTATGATAGGTGGCCGGATGTATTAATCAAAGGCCTTTATAAAAACACAATGCCGAGTCTATTAAATAGTCTTTGGAGATATTTGATAAAAAGAAAATATCTGTAGGGATTGGAGTTTGGCACTTTATGCTCAAATGGAAATCACATGGTGTGGATCCGTGAAGGAGCATGATGGAAAGGAGGGATACTTTGGGAAAGAGATGTTTGGCATATCCTTTTCCAAATGACTCTTGGTTTGGAAAGGTTCCTCCTTTAAAGCATATGTTTCAAGCCCTTCTCAATTAGCAGAAAGCAAAAATGTCTGGTTGCTTAAACACTTTAATGGATCAATTATCACTTCCACTGTGAGCTTTGATTCATCAGGGATCTAATAAATTAGCGAACTGGAAAAGTTATTAACTTCTATACGTTGTGAAATTGAGACTTAAAGGTAGAGTGAAGATGTGGTGAGGTGCAGATTATAATAAACATGAATTCAAGGTATATTTCAACCTTGGAACTGTATTCAGGCTCCTCCTAAAGTGGTGTCCTTCCAGCATTTCGCTTGGCCTAGTAGATCATTACCATCATTAACAACTTGGACTTGGTTAAGAGATTTTAATTTCTTATCTAGTTATGTAAACTGAAGTTAGTGTCACATTTTGAAGATTGGCTTCGGTTATCTTGTGTAGATGCTTCTTTCCAAATATGCTTGCTGGTTGTAATAGGTTAAATTCATAATTAGAGTAAGCTACTCCTTTCTGCACACTTTGGTGATCAAGAGCAATCCATTAATAAAAATATTAAGGTAATAATTCAGAACTCTAAAGTTTCAATCAATTGCATTAGTACTCCATATCTTCCTTGAATTTTCTTAAATCTTCAGCATTAATTTGGCTGTTTTTAGTTTTTATCTTGTCTGGGCTGATGAGCTTGGAACTGGATAAAATTGTTAATTTTTCTACTTTTATGTAAAGAGTTGGATTTAACAGTAAATGGAGGATCTAGTGAAGTAGATGTATGACCATTTTAAATGTCCTTGCATGGGATAAGTTTCAAACTTAGAAGTGTGCTTGAGCTTCTTCTAAAGTGTTTTCCTTCCTATATACTGCATATCAAAACATATATGCATTTGGTAACCAAAACTTAAACAAAGGAATATATACCTAGTCAACTGTTGCTTTCTAACTCCCCATTTGGCAACGTCTTTTGTTTTTTATTTTTCCTCTTGAGTTGTGTGTAATTTGGTTAGTTTAAAGGTTGGTTAGAGTTTGTTATTGTTAGTTAGACCAATCAATTAAGTATAAATGTGAAGGAAAAATGAAAAACGGTTCGAAATAGTTTTTCATTTTGAGTGTTTGTGTTTTTCTTTTTCCTTCACATTTATAGTAAAGCGAGAAGATTAACCCACTCTAACCAAACCTTAACTAACCTTTGAACTAAGCAAATTAACCACAACTCAAAATTAAAAACTAAAAACCAAAAATAAAAATGTTACCAAAAGGGCACTAAACTTTTGGAATTTTTTTTCCTGTTTCCTTTTGTCACTCTATGAGTTGGCTTCAGCTTTTTAACATCTTTTTTTCAGAGAATACAGCGAATACTTGCTGTTAGATTGCTTACCCCATACTAAAAAGCAACTGAAGCTTTATACACCATTTGGTACTTATAATGTGCAAGTGTCTTATAAGTTTACAATGACAATTTGGTTTCCTCGAAGCTTTATGTAATAAATTTTGTTGTTTTAGTTTTATCTTGTCGGAATGTTGCTTGGTACTTAGGTGGCTCCCCTTGGTATCTTTAGGAAAGCAGTATAACTGACTCTACATAATTCAGTAGACAGGTCCCTAATAATCCTTTGGCATCTTTAGGAAAACAGTATAACTCGCTCTACATGATTCTGCAGACAAGTCCTTAATAATGTTACCTGTTAATTAGATTAGCTTATATTTATGGAAAAATGACCTGTAACTAATAATCTTCAACAAAAGTCTGTTTCATCAATTATTTTCCATGGGTACTGTAGGAGCAAGGGGATAAATTAAATGTAAGACAATTATGTACAAAAAGAAACAAAGATTAAAGGTTGTTAGCTGCAGCACACCATCAGCCCTTGTAACCGAGTGGTGCCTCCCCTCTACTAATGAAGAGGACCTGTGCTCTCCACTTATGTAGTATGTAGTTGAACAACCCATACTATGAGAAGGGGTTAGGGAGAGTAACATCACCCCTATGTGGAGTCCAGTCATTGACTTTACAGAAAAATGAATAAATAAATAGCTGTGACATGGATAGTGGGTTGTGAAAGAAATTTTTTATAGAACTTAACCATGAGATTAAGTAGTTTTACTGTAAAAAAAACTGCAGAACAAGAACAGCAAGGTGATGCCAATTTACCTTGGGTCCTTTCACAGCCATGTAATCACCTACACGCATCTCCCGGAAATGGTGAGACATCCTTCCTTGTGGATACATCTGGCTTACAAAAAAGAAAAAAAAAACATCAACATAAATTATATTATTGCCAATCTAATTCATGACAAAAATGAATTAGCAGTTCTATGTGTCAGGAGCTTTACACCTTTATTACTAGGTCAAAGTATCCAATATCTGAATCCAAAGTTGTCGGAGTGTATGGTTTGACGACTTCTTCACCTTGACTATCATTTCCACTGTAGGAGAAGAAAATTCAATATAATAAACCATAATACAAGTCACAAGCATCATACAAGGAGTAAACATTTGGGAAACTTTAACAGATCTAGAATCATATGAAAATTCGTGATCAGATATATGGGAAAATAAAGTAGGCACTTGCATCATATTATGAGGAGAACAATATTACACAAAACTGAATCAGACCTGCAACTAATGTGCTGCCCAATAGGAAGTCCCAACACTGAGGTTGGTGTAGGAAGAGCAAATCTAAACATAGCCACATTATGGCTGAGCTGGGTGCGTTTAACAAGTTTAAACTCCTTAAAGTTCTCAGGATCCAAACAGCCTAACAAGTTGCATCAAAGAATTAGTCAAGATTAAGTAAATATAGTGTCTAATATACAAATAAAGAAACAAGCAAGAGCCAGGTTCTGACTATTATCAAGGAACAAACTTTCTCTTCATTATGATCTTGAAGATAAGACCATCAATAAACTATTAAACGTTCACCACCAGAAAAAGGAAAAAGAGTAACAATACTATGGAAAAATTCAAAAAAATTCATAATGTTCTATAAACAACTAGTTATAGGCACTAAAAAACATGCAAAGAGAAGATCAAAAAGATTGGAATGAGGCTATTCTGATTCAAACACATCAAACTATTCAAAATTAGTCCCAGCATTAGCATACACTCTCTTGTTAAAATAAAGGTGATTCCTTTATCAAATAATGCTTCCATATGCAGGGCACCAAGACACACAAACACACACATATGGATAGATAAAGAGTCCAAGCTGTTTCAACCATCCATGCAACGACAATTGTTACAAGGATTGGCTATTGCAGCAGAAGCAATTAAATTTTCAGGGAGATTACTTAGCTGTATTTGAAAATTTGACACCAAAGATGAAGCTAAATAAGAAAGCATAGATAAATCATTCACACAAGTAATGAAGATTAGACTACATTGTGACATGTGGCAAAACATTTAGAACAGAAGAGGTAACAAATTCTAAAGAAGACAAGTACTGTAATCAGTAAAAGTCTAAGTCCTCTTATGCTACATTTATGCCAAAAAAATACTAGTGAGAGATGAATACTGAATTACTTTTACAAAACAAAAGATAACAAAGAAACATGAATACCATCAGACTGCACTTTCTCAAAATATTTTCACATATAAGCAAAATAAAGATTAAAAGTTAAAAAGTACAATAAACTAAAAGCATAACAATTTATAGGTTCTACATTGCTCAAAATGGTTGAGGTTACTATCATTCAAGATTTTATAAAGAACTCACCAGACAGAGCTTATTGTGATGTGTAAACATCGGATTTATTTAGAGAATTTAACTTGGATTATTGATTTTCAAGTGTTACAAGGGAAAGTGGGTCAATAATACTAAGAAAAAGAAGAATGAATGATAAAATGTTCGTACACCCTCTGATCAGCTTGCGCTTGCCCTTGTAAATTTTTATTCAATACTTTGGCATATGTACTTTTCCCCAGCCCTCCCCACTCACTATTGAAATCATATAATCACATTAAATGCATGAACCCTCACAATTCAGTACACTTCAAGTCACACTGCAACAACACTCTACTTTCTAACCGTATGCATTCCACCTGCCAAAATAAAATAAATTATCATTTCTCAGTTTTGCATTGAATTGGTTTAATAGAAACTTTTCCATTACAAATGTTCTTTGTCTTGCACATAATTTACAGTAAAATTTATTACTTAGTTCCCCATCAGACAACAGGTATTTTAATTTTTCCTATAAAGGCTTTACTTTTATTGATTATTCAACCTTATCCATTACAGGAATTAGTGTCATCAATATTACACTCGTATAATATAAAAGTCTTTACCATTCAACAATCATTTGTAAAAGATTAGAGAAAATTACATACAAATCTATTCTACTAAACTATATATCACCGAACCTTCTACAAAAGCAGAAATTAGAGAAAATTAATCGCAAAATAAAGGCTGGAATTTCTCTGAATCCTTCCTAATACAATCAAGATGCCGTAATATTCACCAAAAAAAAAAATCAAAATGCAATACTACGGCATAATCTGGGCGAGATTTTATGTCGCAAATTAAAAGATCCAAGTAAACACTGCAACCAAAAAAAAAAAAACCGACAGTAGAAAAGAAAAATGACAAAAACATGCACCAGAAATCGCAATTTGTTACTCAAAGTTTTAGCAAAGCATATATAGTTCAAAATAAGCAGCACTGAAATAAAATTGGAGTGCAAGTTGATGAGTATTGCAAGGCAAAGAAAGAGACCCTTGGGTTTCCTGTTGATGTAGACATAGTAGGCGGAAGCAGCACCAATGGCGACAAAAGCAATTGCTATGCTTAGCATCTCTACCCTGTGACTCTGTAATGTATCCATTCTTCCGGTTTCACCAATCACCACCAACGGCTCTCTGGATTTTCTGTTCTTTTATACTTTGTAGAACGGCTCTAACCTGTTTTTCTCTCAATTTCTGATGTCTCAAGTATTTGCCCTGTTTGTCCCTGGAGACATACCCAATGGCTTTTCCACTGTTTCCTCGTGCAGTATCGAATCCCGAGCCCCCAATATAAAATAAATAAATAAATTATTGGCTTGATTTTCTGAATTTTACGGGTGCAGAAGTAAAATTTAGTAAAATAAATATTCACTTTTTAAATTCTCTATCACAGTAAAAATATATTTTTATTATCCAAATATTTATTATATTATTCTTTATTAATTTTAAATTTTTATTTATTATTATCATTTCTACTAAATATTTCTTTTCATTAATTATAATAATTTATTTTTATTTATTTCAAACTTTCATATAAATTATAAAATTCTTTTTTTTAAAAAAATTACTTCTTAAATTCTTTTCCTAAACTATTTTTTAAAATTATCTTTTTAAATTATTCTTTTAAAACTCTTATTTAAAACTACCTTCTTAAATTTAAAAATCTCTCAAACTCTCATATTAAATAAGGTATACACATAAAAATTTTGTAGAGTTTTTTATTTTTTTTATTTACTGTTGATGGTTGATTCGATAAATCACCATCCACCGGTTGGATTTGATCATCAAATTAACGATGGTCATATGAGCATCATTAAAATATATTTCGATTAAAATAAGGTCAGATCCGACCATTAAATTAACGATAATTATATATGAACGATGTTAAAATATATTTTAATTGAAAATAAAAAAGATTCATCAGATGAGGGAACGTCAATAAAATATATTTTAATTAAAATAAAAAAATATTTAGTAACGATCATATGGTTATCGTCGTTAAAAGATCACCTTTTTAACCAACTTATTGAAAATAAGACGATAATCACGGTCTCATCACTAAACCTTTTGGTGATCATGGACGGTTGATACTCAATTTATTAGAGCTGCATATTTAATTTATATTTATTAAGTATATTTTTATATCAATCTATATTTATATATATATTAATATTTTTTTTCAATTCAACTATTAATTATTTTATTATTACAAATAAAAAATTAAAAGTTACAAATTAAAAAATTATTTAAAATGAATATATTTATTTTTTAATATTCAATTTGATTTAAGCAGCATATATTAATTAATTAATATATTTATTAAATAAAAAAATAAAAAGGATCCAATCGTCTGATCGGTCATATCTGATGGATCCAACGATCAGATTTGACCAGTTCCGGTCACCTTCCTGATGCGGGTAATAGATACATGTTAGGTTTTTTTTTTTAAGGTTTTTTAATTTTATTCAGATTTTTACAAAATCTGTAACAAAAATCATGATTTTCACAACTAAAACACAAAAAAAAAATCTATTCTTTAAACACAAGAATTTTTTTAAAAAAAAATCCAAATTTTACATCAAACAATCACAAAAAAAAAAATTCAAATTTTTTCACAAAAACTCACTATCCCAAGTTAAAAAATGATGGCAACCCAAGCTACAAGATAAGGGCAATGACACCCAAGCTACATAAGGTCAGATGAATGACAATGACAATGACAAGGATATCAACAGTGACAATAGGTGGACCGGTAACGGTGAAGTGGTCAAATCTCAAACTGTATATTAAGTTAGATTTCATGCAAAGAAAAATAAAGAAAATGATAAAAATGAATATAATATTGGTTGAATTTGAATATTAAAGGAGCTAGAGTGAGATAGTAAATGCACGGATAAAAAATGTACTTTTGCTAGGTCGCCTTTTATTTTTTATATACCTACTTTAATATATAAAGAAATTTCATTACTCGTGTTTTTCAACAACCAAATGTTTTCTTTTCCTCATCCATTTTAACATCAAAACATGTTGTTTGGCATATGTTATAATTAAAAGATGTATTTAATCTTCCTTTAATTTTTTTTTTTTATCAACAACCTTCCTTTAATTTTGAGACAATAGTAGAGATAAAAATATAATTCTAAAATTGCTTGTATATGATAAAGCTAATTTATAAAGGAATTTGTATTTCATTGCCTCTCTTTCACTACTTGCTCCATGCTTCCATCTACCTCTCTTTCATTACTTGCTCCATGCCTCCATCATAGTAAATCCTTCAATAGCTTTCTTTCAATACCTACTCAAACACAGTGAAGGCTTGAGCGATCAAAGTGGCTTAAATATGTAATATCCACGTTTTTTTTTTGAAACTATGAACTTTTGGTCGCAGTTAAAGTTTGATCGCCACGTCACCAATTATACTGTAATGAGTTGCTTGAGAGTTCTCTGGACATTTGATAAGGGCCTAAAGTGTTCAATTAGGGGCCGATAGATTATTTTTCTTCCCATTTTACCCTTGGTTAAATTTTGACTTTGACTTTACTTTTTAAATTTTTTTTATTTATTTTACTTTATTTTTTTTTTAACTTTTTTTGCTTTTCTTTTTAACCTTGGCCAACCCTTTTATCTTCTTCAAGCCTTCATTATTGCCTAGAGAGACAAAGAAAGAGAGAAAAGAGAGTGGGAAAAAAGTATTAAGGAAATTAGAGGGTTTTGAATCGGCCACCAAAAGGACTCCAAAACAAGGGTGTTTTAATATTTTTAAGTGATGATCAAGTGGTTTGCAAGCTTGGAAGAGAGGTAGGTATTCCTACTCTTGAGAAATTTTGCATATCTTTGATGTTTGACTTGATATGTTGGTAGATACATGAAATTTTTAGGTGGATTTGAGATTAATTGTGGTTACTTTGATGTTGTTGGATAATGTAGCAAAAACCCCCAATTTCTAGAGTTTTTAAGTTTGTGGAAATTGAGATTTTACATTGGTTTTATGTGAATTACTACATGTATTGTGTAATTGAATTGGGGATTTTGAAAACCCCAAGGATTACTTAATTTGATGAGAAATTAGTTGAATTTTGGTGCATAGAGGAGCCGGCCATGACTGTGATATATTTGAAATTTTTAGATTTATGAGGTGCATTTTAGTCTTTTCACATGTAAGGGACATATTCGGTGTTTTGAAAATTATTAAGGGTATTTTTGTTTTTTCTTATAGAAGGGATATATTTGATATTTTTAAAATTGCGAAGGGTATTTTGGTCATATCACATTCCTAGTTATTTTAATATATATATATATATAGAGTGCATGCATTGTATATTTACATATATATTTGTATATTATAAATGTGTGTGTATATGTATTTATATATATATATATATATGTATGAATATGTATTTATATACATGTATGTTGGGCATGTATATTTATATGTATAAATATATTAATTGTGTGTGATTATATATATATATATATATATATATATATAAATGTATGTGTTTATGTGTGAATGAGTGAATGTGTGTATGCATTATATATATATATATATATATATATATATATATGTGAAGGTATAACAATATATTTATATATGTGTTTGTGTATATATGTAAAGGTTTGTGTCTATATATATATATTCATATAAATGTATGTGATTATATATATTAATATTTTTGTATTTATATATAAATATGTGTGTGGTTATATATGTATTTATATATATGGGTTTGGGAAAGTATTATTTAGTTATTTATTGGACAATGGTAGATCGGTAATTTGTCATTTGCCCTAAGGGGGTATTTTAGTAATTATCAAACAAGACAAGAACAATTCGGTACCTTTGTCGATTAAAGGGTACTTTGGTAATTAATGTGGAAAATAAGGGCATTTCGATAATTATTACTACCATAAGGGGTAGTTTGGTAATTATGTATGGTTACGCTATGTTTAGTTATGTTTATGCATTAAGTCATATGCATACATTTATATAGAAATATGTCATGGGTTTTAATGTTTTTATGTAAATAGATGGATTTTTCCTTAAGAGTTTATGTTTTAAAGTGGGTGCACCAGAGAGTGCTTGTTTTAAACCTTGATTAAATAGCTCTTGGATCACCGACTACCACGGGTAGGTGGGTTTTGTCTGAAGTGTGATTCAATCGCCAACCATAAACGGACATGTGGGTTCTGTGAAGGCGTGAGATAAACCCGCCAACCATAAACGAGCATGTGGGTCCAACGAATAAAATAAAATGAGAAAAAAATAGAGTTTTGCATTTATAACACCTTATTGCATTACATTGTCATGTGCATTTTGATTGTCTACTGAGTGTTTATCGCTCACCATAGTTTGTTCATATGTGGTAGGTAAATCTAAAACCTGACAGTAGGACTTGGTCAAGGTGCAGGATTGGAAGGGTAGCAAAGTACATATTTTTTGTATTTTATAATTTTTGGATAATGATACTCTGTATATTAAAATACTTTCCTATTACGGTGTGAGTGTGAGTATTTTTGAAATACCTTATTCAATATATTTTTATTTGGCTTGGTTTTAAGGGAAACGATCCTAAAAAGTAAAGAAAAGTTTTTAATATTATTTTTGGTATTGTTCATAATCGTTTTAAATATAATTTGAATTTATATTTGAGAAAAAAAAATATTAGTGGTAACTACTTCTTACTCAGGAACCTGAGCTTAGACAAGGGGGTGTTACAATTTTGGTATAAGAACCCTAGGTTTTCGAACTTGTACTTGTTATTGCTTCAATACTTACCTTCCTGCCAAGGTAGACTACTCTATTTGTATTTTGTTTAGTTTGTTTGTTTAATTTGTATTTCGAGATTTTGCTAGGTCAGATGGGGTAGTTGGTAAGTAGCTTATTATGTAAGAGGTGTGGTACTCCAGTTGAGGAACTAGTAGTGGAGCCAGCTACGAAGCCAGTTATGGAGCCGATCGAGGACATGTTAGTGGTGGCTCCAAGAGGGTGAGGTTCAGTGATGATCTCTCGTCTTCCTCAGGCATAGACTGTTGAAATATCAACATAGCAAAGGATTCTATTTGACAAGAGATGGAGTGAAAAAGGCTGGAGGTAGCCATGTTTTTTAATGGGCTTACCACCTCGGTGCCGTCACCAAATGGATGACATTTTTATGTCCAAACACTGAGGTTGGAGCAGTTTTAGATTGACCATCGTTATAAAATATACCATTGGTACATGGATCAGTTCTGAGAGGATCTCAGCGAACAGCAGACTGGCCATTCAGCTGGCCGCATAAGGGATTGAGATGGCACCTGCAGCAATGAGAAGTCTGAGGATCTTGAGGAGTCTGAGGACCCTGAGGAGTTTGAGGACTTCATGGTGTCTAAGGACTCTCCAAAGCTTGTAGACCCGGATGATAAAGAACCGTGGGATTTCCTTGATAGTGATTGAGGTTTTGATTTTCATTTTTCTCTATGATCTTTCTAGTTTTGTTGACTGTATATATATTGTATATCAGTTATAAATTGTATACATTATATATATGGTGTATCTTATATTTATATTGTATATTTTGGTTGTATAACATTTTATTTTTTAAATGAAGTGTTATTTTGTTGTGTATCTTAGCAATTATATGAGATTTATTCCTCTTTTGCTGTAGATGCGGCATCCAGCCAAAAATGTCCACCCCGTGCCAGAGAATTAAGGGACACGACGAGTTGGTTACTGGAAGCCTTAGAAAGATTTGTGGGCCAGTATATAACAACAACAACAACAACAACAACAACAACAACAACAACAATAACAACAACCACAACAATCTATGGGAATTAATGCAATGATGAAGTAGTGAAGAGAATTCTATCCCTCAGAATTCGAAGGATCAACAAATCATCTAGTGACGGAAAGCTGGATCTGCGAGCTGGAAAAGATTTTTCCTTTAATCGACGATACTAAGCTTAGAAAGTGACTTGTCCTTCCTTTATGCTGAAAGAGAGAGCTAGTCATTGGTGCGACATGATAAAGAGGGCGTACCGCACAAAGGAGAATCCAATGACTTGGACTTAATTAAAGTTTTTGTTTTATAAGAAGTACTTTCTCTGAGTGAAGCGAGAGGAAAAAGAAACTGAGTTTTTGGGTTAAAGTAAGGGAATCTCTCCCTAGTGGAGTATGAAAGGAAGTTCTATTAGATGTCTCATTGTGTGCCACATCTAATGAACACTAAAGAGTGCAAGACCCAACTCTTTGAAAAAGGACTGAGGCCAGAGCAATACAACACTATTGCTTTATTTCAACTTCCCACCTACATTGACATCCTGCGGTGAGTCCAGTTGATCGTTAAGGATCTTGCCCTGGAAGAAGTTAAGCCTACAGGGTAAATTTCTACTTTTGTGAAGAAATCTTGGAAGTGAGGTTTTCAGTAGAAGAGGAAGTTTGAGGGGAAAACGTGGAGGAACAATGCCTACAATGACAACAATAATAAGAAGTTCAAGGGAGTCGAGATCATACTTGGTATTCCGCAATATAAGAAGTGCGGCAGAAACCACTATGGTGAATGTTGGGGAAAGTTAGGAGTGTGTTCCAAGTATGGCAAGCCTGGTAACATAAGAAAAGACCACCTAGAATCAGGAAAGGTACAATAGCCTACTCAAAACTGCATGTTTACGCTGACTAGAGAGGAAGCGAAGAAGGATGACACTGCAATGGTGGCAGGTACTATTTCTCTTTTTGAATGCTTTTACATTGTTCGACTTAGGTGCCACACACTTGCTTATGTCTAGCCGGTTTGCTTCTAAATTGGCTAAGAAACCTGTTCGACTTGGGTGTGATATGTGCGTTGCTACGCCTTCCGGTGTTAGCATATGTGCTTCATTTATGATTAATGCTTGTGAAGTGTGCCTTGGTAGTGAGACACTACATGTCGATTTGATCATATTTGAAATGTTAAATTTCAATGTGATCTTCGATATGGACTGACTATCTAAGAGTGGGATTTGCATTGATTACAAGGAGAAGAAAATCCAGTTTAACCCCATAGACGGGCATAGTTTTGAGTTTGCAAAATCAAGGTTGCGACCGTTGCTAAAATTGCTAACAGTGATGCAAACTCTGAAGTGTTTGAGTCATGGGAGCCAAAGAATCCTTGTTAGTGTTTACGACAAGGAATTGTAGGCTCTAAAACCATAAGATGTTAAGGTATTCGTGACTTCTTGGGCATATTTTTGGAAGAACTGCCAAGTTTACCACTGAACTGAGAAGTGGAGTTTACAATCAACTTGATACCAGAGACTATATCTATTTTGAACGCACCTTACAGAATGGCAATGGTAGAGTTGAAGGAGTACTTTAGTCCAAGGTATAGCCACTACATGTTTATGGTGATGCCATTTGGATTGACGAATGCACCAGCAGTATTCATGGATCTGATTAATCATATTTTTCATGATTATTTCAATAAGTTTGTCGTGGTGTTTGTAGATGACATCCTCATCTACTCCAAGTTAGCAGCCGAACATGAAAAACATTGCAAGTTAGTGCTTCAGCGGCTGCGTAAGAAGGAGTTGTATGTTAACTTCAAGAAGTACGAGTTTTGGTTGGAGAACATCGCTTTTCTAAGGCATGTGATATCTACAAGAGGTATCCATGTGGACCCTAGTAAGGTTCCAATAGTTTAGGAGTGGAGAAGGATAGCAAATGTCAGAGAGATCCAAAGTTTTCTGGGTTTGGCAAGGTACTACCGCTAGTTCTGCAAGAGTTTTCCAAGATTGCATTGTCGCTGACACAATTATTAAGGAAGGAAACCAAGTTTATTTAGTCGAAGGAGTGTGCGGAAAGTTTACAAGAGCTGAAAAAGAAGCTAGTCACTTTTTCTATTCTTGTTTTGCCAAATAGCAAAGACAATTTTGTGATCTATAATAACGCCTCAAGAAAGGTTTAGGTTGCATCCTTATGCAGAATGACAAAGTAATTGCTTATGCATCGTGCATGGTTGAAACCGTATGAGTGAAACTACTCAACTCACAATTTGGATCTAGCAATAGTGGTGATCGTACTGAAGATATAACATTATTACTTGTATGGAGTAAAGTGTGATATTTACACTAACCATAAAAGTCTCAAGTACTTTTTCATTCAGAAGGAGTTGAACACGAGGCAGAAAAGATGGTTGAAGCTAGTCAAGAATTACGACTGTACTATCAACTAGGCAAGGCGAATACAGTGGCTGATGCTCTGAGTAGAAAGTATGCAGATTTCAGTGGTAGTCTGATCACTTCCCAACCTCATATTCTAAAGGATTTGTGGAGTATGGACATTGAGTTAGTTACTAACCAGTGTTCATCTATGTTGGTGTCGCTCGCGATTCAACCTTCGATTGTGAATAAGATAAAGAAAGGTCAAGCTAGCGATGCGACTTTCCTAAAGATTAGAGATGAAGTAATTTAAGGGAAGAGATTGGGGTTTAGTCTCACTGGAGACAGGACGTTAAGGTTTGATACTCATTTGTGTGTGCCAAATATTGAAGAGATCAAGAAGGAAATTTGGGTATAGCCTTACTGTACACCTTACTCAGTGCACCCTGGGTCTACCATGATGTATAAGGACGTCTCTAAAACCTTATGGTAGGCTGGCTTAAGCGAAAATCACAAAGTTTGTGGAGCAGTGTTTGACTTGTCAGCAAATGAAGATTGAGCATCAGAGACCTTCTGGTTTGCTAAAGCTGTTGATGAATCTAGACTAAAAGTGGGAGTGCATAGCGATCGATTTTGTTTTTAATTTACCACGGTCCCAACGAAGTAACAATGCTATTTGGGTAATAGTGAATCGACTTACAAGATTGGCTTACTTTTTACCCATGCGTATGACTCAATCGATGGAGAAGCTAGCTCAACTATATGTGGACAAGATCATACAACTTCATGGTGTGCCAATGTCGATTATTTCATACCAAGATTAAAGATTCACATTGTCGTCTTAATTGGTATTTAAATGCCATTAAACTATTGATATTTTGAATTATTATTAATTGGTTGATTTTTATAATAATTTCTAATTGATTATGTTTTATTCCCAAATGGAAAATCTATATTTATAACAATTAATTCAAAAATTGAAATCTGAGCATTTATAATAGTTGACTGAAGAATTTTAAAAACGAAGAAGAAAAAATTTAATTAAATTATTATATAAACATGTTTAAGGCCAGCTGAAGAGTTCTTTTAATTATTCATTTATTATAAATCCTAGAGGATTGTTTACTTAAAGACAGTCCTTTATTAAAACAGTTTTTCTATCTTCTTTCTCTTCTGGTATTTTTTCATGTAACTAAGGGGGAAAAATATTCATCTTTACTTCTTTTCTTACCTATTTGAAAATAATTTTATACATACAAATTTAAAAGGAGATTTTGGAATTCTGACGGAGGGGATATTTTGGATTTGTTGAAAAATTTAAGTTTTAAGGTAGGTTTTAATCCCAATTTTTATTTGATACTGTTTGTGATGGTTTATTAATATATTAATTTTTTATTTTAAGAAAAATTTAATCAAAATTTTTACGGTTTATATTACTATTTTAGTGGTTGTGTTAGATTTTTGAAGCCCCAAAGAAGTTTTAAAAATTTTTGAATTTATTTTTTGTGAATAGATTTGTTAACTATGAACATTTTTCTTTTGTTTAACCTTAATCCAAATTTTGTAGAATTAATTGGAATTTTTTTATTTTCATATAATCAATCTGGAAAATCATGTACAATAGATTTTTTCTGTGCAATTTCATGGGATAAATGGATTTTTTCCTTTAAACTTTTTATAGATTAGACTTAAGATATTTATAAATGTGTGTGAATTGGAATTTCTATTTTTTAAATTTTTATAAGTGTGTTATGAATTTTTAAAAATTAAGACATTGTTGTTGGAATGGTGTAACAAATTTAGTTTTCTATAAAAATTATATTGTTTCCGTATTATGATTGGTATGAATAAATTTATACAGTTATCTATATCAACTATGATTATAATGCCACTGGTTTGGCTTAATATGCCTGATCGTCTCTGGTTTGTTGGGATTTTATGTGATAGTTGACGATTTATTTCTGTAGTTAAATATTTGTTTAATTCAAAAATTTTGAGAAAATTCTAGTTAATAAAGAACCTTTGGTGGTTTTAATGCTTTTAGTATTGGGTCAATTGGGTATGGTTTAAATATGTTATAAATTTTGCCATAATTCTATTTTGTATGGATAGAATTTATGCATTGGGATTAACAACTTAGTGTTATTGTTGGTTATGTTGAATGAATAATTTTGAGTAATGTGTATGTCATGCATAGTTTAATGTGAATTAGGTGGTGTAGTTACAAAATTAGCTATTACATACATAAGCATAACAATATACGATTGACTATAAATAGTATGTTGTACCTAGTTAGTATTTTAAAAGTGCGCTATATAAGTATTTGAGTTTGATCATGACAAACTATGTAAGCTACAAGTTTGACTGAAATGCTTACGGTGCTGTGCTAAAAGTGAGATTGAGACTCATGTACCTCATGGATATGATGTAATCTACAAGTTAGACTAAAATGCTTATGGTGCTATGTTATAAGTGAGATTGAAACGCATATACTCTTTTGATACATTGTATGAAAATCCAACCATTTTGTGATAAGCTCATGACTCTTGCATATATTGTAAGCTCATTTGATCATGTTATAAGTTTGTTATGTGCTATGAAATGTCATGAATTAAAAATAAGAATGGACATTCATGACTTAGCAAGTATGTGATTGTTTGATATTGTGATTTTTACTAATAGGTGAAGTCATATGTATGCTATTGATGTTTTGTTTGAATTGTTGGAAAGCCTACATAATTTAAAAAACTCATGGCTTTATTATTTTCTTTTTTTCAGATAAGCACGTTTAGATCGTTGAGCTTGTTCGAATTTGTGGGGATGATAAACACGTGACTACTCAAGAGGAATATCCTTAGGGGTATTTAAAAAACGTTAATATTGTTATCTGCATATAGACATCATTGTTTTTCTTTGAGTTTTAATTATTGTTCACTTTCCTTATTAAATTGGAATATTTTGATTTGTTTGGAGGGAGTGTTTAAAACTATGTTATATTAAGTTAACTATTTACTTTCTTAAAATTGTGTTGATAGATAAGTCATTAAATATTTATTATTTTTTTGAGATAATTATTTATCTTAAGAATTTAAAGCAGTCAAAGTATGAGCTTTAACTGTCAATATATTCATGGTTGATAAAATTCTAATTTTTTTTTTGTAATTTCTGCAAGTTTAGTTTTAATAGTCATCCTAACTTTGTTCAATCTAAAAGACCTGGTGCGTGTTACAATTTTAGTATCAGAGTATGATTTCGTATTATGTGGCAAACTTTCATGTGTAAAACATATATATATATATATATATATTAGAAATATATTTGTATTTTATTATAATAGTATCATTTGAAATATTTTAACATATTGAATTTGGAGAATTTAAAAGTACTCTAAGGAAACTTCAAGTGCGCTACGAGATCACCGAAACTATAAGGTATGATTAGAAAACTAAACTGTTTGATTTTTTGACTTTTTATTTGAATGCAACATTAAATGATATTTAAAGGAAAAAGATGTTTGACTCCGAGGCAAATGAAGAATATCATAGGGTACTACTTAAGAAGTCTAGGACCTTGAAAGCCCTTATAGCAAAAAGAAAGAAATTGAATTTGCTTTAAAAAGTTGGAAAGGAAAACCTTATCATCATCGAGGAAATGGAAGATCCGATGGAGCTCAAGAAGGATGTTAAGGAAAAATTTAAAAAAGAGCTGAAAGAAAAATACCCAGAGGGGTACTAGAGAAGGAGCCGAAGGAGAACCCTGAGGAGGACCTAGAAGAAAGTGAATTGGCAGATGAGGAGATTGAAATTTGGTAAGAAGAACTAGTTTTCAGAGAGATTGAGGTTTAGCAAGATAATGAAGTGTAAAGATCTTCCATTTGAGAGTAGGGTAGTTGCTAAATCCCAGATTTGAAGGTTGAGGAGTTGGGGATGACGTCAACTAATAAGAAACTCCAAAAGGAGTTAAAGCACTTAGCTTAGTTTTACTTGCAAGTTAATTAAAATAAATGAGCATGCTATGCTACATTATGACTTTGGTTTATATTTTTACTACATTTAAATTTAAATTTGATTTGAAATTATTTATCTTTACTATGAATTATATTGAGGTTTATTATGTTCTTTGTGATGTGTTATATATTTGGCATTCTTTTGTAATAATTATGTATTAAATAACTTTGTGGTTTAAGTATATACAAGTGATTGAATGGCTGAAACTTGGAGGATTTAGTTGATTGTCCTTTCTCTAAGTTTCATTAAATCATCTGTGACCTATGTCAAATCAAGAATGGTTTGTATAAGAGATGAGACTATCAACAAACAAGCCTCTAGCATTAATGAAACTGCCTAAGCTATGTTGTAACCTTTAGCAGCTAACATGAGACATGCACAAACTGGCCCAAGGGATGAGACTGCTAATGTGGTGGTAGATACACTTTTGGTATCTAGTCATAATGTGTATGTTTTGTTTGACTTTCGATCGATGTATACTTTTGTGTCCAAAAAATTTGTTAAAAATCTTTGTGTGAAGTCCGAGAAATTAGATTTTGAATTGTGTAACTACATTTACTGGAACTATGATGTGTACTTGTGATGTGTTGAAGTCATGCAAGATTATGTTTAGAGGCAAAACCTTTTTAGTTGATTTTATTATCCTCGATATGTATGACTTTGATGTCATTTTTGGCATGGATTGGATGACCATGCATGAAGTTAATATCCATTGTAAAAAGAAAAAAATCATCCTTATATTGGAGGGTGACACTGTGTCTTTTGAAGGAGTAAAATCCAAATCACTCATAAGTGTTATCTCTACACTTCAAGCTATGAGAAATGTAAAGAAAGGGTGTCAAACTTATTTAGCAAGTGTGGTGGTTATTAATAAGATGACATTGTTGCTTGTCAATGTAAATGTTATTTGAGATTTTGAATATGTGTTCCCAAAAGATCTATTAGGAGTGTCGCAAGAGCGAAAAGTAGAGTTCATGATTGAGTTGATGCTTAGAACTGCACCAATATCGAAGACTCCATACAAAATGGTAGCGGAATTAAAGGAACTTAAGGAGGAATTACAATAACTGTTGGACAAAGGATTCATACAACCAAGTGTATTACCATGGGGAGCACCTGGTTTATTCGTGAAAAAAGAAGGATGGTACAATGTGAATGTTCATCGATTACAGAGAACTCAATTGTGTAATGATCAAGAACAAGTATACCATGAATTGATGATCTATTTGACTAATTGCAAGGAACTCAAGTGTTCTCAAAGATAGATTTTCGATCCAGGTATTATCAACTAAGGATCAAGGAAGAAGATATATCCAAAAGTGCATTCTGGACAAGGTACGACCACTATGAGTTCTTAGTAATGCCATTTGGATTGACGAATGCCCCAGCTACCTTCATAGATCTCATGAAAAGAGCATTGAAGGACTATTTGGATAAGTTCATTATAGTTTGTTATAGTTCGTTAGCTGAATATTACAGAAAGTTCATTTAAGGATTTTCAAAGATTGCATCTCCTCTAATAAAGTTGACAAGGAAAGATGTTAAGTTTTTTTGGTCCAACGCATGCAAGAAGTGATTTCAAGAACTCAAGAAAAAGTTGGTTACTACACCTGTGTTAACCATACCAAACATGCATGATAAGCTCACTATTTATAGTGATGCTTCTGGAATCGGTATTGGATGTGTGCTGATGTAAGAAGGAAAAGTGATAGTTTATGCATCACGACAATCGAAACCGTACAAACAAAACTAACCACATATAACTTGGAACCTGCCATAATAGTGTTCATATTGAAGATTTGGAGGCACTATCTTTATAGAGTGAAATGTGAAATTTTCACCTATCACAAGAGTTTGAGTTATTTCTTTACGCAGAAAGAATTGAACATGAGGTAAAGAAGATAGTTAAAATTGGTTAAGGATTATGATTGTGAGATTGACTATCATCCGAGAAAAGCTAACTCAGTGGCGAATGCATTGAGTAGGAAGTATTCTAGTTTTAATGCCAACCTTATTACCAAGCAAAGACATATATTAGAAGACTTTTGGACATTGAGGGAGTCGTTGGACAACATTCGTGAACTCTAACTACTCTCAAAGAATAACCTGTTATCCTCAAAAGAATCAAAGTACCACAAGGTTAAGACTCTAACCTGATAAGGATAAAGGATGAAGTACTTGAAGAAAAGAGGCCAGGCTTCAATGTTTGTGGTGAAGGTTCTTTAAGATTTGGAGCTCGTCTTTGCGTACCTAATGATCATGACTTAAAGAATGAAACTATGACCGAAGCTCATTATAAACCAAAATTTGTTCACCCCAGAAGCATGAAGATGTTTAAGGATTTGAGATGCGCATTTTGGTGAATAAACATACGAAGGGAAATTGGTTATTTTGTTAAGCAATGTTTAACTTATCAAAGGTAGAACACTAGAGACCGTTGAGTTTACTAAAACTACTGATGGTTCTTATATGGAAGTGGGAGCATATCACCATGAACTTTGTGGTTGGTTTATCTCAAAATTTATGAGACTTAACTGCTGTGTGGGTAATAGTATATAAACTTACAAAGTCTGCACATTTTCTACCTATAAAGATGACTTATTCATTGGATCAATTAGCTCAACTCTACGCCAATGAGATTGTGAGACTACATGAAGTACCTATTTCCATTGTATTCGATAAATACCCTTATTTCCCATCAATATTTTGGAAAAAACTTGCATAGAGTTCTATGAACAAAATTGAAGTTCAACATGATTTTTCATCCACAAATAGATGGACAGTCTAAAAGAACTATTCAAATGTTAGAGGATATGTTGAAAGCTTGTATGCTAGATTCTTTGGAAGTACATTTGCCACTTTTGGAGTTCACATATAATAATAGTTATCAAGCAAAAATTAGCATGACACCTTATGAAGTATTGTATGTGAGGAACTGTAGATCTCCTATACATTGGGATGAAGTGGGTGAGTGGAAGCTTGTTGAATTTGAAATTCTACAACAAATTCAAAAAGTGGTTACAAAAATTAAAGAAAAGATCAAAACTGCTCAAGATCAACAAAAGAGTTATGTCGACAATCGACAAAAGGAATTGGAGTTTGCTGTTGAAGACAAGGTGTTCCTAAAAATAGCACCCATGAAGGGTTCAATGAGATTTGAAAAGAAGGAGAAATGAAGTTCACATTACATAGGACTTTTTGAAATTCCCGAGAAAGTTGATGATGTGGCCTATCATTTAGCCTTTCCACCCAAGCTCTCAAATGTTCATAACATGTTTCACGTATCAATGTTGAGAAAGTATATTTTTGATCCTTTGCATATGCTTAGTTACGACCCATTGGAGATTCGTGAAGACTTGACATATGAGGAGCAGCCTAAGAAAATTAATTTTATATATACAAATTCAAAATGAGGTTTTGGGATTCTGACGGAGAGGATATTTCTGATTTGTTGAAGAATTTAAGATATAAGGTAGCTTTCCAAACCCAATTTTTATTTGATGCTGTTTGTGATTGTAACATCCTCTTACCCAAACCTAGGTTCCCGAGTAAGGTTTGTTAACATTATTATTATTTTTTAAAAAAATAAGTATTCAAAACCATTTTGAAATCTAACGCAATTTCAGGCAAACCAAAACCGGTATTAAAACCCATTGTTTCTCTTTGGGACCATTTTAACAAACCACAGCTACTACTAATAAAATAAATAAATATAGTAGGAGTACTCAACTCACAACATAACAAAATAGCATTTAATAAAAGATAGAGTATAAAAAGAAATAAGCGATAGAAATACTCCTTGAGAAAATTTAGATTTACGCCATGCGCAATCTACGAGAAAAGCATTCAACATATGATATATGCATTGAATATATGTAACAGGTACACGCAAAATTAATATTTTTCTCCTATTTATTTTAAACCGAACAACCCACTCCCTTTTCGTATTTTGTGTACAAAAAACCACACTTCTGTGGTATACGGATAAACTACCGTTCCGGGCGACCCACTGCTAGTGGTCAGTGATTCACAGAATGACTACAAATCAGAGTTTGAAACCATGTACTAAGTCGTGCAAATCATTTTGAAAACACAAACCCAGGGAAAAATCTTTTACTTCACATAAATAATAAATCACTAAAATTGCTTTATACAAATGAATGCTCATGTCACAATGCACATGTAACATCAAACCACGCAACAAAATACATAATTACCAAACCGTTCTATTCCAATAGTTATAATTACCGAATTGCTCCTGCTCAAACCAATGAGTTCTCATTGCCAACCACAAATATATAATTATCGAATGCCATTGGCCATCTAAAAAATTACCAAGATACCCCTCAAGTAAATAGAAAATTACCAAAATACCCTTTATTAGGTACATGGCTAATCACCATTCTACTATCGGTAAATAAATACCTACAACAAATTTCACCAAACGCATATTACAATCAATCCTGAACACATGTACACATCCACGCAAATGCACATCCATCCATGTACATATTTATAAATGCAATTATAAACAAATACACATAAATACATATGTAAAAATACGCACATATAAATACATACTCTATATATATTATATATACACAAACATGTATATACACACCCATATATATACATATTTTATACATATATATATGCACACGAATACAATTTATACATATACATGATTATATATACATACCCCCATGTATCAATATACTTACCAATATATATTAATTTACTGCTCAATTTAACATATAAATAATTATTTTTATACATAAATCTCTACAAAATGCACTTAGGTATATTTAATAATTACGTATATAAAATATATATATTTTGTAAAATATATCTATATTTATTATTATACAACACATGTATAATTAATTGTATTTATGAAAATATAAATAATAGTAATTGAAAATACTTATATATATATATATATCAATTAACAAATAGTAATTTAATATATATGTATATATATATATATATATATATATATTAAAATAACTTGGAAATTAGAAAAGACCTTAATACCCTTTCTATTTCAAATATTTTCAACTTTACCCCATATATAAAAAAAAGACAAAAATATCCTAAATAATTTTGAAATTACATTTACATCCCTACATGTCAAATGATCAAAATGGTCTTGACCTTTTTGAAAATTCCATTTATATTCTTTATATTCAAATGACCAAAATGCCATTAAATATTTTTAAAAATCCCATTTGAGTCCCTTACAAGAAAAATAATCTAAATACCCTGAACTTTCTAAAAATTCCCAAAATACCCTTTACATGTGAAATGACTATAATACCCCCACATGTAAAATTTTTCACATAGATACCCTACAATGGCCGACCCCATATACATGCAAAATTCCATTGATTTCCTCACCAAATCATCAAATTAAGCATGCCAAACATCAAATTCACCAACCAATTCCAACATATCAAGTTTAAATCCAACAATTTTATGCTTTAATCCATAATTTCACCAAAACCTAAACCCAAACAATTGGGGGTTTCAACACATGCTCAATACATATTAAATTAAGTACAATCAACCATCAATTCAATGATTACAAGCATGAATACATCAAATATTCAAGTTGAAACACATGATTTACATGAAAAATCAAAGAGAAATAGTTGCCTACCTCTCTTCCAAGCAACTTTCCAACACTTTCAAGCTTTGAAAAACCTTTATGACAAGGACAAAACACTTCACCAATTGGTTGGTGCCAAAACTCCAAGTTTCAATGGAAATTTCTTTGAATTTTGCAATTTCCCCACACTTTCTCTCTCTAAGATGAAAATGAAAACAATGAAATGGTGAAAATGGAGGAGAAGAATTGGCCATCACAAGACAAAACCCAATTGGCAACCTAATTTAATAATAATAAAATAAACTTTTATTAAAAAAATAATAAATAGTAAAAGTCAAAACCCTAGTCAAACTTAGTCAACTTTGACCAAGGGTAAAATGGATAGAAAAAATTTCTTAATTTCTCACGGAGTACTCTCAGCCCTTTCAAAATGCCCGGGGAATTCATAAGCTGCTCGTTTCGGTGAAAAAAAGGAAACCACGATAAAACCGAAAATGCGTCTGAAAATTGACAGTTTCGGAAAAAAATAACTTGGTTATTATAGTGATAGTTTATCAATATATTATATATTATCTTTATTTTATTTGAAGAAAAGTTTAATCGAAATTTTTAGGCTTTATATTATTGTTTTAGTGGTTGTGTTAGATTTCAAAACCCCAACAAGGTTTCAAAAGTTTTTTGATTTAGTTTTCATGAATAGATTTGTTAACTACGAAAGTTTTCTCATTTTTTTTTTACTTCAATTCAAATTTTACAGAATTAATTACAATTTTTTGATATTCATACAGTGAATCTAAAAAATCATATCTAGTAGGTCTTCTCTATGCAATTTCATGGGGTAAATTGTCTTTTTTCTCATGAAATTTTAATATATTGGACTTAAGATATTTATAAATGTGTGTGACTTGAAATTTTTATTTTTAAAACTTTTATGAGTGAGCTGTGGTTTTTTAAAATTAAGACATTGTTATTGGAATTATGTGACAGATTCAATTTTGTGTGATAATTATAATGTTTCCTTATTTGGATTGGTATGAATAAATTTATACAGTTATCTATGTCAACTCATTGATCTTGGCTTAAAATGATTTTTTTTAGAATTAATTAAAATTGTTTTATCGTCTCTGGTTTATTGGAATTTTATGTGACAATTGACGAATTATTTGTAATTAAATATATATTTAATTCAGGAAAATTCTTAGAAAATTATGGTTAATAAAGGACCTTTGTATGGTTTTAATACTTTTAGGATTGGGCTAATTGGCTAAGATTTGAATATTTTTCAATAATTCTATTGTGTATGGATAGAATTTATGCATTGAGATTTATGACTTAGCATCATTGTTGGTTTTATGGAAAGAATGATTTTGAGCAATATGTATGTTATGCATGGTTTAATGTGAATTAGGCGGTGTAGTTACAAAATTAGCTATTAGCTACTGCATGTATAAGCAGAACAATATATGACAGACTATGAAACAATACATTGCACCTGATTGGTATTTTCAAAGTGCACTATATAAATATTTAAGTTTGATCATGATAAACTATGTAAGATACAAGTTTGACTGAAATGCTTATGGTGTTATGCTACAAGTGAGATTGAGACGCATGCACTTTATTGATATGATATAGGCTACAAATTAAACTGAAATATTTACAATGTTATACTATAAGTGAGATTGAGATACATGCACCCTTTTGATACTTTGTGTAACACTTGTATTTTTCGAAACTAATAACTTTTAATCACAGTTAAAATTTAATCATTATGTAACTACATATACTGCAGTGAGCTGTTTGAGAGTTTTCTGGACACTTGACAAGAGTCTAAAATGTTAAGGGTTATTTTTTATTTTTCTCTCCACTTTATCCTTGATCAAAATGTTGACTTTTGATCATGCTTACTTTTTGACTTTGAGCTTTTCTTTTAGATTTTAATTCTTTATTTTTGCGTTTTACTTTTTATTGTTCTTCTTTTTAATCCACTTTGGCTGTCCATCCTCCATAAAAGCAAGCCAAGAGTGTTCTAGAGAGAGAAAGAAAGGGTTTTAGAGAGAGAAAGTGAGAAAAAAAAAAAAAAGGAAAAATCAAGGAGAAGAGGAGAGAAAGTGATCAGCCATCCTAGGAGACTTATAGCAAGTGGGGAGTGAGGTGATTCAAGTGGTGTAGTAAGTTTTGGAAGAAAGGTAAGTGTTCTTACCCTTACATAATTTTTGTGAGTTTACTGGTTTTTGATTCATTTAATGCTAGATATATGACAATTCCATGTTAAATCTTGCTAGTTTAGGTTTAATTTGATGTGAAACGGCTTGGTTTGATGATATTGCATAAATCCTAAATTCTGGGGTTTATAATGTTTGAAAATTGATGGTTGTGATTTTAATTGCATTGATATTTGGATTAGATTGAACAATTGTGTTGGGGATCTTGCAAAACCCTATGAAAATTGCTTGATTTGGTGTTGAATTGGTTTTTGAAGTTTGGAAATTTTGGCTAAGAAGGGGATATATTTGCCATTTTCGGATTTTTGAAGGGCAATTTGATTTTTTCACATTTCTTGACACCTCGTGTTATTTTCGAAATATAAATATTACAATTTCTTCAAACAACGTTAAAAACACTTATAAAATATTTTCTTTACTTTTTAGGTTTTTTTTTTGTTTTGATTTTTTTTTAATAAAAACTTGTTTATTAAAGCCGAAACAACCATAATAACATTTTCAAAAGCAAGCAGTAAATGTAGACGTTTACAAAAAATCACAGTGTAAAGAAAATATAGTTCAAAATCAGAGTATCATTGTCTAAAGGTAATGTAACAAAATATAGAAAGTAAATTTACATTACTATTTTTTGCCTTCTAGCTACAACTTTAAATATTAGTCTTATGTTTTCATTAGTGCACGAGTTGTTAATTTATTTAAATTGGACCTTTAAACCAATTTATAGCCTAAATTTATATTGTTTATGGTATTTATTTATTTGTTAGGATCTAAAAGAAAAGGGAAGTATAAAGGTTAAATGGTAACACGTGATAACTTATCTAAATGGAAAAGAAAAAAATAGTACATCTTGCGAATGCTGAAAAATTTTATGGTCTTTTATTACTTGTGTGATTGAAAGTTTTTAATATCTCCTAGATTGAATATTTGATGTTTGGTTAGGAGGTGTTACAATATTATTTTACCGGAAAATACTATACACACTGTACTCTATTTCAACTATATTGTATTTTTGTATTTGAAGTGTTTAGTTGTTATTTTTCACTCTTTAGTCTTAATGCTATACTTCTGTATTTATGACAAGGTAGACTCTCCTCGATAAGAAGTCATTCTGACTCAACTCACTGTAACAAAGAATCCAGAAAGGGAAGCATCCAAAGTGTTGCACAAGTGCTTCCGTATAGCATCCAGAGAGACTTTTCCAACGCATAAGTCATATCTGGACAGGCCCTCTTGGCCCATCAACACGTTTCTCACATCCGGACCACAATAATATTTTTTAATTATTATTTATACCTTAAACTCTCCCTACATATATAAAGGTTATGGTTTAAACATATAAATACGAAACCTAATCTAAGTAAGATCTATTTATAATTGTAAATATAGACTAGAGGTTTACTTGGATTACTTTTAGTAATATCTACGTATTAAATAACATAGTTTATAATAGTCTATAGCTAGAGGAGCTCGAGTAAACGTAGGGCCTAAAGGAGGGACAGACAGCAGAGAACTCCTCCCAAGAGATCCCTCGTATCCCCCTAAATATCGCAAGGGGAGTGCCATTTGACGGAAGAGAAGGCAATGAAGGGCTGACATAACAAAGCGTGGGAAAGGCTTCTATTATAGCTAGGGAAGCCCGAGTGGAGTGCAGAAAATTCATAAAGAGGTAAGCTCTTCTCGAAGTAATGTGCTTCTCCTCCCTAACCGTAAGCCTAAGTCTTGACCTGCCTTTGCAGCTTTCTTTATAAGGCAGGCAGCTTCCCCCACAGATGGTCATAACTCTCGAACTAAATAAAGAAAATCGTTTTTCCCCACCCTCAATTCCTGCCTTTAGGAAGTACTAGATTCAGTCCTTTACCTTTCTATCTCTCCAGATGGCAGGACTAAGTCAGTATAGTCAAGATAGTAGAATGCCTTCTTCCTTCTCTGATCTATGCTCACCCTGATCTAGTAAGGATTGGAATTGGGCATTAGCATTAGTCTTTAAGTGCTGCCTTCTATCTTCTTTTCTTTCTTCCCTTCATTGAGAGATTCCGATGTAGAGTCCTATTCTGTGAAACAAAAATTAGTATCCTAAGTCCGCCATCTCTCTTTTCCTATTTCTAAGAAGTAGTATAGATTCTCACCTATTAGCTGTCTCCCCCTCTTTCCTTTAGGTTTTTATTTAACTTTTTAATGGTTTTTTTATATTCAAAATTTTACTCTTTTATAATTACAATTGTTCCCTCTAATAAATTGTTTGATTTTTTTATCCAATATTTTTAGTGAATTTTTTATTTTTATTTTATTTTGACAAGTAATTTTTTTTACCTTATTTAACGTATCTATTTTTAGGTTTATTTAAACTATAAGTATATGAAATTCTAATTAATTGGTGTTTTAAATTGCAAAAGTTTTAATTGAATTTATTTACACAATATTTAATTTTTTTTTTCAAGTTCCTCATTATAAGTAATATTTTTAAAATTTAATCCACTGCTTAAGTTTCTTTTATATATCTCTTTTAATGCTTTTTTTCCATTTCTTTGTTTACCTTTAGGTTGATTTTGCTAGCAAAACTACTAATTTTTTAATTATTGATACATAGTTTGAATTAATTTTATTAAAATGGTGCCCCTTGGACAAATTTTTTAGATCCACCACTGATAATAGTCAGTCAATTTTTAATTTTTTTTTATAAAAAAAATAGGCCCATTTAACATTACGTCAAAGTTTAAGAGGCAAGTTGCAAAATGAGTTTGAATTTTTGGTAAATTCTAAAGGTTGCCACATCTCATCTAAGTTTTTAGATTTGAATTTAAATATTCATTGCAAAGCTTCCAATGGCTTAGCATTTGCCACGGTTACACAGGGATGATTACGTGGCAAGTTCTTAAACCATTGGATTGCACTGATAGTTAAGATTTAAATTTAGATATAAAGGCCATGAGATGTGGCAACCATTTAGCACTGGTCATGTAGGCAATGCCATGAGTACAGTATAAATAAGCTCTTAACGAATAAAAATTTGACATATTATTCTTATAATTTGACACAAATTATGTCAAAAAGCTTTATCTTATACGATTATGAACTTCTGCACTTTTCGGGTTTACACTTCCAGTGGTACAACTCTGTAACGTGAAAACCATAATTTTGCTCCGCACTATTCACTTTATTTGTAAAACTTTTATTGTCAAGAAATTCGGACGCAATAAAAAAAATAGAGTTAGAAATAATACATTCCAAACAAGACACATACAACAATGACAAAACATAAATCTCAAGGTGTTTCACTAATCTCAATGGGGCTACTAGTCTCTCTTTCAGATCCTTCTGGACTATTGCTTGAAGTTTCCACATTCTCTAGTTTAGAGACCCGAAACATAGCTAGATGGATATCTCCTGGTAAAAAAAAGAGTACACATAAGCTGCTAGGGATGAAACTTCAAACCAAAATCAAACTTTATATTACAACCCATAAATAATTGTTCTTTCATTTAAAGGAGTACCTTCCATCCAACAATTGTTTCTTAAAATGAATTGTTTTTGTTAACAGCACAAATTTGGAAATTGGATTTATTCTTTCATGTCAAAATTTATGGTAAAACTGAATGTGCTTCAATAGGATAGACTATTAGGATCTTGTATGCTAGCCAAACTAAAATGATTTCAAAGGTGCGAATGTGAAATAACCAAAATATTATTAAACTTTCTCTTATTGTAATGATTGTAATTACTAATTGTACTTGAACCTTATCTGCTTGAGCTACTACAATCCTGTCCAACACACTTGTTAAAATTAAGGTTTCTAACCTTATTTCTTTGTTGTCTTTTTGTTGATTTTTCCCAGGACTTGATTACAATAGTTATGTAGAACATTGTGGAGTCCCACAGTTTCTTCGGGATATTTGCAAACTATCACTAGTAGTTCAACCCATCTGTTTTTATATGCAAACTACACCGTATAAGTTATAAAACTTATAACCTCTTAAGAATAAATAATGGAAATGTTTAAAAAAAAATCCACTACAGAAAATGTTGATGTCTTTTTGTCTGATTTTAAACCTAGAATTTACTTGAACATTAATGTTTTAGATTTTTGAAGTTTTTTAGTTCATGGAATGAAAAGCAAGATTAGCTTTTATTTTCACATGGCCCCATGAACTGGAATGTGTATCTTCCCAATAAGAGGGCTAATTGTGACATGGATTAAGAATCTATGCATATATAAATTTTGGCCAAATCAGCAATTCTTAATTTGTCCTCATATGTTTATTTAAAAGTAAACAAAAAATATTGTAGTCTTTGTGATTATGGACGTGTCATTCTAAATATAAAATTGAATGTTATTTTAGAAAAAAGGAAAAATATTATTTAATCTAAAATCTAACTCTATTAAGAGACTATATAAGATTGTAGAGAACAAATAATCTATATGTTCGATGAAATATCCTAAATTATGAAAGTCAAACATGTTTTCAAAAATACTGAAATTAAAATTGACACCTACAAGCTAAAGAACTACTAAAATCTAGGAAACTATAACCTAGAGAAAATAATCCTAAGGTAGATTTATTAAAGCCAGCGAGGAGGCTTTTTTTGAATGTCGTCTTATCTTATAGACTTCATGATCGGTAGAGTTAACATGACATCATTCATAATCAACATAATTGGTAAAATAAGGATACGAATTAACTGATAGCGCTTATCATACCTAATATGAACTCAATTTGGAAGTTGAGGACAAATTCAATTTGTTCTGATTTCTTGTGTTATAAAACATATCATAATTAGTGAGATAAGGATATGAATAGACTAATAGCGCTTATCATACCTAAGATGGACTCAATCTGGGAGTTGATGACAAATTCAATTTGATTCGATTTCTTGAGTTATAAAACACTTATAGAACCATCATTTGAAACCCTAACATTTAAGAGTCATCTGAATGTAAAGACCTCTCAAAATCCTTTAGGCATTAGTGAATTACCAAAATACCCTGGGCAACCAAATCAACCCAAATAATTCCATCTAGGTCGAAGTTGTAAAAATTCGACTAACAATTATGTCTGTCTTATAACACAATTGTAGCAAAATTACCATTCTACCCCTATTTAGCCACACGTCCAACTCAATTCATTTGGTTAAATCACACTTAGCCTACTAATCTTTCTGTCTTACTCTATCTATCTCGGCCAATTTTGTTCAGCCTAGACGCGTGATCTTTGTCCGTCTAATGTGCTTGGCCTAAATAATTTCTTACTAATCTTGACCAATTTCTCATCCAACTAACCAAATTATCATCTGGTCAAGCAATTTCTCACCCATTTAGCCAATTTGCCACCTTGCCAAGCAATTTGGTCAACTTTACTTGTCCTTGGCCAACCTTATTCAGCCAACTATCATCCGCCCCACCATCATTAGCCAACCATTCTTGATCAACCTCATTTGACCAAACATCATCCGACCAACCTACTAAATATATATATATATATATATATATATATATATACAATATGAAAAAAAAAGGAAAAATTTCAAAATTAGTAAGGATTGCTAAAGGTTCTTGTGCTTTATCTTTGTTGATGGGAAGTAAGAATGTGGAGGCATATTTAATGGTTGAAAGGTTCTTCACTTTGATTTTGTAATTAATATCCTGTTTGTTCTTTGGGGCTAGCCTTTCATTACTTTATTTTTCATACATGTGAGCTTTGCCCAATTACAACCTTGATAAAGACCTTTGAATATCTATTTGAATGTATACTGAGTAATGGAGATTTGACTAATTTACAAGCATATAGTAGTGCAATTTCTTTCATTGAATTTGAGTGTATGCATACCCTATTTAAACACTTGAGTGATTAGAGAGGATTCACTAATACTTTACCGAGCTAGTAATTTTGCTTGAATAAATGTTAGCTGCTGTTACCATGAAAGGACATTAAGTGACTTTGATTTTGTTTTAGTACATTATTGGGTGAAGTGTTTAGGTCTATGTGAATAAAGTATAGTACTTAAATGATTTTGGTATTTTAAAAGGGAGAAGGAAGACAACAATTAATTGCTAGGACATGCAAGGTTTAAGTATGGGGGTATTTGGTGGGTCTCCATTACATTATTTTTATTTGATTTAATATGTAATTTTTATGTGTTTGAGTTTATAGAATTGAGCTTAATGTTAATATATTTTGCATGTAAGGTTATGTGAGCAATGTGAGATAAATGACTAAAAACAGTGAAGATGAATACAAAATATGGAGAAGTCAGACTTCATGTCAGGAACCTGTTAGTGGGCTTGACACGCTACCAGAAGAAGGCCCAATATCACAGGCCCAACACATGTTAGGCGCCATATTATGTTTCAGGTTAGGCATCTGGCATGTGTTGTAGAGGCATACATGTGGAAGGAATTTTAAAAGGAAACCCATGGATGTCAGGTGCCATATCAGGTCCCATGACAAGGGCCTGACTTAGTGCAGCATGATGATGTGTCGATCTAGGAAATTTATGGTTTTAAGTGTCAAACAAGTAGGGTTGGGACTAGTATAAAGAGGACTTATTTGGTAGATAAAAAACATAGAAAGAATACAGAAAAATAAAAAATAATATTGTGGTTGTGGAATTCGAAGGATGGGCAACTAAATTCTTTCTCTTCAAGTAGAAGTTATTTTCATTTATCAGCTTTGTATGTGTAAGACTTGAACATGCAATCATTACAGATTCAATTACTTAATCATCTTATTTTATTATGTTCTTCTGGGTAAATTTCAATTACATATAATTATATTGCAAATCTTTATATATGAATTGGATGCATGCTAATTATGTCTGGGTGGTACTTTGATTCTAATAATTGGTAGTAATTTGAGAATATAAAATAGATTAAAATTCTACAATATTTGTAGAGTTTGTATAATTTTGGCTACTTTCTAAATCATTACAACTGTTTTGAATTGATTTAGGTCACATTGATTTTAAACCTTACAGAATTAAGAATTACTCACAAACATTTCTAAATTATTTGATATTAAGAAAAGATTATAACAAATTAGTTGTACAGTTTGTTGATGTCAAATTGAACAAGAAATTGAGTTATTTATGTTTGTGATCACATGCAAATTGATAATACGAAAGTACTCTAAATAGAAGCTTTGCTATTTTGATTGTTTAAAGCTTTATTTATTTTTCTTTTTAATTGATATTAATTGAGTTTGTTAAAATTCCCCATCTTTCTATTAGTTTTTAATCAAGAAAAAATTTATAATTATTATTAGAACAATCCCTATGGATTCGAACTGGACTTGCCTATACTATAGATTTGGTGATTTCAGTAATTAATTTTTATGTGACATGACTAGATCATCAACTAACCATCCTTGACCAACCATTTGGCTAACCTTACCATGGCCGAAAACTAGTGAAATCCAACCTTATCTGGGCAATCATCCTTAGCTAACCCTACTAAGGCCAAAAATTGGTGAGAATATGGGTTCAAACATTGCCCCCATTTTATTATTTTATTCGCAATACACATAATAAAATAACAAAATAACTTGAACTTTCTTTTTTAAGACCAATGCTTTTTTTCTTGATGGCTAGCTAAATATGCCCTATCCATCCACACTAGGTCGACACTTGGCCGTTTTCAGCCTAATTGTCAACCATATGGTTGGTGTTACCGAACTCTATAGCTTTCCACTTAATTTTTTAAACTTTCTTAAACCCTAATTTGGGCTTCTTCTTCTAGTGTTTGTAGCCTCAGAATGCAAGTTTAATATGACATCGAAGATTTCAAAAGTAGAAATCTCAACTAGCCTTTTCCCTCTGTTATTTAGGTCATTCAAGCTTTTTGGCCTTAATAAAAAATTCTTCAGAATGTTTGATGTTCCGCTTATGTCTCAGCCATGATTCGGTCTCCTTTATTCCATTCTAAACTCCATATTGAACCATGAGATTGTTATTGAATTTATTGGAGTCAACTTTATAATGGAAAGCACCAACATGGTTAGGGTTTGGCTCATCTAAATCAATCTCAACGATTTTAGAGATGGGGTCAGCCACATCATATTCAACAACCTCTGTCTTAAACAGAATCTTACTGGTCGATTTAAGTTCTTTGGTTTTGGCCACTAATGATTCGGCCTTGTTCTTGCCAAACCCCTTTTTTAATTTTATCAGTGCGAGATTTAACTCTTCATGCCAAAGTTGAAATTCTTTTTGGCTATTTGTTTGATCCTTATTGCTTTTATGGATATTATTATGAATTTCTTCGCATAACTTTTTCATTTTTAAATAATTTACTTGTATGATATGCCAAAATCTAAGAAATACCCTTTTAACTCTAATATCTTGAATCTTGGTCATTTGGATCAACCTCATCATGGCTCCTCGAACTTGATTCTAGGTAGGATAAATATATAAATTTTGGCCGTAATAATCGGCCATGGAACACTCTCGAAATCTATCCTAACATATCGGGATGCCATTGTTTTGGCTAACCGAGTAGATTTGATGATGGCCCCAAACTTGAACCTTATATATTTCTTGCCCACGGTAGAATTGACTGGCCAAATTAATGCTTAATCAACTCTGGTCATTCAGATCGGCTTGATCATATTTTGGTGTTGAAATTCCACTATCATAGCCATAATCCCAATTTTGACCATAATCTTGGCCCTTTCAGTTGTACAAGCCGTAAGAATTGTTTTGGTTATAGAATTCCATTAGAAATTGAAATGTCAATTTAGGATTTTGATTTCAGCAATTTATCCCACTAGGCATGCCAAAAAATATGTTTGCTTAAAAACAAACAAAATGATATTGTAGTCTTTGTGGTGTGTGGCACTCTAAGTATAAAATTGGATTTTATTTTAGAGAAAGAAGGAAAAATGTTATTTAATCTGAAATCTTACTCTATCAAATGACTGTACTAGATTGCAGAGAATAAATAATTTATGTGTTCAATGAAATACCCTAAACTATGAAAGTTAAACAGGTTTTCAAAAATACTAAAATCAAAACTCACACATATAGGCTAAAGAACTACTAAAATCTACAAAAACTATAACCTAGAGAAAGCAATCCTAAGGTAGATTTGTTGAGCCAATGGGAGGGACCTTTTCACATTGAGTGTCATCTTATCTTATAGCCTTCATAATCGGTAGAGTTAACATGACGTCTCCCACAAGTAGCATAGTTGGTGAGATAAGGATAATAATAGATTGATCGTACCTATCATATCCTAGATGGACTCAATCTAGGGGTTGATAACAAATTCAATTTGATATGATTTCTTGAGTTATAAAACACTTCTATAACTATCCTTTAAAACCTTAGCCTTAAGGAGTCTTTTGGATGCAATGACCTATCAAAATCCTTTACATTTTGGTAAATTACCAAAACGTGCTTGGTTGACCTAATAAGCCCAAATAATTCCATTTAGGTCATTGATGTAAAAAAATTGGCCAACAATTATGTTCATCTTATAACTCACCATCCAAGGTATTTTGAACAAAATTACTATTTTGCTCCTGTTCAACTACACGTTCAACTCAATTCATCTGGCCAAATTACGCTTGGCCAACAAATCTTTTCATCTTTGTCTATCTGTCTTGGCCAATTTCGTTCAACCTAGACTTGTGATCTTCGTCTGTCTAATGTACATGGCCTAAAAAATTTCTCCCTAGTGTTAGCCAATTTCTCACCAAACTATGCAATTTAATCAACTCTATTCGTTTTTGGTCAACCTCATCCACCCAACCTCATTGGTTAACCTTTATTGGCCAACCTCATCATTGGCTAACCATCATTGGCCAATTCCATCCAGCCAACCATCATTGGCCAATCACATTCGGCTAACCCTACTAAGGTGGAAAATTGGTGAAAGCCAACCTCATCCGGCCGACCCTACTAAAGTCAAAAAATGGTGAAAAATACCGGTTCAAATACCATGGCACTTAATTCTATTATATATGCTTAATTTTAGAGGGTTTGAAGTTTTTATAAGCCTGGGGCATGTAATGGAGACCCTTTAAATGTAAACCTTAGCTGAGTGTATAGCGTGACTTCTTTTCGTCTAAAATTTTTGTAGTTCTATATTTTCAAAGGGAATATTTCACTTACACCCACTGAGGTTTGGAAAGAATATGTTCGGCCCCTACTAGTTTGAAAAATAGACATTTTTGTAAGACAACTTGGTCAAGAGGTAACTTTTAAAAGTGTTATTTATTTAAAAATATATCGCACAATGGCCCTACTTGATCAAGCCGATGAGCAAGTCGACTAACTCGTTCACGTTCATTGGACCCACCCTTAAGATAAGTCTGTTCCCCATTAGCTTCTTTAGTCAATTCCTTATGTTCATTCTTAGTTGACCGTTCCATTGGGGCTTCCTCTTTGAGTGCAAGCCCTGCGCTGCACTCCAATGTTGATTTAGTGATGATTTTCTCAAATTAGTTGTAGTTAAAATGATGATTCAAACTAGAAGGGGCTAAGGGTATTTTCCACATACCTCAAGCTCTAAAATATTCCCCTTTTTAAATATCATTTGAAACCTGCAATGATATCCACATGTAGAAATGAAGAATGCTGCTACGTTAGGCACGGCTATTTTTCGTTACCCGCATGTTGCGATTAACCTCCAACATGGATTCAAAATAATACTTCAGAGTGTTAGCATCAATTTAACCATACGTAAGAAATGTATTCAAACTTATTCCATGTCTTTAATTAATTCATAAGAAGGCTTAACTAATTGAACATTTCTTACAATCAAAGGATTTGCCACTTATAGACCATCTTGGACGGTGTTTAAAAATGATTTACAAGCAGCTCAATCTGTCTACTTTCAAATAAACAAGTAGACCTCAAAACTTTAAGGGAACATTTGATAATGTTTTTGTTTTTAATTTTGTCTCTTTTAAATTGAGTGTAATTTGTTTAGTTCAAAAGTTAATTATATAGTATTCTCACACCGAATGTGAAGGGAAAAAAAACAAACACTAAATTAAAGACAGTTTCAATTTACTCTTTAATGTTTTTTCTTTTAGCTACATATTTATAATTAGTTGAGATATCTAACTAACGTTGAAAAAATTTTAAACTATGCAAAAATAATAAAACAAACAAAAGCAAAAATGTTATCAAATGTGATATTTATAATTAATTGAGATGTATAACTAACGCTGAAAATACTTTAAATTATGCAAAAATAAAAAACCAAACAAAAACAAAAAATGTTATCAAATGTGCCCTTGAGTAAACAAGATGTAAATCCAACACTTCCAGTGAAGTTTTACTTTAGATAGTTCAAAATTCCGTATATAATATAATCCTTTGCTTTCAATGAATTGTTTATTTAGGGCTTCTTTGATAATATGGTTATTTTTGTTTTCGATTTTTATTTTTTTATTTTTAAATTATGTGTAATTTAGTTAGTTTAAAAGATAGTTGGAATTTGTTAAATCTTAATTAGACTATCAATTAAGTAAAAATGTGAAGAAAAATAAAAAACATAAATAGAAAATGAAAATATTTTGAAAGTGTTTTTATTTTCTATTTGTATTTTTATATTTTTACTAAATTAAATAATTTAACTAATATACAAATTTCAACCAACTTCTAAACTAATCCAATTACATATAACTCAAAGAGAAAAAAATTAAAAACAAAAATAAAAACCCTTAATTGGCTCAGTTCAATATATGATATTTCAACTTTCAAGGCCATGTTGATTTTTAAAAAAGAAGGTAATTGCAATGCTAGTAGTTAAAAAAATTTTGGGCAGTACTTACAACAGAATTTAGCTAGTTAACGCTATAACACTATAAACATGGAAAAATGCTAAAGTATATTGGTCTGGTGATAAAAGTAAATAGATATCATTAATTGCTAACATTTTCCCATTTAAGATTTGGGTTCTCGTATAGACAGACAATGATTTGCAGAATAATAATTTCAAAGCCACATATTCTATGAGTTGAGTTAAAGTTTGAAGAAAAGATCCAACTACAATTTTAGAAGTGATTTCTTAGAATGTTGAATTCTATGCTTACTGCTTTTTTTTCTTTTTTTTAGTTAAACCCTTATGAAGAGAGGTTTATGCCTGAGGAAATATAATATTTAGCGGCCTTCATAAAATTATGATTTTCTTGTTCTCCTATTAAAGAAATGATTCAACCTAAAGAGAAGTTATGTGATGGGGTGTACTAAATTTCAGGTTAAAAAAAAAAAAATTTAGACTGTAAATGTAACAGAATGAATCAATTAGATATGTTTTCTGGAAAAGGAAAACAGAAGAGTAAGCTAAAGAAAAAATACCAAATGCAATAGAACTTCCGGGTGATGCAATGGAAACAACTCCGGGTCTTAGCCGCTTCTCATCAATGAATGTCCCATTTGTGCTGTCCAAGTCTGTGACCAGAAGATTCCCTTCTTTCTTTCGAATTCGGGCATGCCGAGCAGATACTGTTAAGTCAACAAATGACATTTATAAATCCCTGATAAATTTGATGCAAGACTAGAATTTTTTTCATAAGTAACGAGAAAAATAATTATCTGGTATAAATTATAACAACATGATTCGCTTATTAAAGCTGTTCTTTACAATCACTGTAACTATAAGCCCATATAATCAATGAATAACAAGTAGGATTATAGAATGAATAATAATTAGCCCATGTAGTTACATTCATCTACAAGAAAACTTCTTGGTATTTAGGTAGAAACCATGTGTTGCTTTCAAAGTTTGAAAAACCAAATGAAGCAATTGGACTGAGATTACATTGTATGAATCCTTAAACATTTTTTACTTTGGCGTATAAGATAGTATAATTCTAGAAAATAATGATTCAGATAAAGAAAGACTTAATGACTACAGTATCTTCAACACCTGTAGCAACAGGAATCACCATATCAGCTTTGTCAGGAAGACGGCCAACAGTCACCTCATCCTAAAGAAAGTTCAAAAGTGCATTAGTGTGGTGCAACTCAAATTATAAGTAGAATCACTAGAACATGGTTCTAAGACTACTTACAGAAACAATTTCAAATGCATTTGGCATTTCAACCTTAAAACCTATGTGCCTTGTGTCTCCATCGCCTGTCAAGTGCGGCAAACATGTTGGTGAATATATGATGAGTTCGTTTTTTCTTAAACAAAATGGTATTAATAAGTAAAATTTAAGAGTCACTAATTAATATAAGCACAACGATGCGTCAGCAGAAGCTTAAAAGAAATGGATGAAATTAATTATGATACCCTCTTCGTAACATTACAAAGAATTACATCAACATAAGTACTGCAGTTCTGAGATAGTAATATCAAGAATTAGATGTCATAGGCGAAAATGGAAGGAATTTGATGTTGTGGTTCTGCCTTCCCTAAACGGAATAAAAAAACATATGAACACGTGAAAGAAAGTGAATAATAACATGTAGCCAAACAGAAAAAGTTTATTAGCCAAACAGAAAAAGTTTCTTAGGAACACACACGAATAAATAAATAAAGTAAAAGATATTTAATTGGCATTTTAGAAGAAGTGGTATGGCATTAAATTGAATGAAAGACAGCGCCATTTTGTAATAGCTACTCAAAAACAAAACGTGCTTATGAAAATCATTTAGGAACCCCATCTGATGAACCATTCAAACACCTCAATACTTTTTTTTTTACATTCATTGGGTTTCCATCACAAAATTTCTGATGATGTATTTCAATTGATCATTCCCAAAAGAAAAGATTCTCATTAGGCACAATACTCAAGCAGAGAATTCTTATTGTTTCTATTCACCACTCAAATATAGCAATTTCTCCAAACTATCCACACGTATGATGATTAAGGACTCTAAATTTTTAACCATATCATCTAAGAAAGAAAACCCACTTACCAACAGGTTCAAGAAGCCATCTTTCAGCAACATCTTTAGGCGGAATTTCAGACTCAGAAGCATGTACGACCGCAAGATTCTTTTGCTTTCTTGATTTAATTTTTACACCTTGTCGATGCATTAGAATTCTCTTGGAGGACGAGGACGGAAAAGAGACTGAATTAGAAGCAAAAACAGGGCTTTTAGAATGAAGGGAGGAAAGTATAGGTGAAGGAGTAAAGCTTAATGGAGACTTTGGAAGGTTGGCCTGAGAAAGAGACTTGGTTGTCATTTCCATTTTGCACATAAATTCAGTATTCACTCAAGTGTCATGAGAGAAATTGTTAGCTTTTATGGTGTGGATTGGTGTGGGAACTGGATAAATGCACTTTAAGCACATGTGGCAACCGTTTAGAGCCATGACAAGGTTTTGGATAACAAAAATATCCAACTTTTGTTTCATTGGAGGGGACGTACTGAGGTAGGTTTCTTCTTCCATTCCATAAACTTCCAATAATCTGCATAATACATGTATTCAATTACTTCTTTTTATTTATTTTTTTAATTTCTTTAATTTTTGTTAGTTAACTTGTATTTTTAAGAAACTTTATTAAACAGAGTTTACTATGTTTTGAGAAAAATAATCTTTCAAATTGATCATGTATTTATATAAAGTGGTTAATATGTTCGGCTGTTATATAATTTGGATTGGGGAGTGAGTGAAACTATTTGAACATTATTTGTTTATGAAAATTTCCTATTTAATAATATCATGTTTTTGGGTATCTACTTCTTAAAATTTGCATGATACCCTCATTTATGAATTTTTAACATTTAAATTCTTGAACTGAATATTATAGTTAAGTTAGAATTTTCCTATGGAAAAAAAAAGAAAATTATAAAACACGACTATTAAAAAAAAAAAAAAAAAGCTAAAAACCAACATGGAAAATACATCAATTCTTGGATTTATGCTCTTGGAGCAAGACAAAGCCTAAGTCCAAATCCAATCGTTTATTATTCTCCGAGCACAATACAGTTAGGAGATGTAGCATTTGAAGTATATGTTGCTTTACTCATCTCAAAAAGACTATCTCCAGTCATAGAATAAGTTTAGCAAAAAAAAAAAAAAAACTCAAAGAAATCTTATATGCTTTCTAGATTTTATTTTCTACCTATTTTTATGTTTTCTATATGGTCATTAAAGCATCTGCTCGTCGCTTTATCACCATAAGAATAGTTCGGAATATTAAGTGTGTGTTTTTTCTCAACACAAGGTAAGATCTTGGTGTGTTCGAGACAAAATTGCATAGATTATTCCCATGTGATCAAAACGTTTTTATTCCTTCAATTGGTATTAAAGCCACATGCGAATTTTTATGCATTGGTATCTAGATAGTTTGTTGTGTATTTTTTATTTTATTTTATATATGCTTAGAAATATGACACTACATTTCTATATTTGTTGATTCACATGAGTGTTTTGTTTTTATAATTTTTGGTTTATGGACGGCTACATAATTGTGGTTTGCTCAAATTCATAATAGATATTTGCTTGTATGAAATTTTTGGGTTTATAATAAGGAGGCTAATATCATGATTAGGATATAGAATTATTTTTGTAATAATTTTTGGAGATCAAGAAGAAAAAGAAGGAAAATGCAAAAAATATCAAAGGAAAACTGCATTCCATGCCATTTCGGCGAGGCGGCTGATAAAGGTGTCAAAATAGGAAACACCTATGGTGACAAAAGCACAAGATAGAGGTGATTTGGCCTACAACGATGCAACTTGAGGTATGGCCGAATGTGCTCACATAAGTCGTCTAAATTGGCAATAAGTGGTCCTCACTGTAACACCCCTTTACTCAAGTCCAGAGACTCGACTAAAAAGATATTACCCCGTTTAAATTTCAAAATATATTTTTTGGAACAATGCTAACATTCATATCAAATATTTTATTTACTCTTTGGGATTGTTTTTCACATTCATTAAAACCCACAATGTAAAGAATATAATATTTAAAAATCAAATAAGAGTTTCATTGTCCAAAGAAATAGAAAACGAAATGCGGAAGTAAATTTGTACAACTACTGTGCCATCTATGTCCTTACTACTGCAAGCTCTACAGTTTAAAATCACAGGATTTACTAAGCATACAAGCACACATAATAGTGAGTGAAAATTACTCAGTAGGTTTCCAATATGCGCATGCAAATGCAATGCAATGTGCATGCAAAATTCCATTTTCCTTTCCTTTCTTGAAATACTGATTTTCCTTTTCGTTCCAAAAACATATTCAAACACAGTTCTTTCAAATCTCTTGTGTAATCATTTTTGAAATAGACATTCGTAGGACTTTTCACAATTTCATTGAAGCTAGTTACCTATCGGCAACTGTTGTTTTCCAAAGCAGCACACTACATACTTTTAAGGAAACCAAATCACTAGAACCATTTAGTGGAAATAGTTTAATTGAGAATGAACCTGCATGCATTCGTGTCATACAAGTGTCAGAGTAACAACACCACATACACCAATACGTTTACATGTGACTGTATGAGAGAATCGAAACTCCTACATACTAGTTGATGGGTCCTCTACTAAACAGTTCACATATCACATAAGTTCCATCACACTCTACTAAACAGCGTCCTCGTGGGGCCCACAAACACTTTAATGGTCGGTATGTCAGCTAAACCATGCCCTCACGGAACCCACATGCACTTTAGTGGTCAGTCGGTCTCGCAGTCATATAAGTGCCTACGTATGCATGGCCATGACTCTTTAGTGCACTTTTTAAAACACAGTTCTCTGTGAAAAATCAGTTCCTTTGCATAAAAACACAAAAGCTTTTGAAATCAGTTTTTTATGCTAATGTATGCACATGGTTTATTCATAGCTGTATGCATAACCATATAATTATCAAAATACCCTTGTCACTCTAAAACAATTGTCATAGGGTCCTTTATACCACAATAATTATCAAAATGACATTTGCCTATTTCGATAATTACTAAAATACTCCAAAACTATATATATATATATATATATATATATATATATATAATTTTCTCATCAAATATAAATATGTTTATACACACACAAATACACAAGCGCGCGCGCACACACACACACACACACATATATATATAATCATACACAAACACAAATACACACATGTATATATAGAGCCACACTTATATATACATATATATATATATAACTTTCTCATCAAATATAAATATTTTTATACACACACACAATGTCTATACAATGCATAACTTTTAAAACATGAGTTGACAAGAAAATAATCTCTCTTGTGTATGACAAAATTTCCATGATGGATTGCAATGCATGCTTATGCTTATGCCACAGTTAGCAAACACCATTCCCATGTCATTAATATACATAGTTTCAAACACAATTAACTCCTAATATACATAGTTTCAAACACAATTAACTCCCATAGACAAGATAACACATGCATTTAAATACTTATATATATATATATATATATATATATATATGATTTTATCATGCATAACCATAGGTATAATCTCATCCTAATAACTCAATTTATTATCTACTATATGTAAATCTATACATATACACATCTATATATTTATATTCATACAAATATATCCATGCGAATAGACTCATTTATTTCCAAAGAATCATTTCGAAATAACAATTTAATTACAAAGGAAAGTAAATATAGTCACACTTAAATCAAATTCCAACAACCACACTTTATAAATAAAATTGTAACATCACTAAATTAACCAACATAACAAGTATAAAGTTTCATACTTTATTAGTTTAAAAAGCTAAATAAATTTCAAAATTGGTTTTATACAAAGTAGTCATGGAATTGATTCAAGTCCAAGTCCTAAACTAGTCACATTAATGCCTTTACTTAATTTATTAAAACCATACAAATAGCCGGTCATGTACAGCTCACTTTAGTCCAAAATTTCCAGCAAGAAACAACATTTAACCTAGCATAAAACCATACACAAAATCTAGTCACAAACAATTACAGTTTCAGAATTTTTCAGCAAAAATAGATAAATTTGTAAAAATTATAAAATCCTCAATTTAACTCTAAATGGGGAAATTCCAAAACCAAAATAACTACAACTTAATAAATTAAAAGAGAAAAATGTAAATCGAAAATTAGTAAAAATCAAAGGCCCTGAAATATCACCAAACCCGTTGGTTATGGTGCAGGGTTCTCCCAAAACATCTACCCGTTCAGTAATTTTGAAACAATTCTTTCTCCCCCATCTGAACTCCGATTGCAAAAATTAAAAAACGAAAATATTCACAAGACACTCAAGTATCTGTAGTAAAAATTTCAGAATTTTTTGGCAAATACCCAAATGCCAATTTTAATCTAAACTTCACAAAAATTTTAGGAATTTTCTGATTCACAACACACATTTTCAAATCAAAACACTAGATGCAAAAAGGAGCCCTACCACTACACAAGATTAGGGCTTTGATTAACTTAAAAAAAAAACCATTTAAACAACCCATCTCACAAATTTTTAAGTGGTCCCAAGTAGATCTATGAAGAAAAATACATAAAGAGGGTAGATCTAGGTCACAAACACACTAATACACTATCAAACACTTAGCAAATACAAGTAGAGTTTGGGTCCTACCTTGGATTAGCTAAAACCCTCTCTTAAATCTTGAAAGTCAAGCCCAAAACTCCTCTTCCAGCTGCTGGAAAGTGGTCGGCCAGCTACACACTCCTTGCTGTTGAAGCTCCTTTTGAATTCCTCTTAAAAAGCTTGGAGATCTAGCTCCCTTTCCCTTCTTTTCCTTCTTCTCTCTCAAGAAACTCTTCTCTCTCTCTCTATAAAGTGATGGGCAGCAGCCAAGACTTAAAAATAGGGTTTGAGCTTTTCTCATAAAGTTGTTTTTAAAGAGGGAACTAGTGTTTCAAGAGGGTGGGGCCAACTAGCCCACTTTGACCTAAGTTTGACCAAATTCAAACTTGATCTTGCATGTGGTCCCCACTTTTACAAAACAAGACCATATTAAAAAAAATTCAAACTTACCACATACATAGTCAAAAGTTAAGAAAAGAGTCTCAGTTATCACACTGACAGTCAAAGTGATGATGTAGCAGGGTGGACTGTTGACTGTTGACTTTGATTTTGACCAAAACTTTGACTTTACCAAGAAAAGAAATAAATACACATAAAGCACAAAAGATCACATACCACTCAGTCTAGTCAACCAACATTAGACCTTAACCCAACAGTCAGTGATCCATGCGTTGACTTTGACCGAAGTTGACTTTGACCAAAGTCGACTGTGCACCAAGTAAGCAGATATTACAACTTATCCCTCCTAAAAAAAAATTTCATCCTCGAAATTAAAGATAAGGAGTTGAGTAGTTACTTGAATAGAGAGGGATACTTGGTTTTCATTTCGTCTTCCTGTTCCCAAGTTGCCTCTTCGACTGCGTGGTTCAGCCAAAACACCTTTACTAGTAGAATCTCCCGGTTCCGCAACACTTGCTCTTTCCTATCTAAGATCTCCACTGGTTTCTCTTCGTATGTCAAGTTTTCGTATACCTCCAGCGACTCATACTCGATAATGTGTGAAGGATCATGCACATACTTCCGCAGCATAGACACGTGAAAAACATCATGAATGCCAGATAATTTGGGAGGTAGCGCTAAACGATAAGCCAAAATCCCAACTCTCTCTAGTACCTCGAAAGGCTCGATGTAACGAGGACTTAACTTCCCCTTTTTACTGTATCTCATTACACCTTTCAATGTTGCAACTTTGAGAAATACTTTTTCTCCAACCTTGAACTCCAGATCCTTGTGTCGATTATCGGTGTAACTTTTCTGTTGATCTTGTGCAACCTTCATACTTCGTCTTATCTTATTGATGGTGTCACTAGTTTGTTGTAGAATTTTGAGTCCGAGAATCTTTCTCTCTCCAACCTCATCCCAATGTGATGGAGATCTGCATCTTCTTCCTTAGAGAGCCATGGGGCATTCCAATAGTAGAATGGTAACTATTGTTGTAGGCGAACTATACTAAGGAATGTAATGTGCTTCTCCCAACTTCCTTGAAAATTCAGCATGCATGCTCTTAGTATATCTTCCAATATCTGAATAGTCCGCTTCGATTGACCATCAGTCTAGGGGTGAAAAGTGGTATTGAAATTCAGCTTCGTCCCCAATGTTTTGTGTAAGCTCTTCCAGAATGATGATGTAAACCTAAGGTCTCGGTCGGATACAATCGACACTGGGACACCATGCAGTCGTACAATCTCATACATATACAGTTGAGCCATCTTCTACATCGAGTAAGTCATACGTATGGGTAGAAAGTGAGCCAATTTTGTAAGTCGATCCACAATCACCCAAATTGCATCGTTGCTCCATTGAGATAATGGTAATCCAACCACGAAATCTATCGCAATATGCTCCCATTTCCACTCTGGAATCAACAACAGTCTTAGTAAACTAGATGGTCTTTGGTGCTCAATCTTAACCTACTGACAAGTCAAGCACTACTTCATGAACTTTGCTATGTCTCGCTTCAAACCAAACCACCAGAACGTCTTAGAGACATCTCTGTACTTCTTGGTAGCTCTTGGATGGACGATGTAAGGTATACAATGGGCTTCCACTAAGATCTCCTTCTTGATTTCGTCAATATTTAGTACACACAGGCGAGTACCAAACCTTAACGTTCCATCACCAACGAGATTAAACTCCGATTTTTTCCCTTGAATCAATTCGTCTTTGATCTTCATAAAAGTTGCATCATTAGCTTGACCTTCCTTTATCTTATCCATGATCGAAGGTTAAATAGAAAGTATAGCCAGCATGGAGGAATATTGACTAGGGACTAATTCAATATCCATTTTTCTTAGATCCTTCAAGATGTGTGGTTAAGTCATGATCAAGCTTCTGCTGAAGCCTTTGCATGCTTTCTACTCAATGCATCCGCCACTTTGTTCACCTTGCCTAGGTGATAGTTGATTGAACAATTGTAGTCCTTTACCAGCTCCAACCACCTTCTTTGTCTCACGTTCAGCTCCTTCTAGGTGAATAAATACTTGAGGCTCTTATGGTCAGTATAGATTTCACACTTTGCTACGTACAGATAATGACGCCATCTTCAGAGTAAACACCACTACTTCTAGTTCTAAGTCATGCGTAGGGTAGTTATGCTAATATGGCTTCAGCTGGCTCGAAGCATAAGCAACCACCTTGCCATTTTGCATGAGCACACAACCTAGACCCATACCCAATACATCGCTGTAGATTACAAAATCATCCTCGCCATTTGGTAGAGTAAGAATAGGTGCTGAAATCAGCTTCTTTTTTTTTAGTTCTAAGAAACTCTCTTCACACTCCTTAGACCAAATAAACTTGCTCTCGTTCTTCAATAGCTGCGTCATCGGCATTGTGATTTTCAAGAATCCTTGCACAAATATGTAGTAATACCCAGCTAAACCTAGAAAACTTCTGACTTCTCCAATGTTGGTTGGCCTTTTCCAGTCTTGAACTGCTGCAGCTTTACGAGGATCCACTTGGATACCATTGCTCGATAACACATGGCCAAAGAAGGTGATGCTCTCTAGCCACAACTCACACTTCTTGAACTTCACGTATAGCTGCTTTTCACGCAACCTCTGCAGTACTAGCCTTAGATGCTCTTCATGGTCTTTTGCCGTCTTCGAGTAAATAAGAATGTCATCGATGAACACTACAACAAACTTATCCAGGTAGTCATCAAATCCATCAATACTGCCGGCGCTTTTGTCAGTCCAAATGGCATTATTACGAACTCGTAATGGCCATATCTCGTTCAAAAAGCGCTCTTCGATCGGTCTTCTTTCTTGATCTTTAGTTGATGATAACTCGAACATAGGTCGATCTTTGAGAAAATGCTCACTCCTCGAAGTTGATCGAACAGGTCATCAACTCTCGGCAGTGGGTACTTATTCTAGATTGTTGCTTTGTTGAGCTCACGATAATCAATGCACAGTCACATTGAACCGTCCTTCTTTTTGACAAATAGAACTGGTGCTCCCCAGGGTGAAATGCTGGGTTTAATGAAACCCTTGTCTAAAAGGTCTTGTAACTGCTCCTTCAGCTCCTTTAACTCTGTTGGTGCCATTCTATAGGATGCCTTTGAAATGGGCGCTGATCCCGGTACCGAATTAATGGTAAACTCTACTTCTCGATCAGGTGGCAACTCTGGTAACTCCTAGGGAAACACATCCACAAAATCATAAACCACCTTGATGTCTTGCGGATTTAAAGCTGAAAGTTCCTTGTCGTAAACACTAATAAGAAATCCTTGGCAACCCTTACACAAACACCTCAATGTTTGCAAAGCAGTTAACAACCTTGATTGCGATAACGGCTTCAGAACTCAAAACACTGGCCGCCTTTGGGAGTGAATCGTATCACCTTCTTCTTGCAGTCGATGCAAGCTCGATTCAACGATAACCAGAAGGACACAAATATATATATATATATATATATATATATATATATATATATATATATATATAGCACTTCAATTTAAAAAAGTTTGTCATGAATTAGATTAACATAGGTAACAGTCAATATAGATAAACACAATAATAGTTCAAGCACAGTCAAATAGTCATAGATAGACTACCACTACTATTACCAATATAACAACTAATCTCTCTCCCTACTCGTCCTCAGAATGCTTCTTGGGGTTTTCTTCTTCTTCCGGGTCCTTTTCTTCCTCAGGATCCTCATATTCCTCAGGATTCTCTTCAACCGCAACTGCCTCCGGTGCACGTGGAATCTCAACCCCAATATGCTCCAGGTAAGCGTTCAGATCTTCTTGCTCACTAGGGTCATCCCGATGCTGATTCATGTACTAATGATACATAGTATAACTATGATCTATCTGGAACTACTCTAGTTGCCATGCATCTATGTACTGTACTTGGTCATCCGATTGAGGCACAGCTATGGTATCCCTGCTCAAGTACCGAGCTACTTCTATCTTTTTTCGATTAAGCTCCCAATGCTGCGTGTCTTCGGACTCCCCGATTTCCTTGCACTTGTCCCCGAAGGTTGATGCTGGGGCGTTTACGGATCAGCGAAGAGAAGGTTCTTCCAGCACCGCGACTTCCTTTCCCGGATGCTGGCGGGGTATGCGGTTTGGGCTCTCAACATCCATCTCTGCTTGGTGAAATTTGGCCACGATGTCACTCTAGTCGGCTCTGGCTCAACCTCGGCTTCTTGGAGATAGACGCCTCTAACACATCATGACTTCGCTTGCGCGAAGCACAAGAAAAAGTACTAACCCGTTGACCCATCTTAATACAGTAAACCAAACAAATACAAGGTCAACAATAAGGTAAAATCAAATAGAAATAAAGTAATCTACCTTTGGCGTGCAAGTGGACGCTGGAGTAGACAATTAGAATAAATTTTCAATAAATCTAGGCTCTGATATCAAAAACTGTAACACCCCTTTACCCGAACCCGGAAACCCAAATAAAGAGATGTCACTTCAAAAAGGCGATGCGAAATAATAATATAAAGAAAATTTCATTTTGACACATAACCGGAAAACTAAATAAAAATTTTCTTTACTCTTTAGGATAAAATTAAACTGTTAATGTTAATAGCAAAATCAAAATATTTCTAAACCCCAAAAAAAACATGGTTATTTACACAAGACCTACAACATAAAGAAAATTTAATTGTATCTCTATCAGAGTTTTAATATTATTAAAAGGAAATAAAACTGTGGAACTAATTTGTATTGTTGCCACCCTCCGCCGGTCCGCCACGTCATTGCCAATCTGCTCGACTAGGGTTCAGGATTACCTAAATATAAAAAACAAACAGGAGTGAGTGACAAACACTTAGTAGGTTCCCAACATGCATGTGATGATACAGTGCAATATGCTGAAGGAATGTCAATAGTTATGAAAATCTCTTGCTCGTTTCTTTTTTCAAAAGCAACCATCTATGCAATAACTTTTAAAACTCTTATACGTAGGACTTTTCACTTTGGGTAAAATTTAATTACGCTAGAGTTAGTTATCCGTCGGCAACTCTAATTTCCTAAAGCATCACACATGCATACCTTTAAGGAAATCCTTACACATTTAATCGATTAGAGGAAACGGCATGAATGGGGATGAAACCCGCTTGCATCCGCGTCATGCATGTGCCGGAGTTATAACCTCCACATGCACCAATACCTCTACTAAACGATTCACAAACTTGAACATATATGCTCAATTCATTATAGCTATAAAAGCCTACGAGTTCATGACTATGTCCATACAATGCATAACTTTTAAAACGTGAATTGACAAGAAAATAATCTCTCTTGTGTATGACAAAATTTCCATGATGGCCCATTAGTTTCAACATCATTGATGTAATTAACCATTTTAATAACATGCTCTCGAACTGAAGTACCACTTCTCATCTTAGCATTCATTGTAGCCTTTATAGCCTAATGACGCTGTTGATCAGAAGGTCACCCAAACATCTGTTGTAAAAACTCCATCATCTCATATGCAGTCTCCATATTCTCATGTTTAGCTCTTAGCACGTCATACATGCCAGCTAACAGATAGCAATGAGCCTTATTGTTGGCTTCGATCCAGCGATCATATGCTTCTCGAACAGTTCGAGTTGCATTGGCAGCAGATACTGGAGGACAATCCTCCGTGAGGACAAATTTATAATTGTCAGAAAGTAGTACGATATTCATATTACTTTTCCACTTGACAAAATTATCATTGGTTAGTTTTTCAGTTGTAAGTATAGCGATGATAAGATTGGTCATTTTGCTGAAATAAATAAATAAAATATCGCATAAATATCATATCAAAATTTAGTAAATTAAACATGATGCATGGTGCAAAATTACAATACCAAGATTATTCAAGTTCCAAGTAACGTGCCTCCGTAGGGTAGGTCACAAAACTTACTTTGAATAAAGACTTTCTCAATTAATAAATGTCAAACAAAATATCTCATATTTTCACACTTATTAATTATCTTCATTATTTAGTCAAGATATAATTAACTTATTAAATATATCTTCATGAGTGTAACCCACCATTTCGTATTTCATAGATTTAATCCAATAAATACCTCCGTAGGGAAGGTCAAAATTGAAATCCATCTAAGTTTCCTATCTCTTAGAAGTTAACCTTGTTACAATCTAAATGAACACCCTTCGTAGGGAGGATGAATCAAAGCGTCATTTAAATTGAACAGTATTGTACTAGTGGAGACTGTAGGTCATATTGTCATATAACCTTCTCCCACTCATTATTTTTAAAAAAAAAATCATATTTTACTAATCTTAATTAATTAAATAATTTAATTAATAAGATAAGTTATATTAATAAAATCTAATTTTATTAAATAATTATATATTTAATCAATAAGAAGAGTGGCATAATAATTTTAATTCTTAAATTTTTATCCATAAATAAACTTTTAAATTTAATCCAATTAAATTATTTCAAAACTATTTTGATCATCTTTTCTAATACAATATTAGAAAAAATAGAAATGCCAATTATATATATGTATGCATGTCATAGTACATTATCATGAATAGGCACTGCTTAAACTAAATGACATGTTATATGCATGACAAACACTTATAATTTAACAGCCAAAAAGTAAAACATAATTGAAATTTGACCGTATCCCCTTGAATATTTAAATAATTTACAAACCCTCCTATTAAAAAAAATAAAAAAAATAAAAAATTACAAATGTAAAAGAAGAAGACATCACGTGGGCACTTAGTCAATTGCAAAACATCTTCATGTCATCATCACGTGGGCCCTTACTTGTAATCTTCATTTCATCATCACATGGGCATGTCTTCTTGTCACATTTCATGGGCTTAAAATCACTAGCACATTTTGTGGGCTCAAAATCACTAGCCTACAATAAGGCTTTCACCTATCCTCTTGCCTGACAATCAGGCTCTTACCCAGATTCTATTGCCTAACAATCAGGCTCTCATCTTGCTTCCCAAAATATCATTTGGACCCCATCAAATGAGACGGGCCATACATTGTAGTATGCCACCAAAATACAGCTTGGGTTGTCCCAGGTAATCATGGGTCATGCTAGGAAGTCATACATGCAAGTGGCATGTGTTCTCAACAGGTTCCTGTGTGATTTGTGAGTCATGTGCACGGTCTGCTTAGCTGCTTTCAGTTCTGGTTGAATAAATTATCTCCGATTTGATCTCCATCAATTACAATAATTTAGAATTAAAATAAAATCCTATATTTTACAGCATTATACAATAATTTCTAATTTAAAAAATAAATAATAATAATTAACCCAAGGGAATCAACCAAAATAGCGATCAAATTTCAATCAACCATTCATCACATGAATTAAAAATTAATAAAAATAAAATAACATACATCATATGTATATGTGCCTACTCAATTCATACAATAGAATAAATTATGATTTCACAAAGCATAATCCTTAAATCTATATAGATCTAAAATCTAGCTCTGATACCAATTGTTGGTTTTAAAGATTAAAACAGCGGAACAAAATTATAATAAAATTTCAGAACTTTTATATAACACTGTTATAGTCAGATCTATTATAGATGCATATAGATTTAATCTTTAATAGTTAAAAGAAAAAATTACCAATGAAGCGATTAGGACGAATACCACGATCTACCTCCCAAACTTTATGGTATCACAATTCTCTTTGGCTAGTCTCCTACCGAATGAACAGATGAGTGAGTGTTTCCAAGAATGATTTTATTTTCTGAATACACTCTATTTCTCAACATATAAGATAGAGCGTATAAAATTTTGTGTGTCAAAAAAGAAAAACCTTTGATTCTGACTCACAGAACGTCTTTTAAAACCTAGAGTTATTAGGTTTCCTAAACAAAAAATAACTCTATTTTTTATTGTAATTAATTATTTAATAATCAATTATATATTAAGAAACGTATAGGACAATAACAAAAACTATCACGTTAAGAATATGTTCTCTAATTAACTATTTAACAATTAAATAATTATATATATATATATATAATTAACACTAGATAACACATTAACTACATATATATGTATATATATTATATCCATATATAATATATAAAAATATTTTAACCATAATTAAATAATCGTAATATTTAATTGCACCATTAATTCACAATTAATTAATTTACAATATTTGTAATGACACAAATATGTAATTTAGAAAAAATATTTTTTCTATATTATAAAAAATAATAATAAATTTAAAATTTAACAATTTAAAATTAATTATTTATATTTCATATGTTCAATACAAGTATTTAAAAAGATGATAAGGGGACCTATGGACCTATAATTTCAAACTCCAATAAATTTGATAATTAATTAAACTATTTAATTAATATATCTAATTTATTAATTCTAGTATTTCTCCATTAAAAATTGGAACTGCACTCTTGAAATTATAGATTAATTTACCCAAAATAAACATTGAATAGTCCATTGATATAATCACTATATACAGATCAATCCTCTCTAATTACCTCTTTATCCTCAAGTATAAACAATTCTATAATGAACAATAAATCCATAATCATATCATGATTTGAGCGCTCTATTGTTCAAAATCTGAATTGCCACTTAAGAGAACTATTATCTAACTTCTATTCAGAAAAAATGAATTTCATATCTGTATCTATCATTCACAGCTATTCACTTTATCATGTTTCCAAAATACAATAGAATAGTTTGTCATTAGTAATAAACCTTTTCAAATAAATGAAAAAACGTAACGTCACAAATAGGAGTCTGTTAAATACTCAGGATTAAAATTGTACTATATATGATCATCATAATGACAAATATAAATTCTGTATACTTAATGGATATTATAAGAGAATTAATATTTATCTGGTTCAGTCATATATAATCTTATTATATAAAGTACCTCCATTAAATGTCACTACATTAACAGTCCAGATTAAACCTTTCCATTCTCAGTGGCAATGGACTGTACTAGTAACTTTAAAAAAATAAGGATTCCAAAACTTTAATTATTAATTACGGATTAATTTAGATTGTTATCTTTAAACTTAATCCTCACATATATAACTCTTATATATTAAGTTAATAATCAAGAAATTTTCATAATATTTATAAAGTATTACAAATAATCAAAATGGGTTACTTATTAGATAGATGGGTAGAGACATTCCAACTAGATTGACACCCCTAAAACCTTGGACAAAGACATCCCAATTATATTGGCACTCCTCCAAACCCACACTGGGCAAGTAAAAAATTTTATTAAATAAAAAAATATACATCAGTTATATAAGTTACAACAGATATTAAAATTTAAAATGAAAAAACAGCTACATAAGTTATAGTAGAACTAATAATTGAACTAAGACAACAACCGTCGCCGGCGTCATTAAAACCTGAACTGAGAAAAAAACCGAATGAGGAAAATCTCAATTCAGGAGAAAGAGTACCAGGACAACAATGGAACAAGCAAACTACTTTTTAAACCTATAGTTCTGAAAACCATTAAGATTCCTGTAATGCATTAAACAATAAGAGTCTTGAAGGCTCCACCACCATTGCGCTCCTGAAGAAGTGACAGCAAGCTTCGAAAGAGTATCCACAACTGTAATTCACTCTTTGAAGATATGTAAAACCCGGAATTGCATGCTGAAAATATGACTGAGACAGTTCACCCATCTTGCTTTGTAAACCCACAGTACCATGATGTTGCAACAAATAAGCAGGTTGGCGACATAAATTGAATCGTACTCCAGCCATAAGTGGTCCCACCCGAAGTCTTTAGCACATTCTATGGCAGTAATAACACCCAAAACCTCACTCTCAAAGGCATAACAAGAATCCAAAGAGATAACAAAGCTACCTTTAATGAAACCCCTGCTAGTGACGAAATAACCACCACATCTGCTCGGACCTAGACAACTATCAGCTACACCATCAGTATTAACCTTCAACCACCCAATTAGTGGTGGAGACCAAACCACAGGAATAATCTGAGGAGCCCAAGGCACCGCACCTGGAACCCCTAAACTCCTGAAGACCAAAAGATCACTAATAGAGTTGTGCATCATCTCATTTTGAATAACATTTGCTTTCCTAATCGAAGCCCAAATAAAAGTCAACGAACGAGCTAAGGGTAAAAAAACATTCCCAAAGTGTCCTTGATTCCGAACAAACTAAATAGCAGAGAAGGCACTTACAATAGCCTTAGTCCAGAGATTGAAAACCTACGAGCTCAAAGAAACCTCCATAGCCTTCTAAAAAAGATGACTGATCAAATCCGAAGCGTCCAAATTGAGATCGAAAGCAACCCCCAGACAATTCCAAATGGTGGCTGCATAGGGGTAAGTCAAGAACATATAAGAAATAGTTTCTGAATCCTTACCATAGATTCTGCACTTGGAGGCCATGAGAAAACCCCGCCTGATCAAGATATTGTTCGTAGGAATATGCCCTAAGAGAAGGCGCCAAGAGAGAACTGAACGAGCAGGAGGAATGAAATTCTTCCATAAGTATTTAGCCCACATCAGGGGAGAAGCCGTCGTAGATAAACATGTCGACAAAAAATAGAGCCCAAAACAGAATGAACTCAAATTCTCTCTTCCGGCCTATCCATCGCAATCGCCACTTTTTCAATGCACATAGTCAACTAAGGAAAAGCCCCACAGAAGCTTATTGGAAGGTTTCAAACGCCATCAGAATCAACCAGATTACCGACTAGAAGGCTCGAATCATATAGATTGCCAAAGTCATGTAATAGCTTAATGATAGGTATCCCTAACTAGTTGTCGACCTATCCCCAACATTTTGGTTACTTGGCCTTTTTTGCCCATGTGATTATTTGAAACACACTTTCTTTAAATTTTATTTCTAAAAAGTTTATGTTTTTGAAGGTTTGGGCTTGAGCTTTGATTATTAAGTTGTTGGAGACTTAAGATCAACCTTTCTCCCATTCTTTTGCCAGTATTTTGAGGTACATTAGCTTTAGAAAAAAATCTATAAAAGATCTATATTAGGTTTAGAAAAATAGTTTTGTAAACACTAAAAGAATAGTTTTGAAAGGCTAAAAAATTTTCATCCAATTTCGACTGAAATTTTAGTAAAATTTTATATTTTTAAATTTTTGGAGGATTTATTCCAAATAGATGAATGAGTCCTTAGCATGTGACTTTTAAATTACCTACTTCTGAATTATATTGAAGGAGTTATGAATTTTATATAATTATAGGTTTTAGATATAAAAAAAATTGAGCAGTTTAGTTACGGGTTTTGTAAAGCTCGGATGTTTATTTTTATAGAGCTTCAATTTTTATTATTTTTATGATATATATTTGGATTAAACAACATTGAGTTGGGGTCCTTTTCCCGTTTGAATCAAGCAATTCTGATTAGTAACGAGTAAGTTATGATTTTTACAAGTTTTTTTATTTTTCAGAAAATGAGATTTCGTAACTTTTTGGTTTTCTCTAATTAAATTAAAAGTAATGTTTTGGTTGATTAGATCTTAAAAACTTAGACTATTTTGTGTTTAAATAGTGTTGGAGTGTGAAGTTTTGAGTTTGAATTTTGTCTTTGAGAGATTAAGATAAGTTTCACATATTTGTTTGCTAGGTTTGACTTTGGTTGTGGTAAGTATGCATTATTTGGTATTAGTCTTGTTTTGAATAAGAACTTTAGGAAAACTTAAATTTATTTGTCTCTTCCCACTACTATAAAAAGTGGAATCGGCGTATGCCTGTCGGTAAGCATATTTGGTGATGGTCACACACAGCCATTGCCAAATAATGTACAACCTTGGTAATGCTTATGAAAAAAACCGCCTCTAAATTTATGATGGTTACAAGATTTGTGACGGTCAGGACAATAATTGTTGCCAAATATGTATTGTAATTAATATATCATTTAAATAATACATTTTATATATTTTTTAAAAAAATTAATAAGGATTTGGTGACGATCAGGTTAGTTACCATCACCAAATTTATACAATCATTAATATATTATTTAAATAATACATTTTATTTATTTATTTTAAAATTTAATAAGGATTTGGCAATTGTGTAGATAGTGACCAATGAAAAATGTGTAAAGGTCATTAATACATTATTTAAATAATAAATTTTATTTTTCTAAAAAAATTATTGAAGATTTAGACATAGTCCAAACAATGACCATATCGAAATATGTATGATCAATTAATTATTATTCAAATAATAAATTTTATTTATTTTTTTAACTTAATTAGTATTTGGAATTCAAGTTAAGCTTTTGTAAGTTTCAGAAATTTGTTTGTTAGGTTATGCTTGAGAATTAGATAGATCTTCTTCTTCTTCTTCTCTAACTGTTCTTGACCTAAAGTATATTATGATTTTACATGTGATTAAAAGTATGAAAAATATTGTTTCTACATACCCTAGGCTGAATTTCACATGTAGAATACCTAAATGTTGGATTTTCATGCTTGTATGTTTTATTCCATAGAACCCTAAATTTTTCGAATATATGTATAAATTGTAAAGTTTGGATTTTTATCAATTGTGTGCATAGACTATGGTGGTATATATATATATATATATATATATATATATATATGTTTGGAGCATATGATATGTGTTTTAGAATATCCACACAAGGGAAGGCATATATTTAGTTCGATCCTTTAAGCAATTCGGAGTTTACATAAGCATGTGTAGATGGATTTGTGCTATGGGAGGACACTTAAGGAACATAATGGGGGTTTGGTTATAACTCTTCATGGAAATATGTGCCAATTTATACTTGTATGGCTAGGTTGCAATTTATCTTTTCAATTTCCCAACTAGCACTCATGTTCCTCTTTGTAGTGAATGTTTTTTGGAATATGTTAGTCAAACTATTTAAGAAACTTTAATATGGATTATCGATGTTAATTTCTCTAGTCAAACTATTTAAGAAACTTTAATGTGGATTATCGATGTTAATTACTTCTAACTTGCTTTGTTTCTATAAAACTTGCATGCTTATGATATGGCAAGTCCTACATAAATATGTGTTTTTAAAATTGAAATATAACTTTTGGTTTGAAAAGGGAATCATTTACACACAACACAAGTATGCATGTATTTGATATGGATTTATGAATCAAACATGGATTTTCAAATTTTTTACTACGCACCCACATTCCATGATGCACTTGCATATTGCATGTAAAACTTACTGAGCAACTTGTCACTCACTCTTTGTTATTTGAACATGTGTAGGTAATTATATGGCTTGGTTGGAAATGGAATGATTACGATTTATTTTACTTCCGCTTAGTTATAAATTATTAGACAAAGTTTAATTGTGAGTATTTTAGATATTTGACATATGATATTTCAATTAATTTATTTTAGGATTCAATAATGCATGAAGGTTTTATTTTTACTTAAATTGTACCATAAATGCTTGTTTTTGCCAAAACCTATAGTGCATGTGATTTTGGTATTTGATTGTTTGTTAAGATTTAAAGCAAAGAAAAAAAAATAAAGAAAAAAAGAATATGAGGTAATATGGAGTAACTTGTCTAAGTGGAAAAATAATTAAATTGAGTATGTATAGAGATTGCCAAAATTTTTATTCATTTTTCCTACATGTATATTTTGTTTCTAACATCTCCTAGATCAGGTTCTTGAGATAGGTTATTGATTGTATGCATCTTATGTGCTAAGTTTTATTAGGCTTGGCAAAATCCCACCCAACACATTAACACGATACAAATCCGCCTGATTTTTTTTTTTTAGTTCATGTTAGCCTTATTAGGTTGAATTGTTAATAGGTCAACTCGTTAGATTAATTGGTTGGTAACAGGTAAACTCGTGAACCCCGTTAATAACCCATTAAGATCGGCATATCCTCCGACTTCTTCACTACCACGAAACTCTCCTTCGCTTTCTACCCTTGCCTTCCACCTTTTAACTTGTCAAATGCTACAACATGGAACCCTTCAGTGCCTTTACTACCAACCCCCTCTCCCACTGGGTGGCTACAGATTTCACCGTTGCCATCCCAGTGCCAAACGAACTCAATCCTCTCTATACCTTATTTTCTACTTTTGTTTACAATTTTTCTAGGTTGGTTTTGTTCACACTCTACAAGTATGCTTTTCAATACACACTTTTTTCATGCCCATCCAACTAGTTGCACTAAAGTGCAAAGATAATATTCCAAGCATTTCAAAACCTAATGAAAAAATTTTTCTCAAAAAAAGGAAACACAAAAAACAAAAACTTAATTTGTTTTTCTACGTAGCCAGGGGTTTTGTATGTGTGAGACCGAGAAAAAAGAAGAGAAAGAAATCTTTAAGGTTTAGTATCTTTTAACATTTGGTGGTAGTGGTATAGGGTGGGATCTAAACCATCATGGGTTTGAATCTCTGTGAAGGGTACATATGTATGTGTGACTTTTCAGATGATGTTTATTTTGTGGCTTTTTCATTTCTTTGCATTTATTTATGCAAATTGTCTATTTTAAACTTGTAGATGGATACTATTGATAATGATATGGAGGTTACTAATAGAATTGCAATAAATTCTATTGTTGGATATCATGATATAGAGATAGATGTAGAGACTGTAGAAAAAAATCCTACTAGGAAAAAAGCTAAGGGCGTACAATTAGGTAGAACTCAAAAATTGAGATCACCTACTTGGACTTTATTTGAGGTTATTCCATTGTCTGAGGATAAGAAAAAATATGCTAAATGCAAACAATGTGGAATAGTATATATATGTAATAGTAGTTATGGAATAGGAAATATATTGAATCACATGCAATCCTGTCCTAAGAAACAAGATTATGATGTTAAACAAATGCTTTTAGATCATTTTAAAAGGAATATTTTGGTGAAATCCCCAAATTTCAATTTAGAAGTATTTATAAATTTGGTGGTAGAGGCAATTATTAAGCATGATTTGTCTTTTAGTTTTATTGAATATGAGGGTGTAAAGGCAATAGTTTCCTGTATTTCTATGGATTTAAAGCTACCTTGTAGGAATATTGTTAAGGCATGCATTTTGAGAATGTATAAAACTAAAAAAAGAAAAGTTTCAAAGTTTGTTAAACTCGGTTGAAGGAAGGATTTGTTTGACTTCTGATTTGTGAATATCTATATCTATTAATGGATATCTTACTCTTATTGCTCATTTTGTTAATTAAGAATGGAAGTTGCAAAAAAAAAAAAAAAAACTATACTCATATGCCTCCACTATACTCAAGTGTTGCATTGTCTAAAAAAATTAATTTATTGCTTAATGATTAGGGAATTGAGAAGAAGTTGTTTTCTATTACTTTAGACAATACTTCTATCAATAATTGGTTTGCTGAAATTTTGAATAATCAAATAAACTTTAGAGGTAATCTTTTATTGAGTAGTCAATTTTGAACTTGATATTCCAAGATAGACTAAAACAAATTGATGAACCAATTTTGAAAATTAGAAATTGCATCAAATACATTAAAGGTTCATCAAGTAGAAAGCAAAAGTTCTTTGATTGTGTTGAACAAGTTGGGATAGTGGGTAACAAGAAAGGTTTGAGAAAAGATGTGCCTACAAGATGAAGTTCAACTTATCTGATGCTTGAGAGTGTACTTTTCTATTATCGAGCACTTATTAATTTAGGATTATCCAATCCTAGTTTTAATTGTTGTCCATCTCCTAAAGAATGAGATAATTGAAAAGATTTCTAAATTTTTAAAATATTTTTATGAGGTGACATGTTTATTTTCTAGAACAAAATACCCTACATCAAACTTATTCTTTCCCAAAGTATTTGTAATTGAACACAGTACTAAATCAGAGAAAGTAATAGTTTTTTGAGGAAAATGGGAACTTATATGAGCTTGAAGTTTGACAAATATTGATCAGAATATAGTTTGATCCTTATAATTGCAGTTATCTAAGATCCTCGATACAAAATTCAGTTTATTGAGTGGGCTTATACAAAACTTCATGGTAAGGATTCTATTGTGTTTAAGCATGTTCATAATACATTGATTTCTTTGTTTGATGTGTACATAGAACATTTCTCTCATCTTATCAATCCAAGTCCCACTATAAATGAGGGATCTAGACAAATGGAAAGTGATGATCTCATTTTTTAGGTAAAAATAATTTCTTCTAATTAAATTGTTTAAATGCTAACAATTTTGAATGCATTTAAATTGTTAAACTTTTAATTTTATATATGTATGTATATTTTATTAATGCAAGATTTTGATCTTTCCTATAGTTAAGGAATTTCAAGAAAAAAAATGATCTTGAAAAATATATTGATGAGGAAAGGCTGGATAGAAGACAAGAATTGGATGTTCTTAGTTGGTGGAAAATATCACAATTTCGTTATCCTGTTCTTTTTCAAATGACTCGTGATGTGTTAACTATTCCTATTTCAACAGTTGCTTTTGAATTGGCATTTAGCATTGGTGGGCATGTATTAGATCAATATCATAGCTTGTTATTGCCTAAAAAAGTGCAAGCTTTACTTTGTACAAGAAATTTGCTTTTCGGCAAAGCAGGTAAATTATACATCTAATATTTAATTTTAATTGTTAAAAATAAGTGTTCATGTTTTATTTAAAATTATAGTCATTGTTTTAATTATTATTTTTTCTTACTTACTTCAAAATATGAAAACAACAAACATAGAGGAACTTACTGAAGATATATTCAAGATAAATTTTTGAGAATCTATATCTGGACAATGCTCAAATACAGTTTCTCTTAATGACTACAAAAAGGTAGAAATATATATAATTATTAATATATGTATATTATTTATTATTTTTATTATACTATTACTTTAACATATTGCATGATTTTTTAATATTTTGAATATGGATGGATTGAGAATTTGAGACTTGAGTGATAAATTGACAAACGACAATGTGTTTGTACCATTTATGATTCAAAATATTGTGCTTTTTTTTGTCCAACATAGGAAGAAGATTTGCATTTGGAAAATGCATACTACTTAGAGATGAAAGATGTTGGTTTCTTCAATGCTAATAGGGACTAAAGTGATAACCACCTTCAGATCATAAAAAATGTGCTCATCACACTTGACACTTGCTATAGATAAAAAGTAAATATTTTACTGTATGGTTAACATTTGTAGTTTTCCATGTATTTGTGTGATGTTTTTGGATTATACTCTAGTTTCTTTATATAGCTTCGAGTCTCAGCTCTTAGGTTTTAGAGGTTATACAATCGCAGTGTAGGATATAATTATACTTTGCATTAGAAAATTAAACTTATAAGTGTAAACGTCTATCAAAATGAAATTAATCAAAAGTCTGATATATTAATAACATTATGGTGGGTAAAGTTAAAAAAAAAAATGGACCTTCATCTTCCACTCCCTACATATCTAGTAAATTTTTAAACTAGTTGAAAATCATAAAAGAACAAATCTAAGCTGTTAACATAAAAGAACATAAACAAGAGGCCAATTAACATAAAAGAACTATAAATTCATTTCATGAAGCAAACTTACAAATTCATTTCATAAAGCAAGCACAACTTCATTTCATAACAAAAGGATCCAACAACAACTAATTGGTTTCAAAATAACACTTAAAAAATATGCAATGCAAGTGCCAATACTATGTTCAACCTACAACTATGTAAGATTGATAGGTCCTCAATACATCATGTTAATTTAATTTAATATGTAACTTGGTATGTTTGAATTCCTTAAATTAAGCTTAATGTTAATATGTTATGCTTTCAAGGTGACTTAAGGAGTTATGAAGTAATTGCATAGAAATCGTGAAGAAATATATTAAAAAGAACAAGTCATATAAGGAGGCCAAACACCCATAAGCCCAGTAAATGTCAAGCTCCATGTCAAGTTCTATAATAACCAAGCTATTTTTCTGAAACTGTTAATTTCCAGACGCATTTTTGATTTTATCGCGGTTTCACCTTTTTCACTGAAACGAGCAGCTTTTGAGTTCCCCGATCATTTTGTGAGGGCCAAGAGTACCCCATGAGGAGTCGATGAACTTTTTCGATCCATTTTGTCCTTAGTCAAAGTTTAACCAAGTTTGACTTGTACTATTCATTAATTTAATAATCTAGTAAAATATCTTCTTCTTTTTTGCTTTTTACTTTATTAAATTAATATTTTACTATGCCAATTGGGTTTATTTCACCATGTTAGCTAACTCTTCTCTATATTCTTCAATTGGGTTTGTCTTTATTTCATTCTAGAGAGAGAGAAAGAAATCTTAGAAAGAGAATAAAAAATTTCACAAAATTCAAAGAATTTTCAAAAAAAAATTTGAGGGAAGTGGGCGGCTGCTTGGGGGAGCTACTTGGCAAGGTTTATTTAGTTTTTCAAAGCTTGGTTATGGTTGCCTGCTAGGAAGAGAGGTAGGCAACTATATCCTGTTGATTTTCTTGCAAATTCATGTATTTTTGTTTGATAATTTGATGAATTCTTGCTCGGAATCTTTGAATTAATGATGGGTCCAATTTATGGAATTGGTTGGTGGATTTGATGTTTGGCATGCTTAATTTGGTAATTTGGTGAAGAAAGCAATGGAATTTTGCATGTATATGGGGCCGACCATTATAGGGCAACTATGTGAAAAATTTTACATGTGGGAGTATTTTAGTCATTTAACATATAAGGGTATTTTGGAAAATTTTAAAATTATTGAGGGTATTTTTGTCATTTTTCACATGAAGGGTAAAGATGAAAATATTTGGAATTGTAGGGGTATTGTGCTCTTTTCTAATTTCCAAGTTAGATTAGTATATATATTAAATTAGTATTTGTTAATTAATATATATATATATATATGTATGAGTATTTTCAATTACTATTATTTATATTTTCATAAATACAATTAAGTATACATGTATTTGTGTAATAATAAATATAGATATACTTTACAAAACATATGTATTTTATGTACGTATTTATGAAATATATCTAAGGGTATTTTGAAAAGATTTATGTATTAAAATGGGAATTTAGTTAATATTTATACTTAAGGGTATTTTTATACATAGAGGCATGGGTATATAATTATGTATGATATAAATTATATTTGTGTGCATATATATGTAGATATAAAATGTGTATACATATATGGGTGTGTATACATGTGTTTATGTATATGAATATGTGGACGTGAATGTGTATTTATAGGTGTATATTTCTATATATGTATTTATTTATATATATGTGTTTATAATTATGTTTATAAATGTGTGTATGGTTGGAAATTATTATTTCTGTTGTTTTACCGAGAGTAGAATGGTAATTAACTATATACCTATTGAGGAGTATTTTGAAAATTTTTCATTTACTTGAGGGGTACCTTGGTAATTCCTTAGATGGCCAATGGTATTTCGGTAATTACATCATTGTGATTGGCATTGAGAAATCAATGGTTTGAGAGGGGTAATTCGATAATTACGGCTGCTGGAATAGGACGGTTTGACAATTATGTATTTTGTTGTGTTGTTTGTTAGTACTTGTGCATTGTGCCATGAGCATTCATTTGCATAAAATAATTTATGAGGTTATTGTTTTATGTAAAATGAAGATACCAGGAGGTTGGTTTAGATAATGATTTTGTCCATCGTGAGCTGGATGGTCGTAGGCAGGAGGTGGCGATGTTTCTATGCAAAAAGGCAATTATGATACCAATTAGAGGGGGATGCCATTATTACATGCCTACCGGACGATTCCAGCGGATGGAGGAGGATCATTTTCGCGATACGTATATGTAGTATTTGAACCAGTTTGACGAGGATCCTACGGAGCAGAGGGCCATGATGGCACATGAGGATTCTTTGGGTACTGACGACTATGCATCTCATGGTTACACGCCTGAGCCGGTTTATCTGGAGGATTTCGACTCTTATGATGCGCCCGCTAGTGATTAGGATTCTGATGTTGTAGTGACCTTATTGTTTGTCTATATGTATTATATTTTATAGATATGGTTTATGTACATATGGGAATATATGTGATATTTATATATTGTATAATATATGTATGATGTACTGGTTGTATAACACTTTATTGTAAAAATGAAATGTTATTTTGTTGTGTATCTTATCAAATTATTATTGAATAATTTGTTTAAGATTTATTTGTTCATTTGTTGTAGATGCCACGTCCCCCGAGAAATGTACATCCTGAACCTAAGAGCAATTTCGGAAATACCACGGGTTGACTTCTAGAGGCCGTAGAAAGACTTATGGTGCAGAATGTGCAACAACAGCAACAACCTCGCAACCATATCAATCTTTTAGGATTAATGTGGTAATGAAGCACTTCAGAGAATTTTATCCCTCGTAGTTTGAGGGATCAACGAATCCACTGGTGGCTGAAAGTTAGATTCGGGAGTTGAAGAAAATCTTTGCTCTTACTGACTACTTAGAATATCAGAAGGTGATCTGTGCTTCCTTCATGCTGAAAAAGGGAGCAAGTCATTAGTGGGATATGATCAAGAGAACCTACTGTTTTGATGAAAGCCCAATGCTATGGACACAGTTCAAGATCCTATTCTATGCAAAGAATTTTCCTCTGGTCAAGTGAGAGGAAAAGGAGGCCGAGTTCCTAAGTTTGAAGTCGGAAAATCTTTCCCTAGTGGAGTATGAAAGGAGGTTCGATGAACTTTCTCGCTACGCACTTCATCTGGTAGATTCTGAGGAAAGCAAAGCTCGCCGTTTTAAGAAGCGGCTACGACCTGAGCTTTATAATGTTGTCACCTTATTTCGGTTTAATTCGTACTCGGAGATTTTACAACGAGTACAATTGATTACCAAAGACCCCGCTCCAGAGGCAAGCAAGTCTAAAGGATCAAGTTCTGCTCCTATAAGGAAGCAGTGGAAAGGAAGCTTCAAGTAGAAGCAGAAGTTCGATGGAAAGCCAGGAGTAAGCAGTAGTCACAATGATAGTAGCAAGAAAGGAAAGGTGGGTGATAGTCGACTCGGTGTTCCACAATACAACAAGTGCGGACAGTATTATGGGGAATGTTGGGGAAAAATGGTGATATATTACGGTTATGGTAGACCTGGCCACATTAAAAGAAATTATCCAAAGTCGGGCTGTATTTGCATTAACTAAGGAGGAAGTGGAGAAAGACGATGCCATGGTGGTTGTAGGTACCATTGTTTTGAATGGTTTAAATGCTTTTGCATTATTTGATTCAGGTGCTACCCACTCATTTGTGTCTAGTTAGTTTGCTGCTAAATTGGCTAGAAAACTTGTTAGTTTTGGTTGTGGTTAGGATGTTGCTACACCATTGGGTGTGAGTATGTTTGCTTCTTCTTTACTTGATGATTGTGTTGTGTACCTCGGTAATGAGACATTGCGTGCCAATTTGATCATATTGGAATCGTTGGATTTCGATGTGATTTTTTGTATGGATTGGTTATCTAAGTGTGGGGCTTGCATTGATTGCAAGGAGAAGAAGGTTCGGTGTAGCCCTGTAGATGGTTAGAGGTTGGAGTTTTCAAGTTCAAATGTTAGACCATGGCCTAAGTTGCTAACAGCGATGCAAACTCTTAAGTGTTTACGTCAAGGGTGTTAGGTATTTCTTGTTAGTGTCATTGACAAAGAACCAGATACTCTTCACCTGCAAGACGTCGAAGTTGTTCGTGAATTTTTTAACCATTTTCTAAAGGAGTTGCCAGCATTACCACAGGATCAAGAGGTGGAGTTTACTATTGATTTGGTACCGAGGACTACACCTATTTCCAAGGCGCCATATGGAATGGTACTAGCTGAGTTGAAGAAATAGGTGTAGTCCTAGGCGAAACACTAGGCTTAATAAAACTTTTGTCTAACAAATCTGGTAGTACCATTCCAGATGGCGCCATATGGAGCAGTTCCAGGATTTGTTGGACAAAAGTTTTATTAAGCCTAGTGTTTCGCCTTGGGGAGCATTAGTTTTTATCATGAAGAAGAAAGATGGGTTAATGCGTCTATGCAGTAATTACCAAGAGCTCAACAAGGTGACAATAAAGAATAAGTATCCATTGCCAAGGATTGACAGCTTGTTCGATCAATTGTAAGGAGCGAGTATCTTTTCAAGAATTGACCTTCATTCTGGATATCACCAGTTGAAGATTAAGGAGGAGGACAAAGCAAAGAGTGTATTTCGCACGAGGTATAGCCATTATGAGTTTGTTGTAATGCCATTTGGACTGATGAATTTACTAGCGTCGTTCATGGATCTGATGAATCGTGTTTTTCATGATTATTTGGATAAATTTATGGTAGTGTTTATCAACGACATCCTTATTTATTCCAAGCTGGCAATTGAGCACGAGAAGCATTTAAAGTTGGTACTGCAGTGTTTACGCGAGAAGCAATTATACGCCAAGTTCAAGAAGTGTGAGTTTTGGCTTGGAAGTATTACTTTTCTAGGATACGTGATATCTTCTGAGGGTATTCAAGTGGACCCTAGTAAAGTAGTAGCAGTGCAGGAGTGGATAAGGCCAATAAATGTTTGAGAAATCCGAAGTTTTCTTAGTTTGACGGGCTATTATCGTTGGTTTGTGGAAGGGTTTTCCAAGATTACTTTGCTGTTAGCGCAGTTGTTAAGGAAGGAGAACAAATTTGTTTGGTCAGAGGAGTGGGATAAAAGTTTCCAAGAGTTGAAGAGGAAACTAGTCTTTATACCTGTCCTTACGTTGCCGAACAACGAAAATAATTTTGTGATCCATAGTGATGCTTCAGGAAAAGGTCTGAGTTACATTCTCATGTAGAATGGCAAAGTGATTGTGTACGCTTCATGCTAGTTGAAGCCGTATGAGCAGAACTACCCTACGCATGATTTGGAGTTAGCAACAGTAGTGTTTGTGTTGAAGATTTAACGTCATTACATGTATGGAGTAAAGTGCGACATATATACCGATTACAAGAGTCTTAAGTACTTTTTCACTCAGAAGAAGTTAAGCATGAGGCAAAGGAGATGGTTGGACTTAGTCAAGGATTATGATTGTATTATCAACTATCATTCAATCAAGGCGAACATAATGGTGGATGCGTTGAGTAGAAAGTATGCAGGGTTTAGTAGTTGCCTAATCACTTCTCAACCTCGTATTTTGGAGGATTTGCAAAATATAGATATTGAGTTAGTTAGTAACCAGTGTTCATTTATGTTGGCATATTCACAATTCAACCTTCGATCGTACACAAGATAAATAAAGGGTAAGCTAGGGATGAAGTTCTTCAAAAGATTAGAGCTAGAGTCATTGAAGGGAAGAAACCAGAGTACAATATCACTGGAGATGGGACTTTGAGGTTCAGTACTTGTATGTGTGTGCCAAATGTCGAGGAGATTAAGAAGAAAATTCTGATAGAGGTTCATTATACACCTTACTTAGTTCACCCTGGGTCTGCTAAGATGTACAAGGACGTCTCCGAGACTAATTGGTGGGCTGTTATAAAGCGAGACATTGTGAAGTTTGTGGAGCAGTGTTTGATTTGTCAGTAGGTGAAGATTGAGTACTAAAGACCCTCGGTTTGCTGAAGCTGTTGGTAATTCCATAATGGAAGTGGGAACGCATATCGATGGATTTCGTTGTATGTTTACCGTAATCCCAGCGAGACAATGGTGCTATTTGGGTGATAATGGATCAACTGACGAAATCGACTCATTTTCTATTCATAAAGCGAACTCATTTGATGAAAAGGTTAGCTCAGTTGTACGTAGACGAGATCGTACGACTCCATGGTGTGCCTATTTTAATTGTTGCGACTCGAGATCTGAGGTTCATTTCGTCGTTTTGGAGGAGTCTACACAAAGCTTTGGGACCTATGCTGACCTTCAGTATAGCTTTTCATCAGCAGACAGATGGTCAGACGGAGTAGACAATTCAGACTTTGGATGAGATGTTGAGAGCATATATGTTGGATTTCAAAGGAAACTGGGAAAAGCATTTACCATTAGTGGAGTTTTCATACAATAATAATTTTTATGCATCCATCGGGATGGCTCCGTATGACGTTTTGTACGGATGTAAGTGTAGGTCTCTATTGCATTAGGATGAGATTGGTGAACGAAAGTTTCTTGGGCCAGAAATTTTACAACAGACTAGCGACATTGTCAACAAGATTCAGTAAGGAATGAAGCCAGCTCAAGACCGACAAAAGAGCTATGCATATGTGAGACGGAAAGATCTTAAGTTCGAAGTTGGTGAGAATGTATTTCTTAAACTTGCACCTCTGAAGGGTGTGCTGAGGTTTAGGAAAAGGGGAAGTTAAGTTCTTATTTTATAGGACCTTTTAAAATATTAGAGAGGATTGGGGTTTTGGCTTATCGTTTAGCTTTACCACCTAATCTATCCAGTATGCACAATATTTTTCATGTTTCGATGCTGTGTAAGTACGTGTATGATCAATCTCATGTCATTGAATACAAACCATTGGAGGTCTACAAAAATCTGATGAACGAAGAGAAACCAATAAGAATTTTGGATTGGAAAGACCAAGTTCTTAGGAATCGAGCCATTACATTGGTTAAAGTTCTTTGGAGGAATCACATGATAGAGGAAGCGACTTGGGTGCATGAAGAGGAGATAAGAACCAAGTATCCGTCTTTATTTGTATAGTATGTTTACTCCTTTAATAAGATTTCGAGGACGAAATTTCTTTTAAGAGGGAGAGTGTTGCAATAACCAAGTTATTTTTCCGAAACTGTCAATTTCCGAATGTGTTTTCAGTTTTATTGTGATTTCGTCTTTTCACCGAAATGAGCAGCTTCTAAGTTCCTCGAGCATTTTATGAGAACTGAGAGTACCCCGTGAGGAGTTAAGAAACTTTTTCTACCTTTTTTGTCCTTGGTCAAAGTTTGACCAAGTTTGACTTGTATTATTTATTAATTTAGTAAAATATCTTCTTCTTTTTTTACGTTTTACTTTATTAAATTAACATTTTACTACACCCATTGGGTTTATTTCACCATGTTATCTGACTCTTCTCCATCTTCTTCAATTGGGTTTGTTTCAATTTTATTCTGGAGAGAGAAAGAGAAATCTTAGTGTAGGATATAATTGTACTTTGCATTAGAAAATTAAACTTATAAGTGTAAACGTCTATCAAAAATGAAATTAATCAAAAGTCTGATATATTAGCAACATTATGGTGGGTAAAGTTAAAAAAAATGGACCTTCATCTCCCACTCCCTACACATCTAATAAATTTTTAGACTAGTTGGAAATCATAAAAGAACAAATCTGAGCTGTTAACATAAAAGAACTACAAATTCACATAAAAGAACAAAACAAAAAGCCAATTAACATAAAAGAACTATAAATTCATTTCATAAAGCAAACTTACAAATTCATTTCATAAAGCAAATGCAGCTTCATTTCATAACAAAAGGACCCAACAACAACTAATTGGTTTCAGAGTAACACTAAAAAAAGATGCAATTCAAGTGCCAATAAGATGTTCGACCTACAACTATGTAAGATTGATAGGTCCTCAATACATCATGTTAATTTAATTTAATATGTAACTTGGTGTGTTTGAATTCCTTAAATTGAGCTTAATGTTAATATGTTTTGCTTTCAAGGTGATTTAAGGAGTTACGAAGCAATTGCATAGAAATCACGAAGAAATATATTAAAAGGAATAAGTCATGTGCAATGTTAGGACCCTGACATTGGGCCTGACATGTTACCATAAGGAGGCCCAGCACTCACAAGCCCAGTAAATGTCAGGCTCCATGTCAAGTTCTGTAACAACCAAGCTATTTTTTCAAAATTGTTAATTTTTGGATGCATTTTCGGTTTTGTTGCGGTTTCGTATTTGTCACCAAAATGAGTAGCTTCTGAGTTCCCTGAACACTTTGCGAGGGTCGAGAGTACCCTGTGAGGAGTCGAGAATCTTTTTCTACCCATTTTGCCTTTAGTCAAAGTTTGGCCAAGTTTGACTTGTACTATTTATTAATTTAATAATTTAGTAAACTATCTTCTTTTTACTTTATTAAATTAATATTTTATTATGCTTATTAGGTTTATTTCACCATGTTAGCCGACTCTTCTCCATCTTCCTCAAATGGGTTTGTTTCCATTTCATTCTAGAGAGAGAAAAATCTTAGAAAGAGAAAATAAGAAATTTAACAAAATTCAAAGAATTTTCAAGAGGAAATTTGAGGGAAGTGGCCGGCTGCTTGGGGGAGCTACTTGACAAGGTTTATTTGGTTTTTCAAAGCTTGGTTTAGAGGTTGCTTGTTAGGAAGAGAGGTAGGCAACTATACCCTTTTGATTTTCTTGCAAATTCATGTATTTTTGTTTGTTAATCTAACAAATTCTTGCTTGGAATCTTTGAATTAATGATGGGTTGAGCTTAATGTTATGTGTGTTGAGTTTATTGATTAATCTCCAATTGTTAGGATTAAGGCTTGATGAAATTGGTGTTTAAAGCTTGAGTTTATTGAATTAAAGTATGAATTTATGGAATTGGTTGGTAGACTTGATGTTTGGCATGCTTGATTTGGTGACTTGGTTAAGAAATCAATGAAATTTTGCATGTATATGGGGCCAGCCATTGTAAGGCAACTATGTGAAACATTTTACATGTGGGGGTATTTAGTCATTTCATATGTAAAGGGTATTTTGAGAATTTTTTAAATTGTTGAGGGTATTTTTGTCATTTTCCACATGAGGGGTGAAGTTGAAAATGTTTAGAATTGGAGAGGTATTGTTGTCTTTTCTAATTTCCAAATTATTTTAGTATATATATTAATTAACAAAAATTAAATTACTATTTGTTAATTAATATATATATATATATATATATGAGTATTTTCAATTACTATTATTTATAATTTCATAAATACAATTAAGTATACATGTGTTTGTGTAATAATAAATATAGATATACTTTACAAAATATATATATTTTATGTACATATTTATTAAATATACCTTAGTATATTTTGGAAAGGTTTATATATTAAAATAATTAATTAGGTATTAAAATGGGAATTAAGTTACTATTTATACTTAAGGGTATTTTTATATATAGAGGCATGGGTATATAATTACATATGTATAAATTATATTTGTGTGCATATATATATATATATATGTATATATAAAATGTGTATACATGTGTTTATGTATATGGATATGTGTATGTAAATGTGTATTTATATGTGTATATTTCTATATACATATTTATTTATATATATGTGTTTATAATTATGTTTATAAATGCACGTATGGTTGAAAATTATTATTTTTGTTGTTTTACCAAGGGTAGAATGGTAATTAACCATATACCTATTTAGGGGTATTTTAAAAATTTTTCATTTACTTGAGGGTATCTTGGTAATTCCCATGATGACCAATGAGATTTTGGTAATTACATCATTGTGATTGGTAGTGAGAAATCATTGGTTTGAGTATGGGCAATTCGATAATTATGGCTGTTGGAATAGGACAGTTTGGTAATTATGTATTTTGTTGCTTGATTTGTTATTACTTGTACATTGTGACATGAGCATTCATTTGCATAGAACAATTTATGAGGGTTATTGTTTTATATAAAATGAAGGAATTTTCCCTAGGGGTTTATGTTTTCAAAATGATTTGCACGACGTAGTGCATAGTTTCAAACCCTAGTTTGTAGTCACTTTGTGAATCACTAACTACATATAGCTGTGGGTCGTCCAGAACAGTGGTTCATCCGCATTCCACGGAGGTATGGTGTTTTGTATACGAAATACAGAAAAAGAATGGGCTGTTCGGTTTAAAATAAATAAAGGAAAAGCGTTGATTTTAGGTGTATGGTATTACACTTCATGACATGACATTGGCATATGCATATGGTTGTCTACTGAGTGTTTTTCACTCACAGTTGTTTGCCCTGTATTTTAGGTAAATCCAAAATTCCTCAGTAAGGGTTGGTGGCAGCATGGGACTGAAGAAGCACAGCAATGTACAAAGTTTTTCCGCATTTTTTTTTATCACTTTTGGGCTAGATACTCTATCTTTTATTAAGTACTCTTTTGTTACATTGTGGGTTAAGTACTCTTACTATCATTATTTATTTTATTAATAGTAGATGTGGTTTGTTAGAATGGTCCCAAAGAGTAACATAGGCCTTTAGTACCGGTTTTGGTTTGCCTGAAATTGCGTTAGTTTTCAAATGGTTTTTGAATACTTATTTAAAAAAGAAAAAAAAATTAAGATTAATACACCTTACTCGGAAATCTAGGCTTAGGTAAGAGGATGTTTCAAGTTTAATGAACATTCATTGTAAAGCTTTTAAAGGCAAACTCGTATATATCAGGTGTCAAGTCAGGTCTTATGTCAAGCGCCTAACTTGGTGCAGCAATGGCCAGTGTCAATTTCATAATTTTTAGGTTTTAAGTGTTAGACAATGCATTAGAGACTGATTTTTTTTATTATAATTACTTGGTATATGTATAATTTATTAATTTTAAATTAAGTTTGTTATTGTTTTGTTTTAACTTTGTGGTATTTTTTCTTTTATAGAATAATTAAAATATTATCAAAATTGATCAATTTATTTAATGGGCTAGATAATGGATTACACGATTATTTAATGAATGAGTTTTGATTTATATATTTCAACACGAAAACTTAATGGGTTGGGTTCGGGTGAAGAAAATTTAACACGAATATGAAATCACATGATACGAACACGATGCGATATGTTGTCATCTCTAAGTTCTATTATGATTTATATAAATTTGATGTTTTTTTAATAAAATTACAATTGTTTATATTCGATTTTAATGGCTAGATTTGGTTTATATATTACTTAGGCTATGTTTTTTTAGAATTTTAGATTTATTTATGTTTAATTTGATTTTATATTAAATTTTATTTGATGTATGCTCAAACTACCAAAAAGCTGTGAAACTATATGTGTTTGAGTTTGTGATGCTTTAAAGAGTTTTATTTTAAGTTTTTTGAGTCTGAAAATTTTATATGTTATAAATATATATCTTAGCATTATTATATAATTTTAATAGAATATATTTGAATGATTTCTATTTGATATGAATTTTTGTTTTATAAGTGTTTTGTTTCTTGAAAACAGTATGTCCAAAAAGTTTTAGAGTTAAATGTGGCTTATTTGAACTTCAATAAATCTGACATTTTTATATATTGATTATGTGTTAGGAGTATTATCTAAATTATATGGTATTAGATTATGAATTTTCAATTTTATATAGATTTTACAATATATTATGTTAATCTGTGTTTTAAGAATATCAAAATATGTTCTCTAGATTGCAAAATTTTATAAATAATAATTAAGTGCAGTTTTATGCTTAGATAAAAATTCATAAGCTATCTTAATGTATCTTTTACATTTATTAAAAGTTTCAGGTTTTTCTTAATTATATAATTTATGCTAAAAATCAAATTTTGTGCATTGGTCAGTGCAATTGAAACATGGACAATTTTAGTTCTCTGCTTTATGAATTTAAAATCAATATTTTAATTATTTTGTTTGCTAATAAAATTTATGATGAATTAATTACGTGTTTATTTTATTATATTAAATTTACAACTTACAATTATTTATATTTTGTGAATTAAAAATCTCTTATGTAGAAAGGTCATTTTTTGACACAAAAGACGGATGTAGGTCATTTTTTACGCAAAAGAATTTTTAAATATTTAATTTGTAGAACTTGTTCTTTTGGCCTCTAAATTCTTATTACGTAATTAGTAATGATGAATTCACATGTTATAAATGTTCTATGTTTATGTCGAATTTTGCTCCGCCACAAACGGTTAAATTTCCTGCCTAGCACCAGCGTGAGCCTGCAAGAATTAAGGAAAAAACGTGAAAGCTTTTGGGGGCACCGGTGTGGTATCGGCCAAAGAACCTCCGACGCTCAAGTCAGTTAATCGGCTTTGGATTTTTAGTGAATTCTAGTGTAGAGTATTGCGTACCTTCCTTTGAGTCATCAAGAGAGATATATATACATGGCCTTACCTTGTCCATCAGGATGAGGGCTTGAAACCTTAGCCGTCCTGATTTAAGGCAAGTCATAATGGGTGCTCTTCCCAGTTTGGTAAGTGAAATATGGGAAAGTATCCAGCATTTACTACGGAGCGAACTTTCCTTTTGGAACCCTCCTCGGCTCTTACCACATTCGAGCCAAGGGAAACCGTTCCGAGCCATCTCAACCAGTTCGTTGCCCGGCTCTAATGTCCGAGCCAAGCCTTCTCCGAACCATGTTATGATAGCTCTTCCCTGCGATCCCATGCTCTTCCTTGCCGAGCCTCCAAATAGACCCTGGCTCAGTTAGCTCGACACTTCCAAGCTAGCTTGCTGGATATGCGGGTTCTTCTTCCCCAATTACGGTGGCTCTACTCATCCCTCCACCTTCGGCCTCACCGGCCCTGCTCAACGGGAATTCCTCCTATACAGTCAGCCCCCCAGTCACCGAGCCAAAGTGACCCGCGAGTATTACCAACACTATGGCTCGGTTACTGAAACATTCTCGAATGCTCTTCGTTACATGGGGAAAATCAAACATCCTTCTGACATTCGGCCGTCGTTTCACCTACCGTGACGTTATGGCAGACGCATGGAGCAATGTGCCAAGACTGAAAAGGCACATCACATCATAACCGTTCATTCAAATCTAGAACTCCGATCGCAACCTTTCATGGTCACAACCGTCCAACTGCAAAACCCTTTTTTATCTCCAACTCTTCAGCTTTCGTCCCTTACTTCCTTGGTTTCGAAAACTCCCTCTGCAACCTCAACTTTGCTCTCTTCCCCAAACGCCTTCCATCAACCAAAAAATTCCTGATCGTGATTCTCCAACCCTAAGACCGTTCCTGAGCACGACTCGACGCTGTGGACACTTCTCTACAATTTCTGCGAGATTTGCGAGTTTCTTTAGCGTCTTGAAATCCCAGTTCAGTTTACGGTTTGGTAGACTTCACCATTTCCGGTTATACTTCGCCTCCCATCTAGCCTCAGGTCGGATTCTAATCTTCTAGCCTTTAAAGGTTTCTCAAATCCTTATCTCATTCCACTGATGGAATCCCCCGGATCCGATCTGGCGGTCGAGGAACAATTAGTTAGGAAAAATTCAAACCGAGGGGCCAGTTCCTCCTCTGGGACCCCTCGCCCAAGGCAAGCAGACAAACCTAACGTAGAAACCCCAACCCGAACCCCTAGCATTAGGGTAGATGGTCCAAGCGGCAATAGGTCCGGACTAATAACCATGCGACCCGTGATAATCAAGACTGATATACATTCAGTCTTCAAACAAAGCGACATGTCGTACCTTAAGGAGAGGTTCGACATGCCGAGCCAAATTAAGCTATCCGCTCCAGGACCCTTAGAGAGAGCCGACTCCCCTCGCGACAGGTGAATCTGCCTGTACGAGATAGCCTTCAAAATAGGGCTCAGACTCCCCTTCCACCGCATCATTAACATGGTGCTGAACCTACGAGATCGCGCCGAGTAACTTATGCACGATACTTGCTGGACTCATCGTCCAAGAGTGCGGCCTACAAATCGACATGGCCACTTTTTTGTATTTCTTCTACATGAAACCGAGCAAAGAGGGAAGATACACCTCTACGCGGGCGAATCAGTCGTTTAAAGATGCCCCACACAAAGGCCGGAAAGACCGCTACTTTGTCAAGGGAGATTACGCGACCGTTAGCACGCCACGAATCGGGAATCCGCTCGGCTGACTGAAAGAGGTATAAAATTTAGCTTACTAAAACTTTTCTGTGACAATGCGGGATCGAACGACTTTGCACTTGCGACCAATCTCGGCGAAAGGCTGGATCACCGCCAACAAAGAACGTGTCCGCACTCCTCGTGACTAAAACCAAAAGCCTTACTGTCCATACTTTCCAAGACTCCTTCCGCTCGACGCGATCGGCACGCCTCGAAGAAACTTCCTCGAGCGTAGGCGAAAGCGAACCTTGAAGAGGAGGACCCTTCACTTATTTGTCCAAGAAATTCTGAAGGTATCCTCTTCCTACACTCGAAGTCCCATACTTACATATTCGAAGGTTACATTAGGCTTTTGTAGGTGTGCCGACCTCGTGGGCTTCTTATCCTGCGTACGATATGGGCAAGCTAAAGATAAAGATATATCCAAGGCAGAGAGGCCACTAAGAAGAAGAAGAAGGACAAACAGGCTGCAGCAAAGGGTGGTGCGTCTTCCGCGTCGGATAAAGGCCAGGAACGTCCAACCCTGAACGTCGTTGTCGAGCCCAGCTCCTTACCAATCGCTATCCCCTCTGGCGACTCTCCCCCTCCTAAGAGGCCGAGACGTTCCAGCCCCCCGGCCCCAGCTCAAGATAAGGGCAAAGAAAAACAAACCACATCAATGCTGGGGTTGGAGGATAGCTCCACCATCCGCTCGGACTCATCGTTGGTCGGCCCGATTGTGGACTATCTCTTGACTCGCCACGACCGCAGCCTTTTAAGGGAAATGACCTTTGATGAAGTAGGCTTGGAGGCCGAGCAGAATGCCTTGAAGGTAACGGATACTACTCTCTCGTTTCTCTGATCCCCCCTTCATAAAATTCTAACTTGGAATGTGAATTGCAGCTCGCTCAGAATGCCCGGTATTTATACGATGTCGTCATCAAGGTAGACAAGACATTCAAGAAGAAGGCTGATTCCTACAATAACGCCGTGGCAGCAAACAAGAATCTTGAAGAAAGCAACCTTGCACTCAAACAAACCGCTGAGGTTACTTAAACGAATGGCGGTGGAGAGGAAGTGGTCCGAGTCACCAAAAGCCGATCAAGGATAGGAGCTGGAAGCCCCGGACTTCGACTACGCCCGAGTTCTTTGGGAGAGGATGCGAGGCCGGGTGGCTCGATGGCCCCGAGCCAAGCACATTTACAAGAAGGCGACCATCGCGCCATCCTCAAAACACCAACGACATGATCGTATGCTCAAGGTCGGGCAGGTGAAGGCGGGTCACTCACCCGGCGAAGATGAAGGTGGCCAAGAGGACATAGAGATCACCTCAGGCGAGGATGAACCGGATGAAGGAGATGCCCCTCCGTGAACCAACCAAGCGCCCGATTGATCCGAACCGAGCGATTCCTTCAAGAGGCTATGAGATTGCCTTCGAACGAAGAGTCCGGTCCGGGCCAAACCTCCCGTGCTGCGAACGCCGACGACGAGGCTCAAGACTAGAATTTATTTTTTCTTTTTTGTTTTTTCTTTTGGGTCGACGGTACATCCGTCACTTGTATAAACTTTGAAATTGTCAATGAATGTCTTGCCTTTATTTCCTTCTGAGTACGAATTGTTGAGCTGAGCGTTCAATTTAGTTTTAATTGACCAAGTCGTGTGCTATTGACTTAATTGACTTAACTAATCGATTCGCTCGCCTTCCAAGTCGGTCCAACGCCGCTTGGGATCCCCTCCGTTCGGACTCCGAACGGCCATGAGTCGAGGTGAACAATTAGCCTTTCGGACGGCTGTCCTTATCATTTCGCTCGACTGACAGTATCGTGATTTCGAATCTAGAGTCAAATTGACCGGGTAGCACGACCCGAATTGACCGTGACTCAATTCCATAGTTAAAGGGTGCTACGGGTAAGAAATTTCGTACGGCGGTTAATAAAAAATAGAATCTTTTAGCCTATACTCATCCGTAACATCACGGAACATGGAATGCTCGATTCACATAATTCATAAGCAAATGAAACTGATTTTATTAACTTGAATCAAGAGATAACAGAATTAGTTACATTGTTCATCCTATCAAAACTTTAATAGTAATAGCGACGCAAGTGAGTCGAGCTCCAACTCCTAGGCACGTCCATCCCATTTAAAGACTGTAGGTGATAAACCCCCGGTCTGGGTACATCCACGACCCGGTAAGGGCCTTCCCATGTGGGGCCGAGCTTCCCTGCGTTCAGCTCCTGTGTATTAGGGAATACTTTGCGTAATACGTAGTCACCCACCTTGAACTTAGGAACCTTGGCATTATAGTACACGCCACTGCCGTTTCGGTATCGCCATCCGCGGGCTTGCTCCTCATTCCTCCGAGCTGTCCAATGACCTTCGCCTCAGTTCGTCATTCCTGTTTGGATCGGCGGAAGCGATGCGAAGGGTTGGAACAGCAACTTCCGCCGGGATCACGACCTCCGTTCCATAAACCAAAGAGAACGGGGTCTCCCCAGTTGCATTATGTGGGGTAGTTCGGTTTGCCCAGAGCACTCCCGGCAACTCATCGGGCCATTTACCTTTGGCATTCTCCAGCTGTTTTTTGAGGTTGGTTACAATAGTCTTGTTTGTTGACTCTGCCTGTCCGTTGGCTTGCGGATGTCTTGGTGAGGAAAATCTCATGGTAATCTTCCACTTTCTTTACAGAACTCCTGAGTTGCCCAACTAATGAATTGAAAACCGTTGTCCGCAATCAGGATTCGAGGCAAGCCGTATCGACATATGATGTTCCTCCAAATAAAGCGTATCACGTCCCTATCTTTAATTTGGGAATATGCCTCGGCCTCCACCCACTTGCTGAAGTAATCCGTGGCCACAAGGATGAATCACTTTTGCGCAGCAGCAAGGGGTAAAGGTCCCACAATATCCAGACCCCATTGCATAAAAGGCCATGGGCTCGACAAACTGGTCAACTCCTCAGGCGGTACATGCGCGATCGGGGCAAAATGTTGGCACCTATCACAATGCCGTGAGTAATCTGCGGCGTCTTTCATAGTTGGCCAATAGAACCGCGTGACATAGCTTTATGCGCCGGGCCGTCCTCCAGTGGTTTCCGCAATGTCCTTCATGTATTTCAGCAAGCACTTGCTACGAATCTTTACTGTTCAAGCACCTTAGAAGTGGCATGTTGTCGACGATAACTTTCCCCCCACCACGTAATCACCGAGCGGATATAAGTCGAGCTTAGAGCCTCGCCTTATCTTGGGGTAGCTTGCGATGGGAGATATTCCATAATGGGGTTCATCCACCCCGGCTCGTCAACTTCATCTATATTTATCAACTCCTCACTCTCCTTCATGGCAGAAATATCGATGCTTGGCTCGGCCAGGAATTCCAGGGAAATCTTCCGACATCTTTCGGCGGTTCTTAACCAATGCGGCTAGCGCATCGCTCGCCGCTTTTCACTTCGGCCGAGTTGAAATGTTCAAAGTTGCAAACTTCGACTAACTCCAAATACGCAATCATTCTTTCGCCCTTCGCTGTGTAGTTACCATTCACCTGGCTCACGATCAACTGGGAGTCGCTGTATGCCATTAATCGTGAAGCCCCCGCTGCCCGAGCCAAGTTAATTCCAGCAATCAAAGCCTCGTACTCCGATTTGTTGTTCAACGCGGGAAATCCGAAATGAACTGCCTGCTCCATTACTAAGCTATCTGGGTCGACGAGCATGATTCCTGCTCCAGCTCCACGGAAATTGGAAGACCCATCCACGTGAAGTTCCCAAGGTAATTCTGTTCTCGCGTTTAAACTGTTTCCACTGCCTGACGTCTCTGCTGAAATGAGTTCATGTCCGGTGCTGGATACGTTCGGTTCCTCTAACCTTTCAGCAACCGTGGTGGTGGCCGCCGCGTGAACTTCGGCACGAAATCTGCGGGCACTGCCACCGCTGGTCGGTACTCTATCCCATACTCCCAACGCCCGAACCATCCTTCCATGATATCGGGACTATGAAGCGTCGCTCTGAGGGGATATGAGGTTACCACTGTAATTTTGTGGCATTGGAAGTATGGTCTTAACTTCTTAGACGACACGAGCAAGGCCAGTGCCAATTTTTCAATGAAAGCATAGCGGGTTTCCGCATCCGCCAGTGCGCGGCTGATATAATAAACAGGCTTTTGCTCCTTTCCTTCCATTCGAACCAACATCGAGCTGACCGCATGATCTGAAACCGACAAATACAGATATAACGTCTCTCCTGGCTTCGGTTTGGAGAGAATAGGAGGAGAGCTCAGGTACACCTTCAGTCGTTGGAACGCCTGTTCACATTCTTCCGTCCACACAAAGCCCTTATTTTCTTTTAGGGCGCGGAAGAATGAAATGCAATGGTCAGACGACCTTGAAATAAACCGAGTCAAGGCCGCTATTCTCCCATTTAATCTCTGCACCTCCTTGGTGTTTTTCGGCGAAGGCATGTCGAGCAAAGCCTTGATCTGACCTGGATTGGCCTCAATGCCCCTCTGGGTCACGAGATAGCCGAGAAATTGCCCTGAACCAACCCCAAAGGTGCATTTAGTGGGATTCAACTTCATAACACACCAAAGGCTTGGGCGAGGTGCCGGATATGATCATGTGCCCGGATAGACTTGACCAGCATGTCGTCAATGTAGACCTCCATTGTGGAACCCAGTTGGGCTGCGAACATCTTGTTGACCAACCTTTGATAAGTAGCCCCAGCGTTTTTCAATCCGAACGGCATAACCTTATAGCAGAATATTCCCGGATTACATACGAAGGCCGTCTTTTCCGGTCATTGGTGCATCAAAATCGATTGTAGCAATAGGCGTCCATGAAGCTTCGGCATCTCGTGGCCGTGCGGCCCACCATCTCATCAATCTTGGGCAAAGGAAGCTATCCTTGAGGCGGCCTTGTTGAGATCGTGAAATCTATGCAAACCACGGCTTCCCATTTTCTTAGGACCACCACCACGTTGGCGAGCCAATCTGGGTACTGAACTTCTTTGACAAACCCATTTTTTACTAACTTGGCAATTTCCTCGTTTATAATTTGGTTCCGCTAACTTCCTCCGCTTTTGTCGAACCGGTTTGTACGAAGGATCTACATTCAATTTATGAGATATTATACTTGGATCTATTCCGACCATGTCATCCGTAGACCATGTGAAGGTGCTACGGTGGTCCTCAAATTGGATCACCGGGTTGGATCTCCGGTCCAACTGTCCCGATCTTGGTAATTCGCTCGGTGGTCGGATCTAGTGGCACCTCCTCAGATCCTCGGGCATCCATCTTTTCTACTTGGGCCACCCCGTCTGTAATTGCTATTTGATTTTTCCATCGGCCGACATAGCGAGTCGGCGGCTCCCAAGCAATTCCTCCACTTTCTCCCCTGACGGGAATTTAATCTTCTGATGGTAAGTAGATGGTATGGCTTTCATGGAATGCAACCGTGGACCCAAAATCATGTTATGCGGATGGTGCGTCCGCCACAATCATCTCGCTAGCCGATTTACTCCTGGCGTGGCGGTAGAGTCAATTTTCCACAACCACGCTCATTGCCATCATACCCTACCAATGTTGCTGCGGTAGGTTGGATATCGACGACTGAATTCCCATTTGATCAATGTCTGAGGAAGATGATGTTTGCCGAGCTCCTATTGTCAAATAAAATTCTCTTCACAGGACAATTTCCAACGTCCAAGGTCACTACCAATGCATCTTAGGGGATAGATCGTGCCACCAGTGTCCTCTGCTGTGAACACGATATCTAGGATCTTCGTTTGCGGCCGATACTTGAGCAAGGGATCCGCGCATAGGCTCTATCCTCCCTACGCTTCCTCGGTTCCCATGAATTGAGTGAATGACTCTTCTATTCTCCATATTGTTCGCTGCGTGAGTTGTTCTTCCGGGGATTCTCCCGCCTTTGGCGGGCCCCATTTCTCAGGATGCTCAACGAAGCCTCGGATAGCCGCTTTAACAATTCTTCAATTTCGTTTGAATGCGGCATTCCTCCGTTCGCGTGTCCTCTCGAGTTATCCTTTTCTTGGTCCAAATTGAGAGGCCACCGGACTTCATGAATTCGATTATGTGCACTCACTAACGGCCGGGACATCAATCGAACTTTCTCAAATGGTCCTGCATCTGATCATTCCACTCGTTCTCTCTATGGGGCTCGCCTTGTCTCCCACTCTGGGTGTATTCTTGGTTAAACCTTTTCCTACCCGAGAGGCCGTCCCTTTGTCCTCTGGGATATTCTGTAAACCTATTATCCACTAGCCACGGCGGTTAAATCATTCGGTATTCCTCTCCACCATTAATCCGTCCCTTCCTTAGCGCTTTCGACGTCCAAGGCATCTCTTCCTCTAAAACCACAAAAGTCTGGGCCTTTTGTAAAGTCTGCAATAAGCTCACGGTTTCTTACGACCATGTAGTCGTAAATTTTGTACCGTAATAGCCCTCGCTTGAAGGCGTTGCATGCCACCACATCCGGATCCCATAATTTCCACCTTCATGCGTTAAATCGTTGGATATAGTCCTCAAAGATTCTCCTTTCTCTGAACCACAATAAATCATCCGGGTCCTTCACATCACATGCAAATTGGGTCGAAAATGGGCCAGATGAAAAGAATCCATCTTATGACGCAAACGGGACCTTTCAGACTTGATCGAACACCTTGCACATCACGGCGCCGCTTTGGTTGGGGTATACATGTTGGGATCATGGCACGCTTAAAATGAATTATGTGATCACGTGGATCACTATGCCATCGTCTGAGTGAACTTTGGGGAGAGAATCTGCCGGTATCAACCTGTGATTTCGCCCACAAACGGTGTCTCATCCACCTCCAGAACCAATCTCGGTTCGCCCTCCCCGCCTGCCAAGTCCTCTCGGCTAGCCCGATCTTCTTGAAGGGTGTGATAATGCTTTGTTTTCCGAGGGTGATATGGCTTCGCAGTCCGTTCCTTTGCGGGGGTATACTCGTCCGTGGAGTCCAAATCTTCACTCGGTTCCTTCCCTCGCTGGCTCCGCGTTGTCCTCCGAGAATAGTCTCCATCCTCCGGGTCTTTTCCGGAGCGCCTCTCCGTCCGCCGCCTCTTCCCCGTTGGGCCCTACCTCGACTAGGCAAGTCGATTGAGGTCATCCGTTCACATCAACCCGCACTTGCCCTGAGTTGTTTTGAACGGCATCGAAAGCCTCCAATAGCTGCCTATTGATCCTCTCCTATGTTTCATTCCGTTGTTGCAGTGCCCGAGTGGATTGCACCAATTCCTCCATCTGGGCGAGGAGTTAATCCACAAGTTCATCAGTCATACTGGGTCCTCCTCCTGTGAATGAGGGCCCTGCTACGTCTTTTTGGATAGGGGTGATTTCTTCCTCTTGTCTTTTAGGCGCGACAATTTTAGAAGCAAGATTAACGCGGTCGCTGGGCATGGTGCTACTGGCGAGGTTACTGGAAATAGGCCTTTGATGGTTTTAGTGCAAAAACTCGATCAGGCCCTCCTTCTAGCGCCAAACTGTTTATGTCGAATTTTGCTCCGCCACAAACGGTTAAATTTCCTGCCTAGCACCACCGTGAGCCTGCAAGAATTGAGAAAAAAACGTGAAAGCTTTTGGGGGCACCGGTGTGGTACCGGCCAAAGAACCTCCGACGCTCAAGTTAGTTAATCGGCTTTGGATTTTTAGTGAATTCTAGTGTAGAGTATTGCGTACCTTCCTTTGAGTCATCAAGAGAGATATATATACATGGCCTTACCTTGTCCATCAGGATGAGGGCTTGAAATCCTAGCCATCCTGATTTAAGGCAAGTCATAATGGGCGCTCTTCCCAGTTTGGTAAGTGAAATATGGGAAAGTATCCAGCATTTACTACTGAGCTTAACTTTTGGAACCCTCCTGGCTCTTACCACATTCGAGCCAAGGGAAACCGTTCGAGCCATCTCTAGGTTCGTTGCTTTCAATGTCAGAGCCAAGCCTCCAACCATGTTATGATAGCTCTTCCTCGGTCCCATGCTCTTCCTTGCCGAGCCTCCAAATAGACCCTGGCTCAGTTAGCTCAGCACTTCCAAGCTAGCCTGCTGGATATGCTGGTTCTTCTTCCCCAATTACGGTGGCTCTGCTCATCCCTCCACCTTTGGCCTCACTGGCCCTGCTCAACGGGTATTCCTCCTATACATTCTACAATTAATTTTATATTATTATGATAGTTTCATATTAACATTAAAATTATTGAATACTTTTTATGTATTAAAATTATTGCATGAATGATTCTCAGATTTTTTTGAAAATACTAAGGGTAATTTGGTAATTTCACGTGCATTAAAGTTTGGACACTTGAATTGTGAGCAGCTGAGGGATCGATCTAATTGCAATGGTTAAGTCTATTTTGCTAAGGAAATGAGGTAGTAGATCTTACCTCTATGCTAATTAGTTAATATTGTGGTGTTTGAATGTATTGTTTCCTCATTAATATTTACATGCCAGAGTAGTTATGTTATTTTATTTAGAATATGATAAAGTGCATTCAAAGCACGCATTAAGTATTCATGAAAAATGGAAATTTCTAAATGTTTATTCATTTATAAAGAAAATATTTTAAAGTGTGTGCTTGTGTTAGGAAAAAAGTAGTGGCCACTTTGACTGTAGACTGATAGTTATAATGTTAATGATGTTACTATATTGGGTGAGGTACCCTTATGACTATTAAGGGGGAAGTCCCCAATTTTTGGGAGAATAATTGTGTGTATTAATGCCCTAGTTGGTTATACTCACATCATGTTGTTCATCAATTATATTTATGTGATGAGGATCCTATACAATACTTATTTTGTTAAATAAAAGTGAATGATGGCCCACTATGACTAATTAACCAAACATATCACTAACGGTTAGCGAACTCGCAAAGAATGTTTTTATGGTAATGTTTAAATAAAGAAAATATTTTTAAGTAATTATTTATTATTTATTGTTTCACTAAGCATGATTAATAATATAAAGGTATGCTTTGCTTACTAGGCATTAACTCATTATTTTATGTTTATTTTTTTTCAAATGATGAGTAGGAGCCTCACTAGTAGTGGACTGTTTGTGTGACATTCAATGACATCTTTAGGATTCCATGAGACTTTGTTTTTGTTAAATCAATTTTTAAAGAAATATTTTCGTAGACTAATTTTTTTTTTAGTAATTGACATTTTTAGATTCTCTTATTTACTTTTGTTTAAACAATGATTTTTATTCTGAAATAAATATAAAATATTTTCCATCATGAATAAGAAATTCATAATTTTTCCTCATTAATTATTACATTTAAATTTTTATTTTTAAAAAAATGAAATTAAGATTAAAACTTTCTAATTTGGGGTGTTACATGTGTGATTTCAAGAATACTTTGCCATTTGAAAAAGGAGAACCCCTTTTGGCTTAGTTCATAATGAAGAAGACTGCAAGATGGAGCACAAGGAGATGTTAAAGTACAATGCAGCAGTGAGAAGAAAGATTTTGAAGGAATAGAAGGAAGCAAATTTGGATCCTTTTCGATGCCCATCTTATGACTCTTGTCCCTATGCCACCAATGGGAGGAATAAAGGTGATCCAGAAGATATGGACTATGAAATGAGCTATGTAGGTGAGAAAGACAATGATGATTGGAATTCAAATGATGATGAAGAAGAAGATTCTAAGACTACTCCACATTATAATAGTGATGGATACTATGGTAAATCTTCAATAAAGATTAACCTTTAGGATTTTTCATCTTCAGTTTAGGACTCTCTTTCTTAATGATTAGTTTAAAATTATTTTCATTCCTTAGTTGAAATAAAATTTTTAAAATATATTTGAAATTAATAAATCAAGTTCATTATTTCTTTTAAAGATCAAGTATCAAAGATCGTTCGGCATGCTTAAGCAGTTGATGATTTCCAATTGGAAGTGGAAAAATATTACCATGGATTTGCTATATGAGTAATTGTGGATTAACTAACAAAATTGGCTCACTGTTTAAATATGCACATGACGCATTTTGTGGATTTGCGCAACTTCTTATAGACTAGATCATGAGACAAAATGGAGTACCCATTATGATTGTGTATAATAGTGACCCAAGGTTTACATTGATGTTTTGTAAGAGTTTGTACAAAGCCATGAGACTGAGGTTCAATTTTACTACTACTTTTCACACTTAAACCGATGGACAATCCGAGAGAACAATTCAAACTCTTAAAGACATATTACATGCGTGTATATTAGATTTTCAAAGAAACTAGGAAAAGTACATACCACTTGTAGAGTTTGCATACAACAATAATTTTTATGTAACTATGGTATGACACCTTATGAAAATTTTGTATGGAAGGAAATATAGATTTTTAAATCAATAGAATGAAGTTGGTGAGAGGGAGTTACTTAGACTCGAGATTTCCTTTCAAGAGGAGTAAATTGTAATAACCGCTTCTAAATTTTTGGTTTAATATGCCAAATGTGAAATTTATATATTATGAAGAAAGTTCTCATTTTGGAGAAATTTTTATATTTAGAAAGTCAACATGGGACAATATCAACTTTGGTTATGGATTTGGACTACAAAACGAAGAGACTTGAGCACTAATAGTGTGATGATTATACATGTGCGCATGTGTGTATACATGTGCGCATGTGTGTGTGCATGTGCATGTTTGTGTAACATGTACTTGTGTGTAAGGTTTATTCGACTTGAGTTATTGTACAAGAAGACAGTGTAAGATTCCTTTAACTAAATCCGAAGACCTGACTAAAGGAATGTCACTTATGAAAGCGTTTGAAAAGACTAATGAAAGAAACGGTTCTTTTGGACACAAGTGATATTTTCAAATAAAAGTTTTCTTTACTCTTTAGGACAAACTCAAAACCTTTAGCAACATCTGAAAACCATAGCATTTTAAAATTTGAAACTTATACAAATCTTTGCAAAACACCCACAACGTAAAGAAAACTGTCTAATCTATCAGAGTATCAAAATACCCAAAAGAAATTATAATGCAAAAAATCTATCTGTACTGCTACCCATATTAGTCCGGCACAACACCGCCAGATCACTCAAGCTAAACTTTCGAAGTTACCTAAACAGGAAAAATAAATAGAAGTGAGTGGAATACACTCAGTAGGTTCCCAATTGGCATGAGAAAGTGCAATGCAGAATGCTAATGGATGTTAATAACAATAGAATACAAATTTTCAATTTCTTTTTAAAAAAAAACTTTCCTGTGTCATCATACCGCATATGCAAAACACGGTCTTCCTCAAAACACTTATGCAATGACTTTAAAAACTCAGTTCGTAGGACTTTTTTTCACTTAGCATAAGTTTTAGTTAAGTGGGAGCTAGTTATCCGTCGGCAACTCTAATTTTCTAAACCAGCATACATGCATATTTTCAAAAAAATCCTTATACATTTAATCGTTTAGAGGAAACAGTGTGAGTGGGGAAGAGACCCGCTTGCATCCGCATCATGTAAATGTTGAGGTTACAACCTTCACATACACCAATACCCTAGTATGTGCGTGCATACGAGAATCTAAACTCACCACTCACTAGTTAGTGAGACCTCAACTAAACGATTCACATATACTTTCATATAAGCTCCAAACATTATAATCACAACTGCGTACATATGTATGGCCATGACTTCTCAATGCACAACTTTTAAAATATGGTATGACAGAGAAAAATAGTTCATCGCATGTAATAAAACTTTTGTGACTTGATATAATGCATATGAATGCTCATGATTCTCATAACAATGGTAAGCATTAACTTTGTCTATAAAGCACATGCAGAATCTAAAATATTTAGAAACTAAATCACAGCTCAGTAGTAAACAATATCCATTTCAGTACGACTTAATCGAGATCAAGTGTCGCACTTTATCATATATTATTCATAGAAGGTATAAACTGTATTTTAAAACAACTCAAGTTTTAAATAAGAGATTAAAGTATAAAGAAAAAAAATTAAGCATTAAAAAATAACTTTCTATGTAACGCATTTTAAGTGAAATTAGTATGTTTATTAATAATTTAATTAAAAACTTAACTAAACAAAAATATAACTTGAGATCTTACTTTACTGGTTATTGACATAATATAAATTAACCAAGCATAAAAGTACTACTTCCAAAACTATTAGTAATGTATTTATTATAATATACCAATTTAATCAAACTGTTTTCAGCATGTTCGACTGATTTTATGAAAATCATTACTAACTCATCCTAACTTAAATTTATATGATTCCAAAGCCAATATGTTCATAACTTAATATAGTACCAGGGAAAATCATACCACAAAATTAACAAAAATAATTACAATAGTAAAACAATAAATTCCTGTGGAGAAAAAGGGTTGTTCTGGTCCAAGATTTTTCTAGAAAAACAAGTAAACTTGTAAAAATTGTAAAACCCCATATTAACTCCGAATTAAGAAATTCCAAAGTAAAAATGACCATGACTCATTGAATTAAAATTGAAAAATATGAATCAAAAATAAGAAAAATTAGAAGCCCTTCAAATTCATCAAAACCATTGGGTTAAGGTACATGATTTTTCCCAAAATTTCTAACCAACTAGTGTTATTGAAAAATTAAGTTCTCACTCGTCAAAATTCCGATTCTAGAAATTTAAATGTCAAATTGTTCATGAGATACCTAAGTTTATTTAGTAAATTTTCAGAATTTTTGGACAAATATATGAAGCTTAGAAACTAATCAAAGTCCACAGAATTCTCAGGATTTCCCAGATTAGCAGCACACTCATAACCATAGATTTTAGCAAGTCTAAAACTTAATATGAATCCACCAAATCATACTTTCAACAGTACAACACCACAAACAGTAACACAAAGTCATTATTTCCAAATAATACTCATAGTAAATAGAGAAAAGAAAGGAAATCAACTAGATCTAGAACAACACTCACTCGATACCCACAAACTCAACCAAAAGCATAAGGGGGTAAGGGTCCCTGCCTTTGGTTAGCTTAAACCCTTTTTAAACCCTTGAAAAGTAAGATAAGAACTCCAACACAACTGCTGAAAAATGGTTGGCCACTAGCTCCCCTCTCCTCCTTGAACTTTCCTTGCTTCCCTCTTGGAAAAGCTTGAAGATCCTTCACTTGCACCCACTTTCACTCTCTTTTCCTTCCAAGAAAAACTCTATCACTCTCTCTAACATGGGGTGGTCAACAGTTAAGGAAAGAAATGAGGTTTGGTCTTCACAAAAAGGCTTTTAAAAAGGGGGGTAGCTAGGGTTTTCTAAAAGCATGATATAAATAGTCACTTTTTGACTCAAGGTTAACCAAATTCAAACTTAGTCTTTCAAGTGGCCCCTACCTCACCTAACTAAGATCACACGTCACCAATTCAAGTCACAACACAATGAGAAAAAATTTAAGTCACCACACTGCCAATCAAAGGGATGATGTGGCAGAGTTGACTTTGATTTTGACTTTAACTTTTAGTAAATACAAGCACAATTAATTAGCTAAATAAAATAAACAAGTTAATCTTAGTCAATATAAAACCAATTCAAAATCATGGCGTGGCAGTTAGTGGTCTAAATGTTGACATTGAATAAAGTTGGCTTTGCTAGAAAGTGAATTGCTCATAAAAGAAAGCATATTACAGATAGAGCATATCAAAGTATGATATCAGGTGTGATATTAGGCGCCTTGTATGTCATGAGAAATTCAAAATCATTTTTACAAAAAGACCAAAGCAAGTTAAATGCAAAAACATGTGCTATTCTAGGCCCATAATGTTGTGTAGAGCGGTGGCATTTACATGTGTATTTGTGCATGGTGTGGTTGTAAGCTTGTTTGATGTGCAAGATAGGTTTTTCATTATATGTGTGGCACCCACTTGTGTATTTTGGATTGTATTAGTGTAACACCCCCTTACCCAAATCCAGAGACCCGACCAAAAGAATATTGCTTCATATAAATTTCAAAATATATTCCTTCGGATAATGCCAAAATTTGTATAAAATATGTTCTTTTCTCTTTGGAATCTTTTTCCACACTCATTAAAATCGTACAATTTAAAGTAAACATAAAAATTTATAAAATTCATAATGTAAAGAAAATAATACTTAAAATCAAAGTTTATTGTCCAAAGGAAAGAAAACAAATACGGAAAATAAATTTGTATATCTGTCTTGCTCTTTATATTCTCATTACGACTAAGCCACGTAGTCCTAGCTCACGAGATTACCTAGATACACAAATACAAATAAGAGTGAGTGATTATCACTCAGTAGGTGTTCAAAATGTATAATTAATTAGCTAAAAGCAAACAAACAAGTTAGTTTTAGTCAACATAAAATCAATTCAAAATCATGATGTGGCAGTTAGCGGTCTAAATATTGACTTTGACTAAAGTTGGCTTTGACCAAAAGTCAACTGCTCATAAAAGAAAACATATCACAAATAGAGTATATCAAAGTATGATATCAGGTGTGATATTAGGCGCCTTGTCTTTCATGAGAAATTCAAAATCTTTTTTACATAGAGACCAAAGGAAGTTAAATGCAAAAGCATGTGTTATTCTAGGCCCATAATGTGGTGTAGAGCGATATCATTTACATGTGTGTCTGTGCATGGTGTGGTCGTGAGCTTGCTTGATATGCAAGATAGGTTTTTTCCTTATATGTGTGGCACCCACTTGTGTGTTTTGGATTGTATTAGTGTAACACCCCCTTACCTAAATCCAAAGACCCAACCAAAGGAATATTACTTCATATAAATTTCAAAATATATTCCTTCATGTAATGCCAAAATTTGTATAAAATATGTTCTTTTCTCTTTGGAATCTTTTTCTACACTCATTAAAATCGTATAATTTAAAGTAAACATAAAAGTTTATAAAACTCATAATGTAAATAAAATAATATTTAAAATTAGAGTTTATTGTCCAAAGGAAAGAAAACAAATATAGAAAATAAATTTGTATATCTATCTTGCCCTTCATGTCCTCATTGCAACCAAGCCACATAGTCCTAGCTCAAGAGATTACCTAGATACACAAATACAAATAAGAGTGAGTGATTATCACTTAGTAGGTGTTCAAAATGCACATGCAAATGTAATGCAATATGTTACCAAAATTCTGTTTTCTTCTTTTCTCAAAATACTGATTTTCCCTTTTGTTCAGAAAACATATTCAAACATAGTTCTTTCAAATCACTTGTGTAGTCAATTTTTGAAATAACACATTCGTAGGACTTTTCACATAGCATAACAGATTTATTCTTAGTTAAGCAGGAGCTAGTTACCCATCGACAACTGTTTCCTAAAGTAGGACACGACATACTTTTAAAGAAACCAAATCACTAGAACCATTTAGTGGAAACGATTTAACTGGGGATGAACCTGCTTGCATCAGTTCACAAATCACATAAGCTCTATCACACTCTGCTAAATCATGTTCACGTTGGGCCCACATACCTGTTTATGGTTGGTGGGTGAATCACGCCTCTGAAGAAACCCATATGCCAGATTGTGGTCGACGATCTAGGACCCGCGCCTTTGCAGAACTGACATGTCCGTTGGTGGCCGGTCGGTCTCGCAGTCACATAGGTGCCTATGTATTCATGATCATGACTTTTCAAATCACATTTTAAAACATAAAAGCTTTTGAAATCAATTTTTATGCAAATGTATTCACATGGTTCATTCACAACTGCATGCATAACCACATCATACCCACATAGTAGTAGTAGTTGTAGTTACTAAAATACCCTCAAGGTAATGATAATTACTAAAACCCAAAACGTCCCTCTTTATCCTAAAACTATATGGATTCATTTGGTATACAAGATAGGAAAAGTTGAGATTATAATAATGTTATTTTGTATTTGGTGGTGTTTGGATAAAAAACCAAATTAGAAATACTGGTATTTGGTGAATACTGGATAGGATTACTTTAGATATAATTAATATTGAAATTATTAAAATATATTTTATATTTAAATAATTAATTTTCAATTTAAATTTTAATAATATATTAATTATTAACATATAATTTAATTTGAAATTATATAGAGATTATATTTTAAAATTCAACTCTTAGCTAAAATTTATAATGAAATAATCTATATTTTATAAACGTTAAATTAATGTTTAAAATATAATTTTAATAATTAATTTACAATTTAATTTTTATTATTTTTTCCTATGTCAACGAAAAAGGTACCTTCCTCTTCATCAACTCCATGTCTTCTCTCTGTCTAGTTATTTCTTCTTCCTATTCCTTGCTTGCATGACTCACTAGACAAACCCATTCAACCCCAAAACCTAACCAAGCCAACAACTTTCAAATTGACCTACCCACCACCCTCCTTCTCTTTCTCTCTTCCAAATCAATCTTTCCTCTATCTCTGGGTCTCTTCCATGCTTAATCAAGGGCTTCATAATTATATACCAGTTCCCTATCACCAATACCCGCCGCCATTCCTTATATACCAAAAAAATTAGCTATTTCTGATTCATAAAGCAAACTCTCATTGGAGTTGGATCAAATCGCAAAGTCTCATATAATTCCCTTATTCAATTTTGATTTCTAAATTCCTAAAAATAAAATTTTTTAGTAAGGGCATGACCAAATTACTTGGGGATTTTATAGAAATAGAATTGCGATATGAAAATTTAGAGTGTGAATTCGGGATTCACAATGGGCAAATGGTTATACTTTTGGAAGTGTGATTGAGAAAGAGAATTAGTGTCTGTAAAGGAACATAGATAATAGTGTGCCAATAAAAAGAGAGATCAAAAGTTTCTTGCTGGATAGACTGTGGCTATGATGGTTGCTTCGGTGTATGCTATGTGGCTATGATGAAGAGGACATGTGGCTATGACGAGAATGTGTGGCAACGATGACGAGAACGTATGGCAACGACGATGAGAACGTGTGGTAGCAACGATGGTGGTTGTACGGCTGTGACAACAACAATTGGTGTGGATGAGGATGACAACGACTAGGTGTGAGTAAGAAGTGTTCCATGAGATCAGTTTGTTGAAAGAAAATTTTATTTTCCGTTGAAATCCCGTGGGTAGTGGTGGGATAAACTGATAGTTAAAAATTTGGGAAAAGAATTATCCGGATTTCTTATCTTGAATTGCTTTTGGCTCACCAAACACATGAAAAAGAAATATGGGATATATTTTCCTATCCCATCCCATCGTTTCCCATGTACCAAACACACCCTATATACATAAATATATATACACACATACACCATCATGCATGTATATATATAAATACATACACACACATACATGCATATATTTATATTCACCCTCATATAAATATGTACACAAATATATATATTCATGTACACACATATATATACTTTTACATAGATATGCATACATACATATATATAATGCATGCACACTTGCATACATTCACACATTTACACATACACACACACATATATATATACAAACACACATATGAATTTATCAAAGACCCTAGTTTTCATATATAATTATTAAATAAACCAGAAATGTGAAATCACCAAATTGTTATTCACAAATCCAAAAATACCAATCATGTCCCCTTCTATGGCTGAATTTTCCATAGCTCCAAAACCACTCAATTTCATACAAATCCAAGTAATAAATATGAGGTTTTACAAGATCCCCAACCCAATTACATAATTCAAGCATCAATTCAAATAAATCATATGTAATTTCATAAATTTCCACACAATCAAAATCCTAAAATTGGGACTTTTGCCATACGAGGCAACGAAGTCCAAACCACATAATTAAGGCAACAAAACAACCATAACCAATCAAGAATCACATACTTTTAGCAACAATTCAACCAAAATACCCAAAATTCAACAAAAATTACAAAGGGGTAAGAATATCTACCTTTCTTTCAAAGCTTGCTACAACAATCACCACTTGAAACACCTCAAATCCACTAGCTTTAAGTCTCCTAGGGTGACTTGCCTCTTCTTCTCCTTTTTCTCCTTGATTTTTCCTTATTTTCCTTTGATTTTTCTCACTTTTTTTTTCTTTAAAATCCTCTTTTTCTCTCTCTAAAACCTTCTCTCTTATTCTTGAATGGTGCTAGACCAAGAAGGTGAAAAATAAAAAGAAAAGGTTTCCAAAAAACTTAGTAAAAAAGCTAACCCAAAAAGTCAAAAGTCAATTTTTGGTCAAAAGTCAACACTTTGATCCACTTTAACTAAGGATAAAATGGAAAGAAAATAATTAAATAACCCCTAATTGGACACTTTAAACCCTTGTCAAGTGTCCTGTAAACTCTTAAATGGCTCATTGAGGTAAAAATGGTGACATGACAATCAAACTTTAACTATAATGGAAAGTGAACAATTTTGAAAAACTAGGTGTTATAACTTTCTCCCCCTTAAAAAAAAAATTTGTCCTTGAATATAAATTCAAGAAATTAAAGTACAAACTCAGCCAATATAGAAATAATACTTCATTAATAAAAGAAATATTGTCATACATCAGCACAAAACAATATTCAAATGAAACAATTTACCTTGTCACGCAGATAAACACTAAAGCAAGCAACTAGTACAAATTTAAAGAAAATCGAAGCTCTGATACCGAAACAATAACACCCCCTTACCTGAATTAGGAGACCCGACCAAAGGAATATTGTTCTGTATAAATTTCAAAATTTATTCCTTCAGACAATGTCAAAATTCATATAAAATATTTTCTTTACTATTTAGGATTATTTTCCACACTCATTAAAACCATACAATTTAAAGTAAACAAAAAACTTTATAAAACCCACAACGTAAAGAAAATAACATTTAAAATTAGAGTTTATTGTCCAAAGGAAAGAAAACAAATATGGAAAATAAATTTGAACATCTGTCTTACCCTTCATATCCTCACTGTGACCAAGCCATATAGTTCTAACTCACGAGATTACTTAGACACACAAACACAAACAGGAGTGCGTGATAAACACTAAGTAGGTGTCGAAAATGCACATGCAAATGCAATGCAATAAGCTAGCTAATCCCGCTTTTTTTCTTTTCTCAAAATACTGATTTTTCTTTTCATTCAGAAAAAATTGTAAAACATAATTCTTTCAAATTACTTGTGTAATCATTTTCGAAATAACACATTCATAAGATTTTTCACATAGCGTAACAAATCTATCCTTAGTTATGTAGGAGCTACTTACCCGTCGGCAATTATTGTTTTCCAAAGTAGCACACGACATACTTTCAAGGAAACCAAATCACTAGAACTATTTAGTGGAAATGGTCTAAGTGGGGATGAGCCCACTTGCATCCGTGTCATGCAAGTGTCAAGGTAACAACAATCACATACACCAATACGCTCATATGTGGCCACATGTGAGAATCCAAACTCCCACCTACTAGTTAATAGGCCTTTGACTAAACTATTCATAAATCACGTAACCTTTATCACACTCTACTAAATAGCATTCACATGGGGCCCACATGCCCGTTTGTGGTATGCACTAAATCACGCCCTCATGGCACCCATATACCCATTTGTAGTCAATCGATCTCACAGTCACATAGGTGCCTACTTATACATAGCCATGACTTTTCAAATCACTTTTTAAAACACATTTCTCTTTGATAAATTAGTTCTTTTGTATAAAAACACAAAAACTTTCAAAATCAATTGTTAGGCAAATGTATGTATATGGAACATTCACAGCTGTATGAATAACCATATAATTATCAAAATAACCTTTTCACCAAATGAATTATCGAAATGACCCTTGCCTATTTTGATAATTATCAATATACCTGTCATAGCAGCAGCATCAGCAATAGTTGTAGTTACTAAAATACTCTTCAAGACAATTATAAATACAAAAATGCCCCTCATTATCCCAAAACTATATATATATAAATATATAACCACACACACATATGTATATATAATCACACCTATGTACATATATATAAATACACACACACACACACATACACCATAATGCTTGTATATATATAAATACATACACACATACACGCATAAATATATATATATATATATATATACATATATACTCTCACACACCTATATGTATGTAACACCCCTTTACTCAAACTTAGATTATCGAGTAAGGTGTAGTTACTATTAAATTTTTTTTTTCTTTTCAAATATAAGAACTTGATTTATAGTTAAATAATTTTAGACAATGCCAGAATAATACTTAAACTTTTCCCTACTCTTTGAGATCATTATATCAAAATCACACCAATAAAAACATATAACTTTATATATATTTAAAGTACTCACACCCATACAGTAATAGAAAAGTATTTAGTACACAGAGTTACTCAGCCTAACAAATGTAAAATGGAGAATAACATATACTACGTTGTGCTCTCCAGTTCTGTACCTTGACCAGGCTCTACTGCTGGGTTTTGGATTTACCTATCACACACACAAATAAACAACAGTGAGCAATAAACACTTAGTAGGCAACCCAAATGCATATGGTAATGTAATGTATTGTACTGCCATACACATAGAATCTTTATTTTTTTTCCTTTTCAATTTATAAACCAACCAGCTCATTACTCCATGTTACGTGAAGCCCACATGCTCATTTGTGGTTGGAGGGTCTATCCCACGCTCACACAGAATCCACATGCTTGAGCTATTAAAAACAAAGTTTAAAAGCCAACACACACTGTTGTAATCATTTTAAGAATATAAACTCCCAGGAAAAAATCCATGATTTTACAATAGACAATAAAACTCATGATTTGTTTTATATAAATATATACACATGCATTAAAGCATAAATACAACTAAATAAATCACAAATACACATAATTTTTGAACTATCCCACCTGACAGCGATAATTGTAGAAATACCGCTCCTTGAACCTAATGATTAACAAATACGAGTCAAATCAATATAATTACCGAAATACGACTAACATTTTCGGTAATTACAAAAATAACACTCAAGTATATTGAAATCACCAAAATACCCATAAAAGCACTTGGCAATTTACCAATTTACCCATGACTATTACATTGAATAAAGTAAAATTCTTCAACTATTTATATATATATGTATATATATATATATAAAAGATAAAATATGTAATTTAACAACACATATAAATATATTCACATGTATACATACATTAATATAATTACATATACAATATATATATATATATCTGCATATAAATATACATATCCACACACGTATATACAAATACTCTATATATATAAATATGAATATAGATATGCATTTACAAACACTTTTATAAATATATTAATATGTATATATATATATATACATGCACCTTATACTTGTATAAATAAATACATGCATAACACTCATGCATATAAACATATACACATGCGCCTACACATATATATAAATATAAATATATAATACCCCTCACACAAATAATAGATATATATATACACACACACACACAAAATACATACATTTTGCAATTACATGTAAAAATATGTAAATAACTATATAATTAAATATAATTGAATATATTTATAAATATATATATATATATTAAAATAGCTAGGAAATAAGTAATAACCACAATGCTCCTCACAATTTCAAGATTTTCAATTTTATCTCTTCCATGGGGAAAAGATAAAAATACCCTCGATAATTTTAGAAATTCTAATTATGTCCCCAATATGTCAAAAAACCAAAATGTCATTTTCAAAATACAATTTGGGTCCCCCTTACATGCAAAAGACCACAATGTTCTTAACCATTTTTAAAATACCATTTATGTCCCTTACATGCAAAATGACCAATCTACCCTCATTAAAATTGTAAATGCTGAATATACCCCTAATATGTGAAAAGACCAAAATGCCCTTCATATAACCTAAAAAATACCAAATGAATCCCACATATGGCCCCTCCATACTTCTAAATCCAACGAAATTCTCACCAACTCATGAAATTAATAAAGGATTTTACAATATCCACCAATTAGTTTCAATAAACAAACTTAAAATCATAAAAATAAAGCCAAAACTCATTAATTTCACTATGTACAAACCCTAACACAAAGGGGGTTTATCCATACACTCAATTCATAACATACTAAGCACATTTAAGCATCAATCCACCAAGAAAATACATGAAACCATCAATTGATCACATAAAACATTAAGATTATATGAAAAATTAAAAAAGGTAGGTTGCTTACCTCTCTTCCAAGTAAAAAAACCAATTTTGCACCACTTAAAAATCAACACAAGTAACACCCCTTGAATTCTCCTTGATGGTTGGTCCAAAACCCTTTAATCACCTTGAAAAATTCATTGAATTTTTTTATTCTCTCACTTTCTCTCTCCTCTTTTTTATTTTAAAATATTAAAAATAGTAAAATATTTAATTAAAATATTAAAAATAGTAAAATATTTAACTAAAATATTAAAAATAGTCAAAGTCAATAAAAATAATAGTCAACTTTTGACTAAGGGTAAAATAGAAAAAAAAAAATCCCTCAATCCCTCACTGGTACTTTAGGTCCTCACATAATGCATGGAGAACTCATAAGCTACTAATTGTGGTATAAGGGGCGATGTAGATATCAAACCGAAACTGCGACTGGAAGTCGATAATTTTAGAAAAACTTAGTTATTACAACTTTCTCCCCTAAAAAAAAAATTTCACTCCCAAAATTAAATTTAAGGGGTTAGAGTATTACTCGAATAGCATTGGGTACTTGGCTTTTATCTCGTCCTTATGCTCCCAAATTGCTTCCTCTATCGTATGATTCATCTAGAGAACTTTCGTCAATGGAATCGCCCAGTTTCGAAGGACTTAATCTTTATGATTCAGAATTCTTACAGGCTTCTCCTCATACATTAGGTTCTCGTGGACCTACAATGACTCATACTCGATGATGTAAGAAGGGTCATATACATGTTTTCGTAACATCGAGACATGAAAGGCATCATACACGCTAGACAAATTGGGAGGCAAAGCCAACCAATATGCCAAAACCCCAACTCTTTTCAGTATCTCAAAAGTTCCAATGAAACGTGGACTTAACTTGCACTTTTGTTCTAACCTCAGTGCACATTTCAAAGGTGCAACTTTAAGAAATGCCTTCTCACCAACCTCAAACTCCATATCTTTACGTCGAGTTTCTGCATAGCTCTTTTGTCGGTCCTGAGCTACTTTCATCATTTGTCAAATCTTATTGATGATGTCGTTAGTTTGTTACAAAATCTCCAATCTAAATAACTTTCGTTCACCAACCTCATCCCAATGCGATGGAGATCTCCACTTCCTTCTGTACAAAAGCTCATATGGAGCCTTCCCAATGGATGCATGAAAGCTGTTGTTGTAAGTGAATTCCACAAGCAGAATATGCTTTTCCTAACTCCCTTCAAAATCTAGTACACATTCCTTTAGCATGTCCTCCAATGTCTGAATCGTCCGCTTCGATTGACCATTTGTCTAAGGATGAAAAGCTGTAGTGAAAGTTAATTTTGTCCTCATTGCTTTGTGTAGACTATTCCAGAATGACAAAATGAACCTTGAATCTCGATATAAAACAATCGACATATTTACATCGTGGAGTCGTACGACTTCATCTACATACAGGTAGCTAGCCGCTCCATCTAGTGAGTCCTCCACATAGGTAGAAAGTGAATCGATATTAACCAAAATCACATCTTTACCTCGCTGGGATCGCGGTAATCTTACAATGAAATCCATCACTATACGCTCCCACTTCCACTCTGGAATCATCAACAGCTTTAGCAAGCTAAAGGGCCTCTAGAACTCAATCGTTACCTGCTGGCAAGTTAAACATTGCTTCAAATCAGCCTACCAGAAAGTTTTGGAAACAATACTATACATATTAGTAGACATAGGATGAACTGAGTAAGGTATATAGTGAGCCTTTACTAAAATTTCTTTCTTAATCTCCTAAACATTTGGTACACAAAGACGAGTACTAAACCTCAATGTTTCATCTCCAGTGGGATTGAACTCTGATCTCTTCTCTTCAATTACTTCAATTATGATATTCTAAAGAGCCACATTGTCAGCTTGACCATTCTTAATCTTGTCCACGATGGAAGGTTGAATCGTGAGCGATGCTTACATAAATGAAGATTGGTTAGTAACTAACTCAACGTAAATGATCACTAGGTTGAGAAGTGATCGGACAACCTCTGAAACTTGCACACTTTCTGCTCAAAGTATTAGCTACCACATTCGCCTTACATGGATGATAGTTGATAGTGCAGCCATAATCCTTGACTAACTTATCTATTTCATATTTAGCTCATTCTGAGTGAAAAAGTACCTAAGACTTTTATGGTCAGTGTTGATGTCGCATTTTACCCCGTACAGGTAATGATGCCAGATTTTCAACATGAACACCACTACTTCTAACTCCAAATTGTGCGTAGGGTAGTTTCGCTCATAGGCTTCAACTGGTGTGACGCCTAAGAAATCACCTTAAAATTTTGTATGAGAACGCAGCCTAGACCTTTCCCTAAAGCGTTACTATAGATCATGAAGTTGTCCTCGTTGTTCGACAATACAAGAATATGTGCAGAGACTAGTTTCCTTTTCGGCTTTTGAAAATATTCCTTGCATTCCTTCAACCATATGAACTTATTTTCCTTCTTTAGTAACTGCATCAACGACAACGCAATCTTGGAAAACCTTTACAAGAACCAACGGTTCTCGCCAAACCAAGAAAAGTTCAGATTTCTCCAATGTTTGTTGGCCTTTTCCAGTCCTAGACTACTACAAATTTACTAAAATTCACCTGAATACCTTCAACAGATATCATATGTCCTAGAAAAGTGATGCTCTCTAGCCAAAACTCGCATCTTTTGAACTTCAAATGCTCTGATGTAACCTCTGCAGTACTAACTTCAAATGCTCTTCATGTTCGACTACTGACTTGGAAAAAATGAGGATGTCATAATGAAAAACACGATTCATCAAGTCTATAAATGCTACTGGTGCATTCATCAATCCAAACGGCATTACCACAGGCTCATAATGGCTATATCTTATTCTAAATGCACTCTTTGGTCTGTCCTCCTCCTTAACCTTCAACTGGTGATAACCGGAACGAAAGTTGATCTTCAAAAACATACTCGCTCCTTCCAATTGATGGAACAAGTCATTAATCTTTGGCAACAGGTACTTATTCTTGATCATCACCTTGTTAAGCTATCAGTAATCAATGCCAACCACATTGAACTAGTGTTCCTAAGGTGAAACACTATGTTTAATAAAAACCTTGCCCAATAGATCCTACAACTGTTCCTTTAACTCCTTCAACTTTGCTGATGCCATTCTATATAGTGCCTTTAAAATAGGTACGATCTCTGGTACCAATTGTAAACTTTACTTCTCTGTTTGGTGGTAAACCAAGCAATTTTTCCAGAAATACATTTAGGAAATCACAAACTACCTTTACATCTTATAGTTTTAGAGCTTCCGGTTCCTTGTCTTAAACATTAACAAGGAATTCTTGGCACCCTTGACGCAAACACTTGCATTGTCGTTAGCAATTTAGGCTATGACCTAAACTTAGAACTTGCAAACTCAAAACTCTGACCGTTTATGGGGCTAAATTGGATTTTCCTGTCTTGTCATTCAATACAAACCTCACAGTTAGATATCAAGTCCATATTGAAGATTACATCGAAATCCAACATCTCCAATATGATCAAATCGGCACGTAGTGTCTTATTACCAAGATATACAACATAACCATCAAGCATAAATTAGGCACACATACTCACACCCAAAGGTGTAGCAACACAAAAATCACAATCAAGTCAAATAGGTTTTCTAGCCAATTTAGAAGCAAACTGACTAGACGCAAAGGAATGCATAGCACCCGAGTCAAACAATGCATAAGCATTCAAACCATTCAAATTAATGGTACTTGCCACCACTGCAGTGTAATCCTTTTTCCCTTCCTCCCTGGAAAGTGTGAACACACTGCACTCTTCCCTCTTTTGGATAGTTTTTTCTACCACACCTAAAGTACACTCCTGGCTTTCCCAGCATTAACCAGAATGATTTCTGCCGTACTTCTTATACTGTGGAACACTAGGCCTATTATCGACTCCCTTGAACTTATTATTATTATTATTATTGTGGTTATTGCCTGCCCCAACTTCCCGTTGAACTTTCGCTTTTGCTGTAAACTTCCCTTCTATGGTTTCTTCGTAGGAGTAGAATTTTTTCCTGCAGGCTTAACAACCTCCATGGCAGAATCATTAGCGATCAATTGGACTCACTGTAGGATATCAGAGTTAGTAGGGAGTTGAAAAAGAGCAATCACATTGTAGAGCTCTAGGCATAGTCCTTTCTCGAAACGTCGAGCCTTGTGTTCTTCCGTGTCCACCAGGTATGGTGCATAATGAGAAAGTTCATCGAACTTCCTTTCATACTCCACAAGTGAAAGATTACCTTACTTTAGACTTGAGAACTCAGTTTCTTTCTCCCCTCGCTTTACTTGAGGAAAGTACTTCTCGAAGAACAAAGTCTTGAATAGAGTCCACGTCATTGGGTGCTCATTATTACTATACACTCGCTTAATCATATCCTATAAATGACTGACTCCCTCCTTTAGCATGAAGGAAGCACATGTCACTTTATGAGCTTCTGTGCTGTTAGTCAAAGAAAATATCTTTTCCAACTCTTGGATCTAACTTTTTGTTACTAATGAATTTGTTGATCCTTTGAACTCTAGGGGATGGAATCGCCTGAACTGTTCCAGTCTCTGTGTATCGACATAAAAATGTACTCCGTCTAGTGATGGTACACTAGTTGTCAACCCGTTTAGAAATAAGGCCACCTCTAGCCTTCACTACTCTGTCTATCAATGAGCAAAATCTTATGTTAAGCCGATCTCAAGACACACATCTCCTGAAGAAGAAGCAATAACAACACATGTCCTCAACCTCTTGGAACTAGGCTTTGCCATAGACTCTCCAACCGACTGAAGTGGGTTCCACTATCGATTCCTCAATTGGAGCACCATGACTCTTACAAAAACCATGCAACAAACTGCTTGCCAATTGCTTCATCTAAACAAGTATGGTCACGCAATACAAAATAAATAAACAAATAATATTAAGTAAAATCCAAATAGAACAGTCTACCTTGGCGCACATGTGGTCATTGGAGCAACAAGTACATGTTCAAAAACCTAGGACTCTGATGCCAAAACTATCTCCCTTACCCAAGCTTAGGTTCTCAATTAAGGTGTAGTTGCCATTAAATTTTTTTTTCTTTTCAAATATTAAAACTTGATTTATAAATAAATAATTTTGAACGATGCTAAAACAATACTTAAACTTTTTCCTACTTTTCGAGATCATTTTACCAAAACCATACCAATAAAAACATATCATTTTAAATATATTTAAAGTATTCACACTCGCACGGTAATAAAAAAGTATTTAGTACATAGAATAACCTAGACTAAAAAATATAAAATGCGGAACAACATCTACTGCGTTGTGCTCTCTAGTTCCGCACCTCAACCAAGCCCTACTATTAGGTTTTGGATTCACTTATTACACACACAAATAAACAACGGTGATCAATAAACACTCAATAAGCAACCTAAATGTAAATGACAATGCAATGTACTGTACTGCATACTCATACAATCTTCATATTTCCCTTTTTTATTTATTTTATAAACCAACTAGCTTACTACTCCGTATTATGTGGGGCCCATATGCTCGTTTGTGTTTAGAGGGTCTATTCCACAACCATAGAGAACTAACATGCTCGTTTATGATCGACGGTTGAATCACAATCCATAAACAAAAAAACCCTATCCTTGGCGGTCGGTGATTCAAGAGCTATTAAAAATAGGGTTTGAAAACCATCACACATCGGTGCACCTATATACTTATACACAAATATATAAGCACCTATATATATACAAATTCATACACATACACATATACATATATATATATATAATCACATATATATATATACACAATTCCAACACATATATAAATTTATCAAACCCTACTTTCTACACATATATACTTAATAAATAAGAAATGTAAAAAGACCAAAATGCCCATCACAAATCTAAAAATACCCTCCATATGGAAAGACCTAAATGCCCCTCATATATCAAAAAATATTAATCATGTTCCTCCATGGCCGGGCCTTCCTAACTTTAAAAACCAAACCAATATCACACCAAACAAGCAATAAACATGGGGTTTTAAAAGATGCAAACACCAATTAACCAATCCAAATGAAATCTATTGAAATATATGGAAATAAACAAACAAATTCCATAATTTCAAAACCTTAACCCTAAAATTTGAGGTTTACTGCAACACTCTTACAAACCAAATCAAATGATAATAATCACAAATCAACAATAAACAACCTAGATTAAGAGAAATCTAGCATTCATTAAACTCACAACACAAGAAATTAAGCTAAAACATAAGTAGGTTTGGAAACCTACCTTAACCAAAGTTTAAAAGCCTTCAAACCTTACTTGAAAAACCATTTAACATAAACTTCAAACACCACAAGATGGCCGGTTTCTTCTTCTTATTTTTCTCCTTGATTTTCTCTCTTTTTTCTACATTTTCGCTCTCCTTCTCTCGCTTTCTTTCTCTAGAACTATCTCTTATCTTCTTGAATGGTGATGGCAGGCCAAAACTCCTTTAAAAATAAAAATAAAAGCTTCCAAAAAGGCTTGGTCAAAAAAACTAGTTCAAAAGTAAAGTTAAAGTCAAAGGTTAAAAGTCACAATTCAATATTTTTACCTTTTTTTTCTGTCAAAGTTGACTTTGACCACAAGACAATTGTGCCTAGGAATGAAAACAAGTGTCTCTGATTGTGTCAGAAATAAAAATAGGCAATGTAATCTATGCTAAATCCACTTTTTATAGTAGTGTTCCTATCTTTGACTATTTGTATGGCAATCCTAAATAAAGTCCTTAAGGCTAGGTTAGAGTGTGTTATAGGTTTTGGTATCAAAGTCTTGTTTCTTCATTACATCAATTTTGAATCCTTTTTGTTTTAAGTTTGGTTTTAGGAATTAATAATCATTGGATGCTTATGAGATCATTTCGGAAACAAGGTACATGTTTTTAATTTGTATAATTTTTATTTGATTGTATTTGACTTTGTTTACGTTATTTGTTTCTTCAAGATATGTTGCATTACTCCCTTTTTGATCCAATCATTATTAGAGACTTTGAAATCGAGATCAAACCCAAAGGAGGAATATCTTATAACCTTATTGTCTTAAGTGATTCCGAACTTAAAATTGAAGTCAAGGATGTCACCTATGACTATTACCTAGACATGGAACAATGACAATTGATGAAGGAGAATCTTTATGGAAAAGGCAAAGCAATTTTCACACTAAAGACTTACACCATGGTCGAATACGTCACATAAGAAGAGTATAAGAAGTATAAAAAAAATGAGGAAGTTTTAAGAAGCTCGTAAAGCATTCTTGGACAAGAAAATTGAAGAATTAGTTGCTTTCTCCAATATTAATAGTGATCCAAGCTCAGATTCTTTCGATGGAGGATGTGGACAAAACTAGTGAAGTTTGCCAAGGGTTTAAAGAAGATCCAAGAGAGGATTCCGAGGAAGAGGGTTTCAAGACACCTCTGCATTACCATAGTGATGTGTCTAGTGACGATTAAATTTAGGATCTTTTGCTTGTTTTTATTAGTTTAGTATTTTATTTGTTTAATATTCCTTTTATTTTTGAAGTCAAGGTTGTGGAACAATGCTCGTCGTTTGAAACAACAAGAGGAAGAGCATCTAAGTTGGAATTTACACCTTCTAGATGTTTAAAGTGTGAGGATGCCCTCCATTGTTTCTCTATGTGCTAATTCTATACTTAAATCTTATGCAGTTTTTTTTGGAGACAAGATTTTGAGTGTGAGTTTAAATCCTTGATATGTATGATTTTGATGTGATTTTTAATATGGATTGGCTATCTTTGAATCTAGCTTATATTGTGTGTAGTGAGAAGTGTATTCCCATTAGTCCTTTGGATGAAGTTTATTTCTCATTTGAATGTTCAAAGGTTAGACATTTACCCTGAATGATTTTGGCTTTGTAAGCGTGAAAGTGTTTGCAAAATGGATGTCAAGTTTTTTATGGTTAGTGTTTTCAATACTAGTTTGGATACCATTGGACCTAGTAATGTAAAAGTTGTGAAAGAATTCTTGGTGTGTTTTATGAAAAAGCTACCTCACTTGCCACCCAATCGTGAAGTTGAGTTTACTATTAATTTATTATTGGATAAGATACCTATTTTGATGGCACCTTTTTATATGGCACTTATAGAATTGATGGATCTTAAATTGGAATTACAAGAGCTGTTGATAGAGGGTTCATTCAACCATGTGTTTCTCTACGGGGAGCAATAGCGTTGTTTGTGAAAAAAAAATAATGGATCAATGTAGTTATGCATTGATTATTGAGAGCTCAATTATGTAACGGTGAAGAATAAGTATCCTGGCCAAGGATAGAAGACTCATTTGATTAATTACCAGAGGTAAGCATGGTTTTTAATATTGATCTTCATTCTAGTTATAACTAATTGAAGATTAAGGAAGAAGATATTTCTAAAAATGCATTTAGAACAAGGTGTAATGATTAATTATAAGTTTTTGGTTATCCCTTTAGGTTTGATAAACGTACTAGTTGCTTTTATGGATTTGATGAATCATGTGTTCAATGGCTACTTAGACGAATTTGTCATTGTTTTCATTGACAATAATTTGGTTTACTTAAAAGGCGCCCCTAACCATGATGAGCATTCACATGTTGTTTTACAAAGGCTACGCGAGAAGCAACTCCATGTCAAGTTCAAGAAGTGCGAATTTTATCTTAAGAAGATTTTAGTTCTTTGACATGTTGTGTCTAGTGAAGGAATTCAAGTTAACCTAAGCAAGGTTGTTGTTGTACAAGATTGGAATAGAGGAGAAGTTCGAAGTTTTCTTGATTTGACCAATTACAATAATTGATTTTTAGATGATAAACGATGTGAAGTTTATTTGGATTGACAATTACAAGAGAGTTTCTTGGAAATCAAGAGGAAGTTGATATAGGTTCCTATGTTTACCATTCCATATGGAGTTGACAAGTTTGTTATTTTTAGTATGCATTTGGAAAAGGGCTTGGTCTTATATGCAAGCAAAATATGAAGATTGTCGCTTATGTGTTGATAAACTTAAAATATATCTTATTTATGATCTCTTTACTTGCATTTAATTTGTTTTTATTTATTAAGTCAAAAGTATTTATGTTTTTTTTATATTGTTTTGAACCAAGACATTATAAATATAAAGATGTGCAACTATGAAAAAATCTACACATAATTTTGAAGGTTTACAAAAATTTCAAGCGAATAAAATTATAATACCCTCTTACTCAAATACAGGTTCCTGAGCAAGGAGTAGTTACCATTAATAATTTTTTTTCAAATATATAAATTTAAATTATATTTATAACAATTATGGACAATGCCGAAATAATATTAAAACTTTACTTTTTGGAACCATTTCTGCAAAACTAAATCAAAATAATTATATCACTCAAAATATTTTGAAAGTACTCACATCCACACCATAGTAGAAAAGTATTTTGATAGACAAAGTACCCTTATCCAAAATAATAAAATGCGGAAAACATATATTACGCTACGCCCTCCAGCCCCGCACCTCGACCAAGCCTTACTGTCGGATTTTGAATTTACCTACCATACACAACAAACTACAGTGAGCGATAAACACTCAATAGGCATTCAAGATGTACATGACAATGCAATATCATGTAGTGCCATATATGTAAAATTTTTATTTTTCCTTTTTTACTTTATAAACCAACTAGCTCAGCTATTTCGTGATCATGTGAGACACACATGCCCGTTTGTGGTTGGCGGTTGGATCACAATTAAAAAAAATTATTTACTCGTGGTGGTCAGTGCTTCATGAGCTATTAAAAACTATGTTTAAAACCAACATTCTCCGGTGCATCCACTTTAAAATATAAACCCTCAGAAAAAAATCTACCTTTTCATATAAAATATCAAAATCCATGAAATATTCTATGTAAATTTATGCACATGCCTTAATGCATAAATACAACCAACTAAAGCATAACTACGCATAATTATCGAACTATCCTTTTTGAAAGCGATAATTATCAAAATATCTCTACTTAACCCATTAATTACCAAAGTACTATTTTACCGAGAAAAGCACCGAAATACACTGGTATTTTTTATAATTATCAAATTACCCCTGAAGCATGTGATAAATATCAAATTACCCCTGAAGGCAAATGATAAATTACCAAACTACCCTTTTTTAATAATTAACAAAAAAATACTTTTCCAACCCTAAACATATAAATATACAAACATATATACATATATAAATATAAACCATTATATTATGTTAAAATACATCCGTATATTTATATATAAACATATGCTCGCCCATCCACACATAAACACATACATTATATATATATATATATATATATATATATATATATATATATGTATAAATATATTTGCACAACGTACATATATAAAAATACATACTTAACCCTACACAAATAAATATATACACACTCACACACACACATATATATATATATATATATGTATATACAAACCAATTAGAAATATATAGATATAAATAAATATATAATAATTAAAACAACTAGAAAATGTGATATGACCAAAATACCCTTCAGAATTTCAAAAATACCAATAATAACCCTTCTATGAAAAAAGACTAAAATACCTTCAACAATTTTCAAAATATCAAAAAAAGACCAAAATGCCCTCACAAACCTAAAAATTCCAAACATATCCCCCCATCATAGCCAACCCCTACATGCACCAAATCTCAATCAATTTCTCATCAAATTACGTAATAAAAATGAGGTTTTTCAATATCCCCACACCAATTACCACAATCAAGCATTAATTCACATCAATCAAGCTTAAATCATAATTTTCACAAAGTATAACCAATTGGAGGTTTTTCCATACAACCAATCGACAATAAATTAATCACATTCTAGCAAGATTCAACCTAGAATTCATAAGAATAAAGCATGAAATCAATCAAAACATCAAACTACATAAGGGCAAGAACACTTACCTCTCTTCCAAGCAAGCTAACCAATTAATCAGCACTTGAAAATACCAAAACAGCCTTACTTTGGATTCCCCTTGATGGCTAGTTCAAAACTATTGAGCTTCCCTTGAATTTTCCTTTATTTTTCCTTAGTTTCTCTCTCTTTCTCTCTCTAGAACACTATAAATGCAAGAAGAAAGACAAGGGGTCAGCTAAGGGGGCTTAAAATATCTAAAAAATACTAATAAAATAATATATAGTAAAGAAAATAATTAAAAATACAAAAGGTGGTCAAAGTCAAAAGTCATACTTTGATCAAGGATAAAATGGAAAGAAAAATAATCCCTTGAACCTTAACTGAGTAGTTTAGGCCTTTACCAAATGCCTGGGAGACTCTCAAGTGGCTCATTGTGGTATAAGTGGTGACGTAGCGATCGAACCTTAACTGCGACCGAAAGTTGACAGTTTCAAAAAAAAAATGTGGTTATTACAAAAATAATTTTTTTTAAGTGCATCAAAGACCAAGACATCTTACTTGAAGATCAAGTAACAATGTAAGCAAACTTTAACTCCTGCATAACTTGAACTATTTTGGTTATAACTAGACTTGTATGAGGGTTTTTTTTTGTATGCGGTACTGAAGATGATTGATGAATGTTTCTAGAAGTTTTTAGCTACCAATCAATATTAGTTTGCAATCGAAGTTAGTGTTTGATGTAGTCCTAACAAAATTGCATAGGTTCGAGAGATATGATATTTGAAGGCCTTTTTGATTTTTGTTTGAGACTTATGATATATGATTGGAAAGAGACGACATAGAGCTTTAACTTCCATATTGTTTTAGAATTTTCAAGTAGGTTTAAGATCTTCAAAACACAGACATAATTTGGATGGATCTTGTAGAATCAAATTAGGAAACTAAGATTTTTCTACTTTGGTTTTCTAATGTTTTAAGACTCTTATGGACTTTTTGTCCTTAAAATCTAGAGCTTTATCTTGATTGCCTCTATATAAAGCCACCAATATTAGAGAGATAGGCATTCAAAGATTCAAGAATGCAGACATTTGAGAGACAAAGAGAGATTAGAAAAGAGAAAGAAAGGAGTCAAAATCTTCTAGTGTTTTGATCAACCTTAGCGATTCAACTCGCAGATTTTTATAGTTTTTCTTAGTCTTATTCTTGTTCTTTTTCTTGTATTTAACTAATGATCATGATGTATTCAAGCATGTTGATTTGTGTTTTGATTTTCATTTTGAACTTATTCCATAAATTATGACTGCGATATAGCCTAGCTATGATTATTCTGTTTTGAGTTTTAATAAATTTATATTTTCTTTTCTATGTTGAGTATTGGTTGGTTTCCTTAATGCATTGATGTGATTTGCCACCATATTAATGATCTATGCACCATGTTAAAATTGTCCTTGTATGTGTGTGGAAATCCAGTTAATACCATGTATAAATGTGAATTTGATTGTATTTGCATTCTCACATATATGTGAAAGAATAATGGAATATTATTAGAACAACTTAACCATAGATCTTAGTCAGTTTGCATAAATTTTTATTTATCATAGGAATATAATTGATTAATTCATGTAGCCATTTTGGTTTCTCTATTGCAAGGTTATTAATAATTTAGGGTTAAGGTGATTAGCATGATTAGCTAGGTTTAATTTTTCACAAATTAATTTGAATTGGATTGGTGATGGTGAAATCGCATGCTCTAGTGTCTCTTTTGTCTTCAATTATCAATATGAATTTGGCTTTCTAGTTTTATTCTTTTGCTTCTGCTATTTAATTACTACAACCAATTTTGATTGTCTAAATAATACCAAGATTTAATTAAATTTGGTAATTAGTATAATTAGAGATCCTCGTGGAAACAATATTTTACTTATCACTTTATTACTTATCTATGATATTGTGCACTTCAAATATTTTACCAATCATGTATCACGACAATTGTAGTTATATTAACACAATTATCCAATGCATGATCTTGTTGTTACCCGTGTTTTTTAAAATTTGAACATACTCTATCTTTGGAGTGAAATGTGATATTTACACCAATCACAAAAGTTTATAGTGTTTTTTTATTTTAAATTAGTTGAACATGCACTATTACTATCACCTTGTAAAACATAACATGGTCACTGACGCACTTTGTAAGAAGTACGTCGGTTTTAGTGATAACTCGATTACTACTCAAAAGCACATCTCAAGTGTTTTGTTTTTGGATATCCTAAATAATAAAGGAAATGTTTCTGTTTTGAATAATATTTTTGGGAAAACTCAAATTTATATGCACTTTCCTATCTTTGATTGTTTGTGTGGCCATCTTAGATCAAGTCCATGACAATTGATTAGGGTATATTACAATTTCTAATTGTTTTATATTTTAGGTGAATTGAAAAAGAAATTAAAATAAATAATTAAGCTCAACTAGAGAATATTTTGTCAAGGCATGAAAATGAAGGAATAAAACTCTACAAGAGTCGTGGTAAAAAGCCTTAAATTTTTGCTTGTGTGTCAAATAACCGGGTGTTGTTGGTCTTGGATTTGGTTAATTGTTTTTAGTAATTGAGACTTTACATCCTAAATGGAAGAAAATGAGTGAAAATGTTATCATTGGATAAAAATAAAGGTTAATAATATATTTCTTGAATGTAAGAAAGCATGGATGACATTAGAGGACAATGGTTGGAAAGCTTCAGACGAATTTCCTTAACTATCCAAATTCAGAAAAAATTAGATGATGATCTTTGTATGGATGAAAGATCTAGAATTCAGCTTTCTTAAGAATTTTACATTTTGTGATTTGGAGTTTTCTAGAAGAAGTTATCATTATTTTGGTGATGAAGGTTCAAAGTAAAAAAAAACCTAGGATATTTTGGGTGTGATATTAAGCTCAATGTTACTACCTTTTAGAAACAAATTTGGGGATTTGGCTCATGTTGTCATTTAGAAAGTTGAATAACATTTCCAATTATAGGTCATCTGCACATATTCGAGAAGTGGTTAAAAAAATATGAAGCAAAACGTTGGCAAAGGTTAGGAAGAGGGTAAGTTTCCTAATTCTACTAGATTTTCTAATCTTGTTAGGCTTCCACCTTTTTTCAGATCAGGCCATAACTTGTCCCGGTAGCTTTTAGAGTTGGAAATCCTATTTTGGAGCCTTAGTCTCCCAAAATAAACCTTACATTACAAGAGAATTGGGATATATATACTTTAAAACTCTATTCACTTATATTTTAGCAAATTAGGGTGAGGCAAATTAAAGAGAATCAACTACAGCAAGAGAGAGAATCTTGAGAGTTTTGGCTAGGTTTTAATAACAATGGAGAGCTGAAATTATAAGTGATTATTCTAGACACATTGACTTGCAATTTTGGGAATTTGGGACCTAATTGTAGACCATATAAAATATTGTATGCCTCATTAATTATATTTTTAGTTATGATTTTAATAATATTAAATATTAAATTCTGATTGGTTAATTTAATAAAAAGTCAAATAAGAATTCATGATGTAAAATCCACTGTTTATGGGAACGGTCATTATTTACTTATTTAATAAAAATTGATCTTCTCTCTCATGCTATGCCTATCTTTACGCTTCCTCCATTAGAAAGAATGATTAATGAAGGGACAAAGGAGTGAAAGCAAGTTTTTTCATAAATAAAGTTTTGTGAGTTTTCTAGATCAGAATTTAGCTAATCTCATGAATCAAGGTATGTAATTCTATTTTATAGTCTAGTGAAAATATAGAATTCTAAAATCATATATTAAAGAATTATTGCAATCATATTAGTGCAATAAGTTATGCTTACATATGGTATCAAAGTTTAAATTGTTGAATTCATGTTTTTCCATCAAGAAATTTGTATTTTTCTCTCTATTTGATTTAAGCCCTAATTTACTTTATGAAGAAAATTGCAATTCTGGTTTTTAGATTTTTTTAATCGATCTGGACAAGACGGTTAGTTTGTTTTTTATTGCCTTGTGTTTCCGCTGCATATGTAAATTTATTATTAAAAGGTTGCCATGGTCTTGCTGTTTGTTTGCAATGTGTATATGGATTTATGTTTTACGGCGCGTATTGTATGCTTAAAATTATCATGAAGTTCTTATCAATTATGGTGACGTGATAGTTGTTGTCATATACACATATGTGAAAGCAATTATCAATTAATTTTATTATATTTTATCATGTGCATGTGTCTTTGACATGTTTTGTGATTTTTATTAATTGGTTTAATGTGTATGAGTCAAATCAAGTCACTATGCTAGTGGATTAAAAAAAGAAAAAGAAAAAAAGAAGCTCAACTAATTTATAGGAAATAGAATAGTACATAAATCAGCATCATTTTTGTTGGTTTAATGTGTCGCGCGCGTGTGTGTGTGTGTATATATATTAGCTACCGGGGCATTATGTATGTGCTTTGGTGATGTATATTTACGGTATTAATGTTTAAGAAAGCCATTACGTCATAGGCTATAAATATTTCATTGTTATAAATTGTATATTATTTGTACAATATTGATATTCATATTTATGATTGTTTGTTAGTCATCAAAGTGGCCAAATTTAAAGTTATATAAATATTAAATTATGAAATATTTTTTCAATTATTCATAATTTATAAAATGAAGAAAAAAAAAATATAATGAATTCATGGATAATTAAAATTCACTAGTTATAAAATATTAAAGATTGTCCAAATGTTAATAAGTTAATTTTATAATTTGTGGATATGAAGTGTTAATTATATATTTAAAATGAATGTGTTTAGTATATTCAAAGAGAGCTAGTATGTTTATTTAAAGTATATTTAATTAACAATTAAGTAATATAGAATTAGCATCATTACTGTAATTATGGTATATTTAAAATCACTAAAAGGAGATCTTAGATATACACTAAAAATCAAATGGCATTAATACAAACTCGTAATGATATATCTCGTTCGAAATGCACTCTTCGGTTTGTCTTCTTCCTTGATCTTTAGCTGGTGATACCTTGAACGTAGATCGATCCTTGAGAAAATACTCGCTCCTTGCAATTGATCGTCAATCCTTAACAACGAGTACTTATTCTTGATCGTTACTTTATTGAGCTCACAGTAATCAATGCATATCCGCATTAAACCGTCCTTCTTAATGAACAGAATTGGCGCTCCCTAATACTAAACATTGGGTTTGATTAAACCCTTATCTTATAGCTACTCCTTCAATTCCTTTAACTCTACTGATGTCATCCTATAAGGTGCATTTGAAATGAGCGCAAATCTTAGTATCAAGTCGATAGAAAACTCTATTTCTTGATCCGGTGGTAACTCCGGTAATTCTTCAGGAAACATATCTAAGAAATCACAAACTACTTCTCGTAGTTTTAGAGCTGACTGTACTTCATCATAGACACTAATAAGAAAATGTTGGCAGCCTTTACATAAACTTCTCAACGTTTGCAATGTAGTCAACAACCTTGGTTGTGGTCTTAGCTTTGACCCTTCAATCTTGAAATACTGGTCATCTACGGGGCTAAACAATATTCTCTTTTCCTTGTAGTTGATGCAAGCTTTGCTCTTAGACAACTAATCCAACCAAAGATCACATCGAAATCAAACATATCCAATATGATCAAGTCAGCATGCAACTTTTCATTTCTGAGACACACCTCACATGAATTCAACACAAACGAGGCACACTTACTAAAACTAAATGACACAAGTCACCGTCAAGACAAACTGGTTCAAGAGCTAACTTAGACGCAAACCATCTAAATATAAATCGAAATCAAACATATCTAATATGATCTAGTCGGCATGCAACTATTTGTTTATGAGATACACCTCACATGGATTCAACACAAACGAGGCACACTTACTAAAACTAGATGACACAAGTCACCATCAAAACAAACTAGTTCAAGAGCTAACTTAGACACAAACCATCTAGATACAAATGAGTGCTTAGCACCCTAATCAAATAAAGCATAAGCATCTAGTCCTTGTAAAGAAATCATACCTACCACTACTATAGCATCATCCCTTTCAGCTTCCTCTCTTGTCAATGCAAACACTGACATTGAGTGCCCTGTTGCTTTCTTCCTCCGAGTTCAAGACAATCTTGTATCATGTCATTAGGCTTGCCAAAGTTGAAGCATGCTTCAATCTTCTTCTAGCACTCTCCGTTTATGATTCTTGTCGCACGATTAGCATTGGGAATGTTAGGTTGATTTCTGCTTCCTTTGGGCTTCTTGTTGTCATTTCTGTTATTGAGGTTATTTCCCCACTTCCTTCCCTTAGCCTTCCTCTTATGCTGATTACTTCCTCCTCGAGTTTACCATTGAGTAGATGAACTCTGCCCTGCAGCCTTAGTCACTTATGGGGTTGGATCCTATGTAATCAGCTGGACCCAATGTAAAACCTCTACATAAGTAGGCAATCATAGCACTGCTATGGTATTGTAGAGTTCCGGTAGCAATTCTTTCTTGAAACACCTTGCCTTGCGCTCCTCGATATCCACTAGGTGTAGCACATAGCGAGAAAGTCAATTTCAAAAATTCTACTTCTTTTTCATCTTGTTTCACAATCGGAAATACTTTTCCAGAAATAGATCCTTGAATTGAGTCCACACTATTAGATTTCCTTTAGTGTGGTAGACTCTTTTGACTATTTCCCACCAATGACTGGCTTCTTTTTTTAGCATGAAAGAGGCACATACGACCTTCTAAGACTTAGTGCAATCCATCAGTGCGAAAATCTTCTCTAGTTTGCAGATCCAATCCTCAGCTACTAATGGATTGGTTGAGCCTTCGAACACTGAAGGATAAAATTGCTTGAACTACTATACGACTCCTCTAATTCCACTTGACTGCTAAGATCCTTGGCTCGCAATACTTGCTAGAGCCTCAAGCAGTCGACTGGTCATATTTGTTGTGTTGTTCTCATGAGTGTCATTAGTATCTCGTGCAACGCATGACATCTTAAAACAAAAGAGATCTAAACATGAGAGCTAGATAGGATAAACAACTAAAATAGCACATAAATAGCACTTTAATTATAAATAAACTTTGCCATATAGCAGATAAGCAAAGAAAATAGTTAATAGACACAAATCACAAATAACAGCTCCTAACTACTATTACTACTACTATAGCAGAGAACAATTGAACCTTCTAATCTTTGGCAGGAAACTTCTCAGTCTTCCTCAGGATCATCAAACTCGTCAGGATCCTCATCATCCAAGCTTGCCTCCGCTACGCATGAGACTTCAAAACCAAGGTAAGCCAGATGCTTGGTAAGAGCTTCTAGCTCACCAAGGTCGTCCTAGTGCTAATTTATGTACTAGTGATACATCACATAGCCATGGTCTTTTTGGAATTGATCTAACTCCCTTGAATCAATATAACACACCCCACTATTAGATAGAGGTACAACAGTAGTAAAACCGCTCAATAACTTAGTTACTTCAAGCTTTTTCCGCTCCATGTCTTAGTGCATTGATTCGTCAGATACTCCGATATCCCTACCCTCATCTCTGGAGGATGATGCTGGGTTAGGCACTGTCATACGATGAAATGGCTCTCCTTCCACCATGACCTCTTTTCCTGGGTGCTAACGTGACTTGTCGGGTGGTATCTTAGTCACCACCTCAGCTCGGTAAAGCTCAATCACTATGTCACTCTGGAAGGATGTAGGCTTCGAGCTCAATCTCGATCTCTTAGAGATATGCGCCTCCACCAGCACATGACTTTGGTTGCATGAAACACACAAAAAAGCACTAGCTAATTGACCTATCTGAACACAGTAAATCAAACAAAAGCCCAAAGTCAATAATAACACGAAACAAAATAAAACAAATCAATTCTACCTTTGGCACATGAATGGACATGGGAATAGGCTATTAGTACAAATTTTTAACAAAACTATAGTTAACCCTCCATTGGTCCTCCACCATGCTACTAATCCTTTCAAGAAAAAGTTTCGGAATTGCCTACACATAGAAAACAAACAAGAATGAGTTAAAAATCACTCAGTGGGTTTCCAACATGCCCATGCTAATGCAATGCAGGATGATAGTGAAATGTAAACCTCTTTTAAATACTGATTTTCCTTTCTTATTTCTTGTCATATATGATATGCCAAAACTTAACTCTTTCAAAGGTCTTATGCAATGATGTTAAAAATAGACGATCGTAAGGCTTTCTATTAAGTGTAAATTATGAATTACATTGGAGCTAGTTACCCATCGGCAATTGTTATTTCCTAAAGCAGTAAACACACATTCTTTCAAGGAAATCCAATACATTTAACCATTTAGGTGAAATGGTGTAAGTGGGGAAGATACCCGCTTGCATCCACATTATGCAAGTGCTAAGATTCCAACCATCACATACACCAATACACTTACATGTGTGTGCATGCGAGAATCCAATCTCTCTCTCACCAGTTAGTGGTACCTCAACTAAACGGTTCATATATCCATCCATATAAGCTCCATTCAAAATATATATATATATATATATGCTATATATATGCCTATGTATGCATGGCCATAACTTTTCTATGTAGAACTTTTAAAATGTGACTTGTTTGGAAAATCAGTTTCTCTGCATGTAACAAAAGCTTTCATGACATGTATATCGATGTATGTTTATGTACATGGGTCACTTGCCAATAGTGTGCACAGGCACAACATGACAATCACATCCCAATAATCTCAATTACATAGTTAATCTTAAAGGCCACAACTTTATAGCATACATACCCCAAAAATGTACATAACTAACATAAAGATTTGAACTTTAAACATAACTACACAATTAAAACGTTCCAAATCATAAAGATTGCATTAATTATACGAGAATGATTTAATACTAGAAAATAATAAATAATGAAAACTAAAATGATATATATATATATATATATATATATAGAAATAAACTCAACGAGTTTCATGCACAATAAATTTTCAAAAAACATATCTCACTCATTGTAATCTGGATTTTCATGATTCAAAAACCATAATGATCATGATTTAATATATTTTAAGGAATAAATATGCCACAAAAAAAATTACAACCCTTCCAAAAATAATGAAACCTATAGGTACAAGTGCAGTATTTTCCCAGAACTTTCCATAAAATGAACAAATTTATAAAATGCATAACGCAATCAATTCAATTTCGATTTAAGAAATTCCAAAGCAAACTGACCATGACTCATTTTAGTGCAGGCGAAAAATATGGCTCGAAAATAACAAAAATTAAAAAACCATTCAAACCTAACAAAAACCATGGTTATAAGTGTAGAATCTTTCCAGAAATACCCAGAAAACCAACAATTTTATAAAATTCATATCTTACTCATTATAACTCTAAATCAAGTTATTCAAAAGCCAAATGTTCAAAACAGACCCAAAGACTTAGAGTAAAAATTTCAAAAATTTCATATAATAATAACCAAGATTTGCATCCAACCAAATATTCATAGATTCCAAAATAATTTTAACTCAACATAGCACATTATCTCAATGTAATCAATAAGTCTAAATCAAGCTATTACTTCATAAATCTATCCAAATTTTCCAATATAATTTCAACAACAAATATAAAAAATATATAAATATAACTTGGGTACTCAATTTTGAATAATAAGTATGCAATAATGTAATAATTTTCATAAATGCCAAAAACCCTAACACCCAAATTAGGGTCTCACTAAATACAATAGATCACACCTAAATCATGTCAAATCTAGTAATTTTACACAAGATCCAAAAGATTCAAGAAGTGATTTAAGAAGAAAAGAGATGGGAATAGATGGATTTAAGCTCAAACATACTCAAAACACCAAAAATAAAAAAATAACAAGTGTGTATGGAAACCTACCTTGTAAAAGCTTAAAACTCTACACAAACACCTTGATCCACAAGAATAAACCTCCAAGATCCAAACTCCAAGTGGCTGGTTCTCTTGCTTTCACCCTTTCCTTATTTTTCTCTTAAAAATACTTAATTTTCCTTCATTTTCTCTCACTTTCCTTCACTTTCTTTCACTAGAATACACTTATCTCTCACTAGAATGGTAATGGTCGGTTGCAAGGGTTCAAGAATGAGACTTGGTCTTTTGAAAAGTGTGCTTAAATATGGTGGTCCTAGGGTTTTTAATGAAGTGATGCAAGCAAGACTATTTTTTTTACCAAAATTTGACCAAGTCAAACTTGGTCTCCAAGTAACTTTACTACACTTAATATGTCTTAATAAGACCTCTCCAACACTAGCCACGTGTACAGAAAAGAAAGCCTTAATCAACCTCTATCAGTCTAGGTGATGATATGGCAATGTTGGCTTTAACTTTGACTTTGACTAACAATCACAAGCACACTTAAAAGATAAAATAAACAACCAAGCTAATCTCAAATAGCTTAAAACCAATCAAAAACATGATGTGTCAGTCACCAATCCAAACATTAACTTTTATTATAGTTGGCTTTGACTAAAAGTCAACTACATAAAAAAGGAAGCAGGTATTACACAAACAATCATCGTCAAAGATTCAAGATGTAAATTCATCAACATTATCGAACAAGATCGACTAAATTTGATAATCTGATAATGATGTGCTAGTAGACGTCAGCATTAATCTTGATTAGAGTTGACTTTGACCAAAAGTCAACTACACAGAAATGGAAGCATATATTACACAAAAATCATCATCAAAGATTCAAGATGTAAATTCATCAGCATTATCGAACAAGATCGACTAAATCTAATAATCTGAGCATGATGTGCTAGTAGACATTAAAGTATAAATGTCCATTATATTGAAGTATAAATTACAATCATAAAGTATCATTAGTTCACATGATGGGTGGATTAACCAACCAACATCCCCTTAAATCCATAAGAAAAATGTTGGGAACTTTACATCCGTATCAAAATGAGATAGCCCTATAGTTAATATATCCTTTGGCACACCCATCGCAAATAAAATCATTGAGGAAACCCACAATATCTTAAGATATAATCAATCGAGTTTCAATAATCTGAAGCACAAAATTGGACTGGAAACTCCAAGTTCTTGGGAACATGTGTATTACTTATGCAAATAAATATATAATACAACCATAAGGAGAATGAAAGGAATTCTTCAATAATTTGTTCAAGGCAACTAATCTTCTGAGTTGTATATAAATATTTTTCCTTCCATTTTAAAGTACAAATTTCAATAACTTGCTTATGCAAAATATCCATCTAGGTTAAATAATATTTCCTTCATATTTTTCTAAAATGTATAAAATATTTTCTCTTATGGAGAGTACTATGAATTAGATTTGTCTGTGAAACAAACTATTATTGTTCTCCTCAGGTGTCAAGCTTTTCAAATAAAATGTAATGCTCAAATATTATAAAAAATGCAAATGGAAATCAACATGTATAAAATGACAACTAATATCAAAATAGACAATAACCACAATGAAGACAAATAGAAATGCGCAGGCTTCAAGCCTTGTGTTTAGCTTTGGATTTGAGTTACTTTTGGTCTTAAAATCATTCATATCAAGTGTATGGTATCATATGGTTGAGCTATTCCATTAAAATGAGTTCCTTTTAGCTATAAGCTTATTCTAACAAAGATCAACTAAATATTTTCTTGCATGATATGTACAAGACTGTGACCTTTACAACGACATATATAATAAATAATTTCAAAAGTATGGGCTTCGGGTGTTTGTTCAACTGGCCTTTACCCTTTGTAAAATTACTCATGTCCTTTCATGTTATTTCATTGATCACTCATATTATTTTATCATCATTTCCAACACTAATCCTATAACTATTATGATACCATATAGTATTTGCTTCAGCAAGATGTGTAGCTCAAATAGGCCAAACATTGTGGCTTATCATCAACTACTTATTGTATTTCTTAACCACAAACAAAAATAGAAATCTTCTTATACTATTATTGGAGTCTTCTTGTACTATTGCTAGGGTACTGGGTGTCTTTTTAGCCACAAGTAAAGCAGAAAATAATTTTGAATGCTTAGAGTAACTCTTCAACTTAAAAGACTGAAGTACTAGATCAATGGCGTATAGGGTGAAGATAGTTTTCTTTAACATCTCTTTGTAACTGATCTTTAGGCCACATTGTCACAACTAAGGATGTAATTAACACAATAGTTGATTATAATTCTAATACAGCTTTAAAACCAATTATTTTGATATTCGATTGAAACCATGAACCACTAGTGATCAAAACTATATGTTAGGAATTAGGAATTGCAACAAGACAAATGGTTTTTCTTAATTAATACTCTATATTTATTTCGGCATTATAACTATTCACACAAAGTAAACACAAATAATAGTAATTAACTAAAGGTAATTCATAATAAGTGCCATGTACAAATCAAACAAAATCGAACATAATCAAAAGCACTCGTAAACACATCATACATAAAAAAAAAAATTATGATTTTACGATGGCAATAAATATATCTTTTCAATTTTCCATCATTTACACATGTACAGACAAAAATAAAAATACAACATATCAATTTGTACTTCATTAATTTTATCTTCTCAATAGAAGGGCCTTACCACATGCTCCAAACATGGGAATCAACAACTATAAAAATTTGCAGTCAATTTAAAAGACAATAATTCATAATAAAAAATATAAAGCTAATTTCTATTATGAACATCACGTGATAGAAAATTTATATAAAAATTATAAAATCACAAAATTAATATACACGGGTACAGTAAAATTTCAGCCGAAACTAACATAAAAAAAGTTTGAATGCTACTCCAACAATACAATACAAACACATATGTTCAATAACAAATCAGATTAAGTATTATAGCATATAAAATTCAAATTAAATCATGTATATATAAATTTGACCCTAAAAAATTTAAAATAACTTATATAGAAAACATTTCTATGAAAACTTTATCTCAAAACATAATCTACAGTGCATATAGAAAAATTATGAAGCCTAATCGCAAACAAGATTTCAACCAGCACATATGGTAAGTATTCAAAAAAATCATAACTTGTGTTTTAAAAATCAAATTTGGATATATAATAGGGTTATTTACACTCAATTCCCTTGAAATTTGGCTTAATTTTAAATTACTCGTGCGATTTTAAAAAATTTCATCTTATCCTCTATTTTTAATAGCGAGCAGTTAATTTTAACGATCAATATTTCTCTCTCGTACCTAGCATATAAAATAACATTTTTACCCTTAACATGTTCTTTCCCTTTCTGTCTCTATTTCTCCTTCATCCTCCTGCAACTTACACTTCTCCACAGCCAACCCTACACCTACACTTCTCCATAGCCAACCCAGCTTACAGTAATACTAGATCACCAAGCACTCAACCTCACGGTTGTGGAAAATGGAGTTAGTTGAAATTATTTTTACAAAATAATTAAATTACTTTTAAAAAATAAAATTTGAAGGAGGTTTTTTTTAATTTTTTTTTTACAGCTCACAGTATTACTAATTATGAAAGAAAATTTGGAGGAGTTTGTTTACAAAAATATCAAAATTTCCCCTCCTATCCTCAGAATATTTTTTTATTTTCCAAAATCACCCACCCAAAACTTTGGCATCCTCGGCAATGGCCACCTCCACCGCAGATGGCATCTACGATGTCTCTTGGGCCGAGTCCCATGATTCCCTCCTCGTCGCAACCATAGCTGATAGTTCAGTCATCCGAGAGTTACATATGTGGAACAAAGGGAGAGAAAAAATAATACGAAGACGATGTCGAACGAAGAAAAGAGAAGCAGAGAGAGAGAAAAAAGAAAAAGGAAGAGAGAGAAAAAATAATACGAAGACGATGTCGAACGAAGAAAAGAGAAGCAGAGAGAGAGAAAAAAGAAAAAGGAAGAGACGTGGAACAAAGAAAAGAGAAGGAGAGAAAAAAAGAAAAGAGAAGGAGAGAAAAAAAGAAAAGAAAAGAAAAGAAGATGACACTGAATAGAAGACCCAAAAAGAGGAGAAAAAAAAAAGGAAAAAGAAGATACAGAGTGAATAAATGACGAGATTAAGAAAAAAAATATTAAATTATTTTTTACCAGGTGTCACTTTATGATTTGTCATCTATTTATTATAATATTTTTTTTATTGTTCATTATAAATATGTCCAATTACTTTTATACTTTTTTATATTAACTTTAATAGAAGTCAACTAACATGAGACGGTTTAGTATAGTTTTTTAAAATTTAATTAAATATCAGGAGGTAATATGATAATAACCCTATATAATACATAATTCAAAAGATTTAGATGTCATATTTAATATATAAAAAATTCACACAATTCCTTTTGTTTTTTTTTTTTAAAAATCACACAATTCTATTACACTTTTACTGGTCAAAACATGTTCAAAATTGGAAGGTTTAGAATATCCATATAGTAGAAATTTCCATCCAATCGCATTTGACCATAGCATTCATGGAACTCAGGCTCCTCTAACTTACAGGGGTTAGAGAATGTGTTGATAACATATTGTAAAAAAATATATATAAAAGCAAGACAAAGACACATAAACTGAGAGGAAACTATAGTGTTATATCTGTATCCTAATCTCTCCTAATATAAATAAAGGTTAAGGCTTCTTAGTACATATGGGAATAATAAATTTATAGGCTTCAGGCCTAATTATAGAAAAAATCTATTTAAATATAGGTCCATAATAATTTATGTGATATTCACATTATTATAACAAAAATAAAATTTTTGTATTTCATTTTTTATGATTTGAAAAAAAAAATGAAATAATGTCACGTGTCAATTTTCATTTGATTGTTAAATCTAAAAGAAATGATTTGGCTGATGGTGAATTTTTGATAATTTTTAAAAATCATAATAAGAAAGCGTAACTTTGGCAAACCAAAGGGATTAAATGATATATGTTCAAAAATATATATTTAAAGACAATATGGTCCTTGACTATTAGATTTAACGGGAAGAATTTAAAGAATGGTGAATTTTTTTTTTTTAATTTTTAAAAGTGATGGGGAATAAATATATTTTCGTCAAACCTTATACAATTCCAGTGATTTTTCCCTAATTTATCTACTCCTTGAAGTTGTATCCAAATACATATATACCTTTCTAGTTTCAAATAATTCAAAAACGCCCCAATTTTACTTTTAAATTAGTTAAATATTCCTAAGTCATATTATATATATATATATATATATATATATATGTATATATATATATATATGTATATATAACATTTTGACTATACCTAACAATATTTGAAATAAAAAACTAATAAAAACCATTAAAATGAAAATTTATTATTTTTACTTGTCTACATTATAACCTTGAAAATTCAACCGTTTACCTAAGAAAAAACAAAGAAACCTTTATAATTCAACCCATAAATTTTATTAATACTATATCTTATTTACGTAGGATGCTCCAATTGTATATATTTGTGGAGTAGAATGCTACAATTATATATATATATTTAATTAGTTGTTCAGCTGACCAACAAATAAATTAATAAAATAAAAGAAGCCGTTATACATAAATAAAATTAATAAAACTTTGGAATGAATTAAATTGTATATCATTTTGGAGTAAAATGCTAGAATTATTATGTAGTTGTTTTGTTGACCAATAAATAAATTAATAAAATAAAAAAGCCTGTAAATAAATAAAATAAATATTAACAAAAATAATAAAATTTATGGGCTGAATTATTATTTTTAAATGTTGAATTATAAAAGTTATATACACAAGTAAAAATAATAAAATTTCAATTTAATGGTTTTTATTAGTTTTTTTTATTTAAGATATTATTGAGTTTGAATAGTGAAAATGTTATATTTCTTAAATGTCTTTTAAGTATAATAGATAATTTAAAAGTAAATTAGGGGTGTTGTTTTGAATTGTTTGAAATTAGAATTCCACTTGCATTTAGATCAAACTCAGACGATGTATATGAAATTATCCCACTAAAAATCGAGGGATGTAAATCATAAAAAAGAAAAATGAAAAATTGAAAAATAGTTGACAAAATAAAAGTTTGATTAGAAGTGAGACTCAGAATTTGTTTGAACTTTAACGTTTTTAGTAAGCCTTTCTTAGCCTATTTGCAGCGGAGTGACGCACTATAATGCTCCGATGAAGAAACAGAGGAAAAGACTTCCAAATTCCATTCAAGAAAAGCAAACAAAGTTTGAGATGCAGGCACTTCATACAGAGCAAGAATCACAAAGCAGTGAGATGAGAAAGCCGAAAGAACACCAGAGTTTCAATCCAAAGAAATTGGAGAGCGTGGTGCCAAGAAAAGGATTGGTTGTTGTTGTTCATTTTCTGGTGATCTTGGTTATGGGGCTTTTGAGTGTATCTCACGGCAGATTCATAGTCACACCCATAATGCGAAAAGGTCGAGATGTCCCTGCATTGTTCATACTCGGGGATTCTTCTGTTGATTGTGGCGAAAACACCCTATTCTACCCTCTACTCCATCGTAATCTGTCTTTATATCCATGTAATGGCTCTGATTCGAGTCTTCTTCCCCATCTTCTTGGTATCAATTACTCTCTCATTTCTCTCTTTCAATGAATTTAATTCACGGGATTCTCTGTTTCTTGATATTGTATGCGTTTTTTTGGTTCATGAATTTCATGGAGTGTGGGGTTGATTTTCTTCTTTATTTCTTGTGGTACCTGCAAAAAATTACATTAATTATCTTTCGGACCTTATAAATGAAATTTTAATAATATTTAGACTGGCAAAAATTCATTGACACAGTCTCTTTGTTTTATGTATATTTGACGCTAAAAGATCTGCAATTTTTCTTCATAATATTATTGTATGTGTTCTCTTTGCCACCCAGAGGAATTATGCTTGGCATTATTATTCGTTCACTTGTAGGACAAAATACTGAAACCCCAAAATTATGCATTTACATATAGATTGACAAAAGTTCATAAATGCAGTCTATTAATTTTTATTTTATGTCAATTAACTGACCAAAATACTTTGTGAAGAAATGCATGATAATTATCTGATGAAATAGAACGCAAGCTGTATTCAACCACAAGTGAAAGTCCCTTCATTTTGTTCTATGGCGTGGATAATTTGCAATTTTTACTGCAGCATAATCAATCTGTAAGGATCAAATGTAAAGCTGACATTGCGTTTTTTGCAATTTTTACTGCTGCATAATCAATTTTAAGGATCAAATGTAAGCTAGGATTGCATGTTTTGCCATGTATATCTCCATCATACGTTAAGCTCTTCTTTTTCTTCTGAAGTGAGGATAATTTGCAATTCTTACTGCAGCCCAATCTGTGAGGATCTAATGTAAGATAAGATTTCTTTTTTGGTGCTAACTGCTGAAACATTGTGGTTAAAACAGCTGAGAAGATGGGCTTGCCATATATACCACCATTTTACAGTCAAAACGGTTCCATTGAAGAAGTACTAAGAGGCATCAATTTTGGTTCAGCACAAGCAACAATCATGAACCCCAGCAGCCAGAATTATCAGTCTCTCAACCAGCAAATTCGCCAAGTGTTCGAGACCATAGAGCTTTTACACCTGCAGCTTAGCCAGAGTAGTGTGCTCCACTTCATCAGATCTTCCATCTTCTACCTCTCATTTGGCAAAGACGACTATATCGACCTCTTCCTTCGCAACTCCTCTGGTGCTTTGCTCGAGTACAGTAGCCAAGAATTTGCCAACATTCTGGCATCCCAAATGATTGATGTTATGAGGAACCTTTATGACATGAACGTGAGAAAGATCATATGCATGGGGATTTTGCCTCTGGGATGCACTCCCAGGGTGGTGTCGTCAGTGTCGGAGTTGAATAATTCCACAGATGGGGGAAGGAAATGTGTGGAAAAGATCAACAAGCTGGTTTTGGAGTACAATGCAATGCTGAATGAGCAGATTGTAGAGCTTAATGCAGAGCTGCCAGACGCCGATATAGTCTTCTGTGATGTCTATCAAGGAGTTAAAGAGATCATAACCAATTCAGAGCTCTACGGTATGGAAAAACCTTTTTTGGCTTTCTCTTATTTTGGGGGATTTTAAATTTAAAATAAGGTGTTCCAATCAAAAACTATAATGGCATAAGTTTTTTTTGTTATCAACAGCTAATAAAGTAGAAGTAAAACATAATAAATCATAATCAGCCTATTTAAAAAACTTTGTCTAGCTCTGAGCAGAACAGGATCTATATATATCTCATTGTACTGAAAATCCCAATGATAAAACCTTAGGACCACGATCTCAGTGAGACCTACCCCATTTGCTATATAACTTAATACCCTTGATTTTCCCAACACACTGCATGTTCTCTCTTGGAAAATATTAATGGATTTATATGGATTCGAAATGCAATCAATGAATCCACAAAAAAGGATAGGAACATTCTAGAAAAGAAAAGTAGCTTCAATAAAAGTTATCTGTTTCTTGTTTCTCATTAAACAAAAGCAAAAAATCTGCTTTCTAATAATTTCTCTTTGAGCTGAAAGAGTATATGAAATGCTCTGGATTCATCCTTTGCACTAAATGCTCATTATATTGTATGTAACCATGAAACTTTCAGGATTTGAGGATGTGAACAGTGCATGTTGTGGTCTCGGATTATACGGAGCAACAATTGGGTGTCTGTCCATGGAGATGGCCTGTAAGCAAGCAGCAAATCATGTGTGGTGGGATTTATACAACCCCACAAAGGCAGTGAACGCCTTGCTGGCTGATTCTGCATGGTTTGGCCAACCCTTCTCTGGTATTTGCCGTCCTTTCACCATCCATGAATTGGTCACTGCTGCATTCTCACCGTCTTACCACAATGCCAAACTGCGTATATGATTCTGAATATACTTTTGCTTCGAATTATAGAAGTGTCTTCCTTCATAGCAATCAAAGTTAGTACTATGAGAGTCCCCCCTTTACAAATTGTATAATACAATTCTGCAGTGATGTTTGGAAGGATGTAAATATGATATGCTACACGTTGATATAATTCAAACAAAAGCCCCTATTAGAGTGTTATACCCATGTCCCAATGTCCCTTGATGTGTAACTACAGCATCAAGCACTTTCGGATTAGATATGAGTTTTTTTTTTTTTTTTAATTGTCCGTACAGAGTCACTTGCACCTTGGAAATGGGGCGAGACAGCGATTCTCCGTTCCCGTCCCGGTTTTTAGACTGCCCCATTCCCATTTAAGAGGTGAATCCCCACGTGGGATTTTGTCATCCCTAATTCAAGGAGTATTAGATAATTTTCTTTGTTTTTCCCGGTTGAATTTGGTGAATTGTGACAAAATAATTTAACATATGTAGTTTCCAGAAATAAACAGTACGCCAAACACCATGTTCGTGACGAAAGTTAGAAATAAATAAGTATAATACAAATTATATTAAAAAGAATCACAGACAAAGCGCACACACATGAGGTTTATATATATATATATATATATATATACACACATTTGTGTGTGTTTAGACCACCTATTTACGTTTTTTAGTTTTAAGTAAAAGTTAAAATTAGTAAATAGCAGTAGTAAATAGTAGTATATGTTCTTTTACTTTTAGTAATTATTATTATTTTTTTGAGTTGGAACCTTCTTGCATGTTCAGCTTTTTTAAATCTAAGTTGTAACTTTTTTATTGCCCAATAAGCACGATACTCAAGTTTCATTGGAACGTGACAGGCTTTCCCAAATAGTCCGTAAGGACTAATTCCAACTGGGGTCTTATAAGCTGTCGTATGCTAAAATTGCACCATTTAGTCTTACCGCCAAATTTTTTCTTTTAGCATTCACTGTCTTCATTAAGATGTTCTTAATCTCTCTATTGCTTATTTCGACTTGGCCAGATGTTGAGGATGATATGGTGTTATACCTATGTATAATATTGTATTTTTTTCATCAAAACTCTAAAAGGCTTGTTACAAAAATAACCACGATTGATTATAGCTCTAGGAACTTCAAACCTTGAGATAATTTAGGACAATCTTGTGATCATTGGTCCTCGTAGCTAAAGCTTTAACCAACTTAGATACATAATCAACAACCACAGGTTTGTAGGTATAACCAAATGATGGAGAAAAAGGTCTCGTAAAATAAATGCCTCAAACATTAAATAACTCCAATGATTATGATGTTATTCAATGACATCTGATTTCTACGACTAATATTTCTCATTCTTTGGCATCTATCACACTTAAAGCAAAAGTCAAAAGCATCTTTAAACAAAGTAGGCTAAAAGAATCCAGATTGAAGAATCTTATATGTGGTTTTCTTAGCTCCAAAGTGACCGTCAAAAACCAATGCGAGGCTGAATTTCAAAATGCTTTGTTGCTTATTCTTTTTTTTTTTCGTAAATTTTGTTGCTTATTTTTTGGAACACATCTTCTAATGATTTAGTTAGGGCTTAGCCTAAACAAATACGGATCATCCTAAAGAATATATTTGGTCATTCAAAGGAATCTTTTCTTTTCTAATATGTCACTCTTAAAACTCCATTTGCGAGATAATTAACCAAATCAGCATTATCAAGGCTCTTTTATCATGAATGGCGAAAAGTTGTTCATTGGGAAATGACTCATTAAGAGGTAATGTATCTCTGTCTTCTTAGTTGATGATTAGCAACAACATTATCACTTCCTTTCTTGTCTCTAATTTCCAGATTAAATTCTTAATGCAAAATAATCCATCTAATTAACCGTGGTTTCCCATCCTTCTTGGTCAACAAGTATCTAAGAATTGCATGGTCAGAGTAAACAATCACTTTAGAACTAACAAAATATGAAGGAAATTTATCTAAAGAAAATTCCATAAAAAGCAACTCTTTCTTAGTGGTGTAGTAGTTCAATTGTGCATGGTTCAATGTCCTACTTGCTTAATAAATGACATGAGGAAGTTTATTCATTGTTTGGTGGAAGACCGTAAAAAGTCCTTTCATAACCATAGAAAGTTATTGGAAGACCATAGAAAGTTATTGAGAGGCTGTAGGAATACATGAAATGGCCATAGCATTTTAGAAACACGTTGGAAGGCCATAAGAAGACTGTATGAAGTTGTTTAAAAGCTATAGAAAGTTACTGGAAGGCCGTAGGATGTTATTGTAAGGTCGTAGAAAGTTATTGTAAGGCTATATGAACGTGTTGGAAGGTCATAGGAAGTTGTTGTAGGAAGGTGTTGAAAGCTCATAGGAACGCATTGGAAGCCATAGGAAGGCCTTGCAAGCTCGTAGAAATGCATTGAAAGCCCGTAAGAAATTGTTGAAAGGCTGTACAAAGTTGTACGAAGGTCATAAGAAGTAGTTGAAAGACCATAGGAAATTGTTGGAAAGGCATATAAAATTGTTGGAGGGTCATAGGAAGTTGTTGGAAGGTCGTTGGAACGAGTTGGATGGTTGTAATATGTTATTGGAAGGCCATATAAATTCCTTAGAAGCCCATAGGATGTTGTTGGAAGGTCGTTGAAAGTTGTTGAAAGGTTATAGAAAATTGTTGGAACCCTATAGAAATGAATTGGAAGCTTGTAGGAACATGGTAAAAGCCTATAAGAATACCTTAAAAATCCATAATAATGCATAATAAGCTCGTAGGAAGTTATTGGAAGGTCGTAAAAAGTCATACAAAGGCCGTAGAAAATCGTTGGAAGCTAGTAGGAAGGTTTTGGAAAGTTGTAAGAAGTTATTGTGTAGTAACCGCCTTAAAAATTTGCATGTTGGTGTGTTAATTTGTGAAATTTTACTTGTGTGCTTGTGCACTAGTATAAACATGTGAGTTTGTGAAGTACTGTGTGGACATGAAGTCAGAAAATGATAGGTGCAATGACAGGTTTTATATCAGGCACAATATTAAACGTAATGATAGGCACCTGACGTAGTTCGAAACTCAGCAATTCCCCAACCCATTTGTGTTAGGCGCGATGTCAAAAGCAATGACAGGCGCCTGACATGTTGCCGAAGTATGCAGTGAATTTAAGTAGCTATGTGTGTATGTGAATATGGGTACGATTCGTCTTGTGCCAACATATATGTGTATGTATATGTCACCCATTTATGTGTGGATTTGATATTTGAATTTTTGATTTTTAATTCGCATTATTTGATAATTAGGTGATTGGTATTTTCCTTATTTGAAATAAGGAAAGTAAGAACTAAGAAATGAGGAAAGTTGGACTAGGGTTTGCGTCTATAAATTAAAAAACTGCACAGAGGGCAATTTTCTATATTCTCCTTTCCTTCGAGTACTAAAATTTCTTAGATAAATATTGAGAGAAAATTTTGTATGATCAAGCAAGGAATTTCAAGGATTTTCTAAGATTTAAGGCAACTTTCACATTTAATTGTTGTTTATTTTATTTGTTCGAATCTCTCTTTTTCTCCAATAATTTTAATGAATTGATTTAATGATTTATACATGATAATATGAATTATGTGTGGTGGAAAAATTTGGATTTAAGATGAGATTTTATTGTTTAACCGAAAAACAATGGATTTACAAGAAAAGTTTGATTTTTACAAAATTTTGCACCAAACCCTAATTCTCTTTATGACCAAACAATATGTTCATGATAAGATTGAATTTTTATTTGTGATGGACATCAAATCAAAATCGATCATGCTTAGTAATGAATAGATTTTGATAGCTTTTAATTTGATTTTCAATGAACAATAATTTCCATAAGATACGTGTGATTTAACTCAATTTTATGAAGGAGTATTGTTTGATGGAAAATTTTAGGCATTTTAGCTTTGTTAAATCATTGAAAATTCATGTTTTAATTAAGTTGGAGTCCATGTTATATTGCTGGAATTTTCTAAATGTTTATATGCATGCTACTTATGAACTTCTCTGCAAAATAAATTGCTAGAAAATGTGGAATTATATGGAATTATGAGAAGTATGGATGGTATGAAATTTTTTACTTGTTATTATTGATAGTCAAAACTTCTATGGGATTTGTAACCATGAAATATATATGTTTATGGCTATGATGGATTAATGAATGCATGCACGCTTAGTTTTTTAGATTACAAAACAAGTATGCATGATCACAAGTATGAAAGCATGAGCATGTGCATTCAAACATGAATATAAAATTCGGTTTTACAAAAAATGTACATCTTTGAGATTTATTGAAAAAACAATGTATGTTTTCAAAGGAAACACCTTGTAGGCAAATATGGACAAGTTTGATATGAAGCTTTTGTACTTGAGTTGTAATTAAGCTACCACTATAACCAACATATTTTCGGCTCAAAACATATGGCATTGAGTTCGCCTTACTTGGATGGTAGTTAAAAGTGCAATCGCAATCCTTGACCAACTCCAACTATCTTTTTTGCCTCCTGTTTAACTCCTTTTGAGTGAAGAAATACTTGAGACTCTTATGGTCAATATAAATTTCACATTTTGCTCCGTACAAGTAATGATGCTAAATATTCAAAGCAAACACTACTGTTGCCATCTCTAGGTCATGGGTAGGGTAGTTACGCTTATACAGTTTCAATTGTCGCAAAGCATACGCAACCATCTTGTCATTTTGCACAAGTACACAAGCCAATCCTTTACCTGAAGCATCATTGTAAATCATGAAGTTGTCCTGCTTGTTAGGTAAGGTAAGGATGGGTGTTGTGGTCAACTTCTTTTTGAGCTTTTAAAACTCTTTTCACACTCTTCGGAACAAATAAACTTGTTTTCTTTCCTTAGCAGTTGCGCCAATTGCAATGCAATCTTCGAAAATCCTTTCACAAACCTTTGGTAATAATCAACCAATCTAAGAAAACTTCATATTTCTCCAATGTTAATTAGCCTCTTCCATTCTTGCACTGCTGTAACTTTACTGGGGTCCATTTGAATACCCTTATCGGATATTACATGGCCCAGAAAGGTAATGCTTTTATACCAAAACTCATACTTCTTAAATTTTGCATACAATTGCTTCTTGCGTAGTCACTAAAACACCACTCTCAAGTGATTTTCATGTTCAACAGCTGACTTTGAGTAAGTAAGTGTGTTGTTGATGAACACCACTACAAACTTATCTAAATTTTCATGAAGGACTCAGTACATCAAGTCCATAAATGCTGCTAGTGCATTCGTCAGCCCAAATGGCATCACTACAAACTCGTAGTGGCCATATCTTTTTTGAAATTCACTCTTCGACCTATCTCCCTCCTTGATCTTTAACTGATGATACCTAGAATGAAGATCAATTTTTGAGAAAATACTCGCTCCTTGTAATTGATCGTATAGGTCGTCAATCCTTGGTAATGGATTTTTGTTCTTAATTGTCACCTTGTTAAGCTCTTGATAGTCAATGGACAAACGCATCAAACCATCTTTCTTCTTAACAAATAGAACAGGTGCTCCCCAAGGCCAGACGCTATGTTTAATAAAATGCTTATCCAAACGTTCCTGCAACTGTCCTTCAACTCCTTTAACTCGGCTGGTGCCATATGATATGGCGCCTTTGAGATCGGTGCAGTTCTCGATACCAAATCACTTCTCGATCCGGTGGTAATCCTAATAACTCTTCTGAGAACACATCTAAGAACTCTCGAACTACCTTAATATCTAACAGTTTCAAAACTTCCTGTTCCTTGTCGAAAACACTAACAAAGAATCCTTGACCATCTTGACATAAACACTTTAGTGCTTGCATGACATTCAGCAATTTTGGCCATGACCTTAGCTTTGAGCCTGCACATAAAAAACTCTGGCGATCTACAAGGCTAAACATGGTTTCCTTCTCTTTATAATCGATGCAAGCCCTATACTTAGACAGCCAATCCACGCCGAAGATCATATTAAAAGCAAACATATCCAATATGATGAGGTCGGCACGTAGCTTCTCATTTTCGAGACACACTTCACAAGATTTAAGCATAAAAGAAGCACATATGTTGACACCAGAAGGTGTAGCTACACATAAATCACAGTCAAGATTAATAGGTTCCACAACCAACTTAGATGCAAAATGTCTAGAAATAAAAAAGTACGTAACACCCGAACCAAACATAGCATACACATCCAAATCATGAACAGAAATCGTACCTGCCACCACAGCAGCATCATTCTTTTATGCTTCCTTTTTGGTCAGAGCAAACACTCGACCTTGCATACTGTCTTATTGGCATATCTGCGCAATCAAGCATCAGATGACCAATCTTGTTGCACATGAAGCAGGCATCAGTCCTTCTCTAGCACTCTCCAATATGATGCATACTGCAGGTTGGACACTAGAGAAAACTGAGTCTATTATCAGCTCCCTTAGGTTTCTTGCCATTGCTATTGTTGCGGTTACAATTGCCAAACCTTCCTCCTTCAAACTTCCTTTTTTGAGGATTTCCTCCCCCTCACTGTCTTCTCGGAGCAGAAGAACTTTGTCCTACAGCTTTAGTTGTTTTGGAGGGGTAGTCCCTTGCAATTAGCTGTACCCGTTGGAGAACATTAGCATAAGTAGGTAGTCGTAGTACAGTTATGGCGTTATACAGCTCGGGTCTCAAACCCCTTTTAAAGCGCCTAGCTTTATGTTCTTCAGTATCCACTAGGTGCGACGCATATCGTGAAAGCTCATCGAACTTGCGTTTGTACTCCACCAAAGATGATCCTTCTCATCTTGTTTAACCAATGAGAAATACTTTTTCAAAAATAACTCTTTGAACTGAGTCCATTCTATTGGCCTTTCTTCTCTATAATGAACTCTCTTCGCCATGTCCCACCTGTGAATCGCTCCCTTCCTGAGCATATAGGTCGTACAAACGACCTTTTGTGACTCAATGCAATCCATCAGTACAAAATTTTCTCCATCGCTCGTATCCAATCTTCTACTACGAGTGGGTTGGTTGAACCTTAAAAAATAACTAGGTAGAATCGCTTAAACTGCTTCACAACAGCACTAATTCCGCCTAATTACTGTAAACCAAAACCTACCATTCTTGTAAGGGTCTTACATAACTGACTGGCAAGTCGTGTAAATTGCTCTCAGGTGCAATCAACTTGTCGTGTTGGATCCGACATCTACGATAAAAGAATCTCATGCAAATTATGCGAGATAATTTGATAAAATAGGCAGAATTTCATAACAGCGTAACATTACCACAGGGAAACAGTGCAACATTTCAGTACCAGTAGGGAAAATTTCATACATCAGTTAGCACACGACTATAAAAAAAGTCAAAACCACAACCACACACATAAACAGAAAACCATAGAAGCCACAAACATAAGCACTAACTAAGATCCTATTCACTATCTTGATCATCCCGCGGATCAAAATTCTCTCGATCTCGGTGGTCCTCAAGCTCCTTAGAATCCATGGGGTCCTCGGAGTCCTCAGATCTCTTGGAACTATTAACTTCCTCAAGATCTTCTTCAGGGTCTTCTTCATCATTAGTGTCTACCACGGTTGCTTGTGATGATCTAAAGCCATATAAGCTAGATGGTTATATGTGGCTTGTTGCTCGCATTGATCATGTCTGAATTAATTTCGATACTAGTGATACATTTTGTAGCAATAATTCATTTGAAATTGTGCCAATACCCTCTAATTCATATACCAAAGCCCACCACCTGGTAAGGTATTGCCACAGTCTCACCCTCTAATTCATACCTCTTAATGGACTCTTCCACTACTAATATCTCATCATTCGATATCAAAAATCGACTGAAGATCGAAACTCTCCCTATATCTCTTGGGACTCGCCTCCTCAGTAGGATCACACTCTCGCTTACATAGTAAACAAGAAAGCATACTTGCCAGTTGACCCATCTTATATAACAGTTTAAGTAATAATACACAGTCAAATAACACAACACATATCATAAACAAATAAAACAATTTACCTTGGAGCGCAGATGGACACTAGAGTAGGTATTCAACATAATTCTAAATAAAAACCATGCTCTGATATCAAAAACTATAACACCCCTTACCTGAACCTAAAGACCCGACTAAAGAGTTGTTACTTCGTATCATTTTCGAAGTATAAAGATTTTGAATTCTTTAGACAATGTTAATAACACATATAGAATGTTTTCTTCACTCTTTAGGATAATTTAATTTCATATATATATATAAAAATCCTAATAATTAAAAACCAAAGCAAACAATAATAAAATTTTAAAAGTAAATAGTAAGCTTGACTGTTTACAAAACTCACAGCGTAAAGAAAATAATGTTCAAAATTAGAGTACTATTGTCTAAAGATAATATATAAATTTACATTACTGCCCCTACGCTTCAGTGCCTCCACTTCCAAACTTGACAGTTCAAGACTAAGATTTACCTAGTATGCATAAGAAAACAGAGATGAGTGATAAACACTCAGTAGGTTCCCAAATACATATGCCGATGAATGCTATATGCTTTACAAAATATTTCTCATCTTTTTCGAAATACTGATTTTTCTTTTTCAATGAATTCTACTATGGTACAAAATCTTTAAAACATAAATTGTACACTGAATTTTCAAAACAATGGTCATAGGATTTTAAAACGTAACGTCTAAAATCTCTTAATTTATGTTGGAGCTAGTTATCCGTTGGCAATTATTATTTCCCAAAGCATCACTTAGGCATACTTTCAAGGAAACTAAAACAATTTAACCATTTAGAGGAAACGGTATAAGTGGGGAAGAGATCTACTTGCATCCTCGTCATGCAATCGTTGGGTTACCAACCACCACATACACCAATACGCTTGTATGTGCGCTCATATGAGAATCCATATCTCCACACTCACTAGTTAGTGAGACCTCAACTAAACGGTTATCATTCATATCCATAGATGCTCCATCCATTACATATGTGCCCACGTGTGTATGACCATAACTAACTATACACTTTTCAAAAATACGTTTCGTTTGGAAAATTAATTTATTTACGTAAAAACAACAGTTTTCATGACCTGTTTATATGCAAATGTATGCATATGATTGTTCGTTAACTTAACATATAGTTACCATACTATACTTGATAACTGCATTCAGTACAATAAACTGTCATACATGACTCATTTACAATAAATACCCAAATCGGTTGTACACATACACATGAACACAAGTGACAATATCTCTAAATCACCTATATAGTGTGAATTTATAAATTTGCCCTTAATAAAAATATGTATTTCCAATTATGCCCTTGGTAATATTTTAAAATTTCAAAAATGCCCTTGTACATATTTCAAAATTATAGTAATGCCCTTTTTAAAACTATAAAATTTCAACTTTACCATTGGTAGAAAATTAAAATTCTAATTTTACCCTTAAAAGTAACACCAAGTTTCTATTTTACCTCTAGACTTTTAACAAAATTACCGTTTTGCCATTTGGATATAAAATAAGTATAAATTAAACAAAAAATATTAAGTAAAAATACTTTTTGTAAAATTTGCACAAGAGAGAATATATTTAATAATATTTTAAAAGAGGTGAAATTACTTATTTACCTTTAAAAATTTATTTAACTATAAATATATATATATGTATATATATACACACATATGATTATATATTTTTACGAACATATATATATATATATATATAGCCACATATACACATACACATTCACACACATTCATACCAACATGTGTGTATTAATTCACATTTAACTCAATATACCCACACATATTTATACATTTATATATATATATATATATATAGGTATATGCACACACACACTTATGCAAACTAATTTTATACTTTTACATTCCCATATAAAGATTTATCATTGAACTCAAAACACATGGCATTAGAAAAAATTACTTAAAAAAGCAAGTCATATTGCCGAAGATTACCAAAATGCCCCTGTATGTTAAAAGACTAAAATACCCCTACACAATTTGAAAATGACCAATAAGTCCCCTAATGGCCAAAAATCCCAAGCTTGATTTCTAGCACAATTCCACACCAAATCATGAAATTTCAAGGGGGGTTATGCAAATCTAACATGCCAATTTTCAATATACAACGAAAAAATCCTAAATAGTTAACAAAATTATAAACTAGATCAAACCCTAATTTCACCATTTAGGGATTCTCATATTTATCTATAATACACTCAAAATAATGGATTCAAATAGAAATCAAGCATGGGGAACATTCAAAATGCATAGATCTGCAAGAAATCATACCGAAAAATTAAACTGAAAATTAACTTAGTTTGGAAAACCTACCTCTTTCCTTGCTAACTTGATTGGAATACACTTGAAAACACTTCATTTACCCGAACTAAGCTTCATACGATGATCTAAGACGTTGAAAACCCTTTCTTTCCCATTTTTTCCTTAGTTTTCCTTAGTTTTATCTCTTTTTTCTCACTTTCTCTCTTTTTTCTCTCTTTAGAACATGGAAGAAGCTTCAAATGGTGGTGGGATGGCCAGCCATACACTTAAATAATGCTAGGTGTTCTTAAAAAATTAATAAAATAATGGCTTTGTAAAATGCTATAGGAAGTTAGTGGATAGTCATAAGAACGCATTGAAGGCCTATAGGAACGAGTTGGTAGCCCATAGTACATAGGAAGTTATTGGAAGAGTTTAGAGATGTTGTTGGAAGGTTGTATGAAGATTTTGTAAGGTAGTAAGGAGTTGTTTGAAGCCATAAAAACACATTGGAAGGCTGTAGCATATTATGAGAAGGCCTTAGAAATGCATTGGAAGCCTGTAGGAAGTTGTTGAAAGGCCATAGAAAATTATTGGAACCCATAGGAATACGTTGAAAGTCTATAAGAACACATTGTAAGCCCATAGAAACATATTGGAAGCCCTTGGGAAGTTATTAGATCATCGTAGGAAATTATTTGAAGGCCGAAGGAAGTTGTTGGAATATCATAAGATATTATTTTAAGGTCATAGGAGGTTGTTGGAAGCCATAAAAACGTGTTGGAAGGTCGTAGGATGTTGTTGAAAGGTCGTAACAATGCATTAGAAGTCCTTAGGAAGTTGTTAAAAGACCTCAAAAGGTTGTTGAGAGGCCGTAGAAAATTGTTGGAACTGCTGCAAATACATTTCGAGTCCGTAGGATTGCATTGCGAGTTTGTAGGAATGCATTGGAAGGCTATATGATGTTGTTGGAAGGTCGTAAGAAGTTATTGAAAGGTGGTAGGATGTTATTAAAAGGATGTAGGAAGTTGTTAGAAGGTCGTAAGAGATTGTTAGAAGGCTATAGGAATACGTTACAAGACTGTATGATATCGTTGAAATGCATTGAAAGCCATTAAGAAGTTGTTGGATGGTTATAGGAAGTTGTTATAAGCTATAATATATTGTTGGAAGGTTGTAGGAAGCTATTGGAATCGCATAGGAATGTGTTAGAACTCTGTGGGAATACATTACAAGCTCGTAGGAATGCATTATAAGCTTGTAGGAAACTGTTCGAAGGCCAAGGATAATATTGAAAAGCAGTAGGAAGTTATTGGAAGCCTGTAGGAACGTTGTTAGATAGCCATAGCAAGTTGTTCGAAGACCGTAGAAATGCGTTACAAGCCTATAAAAAGTTGTTGGAAGGCTGTAAAAAGTTGTTCGAAAGCCGTAGAAAGTTGTTGGAAAGTTTTTAGGAAGTTGTTGAAAAGCCATAGAAAGTTGTTGGAATGCCATAGGATATTGTTGGAAGGTCATAGGAAGTTGTTGGAAGGTTGCAGGAACTCCATGGTAGGTTGTAACATTTTGTTGGAAGGCTGTAGAAATACATTGAACTCCTATAGAAAGTTGTTGGACGATTGTAAAATATTGTTGGAAGGTCGTAGGAAGTCATTAGAAGCTCGTAAGAAGGTTTTGGATGGTCGTAGGAAGTTGTTGGAATGCCTTGAGAAGTTGTTAAAAGCGAGTAATAACTTATTGGTAGCCGATAGGAATGCCTTGCAAGCCAGTAGGAATGCATTGAAAGCCTGTAGGAAGTTGTTGGAAGGTTGTACAAAGTTGTATGAAGGTCATAAGATGTTGTTGGAAGGCCGTAACAAGTTATTGCAAGGTCGTAAGAAGGTTTTGGAAGGTCATAAGAATGTATTGGAAGGTTGTAGTATGTTGTTGGAAGGCAGTAGAAACGCATTGGAAGCCTGTAGAAAGTTGTCGAAAGATCATAGGATATTGTGAGAAGAGCATAAGAAGTTGTTGAAAGGGCATAGGAAGTTGTTGAAAAGATGTAGAAAGTTGTTAGAAGGTCGTAAGAATGTGTTTGATGATCCTAACATGTTGTTGGAAGGTCATAGAAATGTGTTGGAAGTCCGTGAGAAGTTGTTGAAAAGTCGTAGGAAATTGTTGGATCTCCATAGGAATGCATTGGAAGCTCATAGGATGTTGTTGGAAGGTAGTAGCTAGTTGCTGGAAGATAATAAGAAGTTAAAAGACCTTAGGATATTGTTGGAAGGCCATTAAAAGTTATTGCGAGGTCGTAAAAAGTTGTTTTGAAGGCTGTAGGAAAGCATTGGAGGCCGTGGGAATTAGTTAGAAGCCCATAGGCTGTGGTCATTGTTGTAAACATAGGAATGCATTGGAAGTCTGTAAAAATGCATTGAAAGCCCCTTAGAAAGTTGTTGGATAGCCATAGAAAATTATTGAAAGGCCGTATCAAGTTGTTGGAAGGGCATAGAATGTTCACAAAAGGCTATAGGATGTCGTTGAAGGTCATAGCAAGTTTTTGGAACCCGTAGGAATGTATTGGAACGACGTAGAAACGATTTACATAGCTATAGGAAAGCGTTGGAAGCCCATGAGAAGTTATTGGAAGGCCATAGGAAATTATTACAATGCCATAGAAAGTTGTTGGAAGACTGTAAGATGTTATTAAAGGGTCGTTAGATATTGTTGCAAGGTTATAGGAAGTTTTTTTAAGGCCATAGGAACTTGTTAGAAGGTTGTACCGTGTTGTTGGAAGGTTGTAGAAACACATTAGATGCCTCTAGAAAGTTTTTAGAAGGTCGTAGGAAGTTGTTGAAATGTCGTAGTAAGTTGGAATGCCGTAGAAATTTGTTCAAAGGCTGCAGGAAACTGTTTGAATGCCACTCGAAATTCTTGGAACCCCATAGAAATGAGTTTTAAGTCTGTAAGAACGCATTGAAATCCTATATGAACTCGTTGAAAGTTTGAAGAAAATTGTTAAAAGGCCACAGGATGTTGTTCAAAGCTAGTAGGAACTCTTTGGAAGCCCGTAGACAGTTTTACAAGCATGCAGGAACTTGTTGCAAGCTTGCAAGTCCATTGAAAGCTTGCAGGAACTTGTTGGAGGTCCTTGGGAAGTTGGATGGTCGTAAATAATTGTTGGAAGGCTTTAGGAAGTTGTTGAAAGGTCGTAGGATGTTGTTAGAAAGATGTAGAAAGTTATTGGAAATCCGTAGGAAGTTATTAGAAGGCTGTAGGAAGTTGTTTGAAGGTCGTAGGAAATTTTTGGAAGCCTATAAGAATGTGTTGGAGTTTTGTAGGAACACATTTCAAGCCCATAAGAACATGTTGGAAGCCTATAAGATGTTTTTAGAAGGTCGTAGAAAGTTATGGGAAGATTGTAGGAAGTTATTGTAAGGTTGTAGGATACTATTGGAAGGCCATAGGAAGTTAATGGAAGGCTGTAAGAACTCATTGGATAATCACAACATATTATTGGAAGGTCATAGAAACATATTAAAAGGCTGTAGGATGTTATTAGAAGGTCGTAGGTGTAATAACCGCCTTCGAAAATCTATGTGATAGTGTATTTATTTGTGAACTTTTTTTTCACTTGTGTACTTGAACACGAGTGTACACGTGTGAGTTTGAGAAGCGCTATGAGGACATGAAGTCTGAGAATCACAAGTTCTATATTAGGGACAAGGATGCACATGGAGGAGTTAAATGTAAAATCAAGAAATTTTGGACAGTTTTGACATCGCTTTGTAATTTGAGTATAACTTTCTCGTCCGAGCTCTGATTGAAATGATTGAAGATGCTATGGAACAGGAAGAAAAATCTCTAAAATTTTGATGTCTTGAATTTTGAGAGATATTGGATGCATCAAGGTCAAAAGTCAAGTACAATGTTAGGCGCCTGACATTGGGTCTGACATGCATCGTAAGAGTGAAGACACGAACGAAAATTGGATGAGATTTGAGTAACAAACCCATGGGTGTCAGGTTCCAAGTTAGGTCCTATGACAAACACCTGACATTTTCCACAGGTTGGTATTTTCACAACCCGTGCGTGACAGGCGCCTAACATACTGTCGAACTATGCAGCGAGTTTAAGTGTGGTTGTGTATGTGAAAATGTGTACAATTTGATTTGTGCCGACACGTATGTATATGTGTGTGTTTTTATGATTGACACCCATTTATATATGTAATTGATATTTGAATTTGTTATTTTAATTGGCATTATTTATCAATTAAGAGGTTGATATTTTTCTTATTTGAAATAAGGAAAGTAAAAGTCGAATCTAGGGAAACCGAATTTGGCAAGTGTTGACTAGGGTTTTTGTATATAATTAAGAGGTTACAGAGAAGAAAATTTTTCTACATTCTCCTCTTCTCTTTGTGCTGTAGTTTCTTAGTAAAAATATAGAGAGAAATTTTATGTGATCAAGTAAGGATTTTTATAGGTTTTTGAAGATTCAAAGCAAGTTTCACAACTATGTGTTGTTTGTGCTTATTTGTTTTAAATTTCTCTTCTTATCCAAAATTTCTATGGATTGATTTGAGAATTTATGCATGATAATATAGATTTGTATGGGCTGGAACTTTGATCTAAGAATGGTTTTTTATTGTTTTGTGAAAAATGCACGGATTTACAAGGAAAGTTTTGATTTTTATAAGATATACCTTGAACCCAAATCTTTTCTTATGGCCGATCCTCATGTATATGACAAGATTGAATTTTGTTCAAGTTTGATCTTAAAATCAAGGTTGATTATGTTTGGTAATGAATGATTTTTGATAGTTTTAAATTTATTTATCAAAAAATCATAATTTTCTTTACTATATATGTGTTTTAAATCAAAGTATGAAGGAATATTATTTGCTGAAAAATTCTAGGCATGTTAGCTTTGTTAATTCATAGAATAATCATATTTTAGTTGAGCTGGGATTTATATTATATTACTGGAATTTTCTGGATGACTATATGCATGCTATACGTGAACATTTTCTTTTTGCAAAATACGTTGCCGGAAAATGCGGAATTGAATGGAATTATGAGATGCATGCATGGTATGAAGATTGTTACTTAATATTATTGATAACCAAAACTTCTAAGGGAGTTTGTAATGATATTTTGCCATAAAATATATGTTTTGGCTATGATAAATTTATGAATTCATGTATGCCTAGTTTTCTTAGTTTACGAAACAAGTATGCATGATCATAAGTATGTAAGCATGAGCATGTGCATTCAAATATGAATTTAAGTTCAGTTTTACAAGAAATGCACATCTTCAAGGTTTATTGAAAAGTAAAGCATGTTTTTAAAGGAAACACCTTGTAGACAAATTTGACAAGTTTAATATGGAGCTTTTGTATGTATATATAGAATCGCATAAGAGAAGGCTTGGTTTGATGGATTCTACTAAATTTGTAGGGTTTACATGGATACATCTAGATGGATTTGTGTATGTGGGAGGACTCATTGAGGATTATAATGAGGGCATGGCTAATGCTCTTTGGCCAGAATTATTGGCGTCAATTTCTGCTTGCATGGTTAAGATGCAAGTTGTCCCTTAATACCCCACTTTCGCTCATATGCCTCTTTGTGGTTTGAAGTCTCATGAAATATGCTACTAAGCTATTCTAGGAATGTTTATATGGATTACTGAAGGGTAATAGCTCCCATGGATATGTGTATGAAAGTCCTACAATGGTGGTTTTGCTTTCAAATTAAATTAAAAAATTTTGGTTTGAATTATGTAAGAACTATTGCAAGTAAGCAAGTATGTATAGATTCATGAATAAGCATAAGCATTCCACATTGTGTGTGCGTGCATTGTGGAACTTACTGGGTGACATATCACTCACTCTTGTTTGCTTATGTGTGTAGGTAATGACACTTAAACTGATTAAGTGGACCGTGGTCTTGGGGAAATCTGCGAGGTAGTGTTCGGCTATGTCGATCTACATGATCCAAGTTAATAAGATGTTTTGCTTCCACCATGCTATGTTTTATTTCATTTAATCTATTAATTAGACCGAGATATTTTGTTAAGCTCTCTTTACATGTGGGTTAAGATTTTGAAATATTATTATTAATATGTTGAATTTTGAAATTTGTTCTATTATTTTTACGAAACTAATATTATCAACAATTAGTGAATGGATTCAAAGTAAGAGGGAAGGAAAAAAAATGGTCTTATTTTACAAGGGGCGTTACAGTAGGAACTCATTGGATGCCAATTGACATGTTTTGGAAGGTCGTAGGACGTTGTTGGGAGGTCATTGGAAGTTATTAGAATTAGAACCTCGTATGAACACATTGGAAGCCCTTGGAAAATTGGATAGCTGTAGGACGCTTATAGGAAGTTATTGGTAGGTTATAAGAAGGTATTGGAACACTATAGATATTGATTGCAAGGTCGAAGGAAGTTGTTGGAAGGTCGTAAGAATACGTTGGAAAGACGTGGGAATGCATTGGAAGTACGAAGGAATAAGTTAGAACGCCATAGGAAGTTTTTGGAAGGTTATAGGAAATTATTGAAAGGCAGTAAGAAGTTGTTAAAACCCCGTAGGAATGCATTGGAAGTCTATAAAAATGTATTGGAAACTCGTAGGAATATGTTAGGAGCTAGAACATTCATGGAAGACCATAGAAAGTTGTTGGAAGACTCTAGGAAGTTGTTAGAAGAGCGTAGAATGTTGTTGGAAAGCCGTAAGAAGTTATTGGAAGGCTGTAAAAAGAGTTGGATGGTCGTTGCATGTTGTTGGAAGGCTATATGATGTTATTGGAAGGCCGTAGGAACTCATTTTAAGCCCGTTGGTATGTTTTGAAAAGCCGTAGGACGTTGTTGAAAAGTTATAGAAAGTTGTTAGAAGCCCATAGAAACACGATCGAAGCTCGTAGCAACTCCTTTTTAGCCTGAAGGAATGCACTGGAAGTTTAGAGGAAGTCTTTGAAAGGTCGTATGAAGTTGTTTGAAGACCGTTGGAAGTAGATGGAAACCTGTAAAAAGTTATTGAAAGCCTGTAGAAAGTTGTTGGAAGGCCGTAAGGAGTTGTTAGAGCATAGAAGGAATGCATTGGAGGGCCGGAGGATGTTGTTTGAAGGCCGTGAGAATGAGTTGAAAGCATGAAGGAACGAGTTGGTAGGCCTTAACAAGTTGTTAGAAGGGCTTAGGAATTTGTTGGAAGGTCGTAGCAATTGGAAGTTGTTGAATGGCCTTAGGAACGCGTTGGATGCCTATAGGAAGTTGTTCAATGGTCGTAGAAAGTTGTTCGAAACACATAGGAAATTGTTGGAAGGTTGAAGGAAGTTATTGGATGGTGGTTGAAAGTTATTCTAAAAGATCGTAGGAACGCATTACAAGCCCATATGAACTTATTGGAAGCCCATAGGTACACACTGAAAGCCTATTGGAACACATTCCAAGCACATAGGAACTCGTTGGAAGTCGTAGGAACGCATTTGATGCCCATAGGAATGCGTTACAAGCTTGTACAAATGTATTGGAAGCTTATAATAACGCATTGGAAGCCAGTAGGAATGCAGTGGAAGCAAGTAGAAAATTGTTGGAAGCGCATAGGAAATGTGTTGTAAGACTATAGGAACGCATTAGAAGATCAAAGGAAATTGTTCATAGATCGTAGAAAGTTGATGGCACACCATATGAACGTGTTGGTAGCCTATTGGAACATGTGGGAAGGCCATTGAAATGTGTTAGAAGGCTATAAAAATTTGTTGGAAGGTTGAAGAAAGCTTTTAGAAGGTCATAGGATGTCATTAAAAAGATGTGGGAATGTGTTGGAAGGCCATAGGAAGTTGTTAGAAGGTCGTAAGAAGTTATTTGAAGCCCATAGGAACTTGTTCGGAGGCTATAGGAAGTTATTCAAACCACATAGGAATGAGTTAGAAATCCATAGGAATGCATTGGAACCTCAAAGGAATGCACTAAAAGGCCATAGGAAGGTAGGTCATAGGAAGTTGTTGGAAGGTCATGGGTAGTTACTGAAAGCTTGTAGAAAGTGGTTAGAAGGTCGTAAAAAGTTCTTGGAAGGCTGAACAAAGCTGTTGAAGGCTGTAGGATGTCATTGAAAGGTCATGGGAATGCATTAGATGCATAAATGATTGAGTTGTAAGGCCATAGGAAATTGTTCAAAGCCTATAAAAGGTTGTTGGATGACCGTAGGAATGCGTTAGAAGCAGATTAGAAGTTGTTTAAAGACCATAGGAAGCTATTTGAAGCCCATAGGAAGTTGTTGGATGGAAATGGGAAGTTATTTTGAAGCCCATGAGAATGCGTTGGAAGCCCATAGGAATACATTGCAATCTTATAAAAACACATTGGAAGCTTATTGGAATGCGTTGGAAGTCATAGAAAGTTGTTGAAAGGATGTAGGAAATTGTTGGAGACCACAGGAATGCATTGGAACCTCGTATGAACACATTAGAAGCCCGAAGGAATGAGTTGGAATCCATCAGAAGTTGCTAGAAGGCCATTAAAAGTTGTTGGAAGGCCATCATAAGTTGTTGAAAAGCTGTTGAAAGTTGGTGAAAGGCAGTAAGAAGTTATGAGATGGATATAGGAAGTTTTGGAAAAGTCGTAGGATAATGTTCGATGGCCATCGGAATGCGTTTGAAGCTCGTTGGAAGTAGTTCAAAGATGGTAGGTACACATTGGAAGCCCATTGGAATGGGTTTTAAAGCCTATTTGGACACTATGGAAGCTCGTAGCAGGTCGTTGGAAGACCATAGAAAGTTATTGGAAGGACATAGAAAGTTATTGGAAGGACATAGAAAGTTATTGGAAGGTTGTAGGAAGTTATTCGTAGGCCATAGGAAATTGTTCAAAGTCCATAGGAATAAGTTGGAAGGCCGTAAAAATATATTGGAAGCTGGTAGGAAGTTGTTTGAAGGCCATAACAAGTTATCAGAAGCCTGTAGAAATGCGTTGTTTGCCTATAGGAATGCATTTCAAGCCCATAGGAACACATAAGAAGTTGTTGAATAAGTTGAAAGGCTATTGGACGACGTTGTTGAAGCTCATAGAAAGTTGTTCAAAAGCTATGTGAAGATGTTGGAAGGCCATAGGAATGCATTGGAAACCTATAGGAATGCATTGGAAGATAGTAGGAATGCATTGGAAGCTTGTTGGAATGCAATGGAAGTCGTAGAAAGTTGATGGAAGGCTTTAGAAAGTTGTTAGAAAGCTATAGGAATGTGTTGGAAGCCCTGTAGGAACACATTGGAAGCCTAAAGTAACAAGTTGGAATCTGTTGGAAGTTGTTGGAAGGATGTCACAACACGTTGCAAGCCCATAAGAATGCATTGCAAGCATATAGGAACACATTGGAAGCCCATAAATTGTTAAAATGTCATATTAAGTTGTTGGAATGTTATAAGAAGACGTGGAAAGACAGTAGAAACACATTGGAAGCTCGTAGAAATGCATTAGAAGATGATAGCAAGCCCGTTGGAATGCATTGGAAGTCGTAAAAAGTTGATGAAAGGTCATAAAAGTTGTTGGAAGACCTTAGGAAGTTGGTAGAAGTAAGTAGGAAGTTGTTGAATGGCCGTACAAAATTGTTGGAAGGCTGTAGAATATTGTTAAAGGTCGCCGAATGCATTTGAAGCACATAGGAAGTAGTTCGAAGGCCATAGGAACACGTTGAAATTTAGTAGGAATGCATGGCAGCTTGCAAGAACGCCATTGTAAACAGAAGGAACACATAAGAACCTGTAGGAAATGCATTGGAAGCCAGAGAAAGCTGTTGGAAAACTGTATGAAGTTTTTGGAAGACCATAAGAAGTTACTAAAAGGTCATATAGTAAGTTGTTAAAGAGTGGTAAGAAGTTGGTTGGAGGCCTTAAGAAGTTGTTCTAAGGTCGTAGGAATAAATTGGAAGGCTGTAGGAATGCATTAGAAGTCTATTGAAAGTTGTTTGGAAGTCATAACAAGTTGTTGGAAGCCGATAGAAAAGTATTGCAAGCCTCTAGGATCACGTTGGAAGCCTATAGGAAGTTGTTAAAATGTCATAGGAACTTGGTTGAACGTTATAGGAAATTATTGGAAGACCATAGTAATGCATTGGAAACCTGAAAGAATAAGCTGTAATCCATTAGAAGTTGTTGGAATGTCGTAGGACATTAGTTGAAGGTAGTATAAAATTGTTGGATGGTCATAGGAAGTTGTTGGAAGACCATGAGATATTGTTGGATGGCCATCAAAATACTTTTAAAGCCTATAGGAAGTAGTTCAAAGGCCATAAGAACACGTAGGAATTCTATAGGAATGCATTGGAAGCCCATATGAACCTATTCGAAGATGATAGAAATGCATTGGAAGGCCATAAGAATGAGCTTTGAAGCCTATTGGATTGCTTTGGAAGCCCATAGAAAGCTGTTGGAGGACTATAGGAAGTTGTTAGAAGGAGTGAAGGTCATAGGAAGTTGTTAGAAAGTCACTGAAAGTTGTTGAAAGGCCATAGAAAGTTGTTTAAAGGTCGTAGAAATAAGTTGGAAGTCTGTAGAAGTTGTTTGAAAGCTATAACAAGTTATCGGAGGCTCGTAGGAATGCATCAAAAGCTCATAAGAACGCATTGTAAACCCATAGGAGCACATTGAAAACCGTAGAAAGTTAATGAAATGTTGTAGGAAGTTGTTGAAAGATTATAGGAAGATGTTGGAAGGTCATAGAAATAAGTTTGAAGCTTGTAGGAATGCGTTGGAAGCCTATTGGAATGTGTTGGAAGTCATAAAAATTTATTTGAAGGCTGTAAGAAGTTATTAGAAGGACATAGAAAGTTATTAACAAGTTGTAATATGTTGTTCGAAAGTTGTAGAAACTTATTTGGGAGCCATAGGAATTCATTGGAAGAGCGTAGAATGTTGTAGGAAGTTGTTGGAATGGCATAGTAAGTTGGATGGAAGGCCCTAGGAAGCTGATGGAAAGCTGAAGAAGTTGTTAGAACACCTGACAAGACCGTGTTCGGAATGAATCCCATTTTAGAAAAATTCCATTAAAGTTCTACAGAAATTTTGGTAGAATCTCCCCTAAAGCTTGGACCATCCCAATTTATACCTACATTGAAAAATACATATTTATATGTTCAGTGGCCACAGCAAATGCCACTAGAAGTCCTACAACATACAAATGGATAATATAGATAGAAATTAAGAAAATTTAACATTTATAATACACATGGTACCGTCTTGGGCTATTCTCAGAGCCAACTAAATAGAACATATAAGATTTTCAAGAGTAGTAAACATAATTTTACAAACAGTAAGAGAATAAAATTTTACAAGCAGACAGTAGAAGTTCTTAGAGAAATGAATAGAAAGTGATGGTGATGCCAATCGACTGAGACGACCACTTTTCAACTGGGACCTAATGTAAGTCTTTTAAAAAATTAAAATAAAATTATAATGAGATAAACTTAGTGAGTGAATCTATAAATAAACACAAAATAAAACATATTAATATATTTTTCAGTATTAAAATAAACATGTACATTGCGACAAAACTAATAAGAATAATTATAATAAAACATAATGAATAATTACTACTATAGTAAAAATTAATTTAAATTAGTAAGACATTTTTATATATAAATACCATAACTTAAAAATACACATACCAATTACCACATCATAGCCACTGGCACTTTATCCTCAGCGTCCCAAGGCATAGAAAGATGGATGGTGTCATCCTACCCTTAGTGTCCCAAGGTGTAGCAGAGGGGGATCATCGTCCAAACCAATTACGCATGAAGGGGACGGAACAATAGCTGGCAACATCATATACACCCATCAAATGCTCGTACCATAGTAACTTATGGCATACTCAATTTAAAAATACCATGTCCATCAATTTTATTAATATCATTATCAAAATACAATCACTCAACCACGATTTATCATAATAGCTCCAAAATCCAAAAATAATATTTGCTAGCCAGATACTTTTAAAATATTTCTGAAACTAACTTTATACATACTCTAGTAAATAATTTACTTTCATTACTATTTTCAAAAGAATATAGTAATGATATAAATTTTCATTAACTTTTTAGCTTAAAAAATTTGTCTGTTAAATAAAATTCATCCAATAAAATATCCAAATAATAGAAATATTCAATGTATACATATATAAATTTAAAACAATTATAAATCCACTCATAAATTATCACTGCTAATCTGTAGGTGGGACTGCTCCAATATCCGCTTTACTCACAGAGCCTAAGTAATAACAAAAAATATCATTTATCAATTCATAAACACTTAAAAATTCACAAATTTAAATCCATAATGTTTTATTTGCACAATCTCACCCCAACACCCACTTCCTCCTATTTGTGTATTTTCCAAATTATCATGTCTTCAACAGTATCGTATATATGAATAGTATTGTATACGTGAATAATACTGTGTACATGAATAGTGTCAAATACCAAAATTGAACTTCAATTTAGCTTCTAATTGATATTAAATACCTTAATCCAATCAAATTTGAGTTCTCTTTCAAAAATAAATTATTAAAGTTTGTTTCTTTTCTTCTTCTTCCTTATGCTCTCTCTCTCTCCCCCTCTCTCTTATTTTTTCCTCTCTATACACTGTCGGAAATAAGTCGCCGCCGCGCCTTCATCATGCTTAACCAAACCTCGCCATCACCACCATTAGAACCACCATGTCGAACTCTACCATAACCGACCCTCCTTCTGCTAGAAAAGAGCATGCAGCCACCGGATCAAAGTAAATTCTGGTAAGTTTTTCTCTCTTCCATTCGCTGGATTTCGACTAGTTTTCCAACGAAAGATAGGTGCTTTCCCACTATTTTTCGACCTCTTGAGTCTGATTCTGAGCTTCATTTCCCCTAAAAATGCTTTGTTTTGTAGAAATCATAAAATTCTCCTCGAACCCGAAACTTTCCAACCACCTCGGTCATCACCCAATCCAATTGAAGTAATACATGACAAAACTCAACTTTAGCCCCTACTAATTTGGGTAAAATAATCAAAAATAAAATACCGGTGGTTACAACACCTTAGAACGTTATTGGAAGTCAACAGGAACACATTAGAAGCCTGATGGAACACACGGGATGCCCATAGGAATGAGTTAAAAGGCCATTGGAAGTTGTTAACATGCCATAAGAAGATATTGGAAGGCTATAAGAACACAATGGAAGCCTATAGGAATGCGTTGGAAGTCGTTTGAAGGGCATCGAAATGCATTGGATGGCTATAGGAATGTAATGGAAGCCCATTGAAAGTTATTAGTAGGCTGTAGGAAATTGTTGGAAACATAAAGCAATGCGTTGGAAGGCCTTAGGAACATGTTGAAGCCCTAGGAATGCAAAGAAAGGTCTTAGTAAATTGTTAAAAAGACATAGGAAGTTGTTTAAAGGCCTTAGGAATATGTTGAAAGGCCATAGAAAGTTGCTGGAAGATCGTAGAAAGTTATTATAAGGCTGAAGGAAGCTGTTGGAAAGACAAAAGAAGTTGTTGGAAAGTTGAATTAAGTTGTTTGAAGCCCGTAGGAACATGTTGAATGGCTTTAGGAATGCATTGAAAGCCTGTAGGAACTCATAGCAAACCTGTAACAACACGTTGGAATGTTGTAGGAAGTTATTATAAGGCCGTAGGGTGTTATTGGAAGGTTTTAGGAACACGTTGGAATGCCGTAAGAACACAGTGGAAGGCCAACTGAAATTGTTGGAAGGTCGTAGGAAGTTATTGGCAAGCCGTAAAAATGTGTTGGAAGGCTGTAGGAAGTTTTTAGAAAGACATAGGGAGTTGTTCGAAGGCAGCAGCAACGCAATGGAAGCCCATAGGAATGTATTGGAACCCCGTAGCAACGTATTAGAAGTAAGAACACGCTGGAAGCCTATAGGAATGCATTGAATACCCATAAGAAGTTATTGGAAGGGCGTAAGAAGTTTCCTATAGAAACTTATTAGAAGGTTATAGAAATGCGTTGGAAGCCCGTAGAAAGTTGTTTAAAGGTTGAAGCAAGTTGATGTGCATGCTTTGTTTGATTCAAGTGCGACATATTCATTTGTGTCTAAGCTATTTGCATCTAAGCTAGAAGTAGAACCTATTAAACTTGATTGTGGATTGCTGGTTACTACGTCATCTGGTGTTAGTATGTGTGCATCTTTTATGCTAAAGTCATGTGAACTACATGTCAGGAATAAGGAAGCTTCATGTTGACTTATTTGTTTTAGATCTAATCAATTTTGATGTGATCTTTGGTATGGACTGGTTATCTGCAAATAGGGCTATTATAGGCTGTAAGGAGAAGAGAGTTCTATTTAGTTCCATAGATAGTCTGTACTTTGTGTTTGAAAAGTTGAAAGTTAGATTCCTATTGAGGTTGCTAATTGCTATGAAAGCATAACAGTGTTTACGTAAAGGTTGCCAAGGTTTTCTGGTAAGTGTCTATGACAAGGAGCTGGATTCTCGTAGACCAGAAGATATCGAGGTGGTTCGGGACTTTTTGTCATTTTCCCTTAAAAGTTATTAAAGTTAGCACCGAATTGAGAAGTGGAGTTTACCATCGACGTGATATCTAGAATAGTGCCTATATCCAAGGCACCGTACAGAATGGCATCGACAGAGTTAAAAGAGTTGAAAGAACAACTACAAGAGCTACTTGATAAGGGTCTTATCAAGCCAAACGTATCACCGTGGGGAACACCAATTTTTTCATCGAAAAGAAAGACTGTTCTTTACATTTATGCACCGACTACTAAGAGCTCAACAAGGTGACAATCAAGAATAAATACCCATTGCCAAGGATTGATGATCTCTTTGATTAGTTGCAAGGAGTGGGTATTTTTGTAAAGATCGATCTTCAATTGGGTTATCACCAGCTAAAGATTAAAGAGGAGGACAGGGCAAATAGTGCATTTCGTACCCATTATGGCCATTATGAGTTCGTGGTAAAGCCATTTAGGTTGACAAATGCACCAACAGGGTTTATGGATTTGATGAATCGAGTATTTCACAACTACCTAGATAAGTTCATTATGGTGTTCATCGACAACATTCTTGTTTACTCAAAGACAGCAATTGAACACAAAGAGCATCTGGAAGTGATACTGCAACTGTTACAAGAAAAAAAGTTGTACGCCAAATTCAAGAAGTGTAAATTTTGGCTGGAAAGCATATCATTTCTTGGAAATGTGGTATCGAACAAAGGCATACAAGTGGATCCTTGTAGAGTAGTAGTGATATAAGACTGGAAGAGACCTACCAACATTAGAGAAGTAGGAGTTTTCTCAGTTTGGTTGGGTACTGCTACAGATTCGTACAAGGATTTTCTAAGATAGCTTTGCCAATGATGAAGTTATTGACAAAGGAAGATAAGTTTGTTTGGTATGAGGAGTGCGAAGAAAGTTTCTAAGAGCTCAAGAAGAGGTTGATCACGACACCGGCTTTGGCTATATCGAAAAATGAAGACAACTTTGTGATCTATAGTTATGCATTTGGTGAGGGACTAGGTTGCATACTGATGTAGAATGGAAAGGTGATTGTGTATGCTTTGCACTATCTTACACACGACTTAAAGGTTACAGCGGTGGTGTTTGCTCTAAAGATTTGGCATCACTACTTGTATGGAGCAATGTGTGACATCTACACGACCATAAGAGTCTCAAATATTTCTTCACCTAGGAAAAGTTAAACATAAGACAAAGAAGATGGCTAGAGTTGGTCAAAGACTAAGACTATACTATCAATTACCATCCCAACAAGGAAAACGTAATAATAGATGTGGTAAGTAGGAAGTATGCGGGTTTCAATGGAGGTTTGATCATTACTCAACCATGTATCCTTGAAGATTTGATAATAATGGATATTGAATTAGTTCCTAATTAGTATTCATATATGTTGTCTATGTTGATGATACAACCTTCGATCGTGGACAAAATTAAGGATGATCAAATTAGCGATTTGACTCTCTCAAAGATCAAGGATGAAGTTATTCAGAGAAAGAAACCGCAATTCAATTTTGCAGGAGATGGGACATTAAGATTTGGTACTCATCTATGTGTATCAAATGTTGATAATATCAAGAAAGAGATTTTAATAGAAGCTCATTGTGCTCCATATATAGTTCATTCGAGAGCAACTAAGAAGTATAAGGACGTCTCCAAGGTTTTCTGGTGGTTTGGCTTGAAGTAGGTCTTGACGTGCGAGCAAATAAAGATTGAACATCAAAGATTGTCTGGTCTATTTAAACCGCTGATGGTTCTAGAGTGGAAGTGGGAGCACATTACAATGGATTTCATAGTGGGAAAACCTCTATCACAACGAGGTAATAATGCTATTTGGGTAATTGTTGATGGACTTACGAAACTGGCTCATTTTCTATCGGTACGTATGACTCACTGTAACACCCCCACACTGAGGTCCCCCGGTCAGGTCTAATGCCCTCTATTGGGCTCCCTTGGTCCCTTTTCAACCAATATTGTCCCCTATTTAGCCACCGTACAGCCAACGGCATTGGGTTTTGTCAGACTTCCCAGGAGGTCACCCATCCTAGAATTTCTCCCATTTGAGCACGCTTAACTTTAGAATTCCTATGAACCTCTTAGCCAAACGCTTTAAAAAGGCCTCGTTGTTATTAAGGAACCCTCTTTCCTATTAAAGTTTTCCTCCACCACCTATGCGATGTGAGATTGGACACCAGGTAGCTGCCGATGCCTTTTGCACCCGCCCACTCAGGTTGTCACAATCTACCCCCTTAGGGGCCCGACGTTCTCGTCGGCACACTTCTGGCTGGGTATAGACTCTGATACCATCTGTAACACCCCCACACTGGGGTCCTCCGTTTAGGTCTAATGCCCTTCACTGGGCTCTCTTGGTCCTTTTCCAATCGATATTGTCCCTAATTTAGCTACCGTACAGCCAACGGTATGGAATTTTGTCAGACTTCCCAGAAGGTCACCCATCCTAGGATTGCTCACACTTGAGCACGCTTAATTTTGGAGTTCCTACAAACCCCTTAGCCAAACGCTCTGAAAAGTAGTACATGCCCTTTTGAACAATACACATACAACAATAGTGAACTTGCATGTTTCAATAGTGGTGGATGTGTTTGAAATGATGTCATTTAAACAGTGTATTCGTACACTTAAATGGAACATCATCGTTTGATCATAAGAAAACATAACATCAAGGTTGTTTTTAATGGTTCACATCAGCTTCAACTACAAATGGCTCTTAATAGCTTTATAATCTTGGTCCCCTTATCTTTTTATCATATAATAAATGTGTTTTGTAAAGAAGCATCATAAAGGTTGCAGAGAGGGGTTTTTCCTTGGTTTTTAAGCTTGTTATGATTCTTTCTTCTCCAAGGGTATGGTTATTATGTGTAATTATAAAGAAAGGTGTGAGGAATGGGTGTAAAGGGTCTTAAGGGTTTTAGAGCAATTCTGTGTGAAAAAGTTCTTTAAACCACCATTGTTATTGGCTTAAAGCTTTGTAAACATTCACTCAATTTTAGTGCAAAGACTCTATGATATTCTAGTTAAGATGATATAGGACAATTGTAATTGAACCTTTATAAAAATTTCTCTGTGTCTCTTATATTTTTCCTTTTGATTTTTTGGTTTCAATCGAGGTTAATTAGGTCTGTGTGATTCAAGATTTTTACAATAATGGTATCGAAGTGATTAGGTGCTCTAAATTTCAAATTCAATTTAAGAGATTGTTGGGTTGAATTCTTAGGTACAGACTCTATGAGTTTGTCGAATTATGTCAACCAAGATTGAGCTAGAGGTTTTCAATGGCAAGATTGACTTCTTTTTGTGAAGGAAGAAGATAAAGGTAGTTTTAATCCAATAAAAGGTTGGAAAAATCCTGGATGAATCCTACCCCCTTGCATGGATGGAGAACAAGAAGAAGGAGGTGGATGAAATTGCCTTCAACAATATCATTTTGCATCTTTTAGATGGAACCTTTAGGAAGGTGGATGAAGTCAAATCCACTACTAAGCTATGGATGAAGCTGGAGCAATTATATCCAGTATCCTCCCTTATAAAAATTTTTTTCTTGAATAGTTCTTTGGTTTCAAAATGTACACCACAAAAGGTATAGATGCTAATTTTGATGCTTTTAACAAACTATTTTGATTTGTCTAATTGTTATAAAATATTTTTTGATGAGCATTATGATGTGATCTTGTTAAATTCTCTAATGTGGATTGTAACATTTGGTTACCTATTAACTTGAGATAGAGCAAAAAGGATCCGAAGTATATACATGTTGATGTTGCTGAGAAGACTTGACTACATCTGAGTCACTGAGATACATGGTTAGGCTAGTTACAAAGGGCTTTACATAGGTTGAAAGGGTTGATTATAATGAAATCTTTTCACCTGTGGTAAAATGCATCATAATCAAAATTATGCTTGCTTTTGTTACTCAATTCAATTAGGAACTTAAGCAAATGGACATGAAGACATCTTTCTTGCATGGTGAATTAAAGACAGTCATATACATTAAGCTACCTGAGGGATTTGAAGTACAAAAGAAATATAGTGAGTTAGTTTGTCTATTGAATAGATCACTATATGGCTTGAAATAGTCTCCAAGACAATGGTATAAGAGGTTTGATAATTTTGTCTTGAGTTCTGACTTTGATTTTAGAAAGAGTTCTTATGATATTTGTTTGTATTTTAAAGGCTTAGGTGGAAGAGAGACTGTGTTTCTTTTACTCTATGTGGATGATATGCTCATTGCAGGTCTAAGTTACAAAGAAATTCAGAGAATAAAAGAAGTGTTAAGGTTTAAATTTGATATGAAATACCTTTAGGCAACAAGAAAAATACTTGGAATTACCATTTCAAGGAATAAAAACTATTTAACAATGAAGTTATATCAGAAACCTTATTTGTTGAAGATTATTTCAAAGTTCTCAATGGAGAATGGTAAGAGGTTTTCAACTCTTTTAAGTGGTTGCTACAAATTGTCAGTTGGTTAGTGTCCATCAATAGAGTAGGAAGTTGAAGACATGATTAATGTACCTTATTCAAATACTATAGAATCAGTGATATATATTATGGTGTGTATGAGGATATTGTGGATGAAGGGTTATGTTATCATTCAAGTAAGAAATGTTTTAAGTTGGTTAGATTTGTGGACTCGGATTATGCTGGTAACAGAGATAAAAGAATGTCTACTTCAGCATATATATTCACTGTGTGTGGAAATTGTGTGAGTTAGAAAACACAATTAAAGTTTGTAGTAGCACTTTTAACTACTAAAGAAGAATATATCGCAGCTACTAAAGTTGCTAAGGAAGAAATATGTATCAAAGGGCTGCTGGAGGAATTAAAGTTCATGGAATATGAGATGGTTATATATTTTGACAGTCATAATGCAATTCACCTTTATGAAAACCTAATTTTTCATGAGAGGTCTAAACACATTTAAGTCAAGTTTCATTTCATCATGGATACGATTGCATAATAAGTTGTTAAGCTTAATAAAATTCCAACAAAATCCTTTAGATATGGGAACAAAGGTTTTAACCTTGAGCAAATTTAATATTTGTAAGAATTTTCTCAATATTGGAATTGGGATAATTTGTTAATGGCTCAGAAGGTATATAAGAGTCTTTGAATTTATGAGTTTTGAATTAAGGTGGAAATTTATTAAGAATTAATCCGGAAATTATTTCTTGGAAAAGGTGTTTTATAAAAGCTCTTAGTGAAGAAAAAGAAAAAAGGAGGAACAATGACTTTGCAGAATAATAGAACTTGCCATTCTACACAGTGCCCATGCCAAATAGAACACACATTTTTGAACAATGTGCATGAAAGAATAGTGAAACTACCAAATTTGAACATTGATGGACATTTTTCAAATGACATCATTTAAATAGTGTAGTGGTACACTTAAATGGAATGTCGTCGTTTGGTTATAAGAAAACATAACAACAAGGTTGTTTTTATTGGTCCATATTAGATTCAACGACAATCGACTCTTAATGGCTTTATAGTTTTCGTCCTCTTCTCTTTCATCAGACAGTGAATGTGTTTTGTAAAGAAGCATCTGCAATCTCTTTTCATCAGACAGTGAATATGTTTTGCAGAGAAGAACATCATACAGTGAATGTGTTTTGTAGAGAAGCATTGAAAAGGTTGTGGAGATGAGTTTTTTCCTTAGTTGTTCAAGCTTATTGTGATTCGTTATTCTCTAAGGATATGATTACTATGTGTAATTACAAGGAAAGGTTGAGGAAATGGTGTAAAGGGTTTCAAAGATTTAGAGCAATTTTAGAAGGTATATAAGAGTCTTTGGATTTATGAGTTCTGAATTAAGGTGGAAATTTATGAAGAATTAGTCCAAAAATTCATTTCTTGGAAGAGGTGTTTTATAAAATTTCTTAGTGAAGCAAAAGGAAAAAGGAGGAATAGTGACATTGCATAACAGTAAAACTTGTCATTTTGCACAGTGCCCATGCCAAATAGTAGAACACAACCTTTTGAACAGTGCACGTGCAAGAATAGTGAAACTCACATATTTGAACACTGATGGGTGTGTTTCAAATGACGCCATTTAAACAGTATATTGGTACACTTAAATGGAATGTCATCGTTTGGTTATAAGGAAACACAACAATAAGGTTGTTTCTATTGGTGCACATCAGCTTCAACTACAATTGGCTTTTAACAGCTTTATAGTCTTCATCCTCTTCTCTTCCAACAGACAGTGAGTGTGTTTTACAGAGGAGCACATTAGAAAATGAATGTATTTTGTAGAGAAGCATCAGAAAGGTTGTTGGAGAGGAGTTTTTTCCATAGTTCTTCAGGCTTATTATGATTCTTTATGCTCTAAGGGTGTGATTACTATGTGTAATTACAAAGAGAAGTTGAGGAAATGGTGTAAAGGGTTTTAAGGATTTGAGAGTAATTCTGGAAGGTATATAAGAGTCTCTGAATTTATGAGTTCTGAATTAAAGTGGAAATTTGTGAAGAATTAGTCCAGAAACTCATTTATTGGAAAAGGTGTTTTATAAAAGCTCTTAGTGTAGAAAAACAAAAAAGGAGGAATAGTGACTTTGCAGAACTATAGAACTTGCCATTTTGCACGGTGCCTATGTCAAATAGTAAAGCATGCTAATTTGAACAATGCATGTGCAAGAATAGTGAAAACTTACCTATTTGAACAATGATGGACGTGTTTCAAATGACGTCATTTAAACAGTGTATTGGTACACTTAAATGAAACATCATTATTTGGTTGTAAGGAAACATAACAATAAGGTTGTTTCTATAGGTCCACATCAGCTTCAACTACAATTGGTTCTTAACAGCTTTATTGTCTTAGTCCTCTTCTCTTTCATTAAACAGTGAATGTGTTTTGTACAGAAGCACATTAGATAGTGATTGTGTTTTACAGAGGAGCATCTGCAATCTATTTTCATCAAACAGTGAATGTGTTTTGCAGAGAGGAGTTTTTCCTTGGTTCTTCAAGTTTATTGTGATTCTTTATTCTCCAAGGATGTGATTACTATGTGTAATTACAAAGAGAGGTGCAAGGAAATGGCAGGGTCGACCCTGACACTTTGGAGGCCTTAGGCCAGTGTAAAATATGGGGCCCTTATATATAATTAAAATAACAAATATAAATAATAATTTATATTCAATAAAAATATAAAAAATTTATAAAATAACAATCTAAATTTTTAAAAGTCTATGTTAAATTTATTCTTTTAACATTTTTTGATAAAAAAAATCAGCAATTACACTATTACAATCATTCTGTTTGAGAATTTCTTTTTCAATCAACACCATGGTCAAACCATTCAATCTTTCTTGTGACATTGTTAGCCGAAGGTAAGATTTTATCAACTTCAACTTTGAGAAGCTCCTCTCAACAGATGCAACTGTAACGGGTATCGTCAATAATATTCTATAAGCAATCCACACATTTGGAAAACAACAGTCCATCATTTTAATATAGTCTAACACTTCAATTGCTTTTTTGGTTTCTTCTAGCAAACATCTTCTCAGAAAACAATTCTTTCCCATCAATATCAAACTTCGTGTCATGCTTCAAAAACTCTTGAAGTTTATCACACCTAAAAATTTCCATTATCTTCTTCATAAATTTTCTCATTATTCCCCCAAAATGCCAAATTATTCTTACAAAGAAAGCAAACAATAGAAAGTATTCTTGCAAAAACTTCTCTCCAATGTTCTCTATCTTTGTTGATTAGATCTTGCATAGCTTTATCAATTGTTAAATTATGTTGAAATCTCCTTTCTAATTCAATCCATCTTCTCATGTTATGTATGTGTCCATTATTAGTTTCATGGCTTTTAAGCCTAAAACTAAGATTTCTCCAGTCATTCATTTATTCATTAGTTAATTGAATATTGTTTCCTTCTTACTTAAACAACTTACAACAAAAGCAGAATACTTTATCCAATGAAACTGAATAGACCAACCATTTTCTCTCGCTTTTCTCACTATTTGATAAATGTCGAATATAATATGCAGAAGAGAAATGTCTATTTTCTGAGTCTTTAGGTTAATTAACCACATTCTCTCTAGGAGGACCTCTTTTCACCAACAAATCTATTAAGTTTTGATCAATAGTTTTCTAATTTCCTGGATCAGTAATATCTAAAGAAAAAGGGACACATTCTATATTAATATCTTCATGTTCTTTGTTTCTATTTTCTTCATCCCTAAAAATAGCTTGTTCATGGTCCATTAAATTTTCATGCTCTTCATTCATATTTTCTTTATTTTCTATATTCTCATCTCGTCATACTTCATCAATCAAATCTTTACTTGAACTTCCGATTCTACTATTAATATTACTACTCAAAACTTTTTCCATAGCTCCTGCTTGAGATTGAATAAACTCTTCATTTTATTTTTTCTTTTTTCTCTTTTCATGCCCAAACAAATACTTTCTAGTAGACAAATTAAACCAATCAACAACTCAGAATAAATTCAAGATTCAACTATAAATTAGTTAGGGAATAATAAAAGCTGATAAATAATTTCCACTTAGATGTACTGATAGACAAATATTGTCTTCAACCTATAAAATTTTAAGAATAAAAATCCATATTTTTCTTCTTTAATAATAATAATAATAATAAAATCTATGAAATAATTTGATGGACTTAGCTTGGAAGTATCTTAATCAACAAAATATTTCAATTATCGATACAATTTTAAGAATTTGAGAAATTAATCAGTCAGCCTCCAAATTGTCCCACTAAAAAACAAATAAAATAACACAGATTGAATTTTTATTCTTATAAAACCCTAATAGCAAAAGTATTTTTATATTAAAATAAAATTCACATATAAAACTATTAATCATAAAAAAATAAAATAAAAAATAAACTTACTAGAGTCGCTCTCAATTCTCTATCTCTATGCCTGTAGTTAGAATTTGTGGTCTTTGATGTAATACCAATACAAAGAAAAACGACAAACAGGAAAAGAAACGACAGAGAAGACGAATGAAAAAAAAAGATTTAACTAAAAAAGATTCAACTAAATCCCTTTTTAGAAAACTTAAATATGATAAACTTCTATAAGCAATTTGAAAACTGACACGAAAGCTCTTCCCAAGGTTTGTATTCCTTCCGCCCAAAGATACACACCATCAAACAAAAACACAAAACGATTGGAGGGGCAAATTCGTAATATGAGATGACAAAGGTTTGCCAACCTTTTTTCAGTATAATTAAAATATTTTTTTCAATTATTTTATTATATTAAATATATTTTATAAAAATATTATATATATTTAAAAAAAAAATTTGATGGGGCCTCCATTAGTGGAGGGCCTTATGCAATGGCATGCCCTGGGAAATGGCGTAAAGGGTTTAAAGGATTTGAGAGCAATTAAATTGCCATTGCTATTGGCTTAAAAGCTTTATAAACATTCACTCAGTTTTAAAAGATTTTTAATGCAGAGACTCCACGATACTAAAGATACTAAAGTCAAAAGGATGTAGACCAATTTTAGCTTAACTTTGTAGACTAATTTTAGTTTAACTCTATAAAAATTTCTCTCTGTCTCTTATATTTTTCCTTTTGATTTTCTGGTTTCAATTGGAATTAATTGAATTCGTGTGTAATTCAAGAATTTTACAATAATTTTTAAGAAAGAATCTATTATCAAGAACTCCCTAGTGCTATTAAGTTCTTTGTGCATTTTATGGAGGGGCTTCATGAAATTAAATGCGCCCGTAAAAACCCAATATCGGGAGGAATTTTAATATAAAATTTAGATGAACAGTGATAATGTTGCAAAAGAAAGTATATATCTCTCCAACCGAATTTATATTAAAAAAACAAACCTCTATTACATTTCAAACAAAAGTTTTTTACGCTACAACTTCACATCTACAATTTTACCAAATAAAAGTGCCCTTAATATGGTTGAAAACATATATATATATTGAATTCACAAATTAAGACTGTCATTATCAAAAAAGACAAAGTAACCCAAATAAATATGGAAACTAAATGAACTATCCAAAGGATGACATGTTAGGGAAATTTACACTCATTTCTGATGGATTCCACCCTCCTCCATCCGAAATTTGGGGGGTGGCCATAAAATCTTCCCTTGATGGATTTAAGGGAAAAGGTGGATATAATGGGATGTTAGTTTGGGAGCCTTCAGGTAGTTGCCAGCTGAGAGGTTGAAGTTGAAGTTGACTACTTTCAGTACATTCAACTTGTGAATTGCTCAACAAATTGTTTTCAATGTTGCTTGGAACCTGACCATCCAGAAGCCAATTTTGGCTTACTGCTCCTTCCCTACACATTATTAGATCATAATTTTGATGTGAAATAACGCAGTTTTCTTGGTTTCTTGTATGAAAAGGAAGCAGCTCTTGAACATGATCATTTGCAAGAGTGTGCATTTCTCCATGGCTGCTGCTGATGAAATCCTCTAAAGATGAAGCAGAGTGTACATAATTATATACTAAATAATGAAAAGCATTTCGGAAACTAGCCAGAATTAGGATGAACTAAATAGTGTTTAATTGAAGCCTAAGCAATAGTGAATCAAACTAAGTACCTGATATTGGTGACGCACTAGAGTAAATACTAATGGATGGATGATTGGTTGGTTCATGCATTTTGTGTGGATGATGAACAGGACCAAAATGCTTTCGAAGACACGGATTAGGAAGTAATTCCATGGCATAGTTCATTTCATGCCCATTCCCATTAAAACCAATAGGAAAACTGAAATAAGGAGATGCTTCTATAGGAAAGGAACGTTTACTCATTGCAAAAAACCGGCTTTCGCGTTGTAGGAGCTTCTCATAGTGTTTATCAAGCACACCTGGAGGAAATTCAAGATAGTGCCTCCTACAATAAAAAGTTGGAGACAACATAAGTGAAACTGGGGTATGCAATCAAAATTCCTCTTCATGTTTGATAAAGGAAATTCTTAGTGTTTGGATAAACCCTCTTCTTTTAACCAGAATTAAAATGAATCTAAGAGGATGAGAGTAAATATGAAACATGGGATATGAGTTTTCTGAAACTAAATTATGACGATAAATAAATATAAATAAAATAAAATAAAAAGGTGTGTTTAACCATCCAAACCTGTTTAGGAGAGCTTGACCATCGGTAAAGTCTAGTGATGCATTCCAAAGTGTATGCTTTCTTGGTTGTGGATTAGTTTCTTTGTAAAACGTTGGTGGTTGGCTTAACTGCAATATTTAATCATAATAATCATAATATGAAAACAGTCAATAAGACAAAAATGTATTGCACTTAAAATATGCCAAAGAAGAGAACCTCAATCTCTAGAACCCCTGGCTGATTTTCTTCAACGATGGCTCTCATTCCCATCACGTCACTCCATTGTACTTCAATCTTGCTCTTCAAGCTTTTTTCTAAGATTTCCCACACCAATTTTCTCTTAGCATAGTAAAATTTTGCTACGAGGTCACCTTCATTCCTAGCTACTCTCTGTAGTATATATGTCATGCAGATACTTTAAAATTCACATCTAAATGTATATAACCTCATTCAGGTGTTTTAAAGAGTAACTACACTACCTGCCACGAGCCAATTCTAAGCAACAATGCAGCAAAGTTAACGGCCTTCATTTTCTCCCTCTCGCACATTGATTGAGTTTTGTTTTGATTAGTCTCTGTTGTAAACTTACTCTTCTCTCCCGGGAATACTCTCGTCTGTATCAAGTCCAAGAAAAAGGGCGTTTGCCGGAGCGTCAAACCAAGGGGAGGTAAACTTAGGAGGAGGTTTGCCATTTTGACCTAATATTCATAAATAATGAATCTCAGCAACTAAAACAAAAGTGCAAAATTCCATGGAAACTGCTAAAACCTTTTTCAGATACCAATCATGAAAATAACTTGTAAGCCAAAACACAAATATTGGAAGATCCTGACACATGCAAACTTCAAAGTCAATATAGAGAAATGGAACTTGTTGAATCTATAATTATATAAAAATAAATAAACAAAAAAAATATGTAAACCTCATCTTCGGAGTCATGATATGTTTCTCTTAACACGGTGTTTACATGTTCGTGAAACTCAAATAGCTGGTTCTGGAACTGCTGACAGGCAATAGAGAAGAAACTATTACAGTCATCATTGCCATCATAAATTCCTTTATTTCCGAATTCTTGAACCATAATATAATATGACTGTCAATCTCTTCCACTACTAACCAAAGTAGGATGAGTTCAAATGAGAGTTTTATAAGATATATATATGTTGACTGATAGGAAGAAAATGAAAAGAAAGGAGGGAGAGAGAGAAAAATGGGTGAGAAGACAATCTAATACAAATCCTATAAGCCGCTGAGCTCTGCAAATCTTGTAGGCTGCAGAGCTTTTTTCATTGCTCACACGTGGACTTCCATATGCAATCATTAAAAAAAAAAAACGTGTGGAATTCCATATTCATCGTCACCCTTTAAAAAAAATTGTAAAAGAAATATTTAATTAGGAGTTTTCTTTTTTCCTGCAAATTATTCATTATTTTTGTACAACCTCAAGTTATCCATTAGTAACTTTCCTATATTACGTGAAAAAAAGAAAGATTTGATCCAAACCAAATTCTTAAGTTTGTTGGACTTGTGAAAAACTAGTCAGTTGCTTTCAATAATCCACTAATTTTCTTAGATATTTCAGTCAAGACTTTCTTCTTTTTTTTCTCTTTTGTTTTTTTTTTTTTCCAATGCGTTTTAATAGTTTCAATTTTTTTTTTTTGTTTATTTTCATCCAGTTCTATATTGGACCATTATACAAAATAAAATATGTTTGTGTATTCCTTTTATTTGACTAATGTTATTTGCATTGGAAGAGTCCATACTAATCAGCCTCGATAATTTTTATTTTTGATTGAAAAAAGATTATTATTTTTCGTATTATTAATTATGCAAAAATTGTTTTACAAATTATATTCCATATTTTTTCTTGCAAATTAAATTCTAACATATAATAAGGCTTTGTAAGTGAAAATATCTTCGATATTCCATGGAGTAAAACCTACAAAAATATAGTTCGACAAAAAAAATTAAAAACAATATAAATATACAGACTTTAATATGTATTAGGAAGTCTAAACAATTGCAACCTAAAAAAATACCAAAAATATCCTAAATACAAGCAGTAATAATCGGAATTTACAAATTAAAATAGAATTAATCTTCCAACATATATAACATCTTCTCTATGGTTTTGGACTCTTGTGTAATAATAACAATGATAAATTAATGGTTTTGGACTCTTGTGTAATAATAGCAATGATAAAATTATTTTAAGTAGGTAATAATAATGGAATTGCAGATAGAGATCAATGTAATATAGTTAGCTAATTTGGGGTTAAGACTCTGAAAGTTTGAAAACTCCCCAGTGGATTTTTTGGAGTTTCGCCTCTAGATCTGCAAATTTATAGTTTTCCTTTTTTTCTTTTTCCTTTTCTTTTCTTTTTGGGTCGATCTAAAAAAATAGCTTTTGTAAATAGGTTTTAAAATAATTAAATTTTTTTAAAAATTAATATTAATAATTAGTATTTTATTATAGTTGTTGTTATCAAAATTACCATGTTTTGCATTATCGTTAGTATTTTTATTTTTGTTATTATTATTATTACAATCATTATCAATATTAATTAATTATTATTTTTATTGTTAGTATCATTACCATGTAATTATTGAGTATTGAAATGTGGAATGACAAGTTAGGGGCCTGAATTTCATTATCTAAAGGTAATCAATAAAAAATAAATAAATAAAGATCAATTAATATTGTTGGTGTGATTTATTTCGATCACTTGCTAGTCTCATCGGGTATTTAGCGATTGATTACATCATCAAATTTGGTCTAATTATATTTTAAGCCACTTGAGTTGCTAAAATGCATTTTTAAACAAACAAATAGAAGCCAACTTGGTTTTAAAAAAACAAAAGGTCAGGGCTCGTGAGTTACCAAGTTGGGTGACGTGGTATTTCACTGATACTCATTGACGTGCAATAATCAAAGTGATGTCGTATCTCTCTTAGATTCTTTTTCTTTATGGGTAATTGCCCCAAATACCTACGTGATTAATAATTTGTCTCAAAATACCCATTCATCCATAATTCTCTTTAAAATGCCCATATATTTCATTAAATACCTAAAATACCCTTGCTTTAATTGTAAGTGTAGATTGATAGTAAGTTTACTCATACGTAGTGGAGTCTCACCAATGGCGAATAAATCATACAAACTAGTAGTGAATATCTATACAATAATGGTAAGTAGCTTACTTGCCACTTAGTGGCGAGTCTTGCTGGCTGGTGGCGAGTCTCGCTGGCTAGTAGCGAGTTTCTAGCCTAATGGCGAGTAAATCAGACAAACTAGTGGTAAGTATGTATACAATAGTGGTAAGTAACTTACTTGCCACGTAGTAGTGAGTCTCGCTAGTTGGTGATGAGTTTCACAGCCTAGTGGCGAGTTTTATAGTCTGGTAGTGAGTCTCGCTGTCTGGTGGCGAGTCTCGTGGATAGAATAAAAAAAAACAGCAGAGTTTGAAATAAGGGTATTTTAGGTAAAAGAGGGTAAATAAGAAAGAATTATAGATGCGTGGGTATTTTGGAACAAATTATTAGCCACGTGGGCATTTGGGGCAATTACCCTTTCTTTATTTTCAGCTTTGGAAATACTAGAACGACACGCCGTTCTGTTAATGTTGCTTTATTTGTTTAAGAACGCTGTTATTTTAATTAGTTTATATTTTGCTATATTAAGTCAACTGCTGACGTAGCATTTCTGATTAGCACAGAACATTTTTGCTTCGTTGTTGCCATTGCTGCAGTTTAGCTTAATTTAATATTAGCATTTCTGATTAGCACAGAACATTTTTGCTTCGTTGTTGCCATTGCTGCAGTTTAGCTTAATTTAATATTCGGATTGTAAGAGATATTCTCTAGTTTTCATTCAATATATGGCTGGGATTTCAACCCCATGGGTCTCAGACCTTTTATTTTCAGATTGTTCTTCATCAAATTGCTTTCTATACGATTTGTTTAAACCAATATTTTTCACTAACTTTTGGTAGTTTTTTTTTTGGTAAATAGAAATGCATTAAGTAGAAAAATAAAAGTCCAAAAAACTATAGAACAACAGCTCTCTTCACATTCACTCCTAGAGAAAAAGATCTAAACAAAGGGGAGTCTAACTTTTGGTAGTTGACCAAGTAATATTGGTCATTAATGATGATTGACCAAATGATAAGATTGACAAATAATGGCTGATCGGATAAAGTTGATCAAAGACAGATAGAGTTTGTCAAATTATCTAACTGTGCATATTTAGATGGCTGAACGATATTTATTTGGATGTATGATATTTAACTGACTAGATATTATTTATTTGGTTGGACGATAAAGTAACTGACTGGATGATAATTTGATTGGTTGGTTGAGAAATTATGCATACTGGACGGAGTGAGATTGATTGGTAAGTGTAATTTAGTCAACAAAGAAATATATTTATTCTCATCTATTGGAAAATAGCATGCTCAAATATTACCCACTCACTTGTTATTATAATTTATTAAAAAATAATAATAATAAATGAGGAAAACTTATACCATCAATCCAATCCTTATAAATCTTGATAATTTTGCATGCCTAATTTTTTTCGCTCCATACAAAATTAATTAATTAAATAATTAACTCTTTCATACAACAAGTATTTCTTCAATAAAAATTCCCCACTACCCAGTCTTCTAAACCAAAATTACTTCTCAAGTAGCCAAATCAAAAAAACATATCGCATACATATACTTAAATATTATATATATATATATATATATATATATATATATTCATGCAATTCCTTCACCAAACCACCCTTATCACTTTTGCAATAATTCAGAGACAACAATATATTTATTTTTTATTTTTAATAAATATATTTTTTGACATGCTCGATGGCATCAACCGCTAAAATCACAATGTCAAATCGACATTCTAATTTGTTATGACTTTCTATAGCCAAAACAATTCTTATGACATTTATAATCGGAGTGTCCAAGACTATAACCAAAATTGAGATTACAACTATGACAGCCGAATTTCAGCACCACATAGACAAAATAATTATTACGGCTTCTACAGCTAGAGTGGCCAAGATTATGGTCAAAACTAGAATCATAGCTATGATAGTCGAATTGCAATACCACAATATTATCAGGTCAATAGGCCAGATCTATATGAGGTTCAAGTTTAGGGGCATTACCAAACCTACTCGGCTAGCCAAAACTGTGGCATCCCGATATGTCATAATCGATTTCAGGAGTGTTACGAGGCCACTTAAAATTTGTATGTTTATCCCACTTAGAATCAAGTTTAGGTGAGGGCATGATAAGATAGATCCAAATGGCCAAGATTCAAGATACCATAGTTGGAAAAATATTTCTCAAATTTTGATGAATCATGGTGAACAAATGCAAAAGGTTTGTGAAGAAATTCGAAATAATATCTGAAAAGAATTTCAACTTTGGTGTGAAGAGTTAAATCTCACACTCATGAAGTAAAAGAAAAGGTTAGCCAAATATAAGGCCAATTCTTTAGTTGCCAAAGCTGAAGAAAATAATTCTGTCGATAAGGCTCTGTTAGAGATGGAAGATGTTAAATCTGACATGGCCGAATTCACGATTGAAACTATTAAAATTATTCAAATGAGATAAATGCGGACCATGTTGACAGTTTCTATTATGAAGTTGACTTTGATTAGGTTGACAATAATCTCATAGTTGAAAATGAATATGAGAATAAAATTAAAAAAAAAGACAAATTACGGCCAAGACATAACAGAACGTCAAATGTTTAGAAAATTTTTTTATCGAGATGGAAAAGCTTGAACGGCCTAAAGAACAAAAGGAAAGAGTTAGCTGAAATTTTCATTTTCGCAGTCTCCGATGCCATATTAAACTTGCATTTCAAGGCTACAAACACTTGGAGAGAAAATCTAAATTAGTGTTTATAAAAGTTGAAATAATAAGGTCGAAAGCTATAGAGTTCGACAACACTACCCATATGATTGACAATTAGGCCAAAGATAGCCAGGTGTAGGCTTAGTATGACCGAACAATGGTTAGGCCTCATTCAGCTGGACATAAAAAAAAGAAAAAAAAAGCGTTAATTGTCTTAAAAAAAGTAAGTTCAAGTCTATTTTACTATTTTATTATAACTGTTGCAAATAAAACAATAAAATTGGGGGGATGGGGGCAATGTTTAAACCTATATTTTTTACCAATTCTCGACCTGGCTGCCTGTATAAGGTTGACCAATAATAGTTAGCCAAATGAGGTTGACCAATAATGGTTAGCTAGATGAGGTTGGCCAAGGACGAATAGAATTGGCCAATTTACCTAGCTGGACAATGTTTAGATGGCTGGACGATATTTGTCTGGTTGGATGATGTTTATCTAGCTGGACAATATTTGGCAGGCTAGACGAAGTTTATTTGGCTGGATGATAAGTTGGTTGGTTAGGTGAGAAATTATGCACATTGGATGGATTGAGATTGGTTGGCCAAGTGTGATTTAGCTAGATAAATTGAGTTGAATGTGTGGCTGAACAAGGGAAAAATGGTAATTTTTTCAAAAAAACGTTTGGATAGTGAGGTGCAAGGTGGACAGAATCAAATGGTTGAGTGTTTCGCATCAATGACATGATTAAGTGTTTTTAGGTAGATTAAGTTGGATAAAGGCATTTTGATAATTTTTTATACCATGAAGAATTTTAAAAATTGTCATATTCACATCATTTGTGACAGCTAGGGTCTTAAGAAATATCTTTAGAAGATGCAGATAAGTCTATCTTGTATTATATCAATTGGAGGCATATTTGATCAAACAACTGTTCATTCTTATCAAGTCGTCTTTATCATGCATCTCAGTTGTACCCAAAAGCATAGAAGGCGGAGCATGAACTGTTGACTTCATCAAATGTAGATGCTATAAGACGAGACAACACTCAACGTGAAAACCACCCCCCAATAGGACATCAAATTTCATAGAATTATTCTCTGTAGCTTTTTTATAGTTTTCATAGAGTTTAATAATTCTATAAATTATAGATGTTTAGTGTTTTTTATTTGAGTAAATCGAAATCCTATTTGATAAATCAGTTTTATTTAAGATAGTTCATCGAACTTTTAATTTGAGAGTTCTCTGTAAATTAATACAAATCGTTTGTTAGAAGTCAGTTTCTTATATATTTATTCAATTTTTTTCTAATATAAATTCTATTTACATTTAAAATGGCATACCTGCACAATCACATAGACTACAAAATATTTATTTTTTTAAACATAATTGTAGTAGAATAATATAGTTGATCACTTTGTTTAGTGTGTGAATATGAACCACAAAACACTAATTGTAGATAGATACTAATACACAACTAACATTGAATGGATTCACAAGTACACTGTACGTCAGTCACCAAATGACATAATACTGATAAAGTTTGGTTTTACTTTTAGCTTAGATTCCAGATTTTGCACTTAATTTGAACGATTTCTAGAATGTGATTAATTCAAATATTGTTGCTATAACTACGATTTAATAAATTTATTTTTGCAATTAGACGATTCTTTACAAATAATTGACGTATCATTATGATTGTTTGGAAAATCATGCCTATAATCACAACTCGCTACTAATTAATGTAATGTTCAATATCAATAAGCATGGCGTTATTACTTAAAAGTATCTTAAAGTGGAATAAGGAAAGTAAGCATTTTGAAGATGAAGTAGAAGATTTCATTGAGGAAAAAAAAGTCACACGTGAGGTTTCGATAGTAAATAGATATGGAGTCGGCTGCTAAAAGTATATGATTGGATAGTGGTAGTTAGGAGCCTGCTATTCGCATAAAGGAAATTAAAGTAATAATAGATACAGATATATATGGAGATAGCTCTAGTCATGAACTGCTGCTTTTCTCGGAGACTTTGGATTTCATGAGAAGGATTTTCCAATATTAACAAACAGTCCACTTTTGACTATATATGCACATGCCATGACAAACCAATCATAATTACTTTAGCAGCACTAAAAAAATAAAAACATTAAAGCACAAGTGATAGTGATCGTTCCAGTCCTCAACAAATCTTATGGACCCAAATTTCTATTTGACCTTCTTCCTCTGTGTATCACTTCCGCCCAAATCTTGTAGGTTCGTGCATAAAATCTGTATGGGGGTCCATCAAAATAATATGTTCTTTTATTATTATTATTATTATTATTGCATATAACTTTTTGTTCACATTAGTGGAATTGAGAGTCAAAAGGAGTATTCCAAGCAGTATAAATTTAGTAACAAGAATTTCCATGAGGAATGATGTTATTAATCAAATGTTTTTATCTTATCACATCATATAGTATATCTTCAATCATATATAAGCAGCATGATGTTCACGCATGAGACTAAAAGACGAATGAAATTATTTTTTTATCAAAAAAACTAAACTATATACGGAAAGTTGCAACTTGCAACGCTTCCTGTGATCACGAGGAATAAGTTTCAGTTTTCTAACCTAGAGAAAAACTTTAAATGTGAACCTGTTCAATGGTAAATCCTCACGTATAATATAAGCATCCACAATTAAGCATCTACAACGCATGTAACGTCAAATTAAAGTTTAGGGGCTATAAAAAATATAACGGTGTGATGATTAGTGGTTTATTAGCCATACAAATTTTTTTTTTTTTTTTTTTTATTTCCCAAGAGAGTTGATTTCCTCCATCATTGGAAATTCCAAAAAGAGAAGGAAAATCCTACTTTCTGACATTCACATTCAAGGAATTTACACTAACCAATGAAATACTGGAGTCTCATCACGCAAATAAAAGGAGGTGTGTGGCAGGCTAGTGAGAACCCAATATTTTCTTTTGTTAATGCATGGATCATCAAAGGAGTGTCAGTGAGTCAATTATGACAATGAATATGCAAGATCCTCAATGAGTATGTGAGAAAGTGCCTATTTCAAGTGGCATTCACCAATTTGAAGAAGACTAGCACTTTATATTCCTACTGGATTTAGATTTCAGCACGTGTTATAATTAGTTATCATATTCTGTCTCAGTATCTTTAGCGTCAACTGTTTTACTTTTTAAGATGGATATATCGATGACATGTGGAGCTTGGGCTCTATTAGAGAGACTACGTGCTGAATACAAAAGAAATGTAACGACGTAGGGACCCGCTACATTTTGGATAAGATCCACCAATCATGAGAAAGTGCCTTTGCCGAAGTGTCAGGAATTGTAAGAGGACCCTGCCCATTTTTTGAGAACTTATTGGCATGTGTTACTTATCACATTAACATAGAAAAAATAAAATAAAATTCATCCTCGTGTCTATTTTTCAAAATAAAATTCATCCTAAATAAAAATTTATTCTTTGTCAATTTTTCATTTGGAATGGCTAGTAAATTTGCATAACTACGTCAATGCCACAAACATAATAATATTTCATTTCTAAACTGTGATTGTATCAGTACAGTAATTGCACTACCAACTTTTCTTTCCCTTTTTTTTTTTTTATAAATATTTAACCAATTAAATATGTCACTACCGCATCGTTTAAATAAATACATTGACAATTACTCACGAAAACCCTTTTGAGCATCCAATGCACCATTAAGAAAGAGGAGGATTTTGATCAAGATAATTTAATTAAATACCCACTACATTATTAATTTTTAAAAAATATTTACGCGTTTATAATCTTTTATCCATTATTATAGAAAATATTCCAAAATTCTAATAGCTAGACTCATCATGTACTCTTCTCACCATCTAATAGATGTACTTGTCATGCTATTTAATAACTAAACTTATCATTTAATAGTTGTACTCACCATTTAATAACTAAACTCATCTAATAGCTAAACATGTCATCTAATAGTTAAATAGCTAAATAATTATCTAATAAATAGACTACCATCTAATAGCTAAACAGCCATCTAATAGATAGATTCGTAATAATTAAAATCGCCATCTAATAGTTAAACTTATCATCTAATAGATAAACTCGACATCTAATAAATAGACTCATTATCTAATAATGATAATCGCCATCTAATAATCAGAATCGTCATTTAATAGTTAAACTTAAACATAAAAAGAAAAGAAATAAAAGAAGTATAAATATTATAAATGACATAGTATTTCGAAAAAATAATAGATATTTCTGTAAAAATTATAAAACATAAATATTTTTTAAAAAATAGCAATGTTGAGGGTATTTAATCAAATTGCCCTTTTGATCAATAATCCCAGCATCAACCCAAATGAAATATAAAAAGTTCGATTTCCGAGTTTTCATTGAATTTCAATTTATATTTGAGAGAATGTATATCTATCACAAAAATCAAACCTAAATCAAATACAAAAATGTTCAGTTAATTCCAGACCCACAAGGTTTTTTTATCTGAGCTATAATTTGCCCCCAAGACCATCCTGAATAAAAAATCAACATGTTCCAAAGCTAGGTTATGCGTAGAGATTTAGATTGGTAAGGGAGCGCAAGAATTACTTAGTCTTCATTATTCTGCACATCGTCAAAAGCTAAATTGTATATGTGACTGTAGTTGTCTACGAAGTGGACATCAAGGCCTTCTTTTACATTAGCTGCCAGCTCATCAAAATCCCTCCTGTTGGCTGAAGGAAATATGATGGTCTTCACTCCACTCCTCCTTGCTGCTATAGTTTTCTCCTTAACCTGTTTTGTTCACAAGCACGGAACTTCAATGAGTTTTAAAAAGCACCACAACATAATTTACCACAAAAATACACAGTTCAAAAACAAATGTGTTCCCAGCATTGCCAACTAGATTTCCAGGATTCATTGAGAATATAAACTCAAAAAATTCTTAGGAAGCTGAACCGCGGGGAGAATTTGTAAGGAAACTAATAGTATATTATTGCCGAAAAAGAGTTGTAATCAAATGAGGCATATTAGTGTATTTAACATACCCCACCAATTGGAAGAATCCTCCCTGTTAGAGTTACTTCCCCTGTCATTGCTAGATCCTTCTTAACAGGTTTCTTCATAGCAAGAGAAAGCATGGAAGTGATCATGGTGCAACCGGCACTAGGCCCATCCTTCGGGGTGGATCCTGCAGGAACATGGAGATGAAGTTTGGAATTGGCAAAGAAAGGATCGTCTGGTTGTTTGTCAAGCAAGATCGCTCTGGAAACAGTGTGGGCGATTTGTGCACTTTCTTTCATCACATCACCAAGTTGACCAGTGAGATGAAGGGCTCCTTTTCCCTCTCCTTGCTCAACCTGAGTGGTCTCAATGTACAGGGTGGAACCACCCATGGCAGTCCAAGCAAGACCCATCACCACTCCAACTGGAGTTAGATCGTAGATGCGCTCTGCATGGAAAACAGGTTTACCAACAAAATCGACAAGATTTGATGTATCAACCAACACCTTCTCAATCATCTTCATTGATTTGCCTTCCTGAATCTCTTTGGTTTGATTTACATCCTGTAAAACAGATGGCAACCATCAGAACTTTCAAAGCTTCAACACATAAATTTAGAAATGGTACAGGAAGCTGACTTAAATGACTTCAAACTGAAACCATGATGCGAAAAAATTCCAAAGGTGGCTTCAACTCTAAGCATAATATTATGTGCACAACCTCCACAATATCTACTAATTTCCCATTTTTACAAATAAAACTTTTTTGCTGAAAAGAAAACATAAATATGTATTCATCCTTTCCCTTAACATATAAAAGAAAGACCTTGGCAACTCTCTCCATTTGGAAGTATGCAAAGTTTCTTCTTGGACTAAATTCAAGCAAGAACATTCAGTTTATGTTAAAACACAACTTCAAGTAAATAATAAACAAATTGTCCAAAAAACCTAGTAAATATTATATAGAAGGATTTTCCCAAGGGTACCTCTTTTCTCATAACTTTTAATACCTTTGAGTCAGCAGGTTGATCAGAAGAAGACTGAATTTGGTCAATCCCAAGAGCCACCTGAGCTTTTTCAGGTTCAATAGAGGACTCACTGCTTTGTTCTTCACTGCTAACCTCAATTGATTCATCCGCAGTATGATTCCCACTGGTAACCATGTTTTGGCCTGAGTCTTCCACATGTTCCTCTATAGCTTCATTAGGTTCACCAACTGCTGCTTCATCCACTTTTCCTTCTCTAACAAGTTGCAGAGCTATCTGTCAGGCCATATAAAAGGAGATTCAACAATGAATGAGGAGAAAATTCTTGCAAGAAAATATATAGATAATTCAAATTTGAAAAATGTGGTAAAATGGACAGGCTCTTAAAACTAGATATTATAACAAACCTTACGGTATATCTTTTCTATATGCTTTTGAAGATTTCTAACACCCGCTTCTCGGCAATAACTTTCTATAAGTGCAAGAAGAGCTTCATTGGTCACTTCAACCTGTGAACATATTAATTTACACTAATCAGAAAAGGTCCACAAATGCATTTTACACAAATAGACAAAGAAAGACTGCATAGAGGGAGAGGCAAGTAAGAGGGATTGAGATCACCTGTTCAGGTTTAATGCCGCATGCTTCACGTGTGGTCTTCTCCAAATAGTCTCTTGCAATATGCATCTTTTCATCAGTAATATATCCAGCAATGGAAATGACCTCCATTCTGTCCAAGAGAGGATTAGGAATCATCTCCACAACATTTGCTGTGCAGACAAACAGAACCTGCAAGGGAATTTTGCATAGTATGAGGTCCCAAGGTCTTCAAAAGTGCTTTCCCTCCATCCACCCCATTAAGGAAAGGGAAAGACAAATGAAAACAAAAATAAAAAAATGCCATAACTCTAGGCTAGCCCATTAAGTCAAGGGAAAGAAAAATGAAAACAAAATCAAAAATGCCACACAACTCTGGGCACTTAGATCAAATCATGCACAAGATCAGATATGTGCAAATACAATATGCCTATCTTTAAGGCCTACCACCACTGCACCACATATGTGCCTAACAGGCTAACACAAACAAGACAAAAGAACGAGATGCTAAGTCCTAAATTAAAAAATTAGTTCTCTGATCTACTTTGGCTAATCAGCTTTTTGATAGGTTAATGTTATGGAATGTCCAACTAGAATTAGGTAGATAGAGTATCAAACTGGGCACCAAAACCATACTCAGATCTTCATATCCTAAAGATTTCAAGACTAGGTCAAGAAGACACATCTAGTCCGCCATCCAGACACAAAAGCACAGCCAGGCATACCCAAGCACATTTAATACTGGAAATTACCACAAAAAAGAATGACGCAAGATCAATTATAGGATGTCATCATCACCCTCACAACTAACCTTCGATAGATCAATTGGAACATCAAGATAATGATCCAGAAAATTAGCATTTTGTTCTGGATCAAGAAGCTCCAACAAAGCACTTGCTGGATCACCAGCATGTCCTCTTCCCAGCTGCCATAAAAAAGAATGCATATGAAAAATGAAAAGAAAACCAGTAAAGTAAATAAACATTTATCAAAAGCACATTACAAGATACCATCAGCCAGCAAGGCAAGGCTACCAATCATTTATTACCTTGTCAATCTCATCAATCAGAACAAGTGGATTAGCCGTTCCCACATTTTTAAGGCATTGTACCATCTTTCCTGGCATAGCACCGATATATGTTCGACGATGCCCCTGATAGTAGAATTTAGGGAGTTAAACATTACAACATAAAACTGTGATATGGCTATCGATGTCATCTCAGTACAAAAAAAAATTCTAACTACCTTAATTTCAGCAACATCAGCCAATCCTCCAACAGAAAATCTGAAGAACTTCCTATTCAAAGCACGTGCAATCGAACGACCAATGCTGGTTTTGCCCACTCCAGGTGGGCCAGATAAACAGATGATTTTTCCTGTAAACATAAGGGAAAGAATCATTTGATATGAAGAAAATAGAATATTAGAGAGGAAAAATGAAAACTATGAGCTAAAACCATGATCTGAAGAACAGGGGAATCAATATCTTGATGAGGGTACAATCTCCAAAAGATAAGGGAGAGGCAAGCATCAAACAAGAAACTTTACCAACCTTGTGAGGTTCCTCTAAGTTTTCCAACAGCTATAAATTCCAATATCCTTTCCTTTACATCAGATAATCCATAATGATCTTCATCAAGAATTTTTTGTGCCCGGAGGACATCAAAATTCTCATCACTGCATTGTAATTGAAAAAAATAAGAGGTCCCATGGCACTAATAACTGTTATAAGGGTAACACAAAACAAATGAACCTATTATTAAATGTATTGTACACCCATTAGAGTTGTTCCTACTCCAAATTTAGATGTTATACTAATACTGTAGCCTATAGAAATACTTTAAATCAAAATCACCTCTGTACTTGTAGAGAGAAGAGAGAAAGAGATCACATGACATTAACAAATGTTACAAGGATATTATACACCCATCAGAAATGTTCCTATTCAAATTTAGATGTTATACTAACATTATGGCCTATAGAAATCCTTTAAACCAAAATCAGTTTTTATTCTTCTCATTCAAGCATCAAGAAGACCTAACAAAATAAAATAATTTGACAATACAAAATCAAAAGTACAGCAAAACTTCAACAGACACCCATTTATTCTCATCAGACTACTTATTGGCAACAATTATTGAACACTTAAGTAATTAACAAACCTGTAATTCCCCCAAGGAAGTGCAGTCAACCAATCCAGATAGTTGCGAGTCACATTAAATTCACTTGAACTTGCCTCTAACAGCTGCAGTTTTGTAAGCTCTTCTTCTATAACTTGCAAAACATGGGGTGGGCATTTCTCCCTGTTTGGTTCAAGCCTTTCCCTGAACTTTTCTGCAGCGGGTTCAGAAAAATAATGCAAGAGTCAAGAGTATTGCCTACACAAACATTTTGGCTAAAATATCAACATTTCTACTTGAATACTAAAATGAAATCTGGTGATAGAAAAGCCCCAAAAGTCGATTAAACATTAACACAAAGTCAAGGATGAATTTTGAGAGGACTAACCAGAAAGTGCTGTTTTGTCATCTGTTTCCAATCCAAGCTCCTGCATAGGTCAAGCCAAATAACTTCCAATATAAGTTTAAATAAAGAAATACCCAGATCAAATAAACATTCCATTCAGAAAATAACTAATCTTGCCTGTAGAGAGGCAGTAACGACATGGTAAGGAAGCATATTTAATGAAAGCTGGACCCAAATACCTTCTTTATGGCCTTAAGCTGCTCATTCAACAGGTAGCGGCGCTGTTCACCACTTATTTTCTCCTCAATTGCTTTTGCAATTGATTCCTAAGTACAACCCACAAAGAAAAGTTAAAGATTCAAGTGACACTAAAGATTTAGCAAATAAGGTGGGGTGAGTTATTAGCAGAGTAAAAAAAAAATCCAACAATACCACCATCATATACCTGAATCTTGCTTATTTCCATTTCTTTCTTCACCAATTCTAGTGTGAGTTTTAAACGTTTATACACCTGAGCAAATATTGTAGTTAAAATCACTCTAAATCTTTTTTTTTTTTTTAAAAAGGATGAATAAAGTTCAACCCAAGATGGAAAAGAGTCATGGACATGAAGGTTCATTTATATTAAAATACAATGCTTTCTGTAAAGATCAAAAGTACAAGCCACAAAACTGAGTTCTTGAAGATTAATCATCATACTTGAGAAATATGGAGTAATACTTACATCCAGCTCCTCAAGTACTTGTTGGCACTGCAATTTGTTTGCACCAGATATTGCAGCTCCAAAATCTGCTAACCTTGGAAAATTAAAATCACCTATGTGCTGCATATATTGAAAAGAGAAAAAGAGAACTCAAATCCAAGCAATAAAACTAAATGGAAAATTGAAGAGATGCTGACTTGAAGATTGCATCACAGTACCATTTGTACTAAAGCAAGCTAAGGCATAACAACTAAAGATTACCGATTTTACTATTCTGGAACCATTATAAACAATAGTTATATATGAGCTAGCAAATAATTGGACTTCATTTCGTAAACTAAAAATATGTTTCCTCCCAAAGAAACCATCAAGTGAGCTCCTTTGTTACATCAAATAAACCAACTTCTGCATAAGGATCAAGGTCTTTACACCCAATGCAATGTTGACAAATTTTGGCAGCCAAAAGGTATTGACAAATGTGATAGTTTGAACACCACAAAAGAAAAATGTTAAAGCAAACAAGTCATTTGGTGTGATGTCTGATGGAAGAATCAGATATGGTTTTTAGCTTAATATTATCTTCCTCTCCAGGGTTAGTATTTAGTAGTAAAGCTGTCTCTATATTTAGCTCTAGGAATACTGACAAGGTTTTTTTACTTTTTAGATTAACAAAGACGGATCAACCACCTTGCCACTCACCATATCTTTCCCTATGCATATTCCTTCGCTATTTTTCTTCTTCCATTTCTTCCCTCCTCCTCTCTGAATTGACTGGCCATTAGAATTATTACAATAATTCAAATAAACCACCAATAATGGATTCAAGGAAGCCACCCATGACCAAATCAAACAAACACTATGACCTAAGCTCCATTGACTGGATTATTTGCAAGAAAGTATTAATTGGGCCCCATATACCTAGTGCATGATGCAATTCTACAATGCTTTACCCCAACTATTTAAACTAGGTCAACAAAAATTAAAAATAAACAAGAGACAACAACTTAGGGAGAATGATTCCCAGAGTTCGGGTAACAAAGAAATAAATGCCAAATACACATAACAATATTGAAAGACAGGACACACCTGAGTGTATGTTTGAACATGATCTCTCCAAAGGGAACTGGTCTTAAGAACATCTCTTAAGGTTGATATAACCTCAAAGGACGTTGCCTTTATGACATCATCATCCTTGTTGTAAGGTTTATCCTGCAACACAAAGTACACACAAATGGTAAAAATAGAGAAAGAAAGGGCAAGTAATCTTGCAAGCTGCACGTGCATAAATTTACCAATAGAATTAGGAAATAGTAGAGATCTGGACAACAAACCTTGAGGTGATCAACTTTAACAGTAAGGGGATCCTCACTGACCTGTACAGAAGCATCAGTGTCTAAGTAATATTTGCATTTAAGCTAAACAACTAATTAAATATAAGACTCATTAGGCAAAATCAAAAGTGTATGCTTACTGATCAATTCTACCCACCATCTCTGTAATTCGAAGCCGCCTATGACCAATAAGGACTACCTGATCTCCTTGGATACTTGAAATCTGGTGTATAATGATGCAAGTGAAGCAGTATCACTAACTGACAGTCAAAACTAATCTATGCATTTTACCACAGTCCACAATTGAAGAAATATTAGGTACCTGGGCAAGTGTACCAACTTCATGAAGACGATTAAACAACTCTTTTCCCTTTAAGTCATATATGTTCTTCTCAGTCTCAGAACCAGATACCAGACTAGGATCTGTCCCTGGCTCATCCTTGAGAAGGAAAGCACCGGCATATGGAGCTTGCCGCTTCCTGCTTTCCTGTAATGCTGCTAACAGTTTAGGGTCCTGCAAGGAAACATATAAGTTAGAGAACCAGAGGTTTAAGCCTCCTCACTGTTGAAGGGTTAATGCTAATGACGCAGAGGTCAGAGTACACTATTATGTTTTGAGTAATTTTACTTGCGAGAATATACCAGCACTTAAAAGTGTAAACCATAAAAGAAATTTAGAATATACTGAAGAAGCTACCATACCTTGACAAAAATTGGCATGTAGAATCCTGGAAATAGAGGTCTATGTGGCAACGGTAACGCTAAAACCTGTGCCAACAATTTAGTAAAGAAAACTTAAAATATAAATACATAAGCCATCGTTATTACTAAAGAAGCAATTCATACCAGTTGTAAATGTATAGAAGGGCATAAGAATAGCAATTAACAAAATCTTCAAAAAAATGCGTACATGTGTAGACAAGTTTCGAGCATTCAAGTTCATCATTTTACATCGTTTTTTCTCATTTCCATAGGGAAGAATAGAAGCCGAGAAACATCAAACCGGCTAAATTAACATAATTAGTTTAGTTTTCTTCTCAAAATGAACAATAGAATGATTATCATCCAAACAAATTATTATACAACACTCTTCCTGCGTCCAAACTAAACTCAATAAACAGAAAAATCAAAACTTTAAAGGCAACCAACCAACCAACCGTTAGATAATCTTCAGGCCTGGGGTTCGTGGGCACGATAGCAGAGGAAGACTTCGACTCAGCACCCGACTCAGACCGCTTTATATCGATTTCCACTACCTGCTCGGATCCATCGCTCGAGTCCGAGCTAAAAAACGCATGGCGACCAAGATTAGGGCTTTTCCGAGTTAACCCAGTAAGCGAGTTTAGAACTCTGAGCAACGGCACGGTGGAATCGGATGACCCCGTTCGGATAGCCGACGCAGCTATATTGTGCACCCGGCTCGGAAGGCATGAAGAGGATGAGAGAAGCTTCAACATTTCGGTTTGGAAATAAATAAATAAATAAATAATTGCAGGGATAAATAATATTGGAAAGGTTAGGTTTTCAAGTCTCTAATTGGTTCGGCTGTTTTGTTGGGGAAGAACCGCCATTGAAGGAGCTTGAAAGAAAGAGAAGGGGCAGTACTTTGTTAAAGCCCTTCAAAAACCCTTGAATATTTAAGCTCACGAATCTGCCCTTAATGTTCGGATAAACTACGGATTCGGTTTCATGCTTGAAGGCATGGGGTTTTATGAAATATTCATTATTTGCTTATCATTATTTTGTATAAATGTTTATATACATGCTTTTTCTTTTTTGAGATTGGGGGTGCAGTATTCGAATCGTATACATGCATATATTTTTAATTATTTTGCAAAATTTTGATTTCATATCATATGTCAAAGGTTTCTGCTGTTTAAGTTAAAATATTTAATAAAACAAACAAAATATTTCAATAGCCCTGTATTTTTTAAATTGAAATATATATGTATATCTATCCTTATATATAAACCAAACACAGTAAATTTCATTGTTTTTTCATCTTTTTTATTTTGTCGTTTTCTGATTTTTTATGGTTAATTTTTTACTTTTAAATCATAGTTTAAAACGACGTCGTTTTAAATTTTTAAATTTTTTTTTTAATTTTATCTGCTCCGTCTGCATCGCAGAACATCTTTGGATGGTTTTTTTCCTTGAACTTGGCGTTCGAAGTGAGCATATTACCTACTCTTCTCCCTTTCCTTCCTGTTTTCAATCTCTCTCACCCCCGAAGATGGAAGATCACGGGTTTGCAGGATGTTGGCTTCCAAGGTTAGAAGAATGGGTATTGATGGAGAGACCCATAAAAATTCGACTTTTAACTTGATAGAGTGTTGATCAGCATTCTGGGAGACAGGTACCTTCTCGGACAATGTCGTTTTGTGCATTTGGGAATTTTTTTTCTTCCATTTTGTCTCATTCTCGGCTTGAGTAATCTTGAACCCACGCCCATGAATTTCAGCCGTGCCAAATCGCTGCTCCATGAACCAGCAAGAATTGTTCCCAATGTTTTCTCCGACGACGTCCACGGCTCCAGCGACACCCACGGCTCCGATTAGTTGGCATCCGACGCATTTTTCCACAGACCCATACACTATCTTCTTCTGATCTCAGCCGACAGTAAATTTCTTTACTCAACCAATACTTTTTTTTTCTTTGTGTAGGCATTGAATGTATTAATTTATACGCATACACGTCACCGATCTGGGCCAGATGTATGAGCTCTTCATCGAATTGAGCATCCACTTGGGCGTTAATCTCATGAGGTACTCTGTTTCACTACATTCTCTTCTCTAAATTTTGTACTTTTTTACTGTTTTGTTAATTTTGGCATATGGGTAGTCGAAATTTTGAGCTTTTATTTTTGTTCTTACTTACAAGCAACTTTTTATCATCATGGTTTTCGGAAATTTTGGAAATTTGGAGTTTTTCTTAGTGACGTATTACTTCTGGCAACTTGTCTTGATTTTATGCGTTATTTTTAGTGTTACTTTTTCACTTACATGAAGTGAACATCCTGAAAATGGTAAGCTGGAATTCTTGAAAATTCACTAGAAGCTGATATTGAATCGGTTTCCATTGGAGTTTTAATGTGAATCTCTTAGCTTCGACTCTAAGCAAAAGAGAAAAAATAAATACACCAACTTTCATGGTAACTTCTCGGGCTTCTCTGCTGTATAGATATTTGAATTTGGATGATGAAAATATACAATGATTCTGACGTCGGCTCCTGGATCTATCTTTATTTAAAAAGTTTGTTTGAGATGATTGTGACTGTCGTTGCCTTTTATGCTGTGCTTTAATGTTTGATGCCCACTAATCAAATGATGTCACCTTAAGAACTGCTTGTCTAAGTTTCTTAATGTTAACCAGAATTTTGTTTTTTTTTTTTGTAAACTCTTTCCGGTTTCTAATGCTAATAGAATCCTTGTACAATTAGTTGCATATGGTGCAAGTGGGTCACAAGGAATTTGCATTTTTGTTGTTGTTGTTAGAATAATTTCATGCTCCCATTTTTGTCTAAAGAAAACTCCATAAGCATCTTCAAAATAAAGAGCATATTCTAAGTAATAGAAGAAAATAGTAATTTACTTACACATGTGGTTTTGTGCAGGTATGATTATTTTGGGTATTAGGCAATCATCTGGCAAGGTTTGTGAGATTTGAATTATTTTTCATATAAAAAAGAGTTTGTCCTTTGCTTTTTGGACTTTCTCCTTTGGAATTTTCGTTGGTACCTTTGAAAAGCTTTATAATTTTTTATTATTGTGTTATCAAATGTCGGTTGACAATTGGATTTTAATTGGGTAATTTTGTTCTTATGGGTTGTGGTATGCTGTACATTGTGAATGAGAGAGAATTAGAGAATTGGGCTTTTATAGTTATTTTGGAAATGGAATTGTGGTTATGATTCTGGGTTAGTTACGTTCTTACTGTTGCTATTAGTGGTCAAATGTTTGGCTTTTTTTTAGATGACAATTGAAATAATTGGAATAAGTAATTAGAAGGTGGAAAGGAAAAAACGAGCTAAAATGAGGTTTAAGTGTTGAAAGATAGTGTTGTTAAGACACATGTGCTGCCACGGCCACCAAATGACCTGATGGACAATTGTTCTTTTTCCATCGTGATCAAAATATTGAGAAGATCACCATTTTTATACTTTGGTTTTGGATTAATATTCAATATGGTTTTTCTGTTTGGTTGCAGGTACTGCATCGTGCAATACTTTGAGGAACCTATTTTTTGATTGCAAAGTCTTCCTTCAGCTATATCCCTGGTTATTATCTTAGTGGAATTCACAGGTAGTTATCAATGAGTATGTTATTTGTTGTTCCTCTAACTTGATATCCTTTTCCTTTTGACACAGTTCTTTCCTGAGTTCCTTTTATGTAATGGGTGTTCCTGCAGGTACACAAGCTTGTTGGGTGTTGGTATCCTGCTTTTTCTATTGACTAGCTTTTCAGATCCAGGAATGGTGAAGGCTTAGAATGTTTCTTAGTATCTCTCTGCCTATCGTTATGATAATATTATTTATTCTGAAAAAGAATATTCAACATGTAAAATCCCAAAGTGAGTTTTTTTCTTTACTGGTGCACCTCTTGGAGCATTTTTTTATTTTGAAATATGCAGTGATGTAATTTTGTTCCCTTTCTCTTTTCCTCTGTGGTCTAGGCCTGCAAAATCCAAGCATTGCAGCATATGTGATCGCTGTGTTGCTCGTTTTGACCATCACTTTGGATGGATGGTCTGAATTCAAAATAATTCTTTTCTTTATTATTATTATGATTGTATATCCTATTTGGTGAATGTTTTGAAGTTTATGCTTTGGCTTGTGCTGTTTCTCATCATTGCAGAATAATTGCATGGGCGAGAGAAACACCCGTTACTTTATGGCTTTTCTTTTATGGTGAGTTTCATTTGATGCAATAATTGATTTGTTATCTTAGCAATGCATTGTTTTTTGGTACATGTGCATGTAGATGTATTTGCATTTTATTCTAAATGTGACTTTGTCACATGTAGATGTATTTGTATTTTATTCCATATGGGACTTTGCCTTGTACACCAACAATGCTGTCCAATTAGATTACATATAGTGGAAGGCAACATTCTGATTTAAAGATAAGTGTTTGTTGCTGTGAATTTGAGCTACTACCGTTGGTGCCCCTCCACAAGAGTGTTGGGGCACCACTGAAGTGTTGGTGCCACTGAAGTGTTGGTGGGGCACCAACACTACTCTTAAACTATAAACTACCGTTGGTGCCCCTCCACAAGAGTGTTGGTGGGCCATCAACACTACTTCTAAACCGTTGGTGGGGCACCAATGGTTTCAATTTCATTTTTTTTTTTGTTTCTCTTGCATTGAAGTCCCAAAGCCCCCAATATCATCTTCAATCGTTGGTACTCCACCATCATACCTTTGGTGGGGCATCAATGATTAAAAAAAAAACTTTTTTTAATCTTAATATAAAAAACTACAAAATCATTGTATCAAACTACCAAGAAAATTGAAGAATTTTTATAAAATGAAAATTGAAAATGAAAAAAAGAAGAATATAAAGAATTGAAAAACTATTATATAATTATAATATTTAAGTATGCTAAAACATTAGATGATTTAAAATCAAAGTAAAGATGCTAAAATTGTCATATACATTTAAGATATTTATAACTTTTTTTTTTCTTTTTTAACATTTTGGTGCAGTGCAACTATTGGATTGCATTATCGAAATCAAAGAAAATGTTAGATATGAGAAACTATAATTTATAATTTGTTTGGTATATTTCAGATATACAAATTGACTATGAAGCCATATAAGTCACTAAAAATTAATAATTAATGTTAGGTCAATTAACATATTTAAATCTTTTTGTTTTCTCTTCAACACTTTGGTATAATTAATGTTTATACTAAGCGATAAATTTAAATTGTTGGGACGATTGTAGAGCATATTATAAGATAATTGAACAAAATAATTGATTGTTGATCTAACAAAACGGGCCAATTGTGTTTTTTGGGGTTTATGAGCTGACCTTCACATAATTCAATTATAATTAAATTACTTATCTTATATGACTTGTGAATTTGTCTTTTCTTTTCCTAATTAATTTTTGAGGTTTTAACTAAAATTTAAATAATATATATATATATATATATATATTGAAGGGTTGGTGATTTATTACTACAGCCACCTTCATCCGGGTTTAACTCTTCATTACCCAAACATAATCTATTTTAGCACTATTTCTCATCATTCTTTAGAAATTATAATGGAATCCCACCAGAAATCAATTTATATATACACAACACACACACACATATATAATGCATTAGCTGGAATCAATTCATGTAATTGAAAAGAGGGAAAAACATAATGTGAAATATATTATTGCCGGTCCAACACAGAGACAGTATCATCCTTAGCTGAATGTGAACAAAAGAGAATTAATAATACCTTACGCAATGGTCATATTTTGCAGGATAATCAATCTTGGTCATAAAAATTTCCTGAAATCTACCTCATCTACATTCCTTAATGCATCTAAGTGTCAAAGAAGATTCATCTTGGAGCTGAAACGTTAAGAACAAAATTATTTCTCAACAGGTGATTTAATTTTTTTTTTCAAATAGTACTATTATTGACCAAAAGATAATTGCTAGAGACTGGTACCTCACTGAAACCAAAGATCGTCATCCGGAAAGCCAGATTGATAGTTGCAGATCGATCGCATATAACAACTGGAAATGTTTCTTTATAACTGAACTTTTCCTGCAATTCCAAGCACATAAACAAATAGAAATCAGCAATAAATGAAACAAAAGGGAGCATTTTTCACGAATATCAATATAAAATCCAAGGATAAAAGTGTCAATTCTTGGCAATCATTTTTTGTTAGGTAAGATACTTGGTATTTCTTTCAGCAGTTAAAGCAAAGTACAATAAATTATAAACAACTGATTAGAGAACTTCTCCAATGAGCATGATCGGTGATAATATAATGGAGAAGAAAATTTCAGCTCAAATTGAAGTTAAAAAGTATGAACTACCTTGACTGATTGCTTTTCTCTCTAGCTATTGACAAAACTCACATATAACAAGATGTCAAAAAACAAACCACCACAAACAATACAGGACGTGGTCTTGTGCAAGAAATAAAAATGATCAGAGCCAGTGAAAACCATACATTAAACATATCAACAAACAATAAGAAGCACACCTCCAGAATAGCATTGTTAGTTTCCAACTGAAAGTAAAGGCCATTTTTCTAAAACTTAGAATTGGCTACAAAAGGAATAGTAGTGGTTAGTATATACAATTATGATAAAATGCACCGTCAAACAACTGTTAGATAAATTTACCAAAAAGGAAACAACTGTTATATCAGCCCAAAACATAATCCATCAAATTAAATATTAGAACACACCTAACTACATATATATGAGCTCCAAGTGAAATTCTAAATGTTATATTTGACTATAAACTTGTTGTTTTCATAGTCAGTAGTTGTCTAACTCGTATCTATTTACCTTATAAACACCACCCCCTCCTCAAAAAGGAAAAGAAATGAAGAAGAATAAAAAATTGAAACATGAAACAAACAAGTATAATTTTGGTGGTGGGATACCAACAGTTGAAGGTGATATTGGGGGCCTTGGGGTTTCAATGCAAAAGAAACAAAAAAATGAAATTGAAATCGTTGGTGGGGGGTTGAAGGTGATATTGAGTGCCATTGGGTTTCAATGCAAAAGAAATAAAAAAAAAATGAAATTGAAATCGTTGATGCCCCACCAACGGTTTAGGAGTATTGTTGGTGACCCACCAATACTCTTGTGGAGGGGCACCAACGGTAGTTTAAGAGTAGTGTTGGTGCCCCACCAACACTATAGTGATGAGGCACCAACAGTTTAGGAGTAATGGTGTTGGAGTAGTATTGGTTCCCCCACCAACACTTACTGATGGGGCACCAACATATACATATCATTTACAATTTAAATTTCCACATATTTAAATGAACAATATTAATTTTTTCATTAAAACAAAATTTTTAATTTTTTTATTAACAAATATATATAATAAAAATAACCAAAATCTACAAAACTATATAAAACAATAACCAATAAAAATAATCAAATAATTATGCTCCTAATCAAAATAAAAATGTTAAAATGTAATTAAATTTAACACTAATATGAAAATATTATTAAACTTTAACTATCCAATTAAGGATCAACTCACAACTTTTAATTAAAAAAAAAAATTCTTCCATTTCAGTATTAGATTATAAAGAACTAATCACATAATAAATAAAAAATAATTACCTATAAAAGTTTATTGATGATAAAACTTCAAAGTGCATATCTCTAAGGAATTGACTTGTACACAAATTTTTATAACTTTAGCCTTAATTAATTTGCTCCTTTCACTTGTTAACAAGTAGAAACTATGTCATGACTCTTTACTCCTTCTTTTTTTAAACAGATATCACTTACTAAAAATACACAAGTATATATATATATATATATATATACTTTCTAATTAAAAATAATACATATAGCTAGAGACGTATGACACAACTTAATTAGAGATAGCTTTTGGAATTAAACTGTACATTGGAAAGCCCGTCCTTGTAGGTTGTAATTAATTTTAAATAATTGGGTTAATTAAGTGGTCTGCAAAAAAAAAATCATATAATAATATTTTTTTCATGTGTTGGATTCGTTTGTGTACACACATACCGTATGATTATATATGATTCTTCAGACTGGTCATGAGATCTAGGCCATTCTATGATTGTAATTCGCACTACATATTAGATATGAAAATCTTTGCAATTCATAAGTTTTTTATTTTTTGCAAACTCAAATTAATGCCCATCTCTCATCTCTTGCATGAAAAGACCCTCAACAGTTGGTGCCTTACCATCACACCGTTGGTGGGGCTCCCACAATTTAATTTTTTTCTCCAATTTTTGCTTTGTGAAATCAATTTTTATTTTATTTTTTTATTTTATAATTAGAGTTTTATGCTGCTCATATAATGAATTTTTCTTTGTGATTTAATTAGTGGTTTAATATATTTTTTATTTATTATTTAATTAATTCTTCATAATATAAAAGTATGATGAAAGAACTTTTTTTTAATTAAAATTTATGAATTGCTCCTTAATTAAATAATAAAAGTTTAATAGTATTTTCATATTAGTGTTAAATTTGATTACCTTTTAATACTTTTATTTTAACTGGGAGAGCATAATTATTTGATTAAGGTTTATTGGTCATTGTTTTATATGATTTTGTAGATTTGGGTTATTTCTATTATATATATTTGTTCATAAAAAAATTAAAATTTTTGTTTTAATAAAAAAATCAATGTTGTTTATTTAAATATATGAAAATTTAAATTTTTAAATATTATGCCATATGTTGGTTCCCGTTTCATTTTTTTTTCTTGATACATTTATTAATTATTTTATAGTTCATTTTTATCTCCAAATCTAAATTTTAATGGATAAAAAAGATTTTACATAATTGCTATTTGCTTAAGATTAAGCAAGGATAAAATTCAAAGCGACTATTTCATTCTACTTCTTTTTTTTTTTTTTCAGGGAACAAAATTAAAAAGCGATTTTATTGCTTAATACATTTACATAGAAACATATGACATTAACTGAAGAATATTATAAAAAAAAGTACTAATATGTATGGTTGATTTTACTAGGTGCATCACTTAGATAATATTAATATTACAATTTTATTTTATTTTTTAAAAATAATACTGTTTCTGAAATAAAAACCATTATTTATAAAAAATAGTATATATAATTTTTTTTTCGGAGTATGTAAAAGAACTTATTATATTACTCTAGCTTATATAAATTTTTTAAATGTTATACTAATTTTTTTTTTCTTCTTAAAATTCTTGGACAATATAGTATTTTATTACAAATTTCTGTAAAACTTGTTAATTCAAAATCATATTGTGATACAAAATTTTTGTAGTTATTAAAACTAATCATATTATAGTGTTTTTCAACTTTGTGATATATATTGTTTTCTAATATAATATTTTATTACAAATTTTATGGGACTGTAGCATTTTTTTTCTATTAGAAATTGTTGCCATCGCCATTGGCTCCTTTTTTTTTTTTGCTTTCTGTTTTCCTTTGTTGATTTAATTTTTTAATGAGATTTTTCTGAGTTGGTTTTTGGTTTTAGGCATTTGAGAAGAATAACGTAGAGAAGGTTTAGCAACGTATGAAATTGAAAATTTTGAATTCTTGTTAGGAATGAATATTTGGTATGATATATGATTTGCTGTTAAATGCAAATTGATATTGCTATAAATCAACTTAAAGGTCTTATTACTTTTTGTGAAAAGCATAGAGAACATGGTTTTGCATATGCATGAGAGTCATCAAAAGAGATTGCTATTAGTATGGAAATAGAGCCTATATTTCATGAAAAACGTTTAGTTAGAAGGAAAAAACAATTTGATGAAGTTATGAATAATGAGACAATACAATCAGTTGAGGAATCTTTTTGAATTGACTACTTTCTTTGTGTTGTAGATTAAGCTATTTCTTCTATTTATAGTAGATTTGAACAATTTACAAAATATGAAAATGTCTTTGGTATGCGGCAAAGAGTATAAAGGAGTTTGATAAGAAGCACGGACCCACCTAGCATTGCATTGTCGGTCGTAATTCTGGTAACTTCAATTTTCCTTCTATTTCCTCTTCTGGGTCTTCTACTTTTCTATTTGTGGGTTTTGTTGGGATTTAGTATTCGAATATTTCGAGTAAGAATTAACCAAATATAATGTAAAGTTTTGTGACTTGACATTGGGTTTTATTGTTTCGATGAATAGTAGGGTTGTGTAATTATATATGGAACAGATCTAGGCTTCCTTATATTGCTTTTTGGTCACTGAGGGATTGCAAGTGCGTTTAACCTTTTGTTTTTTGCTGGTTAGAATTGGTGCAGAAACTTGCTTCATTACTTTAGTTAATAGGTTGTTTAACTCACTTTTCTCAATAAGAATCCTGTTAAATGAATAGGTGAAACTGAAATCCCCAGTGTACTTGAAGCCAAAACCAATTAATGATGTGGGAGGTGAGAAGATAGATATTACTAGAGATCGTGATGGATGTGAGAAATTTTTCCTGGCTTATTTATTCTCATAACCAATTATTGAATGAGTAAAAATATGAGCTCAAATCATCCTTGCCTCTGTGATTTTACCTCATGCTTAGTTTTCGGGAGGATCAATTATGCCATGAATAAGATTAGGAGCTCAAATCATCTCCATTCCCCTTCCCATGCCCAAGGTTGAAGGAAATGTGGTCTTAATTTGAATTGATTGGCTTTTAAATTTTTGTTCACACATTATATTACTACAAATTGTATTATGTACTCAGTGATTATATGTTTACTCCATCATGATTGCCTTATGTTGTTTACTCGGTGATCTAGGTTTGTATGTGTGCCATAATTCCCGTTTATAGAACTTAAGCTTCTGTTTGGTTTTTGGAAAGAGCTTGATGAGAATTCTAAACTTGAGATGTTAGAAGGTGCAAAATCAATTCCTGCAAGAAAATACTGGAGAATTCCCCCACTTTTTTTATTGTTAACAAAAACAATTTATTTTCTGAGCATTTTACAAACTGAAATATTGGAAGGATGCATATAATGTGTATTTCTACCTTAAATAATGACATTTTGGAATTAAGCAAAAAAAAAGATAGCTTACTATATGAGTTATAGGATCTGCTTGAATCTTCTTGTACTGATGATGGTTTATCATTTTATATTGGCGGTCATTCTCATGTATTGCAGGGAATAGGTGGTGTGGGAAGTGTTGCAGCTGAAATGCTAACAAGATATGGTATAGGTCGTCTTTTGTTGTATGATTATGACATAGTGGAGTTGGCTAACATGAATAGGCAAGTCTTTCGCCTAGAGCAGGTATTCATCTATGCCATTCTCATTTTCATTCATTATTTTTCAAAAATTTTAATTAGCCTTTTCCTCAATCAGGATTATATGCTGTGAAGTTTAGTTTAGGAAGCCTTTGAAGTTTAAAAAACTGTACTAGAATACTTAAAATACTTTACTAGAATACTTTATCATGTGTTCTGCCTTGACAGGTTGGTATGACAAAGACAAATGCTGCTGTACATACCCTTTTGGACATAAATTCTGATGTTGTGCTTGAGGTAAGTATTTCTTGGAATTTCTCTTGTCTAAGTTCATTACAAATGTAAAATTTCTGTCCATCTTGAATTTCCATCTGCATTCTAGGGGTTAGTCAATGAGAATGCTTTGGTACTAGCATTAGAATGCCTCATTTGATATTTGATAGCTTTGCTTAAGGACCTGATTGCTAGCATACTTAGCAAATTGACTTTCCAACTAGCATAAGTAATAGGGTTTAGGAAATGCGATAGTTGTCAAGTAATAGGAATTAGAAAATGCAATAGTCATTTGTTTACACAAATAGAAATAAAGTTAATTTTGTATTTGAAAGGTGTTTGATCTTTTTTGTTTTTGTTCACAGAAGTTGGGAAAATTTGTAATAAGAAAGACTTGAACTATATTTGTTTCATTAGTTGTCTAAAAGGGGAGTGAGAAGAAAACACAAAGTTGCATTCATATCAGATTTAGGATGATAAGTATGATAAGTTGAGTAGGATAGATTCAAAAACATTTTTGCTTCATTGTGTCATTGTGAATCATGTATATTTCTGCAGCAATGATTCATAAGATATTTTGGATGATTTGTAGGGAGTTGTTGTAACCTTAGTAGAATTAGGAGAGTATAGTCAGGTTTTTTGTATTGTAATATAATATTAATTGGTTTACATAAATGGAAATAAACTTAATTTGGTATTTGAAAGGTGTTTGAATTTTTTTTCTTTTAGTTTACAGAAATTTGGAAAATTTGTATTTTTGTGATTCTGTTTTGTTGGGGAAGTTGGATTATTGGTATAGTACAACATTGTCATTATTTAACTGCATGTAATTGTAGTACACATGTAGTACGTTATCGAATTTATGATCAATATTTTTTTGGTTATTGGTTGCATGATTTTAAGTAAAAGAATAAGAGGTATTTTTATAATTACTTTGTCATTAGTTTCTCTTGCGTTAATGTGGGCTGATTTCAATATTGCTCAGCTTCTCTGCTTCCCTTTGTTTCCCTCCATATATATTTTCTTACATTGCATACTCATTCAACTTTCAGTTATATGTAGGCTTAATTAATATATTATACAGACATAATGGAATTTATCTCAGTGAGTCAATGATTAATAATATATGGTCACTACCACCAACTTTGTGCTTATATTTGGATTGTGTATAATTCCAAGACCCATTTTAGATTGGTTGAATAGGGGGCCCAATGTTGTTTTAGTGCAGGTGAGAATGTGATGTTTTGGTCGATTTGTTTATAAAAATTGTTTCATTTGTGTCCCGTATTACCATGACCATTTTCGGATCTTTTTCTATGTCCAGAATGTTGACACAGTTCTGAATATATTTGTTTTTAATGACTGCAGGGAGCAAGTTTTTGGAAACATTTAAAACAAAAATAGCTTCACAGGTACAATAAAGCTTGTTTGGAAACCTTCTAGAATTTTGACAATGAAAAACAATTTGTGTGGTGGAGATTTATTTTATTTTGTTTTTTTTTCTGGTTTGAAATATTGAGCTTACTTAGTTACAATTTGATGCTGCTAAGCTTATTTTGGTTTCCACTGGTTTTATCTGTTTTGGATTCTTTTTGTTGCCTTCTTAAGTTTTACTCAATTATGTTAGGAAGTGAAATTATAATACAAAACACACACTGACGGATTCAACTTATTCATTTCCTCGTGGCAATTAGTCAAATTGAACAACTTTGTGTTCCATTTAAACATTCTTTGTTATGATTTCAATTGTTGGTGCCCCACCACCATACCGTTGGTGGGGCACTACGATTCAATATTTTTTTTAAATCTTCTTTTGTTGCAACTAAATTCATCACTACTTCTAAACCGTTGGTTCCCCATAACTAGATTGTTGGTGGGACACCAACAATTTCGTTTTTTTTTTCCCTTGCATTAAAACTCCACCACCACCTTCAACCGTTAGAGCCCCACCAACGTACTGTCGGTGGGGCACCCACAGTTTATTTTTTTTCTTCAATTATTGCTTTATGAAATTAATATATATATATATATATATATATTACTTTTCAATTAGTGATTTATGGTGCTATATCATTAGTATCATTTAATGAACTTTTCTTCATGATTTCATTAGTGGTTTAATTAGTACTTTGAACTTTAATATTTTTATTTATTTATTATGTAATTAGTTCTTTATATTTTCATAATAAGATGGAAGAATTTTTTTTTAAATTAAGAGTTGTGAATTGCTCCTAATTGAATAGGAGAAGTTTAATAATATGTTTCATGTTAATGTTGAATTTGATTCCACTCCATTCCTCATCATTTATTGTTAAAAAGTATATTATAATATAATTTAGGTTCTAATAAACATTAATGTTATATATATTTTTTTCTTTTTGTAATATACTTTTATCATATATAATCTTTATTGAATTGGAATAAAAGAATTATTTTTTTGAATTGGTGGTGTTAGGTTATATCATTATCTTTATTTTTGTTCCCTAAAAAACACCAAAATTTTATTATATAATCAAACTTTAGTATAACTTTTTTTACATAACCTAAATAATATTATATAATCATCACACTAAATAAAAATAAATAAAATATCCAACAAATCATATTATAACATAAAAAAAAAATCCATTGAATTATTGAACAAAATATAGAGAGGAAACTATGGAAACAAACCCAAATATAAACACTATTATCATCAAAATCAACATTCAAAAACAGTTGATAAAGCTGCCATCCAAAATCCCGTGCGAGCGTAATACCATAGCAGTTGATAAAGTTGCGCTAAATATCACATTTTGGCCAAAGTTTAAGAAAGCAAGGCTACCTTGTGTCTCCAAAGCAGGATAAATTATTTTTTGGAGCCACTACACTATCCCAAGCAGTATCCTCTGCACCTATGCATTATAACAGAACAATGAAACAGCTCCCATAGTAATAATTTTAACATAATAGGCTTGTTTCTTTGAAAATGTGGATACCTTTTTTGCCATCACTACTGTCAGAACTGAAAAGATTTGCGGAGATAGAGTTAGGCTGGAATTGCAACGTTTTTTGTTTTAGAAAAAATAAAAGCAAAATTTTCAAAATACATGCACAAAGCTGTGTAAGGGAAGAAGGTGGAGCGCTAAAATTATACGGCAGAAGTTTAGAACCAACCGACAAGCCAGGGGCAGACCAGGAGCTCCTGATTAAAAGTCACCATAAAAAGAGATTGTGTTGTTATTGCATAAACTATATAAATATCGAATTATATTTTTGCTTATAAATGAAATAACAAAAGTGATCCTTATATTTTTATTTCTTTTGCACATGGAATTTGTTAATAAAAACAGAGAAAAAAATTAAAGTAAAATAATAGTTTAGATATGAAAATATTGAAAATAAAAATTTAGACCTTAAATATAAAATTTTATTTTAAATTTTGAACTGTTGTTTTAAATCTAATGGTTTGTATTCAAGTGTGTATTCCTTATAAGTATATGAACATTGATTTTGTTTAGTTTATTTTTGTTTGTACTTTTTTTATTAATATTTTTTCATTAATTTATAAACCACTGAAGGTTTTATTTTTATATTGTTTAACTGGTGTATATGGTGGAAAAATATTAGTGAAAATGGTAAATTGAAAATAAGTAAAAGTGGTTTCATTTTTAAAAGTTAGTTATACTTATAAATGTTGGAATAGGAGTAGTAGACATAATGATTGTTGAAGACTGTTTTCCCATACCTCTATGTGTATAGTATTTACAATAATGAAAGCTAATCAGTCAAGTTGGTGTGGATGATGGGTGAAAGCCTATTTGCTGAGGACAGGGTGTGGAATGGGGAGGATCACTGTATTATAAAGAGTTTCTTTGTCAAGAATGTGATCTATTGTACTTCAATGGATAGAGCCATGATCAGAGTTATGCTCACACAGCCTGTTGAATTCAACGTAGTCATTTGTCATATCAATATTCATATGAAGTAACTCAGCTATCACAGTGTCTAGCTCAACGGCATTAATTTTTCTGTTGGAATAGATATGAACGAGTTTGAAGAGTTACAAATTTTGCTCTTTCTTTTTTATTATTTTTTCTGCATATTTTGATTTAAAATTGAAGTTTCACAAATAAGAAATTGATAGTGTGGATGATAAATTTTTTTTTTTTTATCTATGAGTGTATTTTGATTTCATATTGTGTGAAATCAGTTTTATTCATATTGATTTCACATTGTTTCATTTTTAATTTTTTAAAAAATTGATTATAAGCGATTAAGGTGCTACAGACCTACATATATTCGTTAAATTAAATGCAAATAAAAAAGAAGTCTATTTTTATAGTTTAGTTCATTAAGATGGACAAAAAAAAAATGAAAAGAAAAATTTATGTTAAGACTAATTGCGGCAACAACATAAATGCTCACAATAACACACAATAAAGCAAAAATATTTTTAAATCTATCTAATTCAATACATCATTATTATCATCTTAACTCAAAATATATGAATCCAACTTGTATGTGTTTCGTTCTATTGCTACTGTAACTAACTGCGTTTTCATTCTTCGTTTCAAATAAATTATTCCGTTCATGGATGGAAGATCCTATCAATCAATTTCTAAGTCTTCAGATATTGGGTTGGTTGGGCGGACCATTTCCTTTGGTTCTGTCTCCTTCTCATCTCGGTTGCTTACATCCTTTCATATTTTTAATAGGTGTATTCCCCTCATTTGATCCTATCTTTGTCCCTAAGGATGTGCATGTCTTTGACTTGAAAGGTTCAAGTGACCAGTCTAATAGTCCATCCAATGCTGAATTTGACTCATCCCCACATATTGGGTGTCAACACACTCAATGTTCAAGTGGTGTTCTATTTGAGCTTTCAGGCCTAGAAAATATTTGTGGCATACTAGAAGGATTTCATGTGAATGCACCATTTTTGTTAGTGCTTCAGCAAGCAGCATTAATTTGTCAACGTGAACTGCTCAGCCATATTGATTCTATGGATCCACTTGATCATAAGAAAATGTCACTCGCAATAGATCACTATTTTGTTGCTTGGAACCACCTCTCTGTAGATTGTAATGGGAGAGTGAGAAAGTTCATTACATGCACTTCATCACTTACTGAAATAGAAAGGTCCATCAATGCAGATTCCTGTGCAAAAGAGATCATGGAAGATATAAGGAAGAAAAAATTTGATATAATAATATATACCACAACCATGCTTAGAAAGTGGATGCTGTGATAGCCTCTGAACAACACATTAAGTCGCTTCGCAAAAAGGCTTTACATGTGAAGGAAATGCTGCTTGAAATTGAGAACCAGTTGACTTACTGTGAGGCTAAGAATAAGAAATTGAAGAGTCTAGAATGTGAAATTTCTAAGAACATGTTGGAATCTCAAAAGAAAATAAATGCTACATATGAAGAAGTAGAAGCAGCAAAAAAGCTTGGTGAGGGAGAGGGAAGTGGCTCGAAGTGTAGCAAAGGCAGTATTGGAAGACACAATAATTCAGCTCCTAAAGTGACAAATATGTTGTAATATATTGTGTCGTATTGTATTGTATTAATTGTATTTAATGGTTGTTAATGTGAGCTAATCATAGTTGATGCATATGTATATGTAAATGCATATGCTGCCCTGCCAAGCTGCATGTCCTAAATCTCATTTTTTTTCTTATTTTTTTTACCTATTTTATCTATTCATATCTGCTTGTATTATTTTTATTTATTTTGTGGCATATTTTTCTATAAAACTATATCAATTTATGAGCATTTTGACTTTTGAATCAAGTTATTTCGATTAGTATTGAATGAGATATGATTTTTACAAAATATCATGTCGGACCTGCAAAATGTCATCTCACCTGCAATTTGTGTATTAGGACTTGCAAAACTGCAGATCCTAAATCTGATTTTTTTTCATATTTTTTTTGCCTATTTTGTCTATTCATATCTGCTTGTATAATTTTTGTTTATTTTGTGGCATATTTTTCTATAAAACTACATCAATTTGTGAGCATTTTGGCTTTTGAATCAAGTCATTTCGATTAGTATTGAATGATATATGATTTTTACAAAATGGCTAGTCTGACCTGCAAAATGGCAGGTCTGACTTGCCATTTTGTAAAAATCATATCTCATTCAATATTAATTGAAATAACTTGATTCGAAAGTTAAAATGCTCACAAATTAATGTGGTTCTATAGAAACATATGCCACAAAATAAATAAAAATTATACAAGCAGATATGAAAGGACAAAGTAGGTAAAAAATAAGCAAAAGATGTGAGTTAGGACCTGCAGTTTGGCAGGTCGGACCTGCCATTTTGCAGGTCCTAAATATGTGTTTAGGTCCTGCAAAATGGCAGGTCCTAACTCTCATATTTTTCTTATTTTTTTTTACCTACTTTGTCTATTCATATCCGACCTGTTATTTTGTAAAAATCATATCTCATTCAATACTAATCGAAATAACTTGATTCAAAAGCCAAAATACTCACAAATTGATGTAGTTTTATAAAAAAAAATATGCCACAAAATAAATAAAAATTATACAAGCAGATATGAATAGACAAAGTAGGTAAAAAAAATAGAATTTAGGACCTGCAGTTTGGCAGGTCAGATCGACCTGTCGTTTTGCAGGTCCTAAATATCTCTAAATTGTACAGGTCTGTGGTAAGAGTAAAATAGGTAGTTTGGGTAGATTTTACAAGGATTAAAGAAATGGATATTTTTCAAATTTATATTATTTTGGTCGGTATTTTCGTCAATTATCCAAAATTTTAGGGTTGTTGAATTATAGTTGAAAATTTATTTTTAATTTAAATATTTTAGTTAGATTATTATATAATAAATTAAATAAATATAGATAAAAATATTTTAATGGTAAAGATAAAAAATTAGTATAAAAAATTAAATAAATAGTTAAAAATATTAAACCTTTAACATTATCAATAGATAGTTATTATAAAATTATACAAATCGATATAAGTAGTTTAGGATGAGCCGGAATATTATTATAAAAGCTGAACGAGAAAAGTCCAAAAATAGATGAAGAAATAGCAATATATACTAATAAAATATTTACTTAGTCAGAAAAAAAAATCCAGTATAGAATTAAAAATTTTAGAAATTATAAATACTTTAAATTCTTTTCATTTGTATGTACAAAATGATACTTTAACTTTTAAAAGTATAATAGAATTTTATAAGAAATCTCAAAAGATAGATATTATTTTTAGAAACAATTACAGGTAAAGGTTATAAGGCAAAATTTGAACATATACATGGTAAAGATAATAAATTAGCATATATTTTATCTAGGTTAATTATTAATAGTTAATTATTGATACTTAATTCTTTACTAACATTTAATTCTTTTTATAGATAATGAATCGCTATATGAACTTTGGTTCAATTACCCTAAAACAGTTTCTCCCATATCCTAATTTATCTTTTAGACATAGTTTTAGATTAGTAGACAATCAATAGTGTTTAATAGATAACCTATGGAATAGTAGAAATATTTAAGAAAAAATTAAAGCATTAAATGCATTAGCATTCTATTTTAGTCAAATTAACAATTATGTAGAAGGTAAAAATTTTACATTTTGCTTAGTAATTCATGGTAGATAGACGGGTATATATAATCATTGGTCTCATGTAGTATAACAAATTAGAGAGTTTCCAAATCCAGTATATAAAGGTTAATATGCATCTTACGAAGCAATAGAAGAAGTTAGAAAGTATTTAGGACCCAATTATTATATTAGTTAAACTATTTGTCCAAAAGATAGAATTAAATATTTAACACCACATTCCATGTCATCTACATCACCATCATCATCCATATAACTGTGTGATCATTGTGAAACATTAGCAAGAACAGTAAAAAAGTTAAATGAGAAAAGATATGATTTAGAAAAACAATTAGAAGATGCATGTAGAAAGATACAAAGTAATTTAGACAACATAAAGCATTTAGAAAGTCTGTTAAAATATGCAGTAAAAAATAATGACATATATGTAGCAAGTAACGGAAATGTAGATAGATTGCATGTAGAAAAAGCTATTGATAATGTAGACAAATTGCTTGTAGAAAGTAATGTAAATGTAGACAGACTCTATGTATTACAAGAATTATTTAATTATATAGCAACAGGTCATGAAGTAGAATTTCTTCAATTAGAAGCACAACTTGGTGCAAACCTTGTACAAAAAATTTGAGATTCTATATCTAATAGTCATTACAAAACTTTTCTGTCCATAGCCAATAAAGTCATAAATAACTCTTTTCCTATATACATAAATACTAGACCAAACATTTATATTAATACTCCATCCTATAACCATAATTTCCTTAGAATTTCTTTTTCTACTAACCTTGTGAATAAAACATTCTACCCACTAGAACTAAATGATCTCCCTTTTGAAGCCTTAAGCTTTGGGATGATTGGACATATTTATTTAGACAACCATGCCATTCGATTTTATTTCTTTCCGAAAATCTTAAACAGAGTCTTAGATATGTGTAAAATTTATAGAAATCCTCCTCCACTTCTTAAATTTGTTTCATTACCTCCAACATAAAAATCTGGAGTAATTTTACTAGGCTACCATATTATCCAAATAGAAATTTGCAGTGAGCTACATTTTTGTAAAAATCTAAACAATAGTTTCCATGAACCAAGATAGATTGATTTGTATAAAAGAATTCATGAAGTCAAGGCTCTCATTGAATGGAACTCCTTTCCAAATTTGAAGCTAGCAGCTCAAGGAATAAATTGTAGTGTGTTCATCACCAACTCCATACTAGACAATAAAGATCTATTATCATCTTTCTCATTATTTGTAAAAGACAAAGGGGAAGTAGAAAAATATTTAATACCATAATAGAAGATATTAGATTATAGCTATTAAATGAAGATTACAATCAACAATCTCCTCAAAGTTATAAGAGTTTAGACAATGAACTTAAAACAGCCATAGAAAATCATATGGAACCTTAGAAAGATCAGCATTTTTCTACAGTAAAAAAAGTACAATAGCAAATAAAGATAAAAATATAAGTGACAGTTGTAATATATGTGGAAACAGCTACAGAAGAAATAAAAAGCAAGTGTACAGCTTTACTATTCAAGACAATTGAAGACTAAGTTAAAAGCATTTGTTTATTATTTACATGTACGTGGCCATAATTTGTTTTTTTTTATAAGGGGCTTTAGTCTATCCAAAATACTATACACCTGGTTGAACCCAGGTGCGATGGAATACACACTTAGCTTTACCATCAGACCAAGCTATTGTATGTACGTGGCCATAATTTGTAGTCTTATAAAAGTAGTCATAACTAGTCATGACCCACTTATTTATTATATTGTACATGCATTGATAAATATGCATTGAAAATATAGGACACGTAGAAAGCAAATTGTAAAGTTTTTTGTCTTGTAACTTACACTACTCCACTATAAATATGTGGAGCATTCATTTTGTAAATAAGATTGAAGAGCTATAAGAGAAATTCAAAAGCCTTTCAGAAAAATCTCTCACAAACTTTTCTTCTTTTCAAACTTTTTTTCCCTTTTGTATATTTTTCAGTTTCCAATTTAGAATTATAACTTAACTTAGATAGACCTTTATTATCTATACAGTTAGTATCTCACTTTACCAATCAAATTATTTATGTAGAAAGCTAACTTAATTGTAGAAAAATAATTTATTTTATTATGCAATAGACAGTTAATTTAAAATTAGACAGTTTATTTTATTATGCAATAGACAATTAATTTAAAATTAGACAGACCATTGATTTTATTTTTTGTTGTCTTAATTTCAATTATTATCGTCTTAAAAATATTTATTTTATGCTGTTAAATTAGACAAACTCGTAAAAAGTTAACTTAAATATAGACAGACAAAGTAGACAGATTATTTAATATGTTTATATTCTAAATTTGTTTGAAGTCATACATTGCTAACGAAAATATAACATATATTAAATATAATTTCTAAAAATGGGATCCTTTGGGAAATTGCTAGCATAAGGAAATGTTGAGAAGAATTTTTTTAAAAACAGTAAAGAACCTAGTAAGGGTGTGATTTTTCTGACAATTTCTTTAAAGAACTGGTTCTGTTGGTTCGGTTAGCCGTTGAGTTGTGTGAGAGGCGGTGATAAGGAGTTTTGTGGTTTTTTTTTAAACGGTATTATTGGAAAAATTAGTTTCCATCCTCGAAAGGCCAGTTTTGATAAAAGCCTTCTCTTCTATCTCCAGCATGTTAGAAAATGGTATCAGAGCATTTCCTTTTTGAAGTTATTTTAAATATTGTTATATGAGTAGTAAGCTAAGGGTGGCTCCATTTTCATATTATTATCTTTATTTCATACAACTGTCTCTTTTCCATATAATTTTCTACAATTAATTTTCAACTTTCTAAAAATGAAGTCTTTTAGTTTTATGAACTTTAATAAATTAGAATATTTAGATTTAGAAATTCAAAATTATATAGTAATCAAAATTAATTATGGCCAGTGTAAATTTTTTTGTAATATAGAACATTTAAAAAATCAATATAAGCACATACCACATACTAGTGATAGTTAGCAAAATTTTATAGTAGACTTATTAATAAATTTAGAAAAAAATTTGGAAGTAAATTTAGACAGAATAAATAGAAAAGTTTCAACTTTAGTAGATCATTTTGAAATTAGTAATCTTAATACTTTAAGAAAAAATTTAGATTATATTAAAGAAAGCTTAACAGATTTTACTAATTAAATTAAAAGATTTCCAAATAAAAAATAAATATTAGAATTAATTATTGTCATACATACTAAAACTCCTAAACCGGTATAATTAGAAATTAGACAATTAATAGAAACATTAGTAAAGAGGTAGAACATATTAAACAAATACAAAACAGTTTACAAGTTCAATTAAATAATATTATTAAAATAGTTAATGAATAAAGATATACTAGTAGAAACACTAGAAGAATTAGAGCAAGAATTAACACTTATACTTGTAGGATTTAGTGCTAAGCATTTTAATAAAGAAACTAATATTATACAACAAACTCAATCTAATATAATAATTAAATTATTACTAAAAACTTTAAATAAATTAGATAATATAGAAAAAGACTAGAACAAATAGAAAATAATAATAATATAAAAATTGATACTGAAAACCTAAATATTGAAACAACGATAAATAATATAGATAAGAAAATGGATAAATTAAGTAATAGAGTAAAAAATTTAGATTTTCAAAAAGAATTAGATATAATAAACAATAAATATAAAATTAATAATATAATTATACAACCTATAAAAGATATATTAGGACCAAAAATAATATTTAAAAATGAAAAAAGGTGAAGATATTGGGCTTACATTTGTTGTTCGGACTCTCACGTGGTCTCCTCCATTACGTGATTCCTATATAAAACTTTCATAATTGGAATAGTCTTATTACAAAGTACTTGTTTTCTCTAATAAATAATCTGAACTGGTTGCTCATCGTACAACAAATTATCTTTTACTTCAATTGCTAGAGTTTCAAATACATAAGAAGTATTGAAAATATACTTGTGTAACGTCAATACATGGAACACATTATGTATTCGAGAAACTTCCATCGGTAAGGCAAGTTTATATGCAATTGAACCAATCTTTTCAACAATCTCATAGGGCCTTATAAATCTAGGACTAAGCTTTCCTCTTTTTCTAAAATGTACCACACCTTTCCACGGTGATAACTTCAAGAATACCCAATCACCAACATCAGACTCAAGATCTTTCCTTCGGTTATCTGCATAACTTTTTTATCTATTTTGAGCTGTCTTTAATTTTCTACAGATTACTTTAACTTTTTCTGAAGTCATATGCACAATTTCGGGCCCTATAAGCTTTTTTTGGCCAATCTCATCCCAATATAAAAGAGTTCTACATTGCCTCCTATATAATGTCTCAAACGGTATCACACCAATACTGAGTGGTAGCTATTATTGCAGGTGAACTCTATTAATGATAGATGAGAGTCTTAATTTCCTTTAAATTGCAAAACAGAGGATTTCAACATATCTTCCAAGATTTCAATAATTCTCTGATTGTCCATCTATATGAGGATGAAAAGTTGTACTAAAATGGAACTTGGTACCTAAAGCCTCTTGTAAACTTCGCCAAAATCTAGATGTGAATTGCGTATCCCAATTCGATACAATAGAAACAGGTACTCCATGTAGCCTTACAATTTTCTCCATAAATAATTCAGTAAGCTTTTCTAGAGAGTACGTTTCTTTTAGCAGTAAGAAGTGTGTAGACTTAGTGAGCCAATCCACTATCACCCAAATTCCATTATGATGCCTTTGGGTATAAGAAAGCTTCAATAGAAAATCCACAATAATGTATCCCCACTCACACTCGGATAAGCAATGGTTGCAAAAGCCCTCTTCGCTTTTACCTACCAAAGATTAAACACTTAGACATATACTTCTCAATTTCTCTTTTCATTCTTAGCCACCAATAATGATCTCATAAAGTGTGATACATTTTTTTGCTTCCAGGGTGCATAATATAAGAAGAATTATGTGCTTCATTAAGAATTTTCTTTTTTATTTCCTCATCAGTAGAAACACAAAGTCTGATACTCATAACCAAAGTTCCATCTCCTCTAATGGAAAAATCTATTATTTGACTCATATCAACTTCATTTCTAATTTTTAAAAATTTAGAATAAAAAAATTATGCTTCCCAAAATCAATTAATATGTATTAGTTGAACTTGGAAACTAGCTAGCAAAACTCAAGTATCACCTAAATTTAAGCTAGCTCTCATCATTCTCAACTCAAAAATCAAAGGTAAGCGAACTATTTGCACATGAGCTAAAGAGTCTGTAACCTTCCTACTTAAAGCATCATCAATTGCAATGGCTTTTAATAGATAATAATCAACAATACAATTGTAGTCTTTAATCAATTCCATCCATCTCCTTTGTCTTATATTCAACTCTTTCTATGAGAAAATATACTTGAGACTCTTGTTATTCATAAAGATCTGACAAATTGCACCGTAAAGGTAATGTCTCTGAAACTTTAGAGCAAAAACTATAGTTGCAAGCTCCAAGTCATGAGTAAGATAATTTACTTTATGCCCTTTTAATTGTCAAGAAACATAAGCAATCACTTTGAAGTAGATGCTTCCTTAAAGTTTTCAACACCTAACTCAAATGCATCTCGTGTTCAACTTCACTTTTTGAATAAATCAAGATATCATCAATGAAAACTATCACAAACCAATCTAAAAATGGACAAAAGACTCAGTTGATCAGGTCCATAAAAGCCGTAGAAGCATTTGTAAGTCTAAACGACATGATCAAGAATTCATAATGATTATACAGAATTCAAAATGCAGTATTAGGAATATCAGATTCTCTAATCCTCAACTGATGATACCCACATCTAAAGTCAATTTTCGAGAACAACCTAGCACCTTAAAGTTGATCAAATAAATCATCAATGCTTGGCAATGGATACTTATTGTGAATTGTTATCTTATTTAATTGCCTGTAATCAATACACAATCTTAAAGATCCATTATTCTTTTGACAAACAACATCGGTGCTCCCCAAGGTAATACACCAGGTTGAACAAAACCTTTATCTACCAACTCCTGCAATTAAACTTTTAACTCGTTCAATTATACTAAGGCTATCATATACGGTGGTAAAGAAGTAGGATTAGTACTTGGAATCAAATCAATAACAAAATCTATCTCTTTTTCAGGAGATAAATTGGGAAGATCATCCAAGAATACATCTGAAAAATCTCATACCATAAGAATATTTTCAAATCTCATTCTCTTTAGTCGAGTATCCACTATATAAGCCAAAAACTCAACACAATCTTTAAGTAGTAAAAGTTGGGTTGTAAAGAACGAAATCAAACCTGGAGTAGAAGTCTAGTGATCACCATAAAATATCACTTCCAATAACCCCGATATTTTAAAAGTAACCTTCTTGCAAAAATAATTCATTGATGTATGATTTGCCGTAAGAAAATCCATCTTAAAAATAACATTCAAACCTTCCAAATCTATCAAAATTAAGTTTGCTTCTACTACCCTTCCATCAATGAAGAAAAGACATTTCCTTAACATCTGTGTGACCATAAAGAATTTTCTGTAGGTGTAAGAACTTCCAATTCCATATCCAAGGGTACAGGTGGCATACCGGATTATGCAACAAAATGACGTGATATAAAAGAATATGTGGCTCTAGGATCTATAAAAACGTATGCATCCATTCCAAGAATAGATAAAGTACCCGTCACTACATCCGGAGTAGCCTTTGCATCCTGCTGTGTCATGGCTAAACCCCTTCCTTGATTCGATGGTCGTCCATGTCTACTACTACCACCTTGTGCTGGTGTGGATTGTGCTCCACTCATAGATGCACCTCTCTAATCAATCTGAGTACCTTGCCCCTTATTGCTACCAAACTTCTAAGGGCATATACCTGATCCAGAGGCTCACAAACTAAATTCAGGGGATCCCTATGCTACTGTGAACAAGAAAAGGACAGTCCTTTAGAAAATGCCTAGATTGTCCATAATGAAAACATTCATCAGTCCTCTAACAAGACCCATTATGATATCTGCTGCACATATTACATGCTACGTGAGGATTACCCCCAAACTGTGGCCCTTATATGAATTGTTTCCAGAACAATTGGACTGCTGACCCGATCTTAAGCCATGGGGAACACTACTCTATCTTGATTGAACTCTTAGGTTAGATTTGACCCCTCTAAACCTTTCACTGCTTGAAGATCATTAGTTGTAACTTCTTTTATTCGAAGATCTCTGACTAGGAGTATCTAAAACATTTCCCTTGAATGGACGATGTCGGGATCCTCGGATCAATAACTGTCGCTCAACTTCCAATGTTGCATCCCTTAAAGACTAATATGTAGGATGCACAACTCCAGATATACTAGTAGCAATGACATCCCTTAAACCATCTAAGAATCTCATTTTCTTCCTCTCCTCATCTGGAATCATGTAGGGACAAAACTTTGATAGATCTAAGAGCTTCCTTTTATACTCTATCTATAATAACCCTACTTATTTTGCTTCGATTTTATATTTAAATATTTATTTTATTGGTATTGCTTATTCTTACTTTTGGCTTAGATTTCACTACTCATATGCATTTTCGGCACCGTCGAAAATGTTTGTTTACATTCATGGCATAATAGACTACTAGTCAAAGTCAAAAGTTAACTTTGGTCCAAGTCAAAGTTTGACCGCCACATCATCATGTCATGTCATCGTGCCACGTTATCGCCACATCATCACTTGGATTGATGATAGTTTATCTGTACACTTGGAAAGTGTTTAAAGTGTTTAAATATATTTTGACTGTGGTGTGAAAAACAGTCCAAAACACATTGTAACTATATTGCCTTTTTAAATTTTTTAAAAAGCTGTTATTTTTTTTTTCAAGACACCTAACATTATTTAGGTGTGTGGCTGGCCACCCCACCCCCATTGGAAGCTTCTTCCATGTTCTACAGAGAGAAAGTGAGAAAAGAGAGAGAAAACAAAGGAAATTCAAGGAAAAATCAAGAAAGAAAGGGTTTTTGATATTGTAGATCATCGTAGGAAGCTTGGTTCGGGTGATTGAAGTGTTTTCAGGTGTGTTTCAAACAAGTTGGCAAGGAAAGAGGTAGGTTTTCCAAACTAAAATGATTTTCAGTTTGATATTTCAGTTTTTCGATATGATTTCTTGCGGATCTATATGTTTTAGACGTTCTCCATGCTTGATTTGTGTTTGAATCCATTGTTTTGAGTGTATTATGGATGAATATGAAAATCCTCAAATGATAGAATTATGGTTTGATCTAGTTTACAATTTTGTTAACTATTTAGGATTTTTATATTGTATATTGAAAATTGACATGTTGGATTTGTATAACCCTCTTTAAGTTTCATGATTTGGTGTGAAATTGTGGTGGAAATTAAGGTTGGGATTTTCAGCCATTAAGGGACATATTAGTCATTTTTGAATTGTGTAGGGGTATTTTGTTAATTTCGGCAATGTAGCTTGGTTTTTAAGTAATTTTTCGTGGTTTCATGTGTTTTTATTTTCATGATAAATCATTATATAGGATTGTAAAAGTGTAGAATTAGTTTACATATATGTGTGTGTATACATATATATATATATTTTAAATGTATACATATGTGTAGGTGTATTTAATTAAATGTGAATTAATAAGCATATGTAGGTATGAATATGTGTGAATATATATATGTGTGGCCCCGTGTGTGTATATGTGGCTATCCATACATATATGTTTGTAAAAATATATATCATATGTGTATATATATACAACGTAGCTATAAAACGCTACATCGGGGACGTTATGAAACGCGTCCCCATGAAAAGTAACGTCCCGTGAAAATATAAGTTCAAAACGGTGAGTTTTACGGTTTATAAAATATATATATATATATATATTTTTTTTTTCAGTTTTTGTTCTCTCGTTCTCCTACATTCCCCCTTTTTCCTAAATGCTTTGCCATCCTCCTTTGCGAATCTTTGCAAGCTTCAGTGAAAGAGGTTGTTGAAGAGGAGATCGGCAAGATCGACTTGCAGAGGTTGAAGAGGAGCTTAGCTTGAGAACGTTGCTCATTGGAGAAGGACTGAGAACACTACTCAGGTGGGAGATCAAGGTTTCAAAAGGAGTTGAAACGAATCACTTGTTACTGCGATTACTATTGCCTCTTCCAATTCGTGAGTAACCCACATTCTCAATCATTTTCTCTTTTCCCGTTTTAATTTAAGTTTTGGTTTTGATTGAGTTAAGACACTGTTACGAAGCTCGTTTGAATTGAGATGTTCCAAAGTGGCATATAGTTATATTTTTAATCATTTTTAATCATTTTTGTGCAGTTGCTGATGGATTAGATAGTGGAAAATGAGATTGGTTGGTGTCAAACTGTTCACATTTGTACTGAAATAATGGATATGCTCCACTGTTATTGGTCATTCATTTTACAATTAAGTTGATTCTCTCATGCTTAATAATAAATATTTATCATTTGGCTTTACTCTAATTTCAAGAGCTTTAATGATTTGTTTGCTTAGGAACGTGCATAGGAGTTCCAAATTATATTAAAAATTAAAATTAGTACATGTTAGAGTATATGCGTTGTTCTTTTTTGACAGGATTATGGTTCATAGGATTGTGGTTCACATTGTGGTTCATTGTGGTTCACATGCTTCATAATTGTTATGGTATAACAAGTTAATATCAATATGTCAGATAGTGATAGTCTAACAAGCAAAGCTTAATTGTTACGGTATAGCAAGTTAATATCAATATGTCAGATAGTGATAGTCCAACAAGCAAAGTTTATACTCCACAAATTGCGGATGAAAAAAAGCCTAAAGTTAAATAGGAATTTCATACAATTGAAGAGGCTTTTAATTTTTACAATGCATATGCTAGGAAATATGAGTTTAGTGCAAGGATGAATAATAGTAGAAAAAAAGAAGGAATAGATGAGCTAGTTTGGAAACAATTCGATTACTTCAAGGAAGGACAAACAAATGAATTTTATCAAAAGAATTGTAAATAATTGGTTGAACGTTCGGGTGAAAGGCGTAGAAGAGTATTTTGAGTTGGATATAAGGTTAAGATGACATTAGTAAAGCAACAAATAAGACCGAATTGGATTATTAGCACTTTTGTTGAAGAACATAACCATATACTTACCACTCCCACAAAGATAAATCTTCTAAAATCACATAGAAATGTATCGGCTGCAAAAAGGATTTTAAGCCAACAACTCTCTAAAGCGAATATACCTATATGTCCACAAATATGGGTCATGGAGATTGAATATGGTGGTGCACAAAACATGGGTTGCATTGACAAATATATAAGAAATTATGAACAACATTTGAGGGAAGAACATAAAGAGGTTGATGCAGAAACTTTACTTGAATTTTTTGGTATGGGAAAAGAAAAAAATCCAGCATTTTGTTTTGACTATGAGTTTGATGAAGCAAACCGGCTACTTAAATGCTTTTGAGCAGACCCTTATTCAAGGAGGTCATATAATTTTTTTTAGAGATGTTGTAGTATTTGATACTATTTACAACATAAATAAGTATGGTATGATATTTACTCCGGTAACAGAAGCAAATCATCATGGTCAAACCATTATATTTGGATACGGCTTTTTAAGTGATGAGAAAATAGAGTCTTTTGTTTGGCTGTTCAATAAATTATTGGATGTTATGCCGAAGGGTACACCTGATGTGATTATTACCGATCAAGATCCTGTAATTACCAAGGCCATAGCTGAAACTCTACCATTAACTGTTTACCAGTATTGTATTTAGCATATTTTAAAGAAGTTTTTTGAAAAACTAGGTGCAATAGTTTATCATGACAATTATAACTAGTTTAAAAATGTCATCTTAAATTCTGAGACTACTGAAGAGTTTGAAGCAAGTTAGTTTGATTTGTTGAAGAAAATTAATCTTGATGATAATTCATGGTTGTGTCATTTATATGAAATTCGCAATAAATGGGTTCCTGTATATGTTAATATGCATTTCAATGTTGGGATGTCAAGTAGTTAAGGAGCTAAAAATTCACATTCTTTCTTCAAGAAATATGTTTCAAGAAGAAATTCATTGAACGAGCTGTAGGTCATCAGTGACATGAAGAGTTGGTTGCAGATCATAAGGATATGAATGAGCAACAAAAGTTAACAACTTAATGATCTATAGAGACACAAATGATGAAGATTTATACAACAAATAATTTTATATTTTTCCAAAAGCAAATGTTTGAAAGTACTGCTTACATTTTAAATTGTACATGTGAAGATGAGGATAATGCAATTTATATTATGCAAATGGTTGAAGGAAGTTCTTCATCAAGACATAGGCATTTGACTTGTAAGAAGCAATCAAATATTGTCTCATATAATTGTAGACAATTTGAGTTTAAAGGAATCCCATGTAGCATATGTTGTCCTATTTTCGTTTAAAACAAATTGTCCATTTACCAAATGAGTATATTTTGATGAGTTGAACAAAAAGTGCCAAAGTTGGTGGTGTAATTGATAATATTGGTCAAGGAATTAATGATAACCAAGGTTTGGTAATGAGGCATGCACAACTATCTCAATTAGCTTTCCTGGTAGTTGATGATGCTTGTCTTACTATTGAAGGCACTAATATCCTCTTGAATGAGTTGAAATTGATATATGCAAAAATTAAGGATATGAATAGTACTTATAACATGGTGTTGGAATCGATTGAAAAAATAAGTAGTAAAGAGCCCAAAAGGATTAACAATCCTACACATGTGAAATCAAAAGGATGCGGAAAGAGATTGAAATCTTCAAAAAATAATGTCAATTTCAAACTCTAGACTTTGTCGAGGATGTAGACTAAGGGGACAGTCACACGACAAAAGAAATTGTCTTAAATTACATAAAAGGTATATTTTTAACTATTTAATTAAATAAAGTTTTTTATTATTTTATTACCTTTTGCATAATTATTTTTTTTGCATGCATAATATGATTCATATTGTTTTTATTATGTAGATCAACAATGGATAATTATAATAGTGATTCAGAATCGCCAACTGATGAGGATTTAACATCTCAAGCTGGTATTTTTTTTTTTGCTATTCATTGATGATTTATATTGTGTTTGTAGGTTCAAAGTTTTACTTGGCATAATACAATTTATTTTGCAGGATCAAATATGTTTCGCTTAGCTAAAAGATTAAAGTGCAAATATGATATGAATACTAGTAGTGGGGGTAATGTAGGTTCTGAAATCCAGAGTTTGCACAAGGTATCTTATCCTTTTTAAAGTGCTATTTTAATGGCTAGCTCTGCACAGAGTTTGAATTTTATTATTTTTTAAAGTTTTGAGTGTTATTTTGTTCAAAAGCTTTGAATTTTCATTTTTAAATGAGTGATGGAAAATTATGCATATTTGTTGCGACTGGTTTTGAGTGTTATTTGTGCTTGCAGCTGCAAATTTTGGTTATCAATAGTTAAAAGAGATACAACAGTCTAGGGAAATTGGGATTCTTTTCTTCCTTTTTGGGTTAAATTTTTTGATGCACTGTCTTAGATGATGCTAGACTATGTGTTATGATGCATATATATATAGCCTACGACCAGAAAAAGAAAAAGAAATGCATCTTTTGCAGGTTAAAGGAAAAATTACAAGGATAATGCATGCATGTTATATATATATATATATATGCTCACACGTTTCTTGATATCCTTTTACATTTTTTTCTCCATTTTATATGGGCTAACAATGTATTTTCTTTTTTATAGTTGTTTGTGTTGTTCTGGACGTATCCTTTTGATTGATTAGTATTCACAATAATAATGGATTATATAGTTTGATTGATTATTAGATTGAGATATACATTATTCTTACACTTGGTTTGATGTTCTTTAACTTGATAAAAAGATTTGCTTACGACATCGTGCATAAATTCTGAGGGACTATCTGGTTATGAATGGAAGGAAGGACATCATGTGTATCGGGAATGGACTTGATGACCCTGTCACTCCCACTGCTTGCTGGAATGTAGTGTTACATCCCCACGGAGTCTGGGAATTGCTTTTTTTGTCAATCATAAATGATTATAGATGTTTTTTAAACACCATGGTTTCCTCCTTCCTAGTTATGGTTTCTTTTAGAGGAAAATTCACGCTTATTAAATTGTTGCTAGATAACTTTGATTTAGTTGAATTTTCAGGAAATTGATCTACCATTTTTTTCCATTGATTATATCACTTCATGACAAGCAGCAGGTGAGAAATTTATGAGAATATATCTTTAAATTTTATGTAGCTCTTCTGAGGCTAAATTGTTAGAATTCATGTTTCTTTACTATTGAAGTGGCTTTGAACTGCAACACTATTCCATGTGGTGGGATAAGTCAATAGATAACATAGCAAGTTTAAGCGCATAGCAATAGCTAAGGTTTATTAATTTTCTGAGAAAAAATAGTTGTTGTTTGTTTACTTTTAGTTTGGCAACGCCACATATTGTACATTACATTAGCCTATTTAATTGCTTAAAAGTTGAACTCCAAGTTCCATGATCCATTTGGAATTTTTATTTTACCTATTTCAATTTTGTACTCAAATATGTATATACAACTTAAGAGTTCATGCTCAATGGAATATTTTTCTGGTTCAATTAGATTATATAAACCCCTTGACATTTATTTTCACTAGTATAGTTTTTATACACGGTTTCACACTTTTCCTCATACATGAATATAAATAAATATAAGCAAATATTACATATATACAACATTCTATTAAACTTAAATATTAAAATGACAGTAATTCTACAAACGAGCTAGCTTATCAAGTTTACAAAGGTCAAACCATCCATGAGACATGTTTCATAATTTATTTATGAAACTAGATGTTTCATAAATAGATTATTTACCATAAAACAAATAGAAATACAAATTTGCTATTATAGTTACAACAACTACATTTAAAATTTTAAAACTAGTATATTTTGAGTTCTGTCTTATTCGAGCTTCTTCCATGTTGTGATGTTGTTGGTTTTTTCATAACACTTCCAGTAGTGTATTCAAATTGGAATTCAATTCACGAACATTACAATTTAGTTTATTTACTTCATTAACCAACAAACTTGATTTTGTACAATATATGTCATCATCCCAAAGGAATCTTCCACAATACACCGCATCCTACACAATAATGACATAGTCAACATGTGAATTATTCAATATGAAATGAAACTAAAAATATAAAACTCTAAGTACCTTATAATTGTTGCACTTTCAATATTTTCTGTTTGGATTTTTTTTTGAATGAAAAATCATTAACCTCATATAAGAACTACATTCACACTTTCCTTGTCCATAATTATCATTTGTATTCGATGATGACATTGTATAAAATGAAAATATTCTAAAAAATTAAAAAAACAAAAATTAATCAACACATTAACTTGTTCAAATACACATTAACTATGCATATTTATGTAAAATACAACTAGTACACATTAACTTGTTGAAATACACATTAACTATGCATATTTATGTAACATACAACCAGTATACATCACAACAAATTTCTTTACTACTTTTTAATTGTTTATTACAAATCAATAATAAACTGCCAATTGTTTAACTCGATCGGTCATCATAAATTATTTGGCTCTTTAAAAATTAAGAATGCTAATTTGACATTTCCTCAACAATTAATTTTTATATAAGTTCAATATTCCCCCAACTGACTTTTAGTTATTATTTCTTTGATTAGATGTCATAGGACTAAGTTTGCAAGCTTCAAATCCACACTTTTAAATTGTACAATCTTTTCTGTAAATCTACAAATTCATTAAACAATAAAGTACATGAATATAGAACTGATTAAAGGAAAAAAAAAAATTAAAGAGACACAGATGGTGCTTCACATCACATATAAATATAACTAAGCAGCTGACAAGTTCTTTAAAGGAATGTACTATCTCCAGACTTTCAAAGTGGCCTATATGATGCAACATCGAAATTGAGATGTTTAGGATTATTGGCATATCAACCCCTTTAATGTAAACAATTAAGCTTCAGCTGTTGTATGTGTGAGATAGGGTTTCTCCTCCTTTTTCACTTCAAAATGCATTGACCCAGTTCAAATCCAGTTTACTATTATTGGAAGCCATGAGAGACATTGATGTTTACAAAAATTCATTATTTTAGTACAAATGTGAACATTCTGACACTGACCAATCTCATTTTTTACTATTTAATCCATCAACAACTACTACTATTCAAAACACTTTAGTACAAAAATGATTAAAAAGATAACTATAGGCCACTTCAGAACATCTCAATTCAAACGAGCTTCCCGAACAGTGTCTTAACTCAGTCAAAACCAAAACTTAAATTCAAACATGAAAAGAGAAAATGATTGAGAATATGAGTTACTCGCGAATTGGAAGAGGAGATAGTAATCGCAGTAGCAAATGATCTGTTTCAACTCCTTTTGAAACCCTAATCTCCTACATGAGCAGCGTTCTCAGTCCTCCTCCAATGAGCAGTGTTCTTAGGCCGAGCTCCTCTTCAACAACTACTTTCTTTGAAGCTTGCAATGATTCGTAAAGGAGGATGGCAAAGCATTTAGGAGAAAAGGGAAATGCGGGAGAACAGGAGAATAAAAATAAAATATATATATATATATATATATATATATAAACCGTAAAACTCACCGTTTTGAACTTATATTTTCACGGGGACGCGTTTTATAGCTACATTGTATATATATATATATATATATATATATATATTTAATGATATTTATAGTTAAATAAATTTTTAAGGGTAAATAAGTAATTTCACCTCTTTCAAAAAATATCATTAAATATATTCTCTCTTGTGCAAATTTTACAAGAAATATTTTTACTTAATTGATATTTTAAATATATGTATATTAATTTTGAAGAAATAATATTTTTTATTTAATTTATACTTATTTTATACCCTAAGGGCAAAATGGTAATTTTGTTAAAAATCTAAGGGTAAAATAGGAACTTGATGTCACTTCCAAGGGCAAAATGAGAATTTTAATTTTCGATCAAGGGTAAAGTTGAAATTTTATATTTTTAGTAAGACATTATTGTAATTTTGAAATATGTGCAAGGACATTTTTAGAATTTTAAAATATTACTAAGGGCATAATTGAAAATATTTATTTTTGTTAAGGGAAAATTTGATATTTTATTTTCCCACTAAGGATAAATTTGTAAATTCTCAATGTATGAGTGATTTAGAGATATTGTCTATTTTGTTCATGTATATGTGTATAACTGCTTTAGTTATTTATTGTGAATGAATTATGTATAATACTTTATGGCACTGAATGTAGTTATCAAGTATAAAAAGATAACTATGTGTTAAGTTAACGAACAATCATGTGCATACATTTGCATATAAACAGGTCATGAAAACTGTTTTTACTTAAAGAGACTGATTTTTCGAACGAAAATATATTTTCGAAAAGCATATAGTTAGTCATAGTCATGCACATGTAGGCAAATATGTAATGGATGGAGCATCTATAGATATGTATGTGAACCATTTAGTTAAGGTCCCACTAACTAGTGAGTGTGGAAATATAGATTCTCGAATGAGCGCACATGCAAGTGTATTGGTGTAAGTGGTGGTTGTTACCCCAGCACTTGCATGATGCGGATGCAAGTGGGTCCCTTTTCCACTTATACCGTTTCATGTACATTGTTAAATTGATTTAGTTTCCTTGAAAGTATGTCTAAGTACTACTCAAAAATAATAGTTGCCTACGGATAACTAGTTCCAGCGTAACTGAAGAGATTTCAAATGTTACGTTTTAAAATCTTACGACCATTGCTTTGAAAATTTAGTGCACTACTTATATTTTAAAGATTTTATACCGTAGTAGAATTTATTAAAAAATCAGTATTTTAGAAAAGATGAGAAATATTTTGTAAAGCATATAGACATTGTATCGACATGTGCATTTGAAAACCTATTGAGTGTTTATCACTCAATGGAGGCACTGAAGGGCAGGGGCAGTAATGTAAATTTTATTTCCACACTTTGTTACGTTATCTTTAGATAATAGTATTCTAATTTTGAACCCTGTTTTCTTTACGCTGTGGGTTTTTATAAATGGCCAAGTTTACTATTTACTTTTAGAATTTTATTACTGTTTGCTTCGGTTTTTAATTATCAGGATTTTATATATATGAAATTAAATGATCTTAAAAAGTGAAGAAAATATTTTTATATATCGTATTAACATTGTCAAAAGAACCTGAAATTTTTATACTTAAAAAATGACACGAAGTGACAACTCTTTAGTCTGGTCTCTGAGCTCGGGTAAGGGGGTGTTACACTGTCACTATCATGCTTTTCTCAACCAGTCTCTCAAACTCCATCCTTTTTGCCTCCTTATATGCTTTCAGGCAAAGTTGAGCGTTAAATGCAGCCTTAAAACTTTCCCAAGCATACTGTCTCATACTCCTTTCCACGACCCACCAGCGTCTAGCATCCCTACCAAGAAGCAAACCTGCTATCTTGACTTTTTCTTCATTAAAACAATCCATTCTCTCATCTAAAACTTTCTGTCTCAGATAACCAAAATAGTGCTTCAGCAGGGTCGGTTGTGCCATTAAAATTTGTGGCACCCAACCTCATGGCTACTTATGCCGATGGGCTTATTTGGGCACCTATCACCATTTAAAGTTGGCACTTAACCACTATAAGCTAATCCTAAAGAATTTGCAATCCTATTGCATCCACATCTTAGAGGCATCACCAAAATGATATTGTACATAATAAAAACATTTTAATATTCCTAAAAACAATAATCAATTAAAGAATACAAAGACTTTTCAAAACGACCACAAAGAAAAGTTTATCTCAAAGACTTAAAACTTTGTATAATCATATGTAGGCCCAAAGAAAACAAAACTTATGCTCTGATACTAACTTAACAAGACTGTACCCGAGATGGGTCCTGCCTCAGGAAAGTTCTACTAAAATTTCTACAAAAATTTTAGCAAAGCTTCCACTAAAACTTGGACTAATCCAATTTGTTCATCCAATTTAAACTATTCTAAAATATATGCATATTTATATTCAGTGGTTGCAACAAATATCACTAGATTTTCATAATAGAATATCAGCAATATATAAACATTTTCAAAAGTATTAAAAAATTCAACATAAAAGTCGAGTTGGTATCGACTTAGGTTATTTTTATAGCAACTAAATATTTTCCAAAAGTAAATAAAAATACAAAATATGAAATTAAAATAAAAGTAAAGTATGTTTACGATGATGAAATTAAAGACCCAAATGATAAAATGAAGAATGCGGTGATGCCTTACGTGGAAATCTAGCCTCAAACAGCCATAAACCTACTGAAAATCTAAAAAAACATAAAATAAAAAAAACACTAACGAGATAAGCTTAGTGAGCAGATCCATTAAAATAGTGTAAGTAATGTATGTTTTACAATTTGAGAAAATTCAATTTAATAACATTAATAATAATATTAATCAGAAGAGATTACTTATCAGATAGACAGGTAGAGACATTTTAACTAGGTTGGCACCCCTCTTACCCCGGATGGAGGCATCCCAACTAGGTTGGCACCCCTCCAAACCCACACTGAACAAGGAAAATTTTTTATTAAATTAAAAAAAGTGTACACCAATTACAATAGTTAAAATAAGTATGAAAACCTGATCGAAAGAGATAATCGAAAGAGAAACAACGGCTGTCATCGACCTCATTAAAACCTGAGAAGAGAAAAAACTCCGAATGGGGAAAATCTCAATCCAGAAAAAAGAGTGCTGGAACAATAAAAGTAATATCCAGTTACTTTCTAAACCTATAATTTTCGAACCCATTGACATTCCTATAATATATAGAAGTACAAGAATCTGGAAGACCCCACCACCATTGTACTTTAGATGAAGAAACAACAATTTTGGACAGAGTGTCCACAACTGTATTTTCCTCCCTGAAAATATGTGAAACCCCGAACTGAATGTTGGAAACATAACGAATGCAGTTCATCCATCTTGCTTCGTAGGCCCACAAGATGACGTCCTTTTGACGAATGAGTAAGTTGGCGACATAAGTAAAATCGTACTCCAATTATAAATGATCCCACCCGAAGTCTCTAGCACATTCAATGACAATAATGGCACCCAAAAACTCATCTCAAAGGCATAATATGAGTCTAGAGGGACTGCAAAACTGCCTTTAATGAAACCCCTATTAGTGACGAAATACCCATCGCATCCACCAAGACCAGGACAACCATTAGCAGCACCATCGGTATTAACCTTCAACCAGCCAATCGGCGGGGGAGACCAAACCATAGGGATAATCTGAAGAGCCTAAGGCGTAGCACCTACAACCCCTAAACTCCTGAAGACCAGCAGATCACCAATAGAGTTGTGCATTGTACCCTTTTGAATGGCATTTGCTTCCCTAGCCAAAACCCAAATAAAAACCAAAGTGCATACTAAGGGAATGAAAACATTACCAAAATGCTTCTGATTCCGAACAAACCAAATAGCATAGAGGGCGCTCACAATAGCAGTAGACCATAAATTGAAGACTTGAGTGCTCAAGAAAGCCTCTATAGCCTTCTCAAACATAGAAGCCATAGAAACCGATGCATCCAAATTGATTCCGAAAGTAATCCCCAGGCAATCCCAAATGGCAGTAGTGTAAGGGCAAGTCAAAAAAAGATGAGAAATAGTTTCTGTATCTTTACCACAAATTTTGCATTTTGAAGCCATAGAAAACCTCTCTTAATCAAGACGTCATCGGCAAGGGTATGCCCCAGGAGAAGATGCCAAGCGAAAACCAAGCAGGCTGGAGGAATGAAAGTCTTCCATAAGAATCTGATCCACACAGGAGTTGAAGCCATCATAGATAGATGAAGATAAATATCTCAACGAGAAATGGTGCCCGAGACTGAATGTACCGAAACTCTCTTATCCGTCCAGTTCATCGCAATCGATACCTCTTCAATGCACGTAGTCAACTGTGGAAATGTTGCACGGAAACTCATCAGAAGGTTCCAAATTCCATCAGAATTGACTAGATCACCAAACAAAATGCTTGCATAGTAAAGCTTTATTGAAAGTGACTAGGTTTTTTAGACCTAACTCCCCCTGTTCAGTAGGCCGGCAACAGACAGACCAAGCAACTGAGACAAATTTCCAAACCAATAAAGATCCGATCCATAAAAAGTTTCGAATATCCCTATTAAAAAACTTAAGTAAACCCATAGATCATTTGTAAACCATAAAAGTGTGTAAAAAACTTAGAGGCAATCACAGAATTTATCAAGCACAATCGACCTACCAGCGAAAAAGTGCAAACTTTCCAAGCGGCTAATTGCTCCAAAATGCGATCTGCGATAAGACGAAGAATGACCTGAGTAGGACTTTGTAACACCCCCTTTTACCAAGCCCGAAGACCCGGCCCAAGGAATGTCACTCTTCGAAAAAAAAAAACAATAAGTTAAATAAAAGAGAACTCCTTTTGAAATTTAAAAACAAAAGCCGGAAACAAAAATTTATTTACTCTTTATGATAAAATTTAAACCGTTAATAATAATAATAACCCAAATATATCTTTAACTGTAAACCAAAACGGTTCTTTACACAAGACCCACAGTTAAGAAAATTAGATGTATCCCAATCAGAGTTTTAGTTTAAATCAAAAGGACAAAATAATGCAGAATAAATTTGTACTATCGCAACCCTCCGCTGGTCCGCCACGATAAAACCAAACTGCTCAGGCTAGGTTTTCGGGATTACCTATGCATAAGAAAATAAACAGGAGTGAGTGGAAATCACTCAGTAGAGTCCTAACATGCATGTAGTAGTGCAATGCAGTATGGTGATGTAGATGTCTATAGCCATGGGACTCAAATTTGACTCTCTTAAAAAGGAAACGTTCTTGCGTCATCTATATGCATGTTTAAAACTCAGTCTTTTCCAAACCTCTTATGCAATAATTTTTAAAACTCATATCGTAGGACTTTTCACTTTAGCGTAAATTTTAGTTACGCTGGAGCTAGTTACCTGTTGGCAACTCTAATTTTCTAAAGCAGCACACATGCATACTTTCAAGGAAATCTTTATACACTTAATCGTTTAAAGGAATCGGTGTGAGTAGGGAAGAAACCTGCTTGCATCCGCGTCATACAAATGTTGGGGTTAATCCTCCACATACACCACTACGCTCGCATGTGACCGCATACGAGAATCCTTTCTCTCCACTCACTAGTTAGTGGGACCTCAACTAAATGATTTACATTCACAATCATATATGCTCCGTTCGCTATACATGGATGCCTACGTATGCATGGTAGTGACTTCTCAATGCTTTAACCTTTAAAACATGATTTGACCGAGAAAACCGATTCATTGCATGCAACAAAACGTTCATGACATGTTAACGTGCATATGCATGTTCATGCTATATGTAGCAAATTCCACTTTCATTTCTAGAGTATGGTACTCACAATAGTTAATCCATATATCATGCAACAAATGAATGTAATCACAATTATTATACAGTCACATGCCACAATAATCCAAGTTCACACTAACCATATATATATATATATATATATTTATAAATATACATATATAAACACATATTCATATGCATCAATAATTGTTATTTGTATAATTACATAGCATGCTTACTTCAACGCACTTATTTCGACAAGCCCAAAAACTAGCATGTCCATCAGGTTTATAAAGGCCATAATTAATTCATTAAAACTTAGATTTCTACAACTCGAGAACCAATGGAACCATAATTCATCACAGTACAAGGGAAAAATATGCCATGGAAATTATAAAAATTATAACCATAAGAATATAGTGCAATCCCGTGGGTGAAAATGTTGTTCTACTCCTGAATTTTCTCAGAAATCGGTTAAACTTGTAAAACTCATAACTCTTTCATCTTAATTCCGATTTGAGAAATTCTAAAGCTAAAATGACCATAATTCATTGAATTAAAAGGGAAAAATATCACACGAAAATAAAGAAAATTATAAACCCCTCGAAACCATCAAAATCCCGTGGGTTAGGTGCAGACACGTTCCCAAAAATTCCAAATCCAAACAGAAAATTTTGTAAAAATTGGTTTTCTCTCATTATAACTCCAAATCAGGTGATTCAAAAACGAAGTTAATCATGAGACAACCTAGTTTATTCAGTAAAAGTTTCAGAGTTTTTGGAAAATTACACGAAAAGCAGTAACCAATCAAAACCACCCAAAATTCTCAGCATTTTAAAAATCATTTTGCATAATTAATTTCTCATGCAACTACAAGGATTTTAGCTCATTCAATTCTCATACATTATCAACTAATTACTACCCCAAAGTTCCAGCTTTTAATTACATCTAAACCACTGCACAATGAGGAATAAATCACCAGCTCACATAATCAGGAAATTTTCAGCACCAATACATCTCATATATCAACAAGAATTAACAAGAGGCAGATGCTAAAACATGAGAATCTAACTAGTTTCCATCCATCCCACTTAGCCGAAAATTATGAGCTCAAAAAGACAATAATTTCCAGCAAGAGAAACACTAAATCAAGGGTCCAAAACTGCGATGACAAGATACAGCAAGCTGGAAAATGAACATAATTATAATGAAGATCAAAATTTTATAAAAAAATTGGAAACCCTAACCTACCACACATTGGGGCTTTGGCCAAAATCCTATAGATCCACTTAAATCAAGTTTAAGACACCACAATTAAACTTATTTCAAGTTAAACAAAGTAGATCCAAAATAAAAACATTTAAAAAGAGTGGATCTAAGTCAAAAACAACAAGAACACAACACAAAAACACTAACCAACACATCTAAGGTTAGGAACCTATCTTGAGTTAGCTTAAACCTTACAAAAAGCTTTGAAAAGCAAGATGAAAATCCACCTCCAAGCTGCTGGAAATGCTGGCCGGCCCTTCCTCCTTCTTCTCCTTGAAGTTTTGAAGGAAAACTCTTGAATCAAGCTTGGAACTACACCCTTCTTCTTCTCTCTTTCTCCTCATTCTCTCCAAACAATCTCTTCTCTCTTTTCTTTCCAAAGTGGGCGGCAACACTAGGGTATAATAGGGTTTGATTTCAGCCAACATGTGGCTTATAAAGTGGGGCTTAGGGTTTTCAAAAAGGTAGCTAGTGTTTTGATGAGGTGGCAAAAGCTAGACCACTTTTAACTCATGCTTGACCAAATTTGAATTTGGTTTTGCATGTGATCCCCCACCTCATTAGACAAGACCACTTCAAAAACGATCTTGCCACATGAACAGTCAAAACTTAAGTCCGTCATTACCGCTACCAAAGTAATGATGTGGCGGGGATCACCGATCGTTAACTTTAACTTTGACTTTGCCAAAAAAGGAAATAAACACAGAGAACACTTAACATATCACATACCTTCCAATCTTAGTCACCCAATACCAGACCATGACCTGACAGTCACCAGTCCATACGTTGACTTTGACCAGAGTTGACTTTGACCAAAAGTCGATTGCACACAAAAGTAAACAGATATTACAGACTTCCTTTAAAGAGAGGGACCCTAGGATAGATAAAGGGTAAAGACCCAGTTTTCATCCTAAAGTCCTCCAAAATCTTAGTCTGACGCGGGTGAAAGACACAGAAACCAAAGTAGATATGAGATTTGTCCAAGTTGACTCTCTGACCTGATAAAGATCCGTAGAGGTGCAGAGCATCAAAAACTCCGCTTAAATTATGATAAGTCCCTCTACAAAACATAAGCACATCATCGGCATATAAATGATTAGTAGGAGAAGAGAAATTCCTCAGGGAGGAAATTGGCATAAGATAACCCTGAAAGACCATCCCAGATAATAACCTGCTCAAAAAATCTTCAACAATGCCAAATAACAAAGGAGATAATGGATCACCTTACTGAACCCCTCGCGAGCAACTAAAGTAACCATCCGAACCTCATTAATCAAAATCAAAATTTTTGCTTATTTAAGAATCGATTTTATCCACGAGCAAAATTTGGTGCAAAAGCCAAACCTGTCTAAGACTGCCAGTAGGAAATCCCAACTCATCGAGTCAAAAGCCTTACGGATATCTATCTTCAATGCCACATTACCTCCAAAAACTTTACTGTCAAGATGGTTGACATAGTCAAAAGTAATTGCAATGCAATTTTCCACGTTTCTGCCTTGGATGAAACCAAACAGATTATTAGAAACAATTTTGGAAGCGATCCCAGCAAGCCGGTCAGCTAAAATCTTTGAAACCACCTTGGAAAGGAAGTTTCCCAACATGATAGGATGAAATTTATCCACCGAGTCTGCACCTTGCACTTTCGAAAGGAGCCCTATGAAATTAGAGTTGAGACTTGGATGAATAGATAATTAGTTATAAAAAGAGAATCTTTTTAATGGAATAAAATTCAACAATTATAGATAATTAGTCATAAAAAAAGAATCTTTCAATATCCGTGAAAAATATATAGGCCAGTATCAAACCCAAAACTCATAGGGATTGGGAGAAACCGTCATACTATCCTTGGTGTCCCAAAACCTAACAGAGATGGATCATTGTCTAGACTCGTGTTGTGCATAAACAAACGAGGGGGATGGAACATATATCAATCATCGTTCAACCTACGCACAAAGGGGTCGTAATACATATCATTATCAAATTAATAATATGTGACTAGGTGACACATGACATACCCTAACAGAAAAATGTAACGGTAACCAATGCCCACAGTATAAAATCATATCTAACAGCTAATCTCAATATAAATTCTCTAAAACCACATTTAATGATCAATATATGTTTAAACAAGTTTTTCTCATAATAAAAAAATCATAAGCATACCATTAAAATAATTACTCAAATATTTTGGAAACTTTAAAGATAATTAATTTATAATAATTTTCAGACATAATAAATTTAATATAAAAATATAAGTAAAAGTAAAAGTTAATCCACTTACAGATAGGATCACTGTTGATCCTCAGGTGTATCCACTCCCAAGTCTACACGAGCTGTAGGTCCTAAATACAGTAAAATAATTCCCTTTAATTTTGAATAAATAAATTCTACAATTAAACAATCCCGAAATAACAATTGTTGTGCATAAACAACCTAAAATTACCACCCAAAATGTAAATTCTTCCTTTAATTAATCAACTCTTCTAAACTAAATCATTGACCATTCTCATTTACCACTAAGAATACTTTCATAACAATAGTCCAAATAACAACAATTGGGGTTGAATTTTTTAAAATTCTAAAAATACCCTTAACCATTCAATTTGGAGTTTTTCACAAACCTTCACCAAAATTGGCATGCTATATCTCAAACTGAAATCCATAACTCAAGCATTAAGAATATACCTTTCATTCAGTCGAAAAACACTCAGTTTAGTCAAAATCTCATCGTAAAGTGGCAATTCCAAATGGATTTTATGATTCCTATACAATAAGACTCTTTTAGCTAAAAATGAGCTTGGATTCAAACTCAGGAGGTTGAAAACAGTGGAAAATGACCTATCTTTAGTCGAAAAGCTCATCGAAAACTGAAAATTAAGGAGAGAATTTTCAGTGACCCCATGATTTTCCGGCAACAACGGTTGTTTCTGGTATGTGACTGGACGATGGGGGTGTGTTAGCAACTGCTGGTTTTGGTGGTGGCAAGTGTACACTCAGGTAGCTCGCGGTGGTGGCATTGTGAGCTGGTTTCCGTGGCTTTTCTAGAAGAAAGGAATAAGAAAAGAAGAGAAAGGGGGTGGGGGATTCGGGTTTGAAGAGGAAAAAGAAAAGTAGGGCAAAAAGAAAAGGAAAAGAAAAAGAAGAAAAAAAAAAGAAAAAAGAGAATGAGCTGGCTTATACCACACCAAGTACATGTCATTATAGAGGCTAACCCTTGGGTATTGGGATTCTTAAGGTTAGGTGTAATAATTGCTTCTAAGCTACTTGTTCAATATACTAAATGTGAAAATTATTTGTTTTCATAAAACTTTCTTTTTTGGAAAAGTTTTTTATTTTCGAAAAGTCAAAGTTGGTCTCATGGTGAGGCTATGCATTTGCTTAATGCAGAAGTTAGGGTATCTAGTTGTTTCTGCCGTGTTAAATAAGGCCGGACATTTGGACGCCTTAGGCCAACTCAAAATGGGGGGCCCTATATAAAAATTTAAAATTTAAAACATAATAAACTTTTATTAAATAAAAATATCCAAGAATACAGAAATAATAATCTAAAACTTTCAAAAGTCTAAATTAAAATTTTCCTTATAGTATTTTTGCTAAAAAATAATAATTATATTATTACAATCAATTCACTTTAGATTTTCTATAAGCAACCATAACTAATATAGTCAATAATATTCTATAAGCAATTCACACATTTACAAACACAATAATCTATCATTTTTATATAGACTAACACTTCAATTGTCTTTTGGTATCTTCTGACAAACAATTACTCACAATATGATCCTCAGTAAATAACTCTTATCCATCAATAGTAGAATCTACATTGTGCTTCAAAAATTCTTGAACCTTATCACACCAACACTTCGAACAGTCATTATAAGTAGTCCATCATTATTTTAATCAAATAGAAACCCAAAAGTATCTTTATATTTTTAAAATTGTTAAAACTTCAACTTTAGTGAAGAAAGAGTTTGATTAACTATATATATATATATATACAATCAAAGTTAAATAACTCTTATCCATTAATATCATAATCCACATCATGCTTAAAAATTTCTTGAAGCTTATCACACCAACACTTCAAATAATCGTTATCAACAGTCCATAATTATTTTAACAAATAGAAACCCAAAAGTATCTTCATATTTTTTAAATTGTTCAAACCACAACTTTAGTGAAGAAAGAGTTTGATTAACTATATATAAAAAGAATTAACTCTAAAAGACTCTTCAATTGAATGTGGTACCTCATTATTAGAGTTTTCATAAAATTGCTTCTTTCTATGGATAATACATTTTTCATGAAATGTAGGTGCAATTTACATTTGAACAACAATTTATTTAGCAGCGATCTTATCATATTCAAATCTAATTTCTCTATAGGTTCTTTTTAAAGAGGAAATGAATGCTTTCAAATGACTAATAACAGTATCAATAACCATGTCCTTACTTTGCAACATCTTACTTACTCCATTAATAGCATACAATGTATTATACCAAATAACCATGCCAAAGAAAAACTCAAAATCGATAAGGTCATATGATAAACTTTCAGCATCTCTAAATGCTTTAAGGTTATCATATGTTTCCACCAAGTGATCCAAAGTAGCTTTTAGTTATGGAGCTGGAAATTTTATTACTTTGACACTTTCAACTTGACCTTCCCAACATGTTTGTGATAGTGGATTAAGTGTCAGACCTTTCACATTATCTTAAAAAAAATTCTCTCTTAAAAGAAGATAAAAACAATATATATATATATATATATGTGCATTGTACAATTTCAAAACAAGATTTAGCATTTATACACAAATTTGCTATATCACAAAGTGCAATATTAAGACTATGACAACCACATTGTGTATAAAATGTCCTTGAATTTACTTATACTACTCTTTTTTGTACACCTTTATGTTTTCCTTTCATATTAGAACCATTTTTATAACCTTGACCTCTCAAATCACTAATGTCAAGCACAAATGATTGTAAAACATCTAGTAGTTCACCAAATAATCCTTCCTTTTAGGTATTATCCACCTTAAGGAATACGAAAAGAACTCTTATACTTTAATTGGACTTACTAAGACATGAACCATGAACATGTCGTACTATGAGAGATTTATTTTTCATGACTTATACATGGTGTACAATCAAGAATGATTGAAAAATATTCTGCTTCCCAATGACTGAAAAATATTTTGCTTCCCAAACTTTTTGAATAATTGTACTTTTGATTTCTCCCATCAATATGAATATGAATTCATTTTGAATTTTATGACTAAGATTATGGCAATGAATTTCCTTTTCTTGAATTCGCTGAATATGTTCTCTCATTATTGGATCAAATTCTACAATCATTTCAATTAAAGCTAAAAAGTTCTCATTATCTTCTTCATAAATTTTTCCACTACTCCCTCAAAATGTTAAATTATTCTTACAAAGAAAGCTAAAAATAAAAACTATTATCCTAAAAACTTATCTTCAGTGTTTTCTATCTTTGTTGATCAGATTTTGCACAACTTTATAAAATTATTAAATTCTATTACAATCTCTTTTGTAATTCAATCCATCTTTTCATGTTATGCATGTGTCCATTATTAGTTTTATGACTTTTAAGCCTACAACTAAGGTTTTTCCAGTCAATTATTCCCTCAATAGCAAACTAGATATTATTTCCTTCTTATTTAAACAATCGTACAACAAAAACAAAATATTTTATCCAATAAAGCTAAGTATACCAACTATTTTTTATCACTCTTTTACCATTCGGGTTGAATGTAATATGTAGAAAAAAAATGTATATTTTCTGAATCTTTAGGAAAATTAACCATATTATCTCTAGAGGGACCTCTTTTCACTAACAAATCTATGAAATATTGATCAATAGTTTTCTAACTTTTTGGATCATTAATGTCTAAATGCAAAGAAAAATATTATATATTAATATCTTCATGCTCCTCATTCCTATTTTTCCCATCCCTCAAATTTTCTTTCACATGATCCACAAAATTTTTATGCTCTTAATTCATAATTTCTTAAGTTTGATCCTTCTCATTTTCAACTTCTTCATCAACCAAATTTTTAATTGAACTTCCTAGTTTATTATTAACATTACTGTTGAGAAATTTGTCCATAGCTCCCTTTTAGGATTGTATAAATTTTTAAAATTTTCTTTTCTTTTTTCTTTTTTCATGTCCCAAAATCAATATACAGCAGTATTTTGGGATTGGCTTCTAGCAAAAAGACCATGAAAAAAGACAGCCTCTTATTTAAATTAAACAATAAATAAAAAAATTAGAAAAAGAAAAATAAAAAATGAATTTTGGTACTCTTATTTAAACGATTAACAAAGAAAAAATGAAAAAAAGAAAAAAAAATCAAAAGGTACAATAGTCAACTTATTTTAATTAATATGTTATGTAAATAGTATTTATATTGGTACGGCTTAAAAGGGTGGTTACGGTTTACTTTTAATATATTTCTATCTTATCATTTATAAATATAAATATATATATACTTTTTTTGTGTGGGTCCTCACCATAAGCTCACCATAGGGGCCTTAGGCGATTTCCTATCCCGCCTATAGTAAGGGCCAACTCTGGTGTGGAATTGGACTTCCCATTGTTAGGTAAGTTTATTTGTGAAAGTCTTTTGAATTAATAATAAGTTTAGTGCATGATTAATGATCAAAGATAAGCACATTAAATGCTAGATCATTTCTTAACAAAACTAGAAAATAAAATGAGCTAGAATTTAGGAAACTAGTTGTCTAGTTTTCAAAGGCTCTAAAGTCTATAAATAATGAGACAATTAGAGAGAACAAGACACACAATTCTTTGTATAGGTGTTGAATTCTCTAATGCTTGTGCAAGAGAGGATTCTTTTTGGTTCTAAGCTAATTTGTGTACAAGGCTTGTGTATGTGTGGAAGACAATGTGTTTACTAGGTTATGCATATAGTTTGTTTAAGTTTCTTCCCTTTATTTGTGTGTGACCTAATTATATGAATATGTGTGGATTTGTTTTTCTTAAATGTGAAGAAAATTATGGACAACTTTGGTTCTAAAACCCTAGCATTGAATTCACATGTAGGATACCTACATTTGTAATCTTTATGGTTGTAAAATAAATTCTATGAAACCCTAGTTGACCGAATTATGCATGATACATTATAAACTTTGAATTTTTATTTATTGTATTATGATTTATGGAGAATCAAATGCTTCAAGTAGGTTTTTGCATGTGTTATGCTTGATTTACATGAAAATTGATTGGTATAAGGTTTGTACATAGTAGCCGATTGTGTGTATGCTTATGTATGGTGTCTATGGACTTAAATACATGATGTTGAATATGGAATTGATGTTGCCGCACATTGATTTTGTGATTAAGGGTGGTGCTGCATGATTATAAAGTATGAGAGCATGAACACAAAAAAAATTAATTTTTGCCGTATGCATGTTTTGGTTTTGAAAAAGTTTTCAAAGAATGATATTTCCAACTTTTGAAAAGTAAGGAAGTTTTTTTTTTTTTTGATATGGCTATATCTAGGTAAAATATGTCTATGTTTGGGGCTTAGAATGTGTTTTGGAAACCCACACAAGGAAAGGCTCATGTTAAGTTGGATCCTTTTAGCATTCAGAGTTTACATGGACACATATAGATGCCCACACAAGAGAAGGTTCATGTTAAATTGGATCCTTTTAGCATTCGGAGTTTACATGGATACATGTAGATGTAACTGTATATGTGGAAAGACTCATTGATGATTGTTAGTTGACAATTTGAAATTAGTAGTGTAATGCCCCCCCCACCCCCCACCCCCCCCACTGAGCTCCCTAATCCCTTTCCAACTGATATTATTCATAATTTAACCATCGCATGTCAAATGGTATGGAGTTCTATTAGACTTTCCAAGAGGTCATCCATCCTGGAACTACTCCCACTAGAGCATGCTTAATTTTGAAATTCTTATGAACCCCTTACCCAAACACTCTTGAAAAGACCTCGGTTATTATAAAAGGAACACTTTATCCTTTTAAATCTTTCCTTCACCACCCAGGCAATGTGGGATTAGATACCAAGTAGCCGCCGGTGCCTTCTGCACCCGCTCATTCTGGTCATCACAATCCACCCCCTTAGGGGCTGGACATCCTCGTCGACACACTTCCAGCTAAGTATAAGCTCTGATACTACCTGTAACACCCCCACTAGGCTCCTTAGTCCCTTTCCAATCGATATTGTCCCCAATTTAACCAACACATGCCAAACAACATGGGTTCTATTAGACTTCCAGGCAATGTGGGATTGGACACCAAGTAACTGCTAATGCCTCCCGCATCCGTCCACTCAGGTCGTCATAATCCACCCCCCTTAAAGGCTCGACATCCTCGTCAATGCACTTTCGGCTGGTTACAGGCTCTGATACTACTTATAACACTCCCCACTGGGATTTCTAGTCCAGAAGGTCCTCATCCTGGTACTATTCCCATTGGAGTACACCTAACTTTAAACTTCTGACAAACCCTTTAGTCAAACGCTTTGAAAAAGGCCTTGGTTATTATAGAAGAGACGCATTCTTTTAAATCTTTCCTTCACCACCTAGGTAAGGTAGGATTAGACAGCAGGTAGCTGCGTGCCTTTTGCACCCGCCCACTCAGGTCGTCACAAGTAGTCTATGGGACCTGTTAGTTACTTTTGACCAATCTAAATGAGAAAATAGATCCAAGCAATTCAATAAGGTTCACTGTTTGAGGTATAATTTGGTTGGCACAAAAAAATTATAACATAGTTTGGGTTAATTTATTTAATTTATTTAAACTATATTAGGTGACTTGGGAGGTTCTGAGTCCATGAGCATAAATAAATTGGGTCAAACCTTAAATTGGTAAATTGTAAACCTATTTTATTATTTGGTTAGTTGGGTTTCAACTTAAGTGTTTTTGGGCTTTTTTCTAACAAGCTAGTATTTTACCTATGTATTAGTAGGGCTTTAAATAAATTTAGACCCTATCACTTGTTTGAATTTTGGCCCAAGTAGAAGACCCAAAGAGGTTTTTGAAAATATTTTAGATTTTTTTATTAAAATATTGGTTTATTTAAAATATTTAAGTATATTATTATTTTATAAACAAAATTTCTCCTATAAGATAAACACCCCAATCACTCACAAGGTAATGTCTTATCAGCTTTTGCACTCCTTATTTCTCTTTTCTCATTTATTCAAAGCCTTCTTTAAAAACCTTCATTTGGAGGCTCACATATTTGCCTGTTTTATTTGGAGGCCACTTATTATTTAGCTTTATTCGAATAGACTACCTTGCAGATGAGTTTGACCTAGTCAAACCTCCAGCTCTTACTTAGTTGTCACCCATTCAGCCATTTAAACTCACATATGACTTAGGTTAAATCACCTAGGCCACGTTTGATACGCTATATTGTATTAGCCTATATAGTATTGGTCTATATTGTATTGATTTGTATTGTATTAGTTAGATTATACTAGCCTGTATTATTTATTATACATATATAAGAACAATTCTAAAATAATTCGGTTGTTACGTATAATATCATAACATTGAACAACATTATATAATTGAGTCTTAATGGAGGGTAGAGGATAATTTAACCCATGTTTTTCACATAAATATATATCTCTGCGTTATATAATACACACCCCATAATATACCATTCCAAACATGCCCCTAGTTTACTTTCAACCAACTTTAGTTCCACCTTACCTAGTCACATATATGACACCCTCTCATCCAAAAGTCATTAGTTGCTCTCCCATACTTTTATCTTCTTTCTTTTCTATCCTCCTTCTTCCTACTCTTTCTCTACCTTCTTTCTAGTTTTTGTCTACAACCAAAAGCCCTCAACCTATTAGTTATACCGAAAAACCAATGGAAACAATCTAAGCCACTCATTTACACATCATATTTAGAAACCCTTAGGGCGCGTTTGTTACATGGGAAAAAGGAGGATAGGATAGGAAAATATATCTAGGATTTTTTTTGCTTGTGTTTGGTAAGCCAATTGAAATTTGGGATAATAAATCCCGGATTTCTATTTTCCAAATTTTGCCTATGCTTTTATCCCACCAAAATCACGAGATTTCTTCGGAAAGTAGAATTTTTACCCAACCCAACATAGACGAGACCCATACCACAGAGTCTACGGGCTCTCTCTCCTAGTCGTCTCCCCGTCATTGCCACCGTCTCTCGCACTAATAGAGTCGTCGTCGCCACCAACTCTGGCACCACGGAGCCATCGTCGCCACTGTCTCTTGCACCACGGAATCGTCGTGGTTGGCACCACAAAACCTGCAAGAGACTTGTTCACCACATTCCTCTGCAATTCCCATGGTTGGCATTCTCGTCTCCGCTCTGATTCAAACCATGACTCATATCCTTTCGTTTTTTTCAAATATATATATTTCCTCCTTTTTTTTTTCATGATTGATTTTATTTCTTGAATTTCTCTGTGTGTTTTTTTTTAAAAAAAATTTATGATATTAATTTTCGTTTTTCTATGTTTCCAATGCTTTCAAAACGGATAACTTTATCAAATTTTCAATTGGGTCTAATTGTTTGTGAAAAATGAGCTGCGAAATTTGGTGTTTTCTTTAATTCTTTTTTTCTCATGTGGCAATCAGAGAGATCGTGATTAGGAAAGAGCTCAAGCTCGAAATGGCGGCAATGGTAAAACTTTATGGGCAAGGATGCAAAAGCTCTGCAAGAGAAGCAACCGAAGAAGGCGGGGCAAGCTGGGTCGGGTGGGGAATCAGCAGGAGGTAAAAGCATTAATAAGAAATAAGAGAGAACTAAGTTGTGGTTTTTTTTTTTTTTGGTAAATGAGAACCAAGTTGTTCAATTGTAAGATGTTGTGTTAATGATAGGTTGAGTTCTGTGGCTTTATGATCTATGGATACTTGATGCTACAAGAACTTGTTTATGGTGTAATTCTAAATAATCCTTTTGGATTTGTATTTTAAATTAGTATGTGAGTTGAAGAAAAAAAATAATAAATTTTTGTTGATGTTATAATTTCTGATGAATTTGGTTCAATTTTCATGAGCCTGTTGTATGATCAGGTATTCAAGTCCAGCAAGTTGCTCAGCAATTTTGTATTAAAATCTTAATTTTGTAATAATATCTTAATTTATAATTACATATAATATTGAATATTTTATCTTTTATTTTTTATATTATATCATATAAATTATTCATAAAAATTTGTATTGAAACTTCATAAAAAAATATTGACATTAATTTAAATTTTATGATCTTACATATTAAAAACTGTAAATTAAAAATTAAAATAAACTATAATATGTAATATAAATACATATATTAAATAAACTTAAAAAATATATTTAAAACTATTATATAATATATAATATAAATTATAAATTAATTGTTTACATACATTAAATAAACATAAAAAATATATTTAAAACTATTTTATAATATATAATATAAATTATAAATTAATTGTTAATATATTATTAAAAATTATAATAATTAAATTAATTATTATAATGTAAAATATATTTTAATATTTTAATATTAAATATATCCGGAGGAATTCTATCTAGTGTACACTAAACACCATTATATCTAATCCAATATTTTATTCAGACACCACCAAACACAGGATAACACAATTCTTTTCCTATCTTTTCCCAGTTTTTTCCAAATTCTTTTCCTATCCCAATTTTCCTATCCTGCGTACCAAATATGCCCTTAATGATTAAGCAAGTTTTGGGCTTTTTCCTTAATGAAAGCATCAAAAGGTTTTTCTCAAAGGACAAAAGCTATATGGTTCTCTTGGAAGGAGAATGACTTTCATCAATTGCTACTTGTTTTTATATTTCGATTTTTACTACACTCTGGGTGATTAAAAGAAAATTCTTCGTTTTTGTCTCTTAAAACCTTTTGCACCTCCTTGATAAAAGCTCACTTATGTGAAGCTTTTAGGGAGGACTTTTTTGGCAACAAGGAGCATATAGTGCCACAAAGAAAAAAAAAAGCTTTCTTTTGTTGTTATTTTCTTTTCTTGCATAAATATGGGAAGACAAAAAGTGTGTTCTTGTTGTTTTTTAGTTTTCATGTATTTCTAAGGAAGAAAATATCTTTCCTATGTTTTTTAAGGGTTAAATATAGAGAAAATGGCTTTTGACTTGTTTTCCTTTAGATTGGCTTCTTTCTCTTTTGATCTAACTTATTTTTTTCCTAGATCTCATTTGTACTTGTCTACATACTGGTTTTCATATTATTTTCAAGGTTTTCCATGGTTAGATCTAGAGAAAGAAAAGTTTTTATGATAAGATCTACTCATTTTGTCCCACCAAAAGTATTCTCTCTTGGCTACTCAAGAGATCTATTTTAAGAGAATATTCAGATCTTGTTTTTATTATCTTTAATGAAAAGATTATTGCACGTTTTCTTATAATTTCTATTAAAGTAAAGTATTTTCAAGCATGTTTAAGTGTTTTGTGTTTAGAGCTTCCTATGTACAAGAGATCTCTCTTGGAGCATTTTTAAGAAGGCTTTATCTATCTCTACTATTTTCTATATGTTGTATTGTAAGATATATGACTAGGTGAACCCTTCTCTCAAAGAAGCCATCTGACTCACCTCACCGCAACAAAGAATCCAGAAGGGGTGCCCAAAATGTTGCATCTAGAAGGATATGTTAATACGAACACTCTTGTTTTCAAGTTGAAGCCATCATCTGAAGGATCATCCAGCTCATATCTGGAAGGATTCTCAATACACGTCACAAAGACCTTCACATGTAGTAGTCCATACAAAGAAAACTTCGACCCAAACAATGATCATAATGAGGTGTGTTATGGCTCTTCTTGAGAGTTTATGGCAATCTTTGATTTGTATGGCTAGGATGTGAGTTGTGATTATCCCTACTAACACTCATATACCTCTCTGTGGTGTAAGTTTATTTGAGCATGTTGGTCAAACTACTTAAGAAACTTTATTTGAATTATCAACGGGTAATTGCTCATAATGCATGAAATTAATTTCAATAGAACTTGCATGCTTATGAATTTTAAAGTCCTACATAATATGTATTTTTTGAAATAAAATATATATTTTGATTTGAAAAAGAGAATCATTCATGTGAAATATAAGTATGCATGGATTTGACATGGATATTCTATTTGGATATGTATTTTCGAATTTGACTACATGATTGCATTCAATGATAAATTTGTATATTGCATGTAGAACTTACTGAGTGATTTATCACTCACTTTTGTTTTTCTTTCTTTGTTTTCTATTTGAATGTGTGCAGGAAATGATGTTAATGCCTGAACATGGTGGTGTGGGCTAGAGCGCAAGGATGGTGCTTGTTGGTGTGCATTGGCACATGATTAAGATAGGATTGCTTCCATTGGGTCTTGTTTTAGAAAATATTATTTTGGATTTTTCCTTTATTTATAGGTATTACTTAATTGGTATTGAGGTTTAAACTCGTAGGTTTTTCTATTTATTTATTTATTTGCGATGACTTCTAGTTTTACTTATTTATGAAGTTGATTTGTTAATTTTGTAAATAAACCTTACTGTGGCTGAAACTTATAGGCAATTTTTGGAAAGTTTATAGTTATTAGATCCAAAAGTAAAGGAAAATATAAAAAGGTTATATGGTAATAAGTTATAACTTGTCTATTTCAGAAGAAAAAATAAATATTTACTTGGTGTTTAAACTGGTCTAAATTTTTATGATCTTTTCCTTTAAGTGTGACTTCCTTTCGGACTTGTAGCATCTCCTAGATCAAATCCTTGAAGTTGGTTAAGAGGTGTTACATTAGATGCATCCCACTTGAGGTTTGTCTCTTAATAGAATGCTGAGGTTGGACTTTCATCAATATGCGAATAGAATCATCCCTCTTAAGACATGCATCAGGGAGTAATGAATGAGTTAGGTTAAGAGAGGTAAATACCTTAGGTTATGTGAGAGTGTGTAACTCCCCTTAACCAAACCTTAATGAGTCAATCTAGGTATAATAACTATAATTTTTTTTTCAAAATTGTCGACTTTCGGTCACAGTTACGGTTCGATCACCACGTCATCACTTATACTGCAATGAGCTGTTTTAGAGTTTCTCGGGCTTTTGGCAAGGGCCTAAGGTATCCATTTAAGGGTCAAAGGATTATTTTTCTTCCCGTTTTATCCGTAGTTAAAGTTTGACTTTGCTTTTAAGATATTTATTTTTATTACTTTATTATTTATTATTTTTACTTTTCACTTTACTTTTCCTTCTTTTCTTTTAACCTTGGCCAACCCTCCCCCCCCTCCTTGTCTTGAAGAAAAAAAAAAGGCTCCATTGTTGTTCAAAAGAGAGAAAGAGAGAAAGAGATAGAGAGAGAAAATGAGAAAGTGAGGAAAAAGTGGAAAATTTTAAAAAACTCAAGGGTTTTGAACCAGCCATCAAGGACAATCCAAACCGAGGGTATTTTGGTATTTTCAAGTGGTTAGCAATCTTGGAAGAGATGTAGGTGAATTCCCTTTTGTAATCTTGTGATTTTATATTTTTTTCAGTTGATTAATTGCTAGATACATGTGATTTCTTAGTGGATTTGTGTTTATATGTGATTAATTTGTTATGCCTTGGATGTATGACAAAACTACCAATTTTTAGGGTTTTACACTTGTGGAAATCATGGATTTAGGTGTGATTTAGGTGTTTTAATGCTTGATTGTTGAAATTGGATTAGGAATTTTATAAAACCCCATATTTATTACTTAATCTGTATGTAAAAGGTTGGCCATTAATGGGGACATGGTTGGTATTTTCAAGATTGTTGAGGGTATTTTGATATTTTCACATATTTGGGAAACATATTTGGTATTTTTAAATTTATTGAGGGTATTTTGATCTTTTCCCATGGAAGGGATATATTTGGTATTTTTAAAATTATGAATGACATTTTGATCATATCACATTTCCTAGTTATGTTAATATTTATACCTGTATTTATTTAATTATACATTTATTTATATATATGAGTATATTTATAATATGTTGTATATATATATATGTGTGTGTGTGTGTGTGTGAGTGTGTATATGTTTATTTATGTAGGTATGAGTATGTATTTATATACACGTATGTTGGAAATGTTTATTTATATGTAGATATATAAGTGTATGTGGCTATATATTTATACATATATGTTTATATTTTTATATATGTATAAATGTATGTATGTGTTCATGTGTGAATAGCTGAATGTATTTATAAGATAATTATAAATATGTGTGTGTGTGTGTATATGTTTCTATTTTTATATATGTATAAATGTATGTATGTGTTCATGTGTGAATAGCTGAATGTATTTATAAGATAATTATAAACAAGTGTGTGTGTATATATATATGTGTATATTGTTATAGTTATTATATATATTTCTATAAGTAGGTGGTTATGTATTATATATATATATATATATATATATATATATGTATATATATAATTACTTGGGTGCTTATATATATAGGGTTGGGGAAGTATTATTTAGTAGTATTGAATAAGGGTAGGTTGGTAATTTATCATTTACCTTTAGAGGTATTTGATAGTAATCAAGTGCTTTAAGGGTATTTTAGTAATTATGAAAAAGGTTAAGGGTATTTCGATAACTATGTTGGATTGGAAGGGGCTTGTTAGGTAATGGGTTAAGTAGAACCATTTCGATAATTATTGCTATCATGAATGATAGTTCAGTAATTATATGTGGTTATACTCTACTTGATTGTTTTTTACATTAAGGCATGTGCTATATTTATATACAACATTTAATGGGTTTTGATGTTTTATGTAAAAAGATAGACTTTTACCTAAGCGCATATGTTTCAAAATAGGTGCACCAAAGAGTGCTGGTTTAAAACTTTGATTTTTAATAGTTTTTTTTTATCACCGACCACCACGAGAAGGGTGTGCTTTTTTGAAATGTGATTTAACCGCCGACCACAAATGGGCATATGGGTTCCATGAGGACATGGAATAGACCCACAAACTATAAACGAACATATGGGTTCCACGAAATGCGGCGAAACCAAGGTAATCAGTTTCTAAAACAAAATGGGAAAAATGGATTTTTTTGCATAAATGATACCACATTATATTGCATTGTCATATGCATTTTGAATGCATACTTAGTGTTTATTATCCAACGTAATTTGTTTGTGTGTGGTAGGTAAATTCAAAATCCAACAGTAGGGCTTAGTCGGGTGTAGGATTGAAGGGCGCAGCGCAATACATGTTTTCTGCATTTTATAATTTTAGGGAAGGGTACTATATATATTAAAATATTTTTCTATTACAGTGTGGGTGTGAGTACTTTTAAAATATTTGGTTTGGTTTTTGTGAAATATTCTCAAAGAATAAAGAAAAGTTTTAATATTATTTTTGGCATTTTCCAAATTGTTATTTTTTTATAAAAAAAAAAAAAGGATTGTAATATGGTTTTAAATTATTAAATTCTAAAGAAATTGAGAGTTCTATTCTATCTCAACTTCCTAAGTTTATAAGACGTTTTACAAACCTATGTCTGTGTCTTTTTGAAAAGCATATGATTTTTTAGAGAAAGAGAAAAAAAAAACTTCTGAGAGTTTTGAGGGTTTTGGAAAGCAGAGCAGTTGGAATCTGCTGGTTTCAGAAGGTGAGTAATTAATATTTTGATCAAAGGAACTTTGAGATTTGAATTTTCTTTTTATGAATGATTAAGTACTAAAATCTCTTTTCGTTCTCTTGAAATTTGTTTTTGGACTTTGATTTGGGGGCTAAGTTTTTGCAACCATTTCAAGACCAATTCAAAAATTCCAGGTAGGATTCCTAGCACTAACTTGATTTAGGTGATTTCTTTCTTATTTTGTGATTACCGAATATATGTATTTGTGGGAAATTTTTAAACTCTACTGAAAAGCATATTTGTTTAGAGAGTATTTGAATTTCCGTGCCCCTTATTTGATAATAAAAATTTGTGGGTGATTTATCTTTAATAGATCTAAGAATTGTGAACGTTTTGGTTTTTGTTTCACCTAAATCCAAATTTTCTACAATTAATTATGAACTTCTAAAGTTCACTATTTAAAACTGTAAAATACTGAACAGGTTTCATTGCACATTTTCGATGGGCAAATTAATTCTTTTTAATTTGAAATTTTTAAATTTATTACCTAAGACTCTCGAGAACATATGTCTAAAAATTATGAATTTTGGAAGTATACAAAATTTACTATGAATTTTATAAGTTTCTGTTTATAATTTCTGGAAACTGCCTTGGTTATTGTTTTCATGCAGGAACTACTTGAATAATTTATTTTTGTTAAAATATTTACTGATCATTTAAAATTTTGAAATTTAACTCCGTTTTTTTAGACATACAAATTGATTGATTGCTACTGGAATAGAATTAATTGGTTGCGTGTAACCCGAGATATGAATTTATATGTATGGAAGTTATGTAATATATGTTTATTGTCGTTATGAATATGATGCATAAATTTCTACATTTAATATTATAATTATGTTTTGGAATCTGTATATGACATGCATGTATTTGAATAAGATTTAAGTTGCCTAATTATTGTATAAGCTTAGTGAGCATGCATGCATAAGCATAGCATTATATGATGGACTATAAATGGTACATTACTTTTGGGTTGGTTATATGAAAGCGTGGTATATAAATATTTGAGTTTGGTCATGACAAATTAAACAAGCTATATAAGAGAATGAAACGCTTACTGTGTGATGCTATAAGTGAGATTGAGATGCGTGTACACGTATAATTTGATATGATATGATATATGAAAGGAAAATCCAACCATCGAGTATTATGTTATAGCATCATGAAAGCATAGTCTTGCATGTGTTAAAGATATATAACAAATTTTGACTTATAATATTGAATATGTGATTAAGATATTATATTAATGCATATATTAACTGTGTGGGAATTCTATTGAGTTTTTAAAATTCACACCTTAGATTGTTTAACAGGTAATAATGTATAGGTTAATTTGTCCTTTGAGACAATTAATGAAAGTGGTAAACGAAGTGGCAACTCAAGAGGGGAGACTTTTGGGGTACAATATAAAGATTTACCAATACTATAACGAGGAATTTGGGTTACCAACTTTATTTATATTAGTGGTTTTAGTTTTTGAGAATAAATTTGTTGTATGGGTTTTAGACTAAGTTTCTTTTACGTTTAAAAGTATGAGTTTTGCATTCGATGTTATCTTTTGTTAAAGTTTAAGAGAGTTTGTAGACAACTAAGTTTTAATTAAATAAGTTAAATAAGTTAGTTGGAGGTCAAGGTATGAGATTTGATTGTCCGAAGAGGTTTAAAAAGTAAGAAAATTAAGTTATAAATGTTTTATTTTAATGGTCATCCCAATCTTGTTCGACTTATGAAGCCTAGTTGGGGTGCGTTACACTATATGTTACAATTATAATGAAATTAGTTTTGACTTAAAATAATTTTTGTGAAATTTATTAAAATTATATAAACGTCTCTGGTTTATTGAAAATTTTGTGTTATAGTCGTATTGGAAAGCTGTTATTAAATATTGACTAGCTTTTGAAAATTATGAGAAAATTCTAGTTAATAAGAGACGTCTCAACAGTTCTAATACTTCTAGAATCATGTTATTTAGATGAGAATTGAGTTTATTTTGAATTTTACAATATATCTATTGTGCAATTTCCATAAGTGAATATTAGTTAACATTTTTGAAAATTTTTATGATTATTGCTATGATGATGTGAAATCGATGAATACGACAAGTATGTGATGTATGCGTGTTTTTTTCATCAAGAACTAACTAATGCATGTATAAGCATAGCAATGTACGACAGACTATGAACAGTAAATTGCATTTGATTGGTACTTTGATAGCGCGCTATATAAATATTTAAGTTTGATCACGACAAACTATGTAAGTTATAAGTAGACTAAAATGCTTACGGTGTTATACTAAAGTGAGATTGAGATGCATACACCCTTTCATATGATGTAAGCTACAAGTTAGACTGAAATGCTTACGATATTATTTTAAAGTGAGACTGAGACGCATGCACCCCTTTGATATTTTATATGAAAATTCAATCACTTTATGATAAGCTTATGAATCATGCATGTATTGTAAGTTCTTTTGATCATGTTATAAGTGTGCTATGAGCTATGGAATGTCGAGAATCTTTAAAAAAGAAAGAACATTCATGATTAAGCAAGTATATGATTATTTGATATTATAATTTTCGATAATATATGAAGTTATATATATGTTATTGTTGTTTTGTTTGGATTTAAGAAAGCATATTAAAAAAAAAAAGAAAAGAAAAAAAGAATGGTTTTATTTTATGATTTAATTGATAATTCTAGTCAATGCAATGAAATGCAAATAATAGGAAGAGCATGAAACAATTTCAAATAATGATACTAGCTAATTCTATGAAATATGTAAACAACAAGAAAAGAGATCAAATATAGTAGAAACCAGAAAGCCTAGCATGAAAAATTTTTGAAGTTGCAATAACAACACCAACTTTGTGAATTACAAAAATGCAAAATATATTCAATAGAAACTAACAAATCCATATAATCACATGACAATTTCTCCATATACAAGCATGATCTCACAATCGTGAAAACTACCTATAATAGTGGAATTTTTTTTTTTAAACTCCATGTTTTAATCTCCAAGATTTTTAATTTTACAGGTCTTTGGCTAAAATTTCAATTCCCCAGAGTTAACACAACATACCATAAATAAATCCCATGATCCCAAATCTCTTTTATAATAGCCATAGTTTCCTTAGTGAATAAAATTGGGGTCCAAAAGAAAGCATTCCCACCTCCCACCACACCTAAATCATACAAAAAAAATACATATGTACTGTAACACATCCTAACCAAGTCTTATAGGTTAAATAAAGTTAGAGTGGTTACCAAAATTTAACTTACAGAAATTATGAAAAAGTTTTAAACTTTGTCAACTATAAATATGTAAACAGTCAAAACTCATACTTTGATTGTTCTAATTACTTAAGATAAATAATTATCATGTAATCACATAATAAATATTTAATTACTTATCTTTCAATATAATTTTTAAAAAGTAAATAGTTAACTTAATATATTATCACTATTCTTAAATACACCTCCAAAGACATTAAAACTTTCCAATTTAATAAGAAAATAGTATACAAATTAAAACAAAATAAAAGCAATGACGCCAACATGTAGGCAACATTATAGCTTCATTTAATACCGTTCTCGTAGCTAAAAAATGTTGACAGCTGGTTGAGAAAGAATCTTTATCACAAAGTGAAAAGTTTATGTTCTTGAACTGCTTCGACATGGGTAGTGGAACACTAGCATGAGGTGTGAAGGAGGGAATGAAGTTATACGTCCACAACATCATAAGCAGACACGGCGAGGGGGTGAGACATCAAGCAATGGAGGCTACACTAGCTAATGCATTGTCACAGGGAATGTCTAGTAAAGATGTAGAGAAACAAGCAATGAAAGAAGGAACAAATGTAGCAAAGCTGGCTACCAAGCAAGCCAAGCGAATAATAGGACCTATAATCTCTTTTGGCTAGGACTTTTTTAAATCTATCTCACTATTACAGATTCGGCAACGCTATTATAGTGACGGACACATTAAAATCCGTCGGTAAAATCATTTGATGATGGCCAAGTTGTCAGTCACCACATCATTCCCAAATATGGCGACAGTCTTTGAAAAACCCATTGCCAAATTTGCATAAAATTCAATTAATAATTAAATAGATAAACTTTTGGCAACGGTCAAGGTAGTGACCGTCGCCTAATGTGTAAGATCATTGTCATATTTATAAATTATTTTTTACTAAATTTAATTTATTAAAAAATTACATGGATAATACTTTTAGTGATAGTCTAGGTAATGATCGTCGCTGAAAGTTACAAATATAATAAATTATTAAATAGATAAATTTTTTTATGACGGTCAAGATAATGACCGTCGCCGAATGTGTAAGGTCATTGTCATATTTATAAATTATTTTTTACTAAATTTAATTTATTAAAAAAATTATATGAAATTCTATGGGTAATTTCAAGTTTTTCTACTTTATTTTTATTTTTTTTATTTTAATGAAAGTTATTTAGGGCTTTTGTATGTAAATTTCCTATGGTATGTATGTTCTATTGTTATGTTAAAATTTGCAATTTTCATAAACCAAGCTTCAATGTGTGTAGTTGATTCGCTCAGTACCCTCCATGAATACAACCATAAGCTTACGATGTGAAGTTTTTGGTTAACTAAGAGGTAATTAAATATTCTTGTTTTATTTATTTAAAATTTTTAATTTTTTAGGGTCTATTTATTTGTTTAGCTAATTTATGGTAACTATATTATTCGCTCTATCCCATGTTTATTTTAATGTAGATTACTTTTCAACCTTATTTGAAATTCAATTATTTTGTATCGTAAGTGACCTAATTTTCCCTACCTACCATGAACTCTGTGACACAAGCATACTTCCAATGTGTGGACAGTGTCCCAATTCATGTAATTTCAATAGAGACTATGTTGATGGAAGGTGTCATTGCTTCCCTGGGTTTCCTGGTTCCGATTGTAGTAAACATGAGCTCTTTTCCTACCCTTTTTATAATTTTATAATTTCATGGTTTTGAATCTCAAAGTTTTCTAAATGGCAATATAGTTTTCATTTGTTTGAGGAAGCTCCGAAAGGGAGCCGACCATTACACTAAATAATTAAAAAATAATAATATTTTGTTATTTATGGTGATTGTCATGCTAGGATCGTCGCCAAAGCTTTATTAATATAAAAAGAATGTAATGATGATTAAAAAAATAATATTTTATTATTTATGGTGATGACCATCATCAATCCTTAAAGCTTTGACAACAATCACATGATCATCGCAAAAAATGTGTTCTTATTCACAACGCCTTGCAAGGCGATAGTACATTGCTTGTCTCCAAAATACTATAGCACCCATCGCCAAATTATATTTTTGTAGTAGTGTCTATTATGGTGGTACCATGATTGAAGGTTTCCTAAGAGATCTTGGTATTCTATCTGGCGCCTATTTTGGAGGCTTTGCTGGGGAATAAAGACTTGGGAGATTTGGTTATCTTTTAAAAGTAGGATTGGATTAGTGGTATACAATGTAGTTAATGGAGTCCATTACATGCTTCAATTTGTTCAAGTTGTGGAGGGTGAAGTTAGTCAAACTCCTGAGCTTTTGAGGAGTCCTATTCTTACTAAGATTTATGAAGAGTGAAATATGTAGACTATGAGGAATTTGTTTGCTTGAGAGTTTAGATTTTACTATGATATGTAATTAATTATTAATATAAGCTTGATTCATATATTGGATGCTATTGTTTTTATTGTTTACTTCTTTAAAAATTCATCATGGATGATGCATATTTAATGAATATGATTTTTAGGAACTTCAACTCATTAACATGGATGCATCCCCATTTTCTTAATTAGTAATTATTATACAATTTAACTATTGAATCACAAATCCCACACACATGATAGTTTTTGAGCTGGCTATGTTTCTCCTTAGAAGTGATTCTCAAAATTTTGAAAATAAATGTTATGAAAGGTGAATCAGAATCAGTTGAAAGAAAATTATAAGATAGAAATATTAATTTAAGATTTTACTGTAATATGTAATTAATTATTAATATCAGCTTGATTCATAGATTGGATGTTATTGTTTTATTGTTTACTTCTTTAAAAATTCAGCATGGGTGACGCATATTTAATGAATATGATTTTTAGAAAATTGAGCTCATTTACATGGATACATCCCCATTTTTTTAATCAGTAATTATTATACAATTTAAATATAAAATCACAAATCCCACATACATGATAGTTTTTGGGCTTGCTATGTTTCTCCTTAAAAGTAACTCTCAAAATTTTGAAAATAAATGTTATGAAAGGTGAATCAGAATGAGTTGAAAGAATATTATTCGGTAATAATTTTAATTTAATAGGAACACTAAATTTGTATTTTGATGATGATGATGATGATGATTATTATTATTATTATTATTATTATTATTATTATTATTATTATTAAGAGGATTTTTAGAGAGAGGCTAGAGAGAATCTCTCTCCCGTCCATGGTGATTTCCAGCTCCCGGTGAGCTTGTCCGAGCTTCACAGCCGTCCTCGACGGCCGCTACAGCAACAATGGAATGCCATGCATCAGCGTGAGGTTGCAGGGGATCGTTTGCGAGCATACTGGGGTTCGAAGTCCGTCGATCGGAGAGTAACCAGTGAACGCCGTCGTCGAGCCTTGCGTCTTTGGATCTGAGCTGATCCGCTGTAGATCGCGGCCATCGTCGTGTTTTAGACCACTGGAGCTAATTGGCTCTTGGTTTTGGGTTTGGTGGGACTTGCAGGTTTCGGGTTCACAGAGTCTACGAGCTGGTGATGGTCATGGCTAGTTTGGGAGCTCCCGTGGGTATCCTGCCGTTTGCAAAGTGAGCTCGAGCATTGATCCGAAAATGTTTGTGGGCCGTGGGTTTGCTGGTTTGAGCTCGGGTTCCGCAGACAATCTTTTTAGCTGTTACCCGCTGGAGACTTGAGTTGTTGGTGGAAGCCACGGGTTTGCAGAGGGCACAAACAATCCATTACTATTCGTTGGCTTTGCCGTGAGAGGTCTGGAGCTGTCAACTTGTCCGTTCGCGGATTGCTGGGGCTTCGGATCTGTGCAGCTGGGCTCAGGATCGTGTTCTGTATTTGAGCTCACATGTTTGGATCTTGTGAGCTGCAATCTCGGGTCTCTTCGCAGGTTGGAGTGGGTTTGAAGCTAGTGAGTTTCTGCGGTTTCTAGCTGGACGATTCAAAACTTTTGTACGAGCGGCTCCAGAATTTCCAGACCTACGAGCTCCGCGGCATTTGCAGTAACAAGTAGGTGGAATTGTGGACAGTTACTCCTGCATTCTGATAACAATTGGATTCTTATGGTGTCATTTGTAATTTTTATTCGGAACTCTGCTATTTCCGTGGTTTCTGATTTGTGATTATTTCTTTTTTGTATTTGGAAAACTATGTGTGTATAATTTGGTCAAATCTGTTTCGGAATTCTTAGTTATGGCAAAATTTATTCTGGATTGGAAATGCTTGGATGGATTAGATAACGTTGTAGTAAGTGACAATGTAGGAGCCATAGCAAAGGTTGGTAACCGTGGCAATGCAGTCATGTTGGACACTCCAATTGAGGTAGGTCAGGACGCTTCAAAGGGAGATGTGCCTATGCAAGGCATTCTAAATGAGGCAATACTTATGCAAGATAATACAAAACAACCTTCCTTTGCATTTGTTGTTAGTGGCGGTGTTCATACGGTGGCATTTGATCCGGCTTGGGAAATAGGGGGTATGAACCCTCCATTAACTGTGAACAAATTGGGAATAAATTTGGTTACTAACTCGAATGCTGGTAGTACAAAATTGACAAAATCTTTTGGTATTGCTGGAGTTGATGTTGAGGCAGTTTACAACAAGGGGGTGAGAACAACAAGGGTGCTGTCTCAAAATCACTTTCTTTTGTAGAAATTGTTAATGGTACCACTAATAAGGCTACACAAAAAACAGTGGGTGTTGGGAACATTTATGCAGGTTCTTTACTGTCAGGGAGGCAATTAGATTCAGAGCAAATAGTTCTAATTCGTAAAGAGGTGGTTGGTAAGGCTTTACAGTCATAAGCCCCATTAATAATAGTGGATTCACAGGCTCGTTGCCGATCTGAAAAGGCAATTTGGTTTCGGTTCGCGTAAATAATGCCGTCTATCAGGAGCGTGTGGCTCTTTGTCAGTTCTCACTTATAACTCATATTGTTCTCTTAAAAGGAGAAAAACCTTGGAAATTGGATGATTTGTACACCAAATTACAAAGCATATGGAAGGTGGATAAATAGCAGTTGATTTCTCTTGGGAGGGGATACTTTCAAGTGCTTTTATTTTCTGCAGAGGATAGGCAAAAAGTATGGTCACATGGCTCCTTGAATTTGAAACCTGGTACAATTCGGTTTCAAGCTTAGATAAAAAATTTTAATCCGGCAATACAGAAATCAACAAATATTCAGATATAGGTCATGTTTTATAACTTAAGCTGGGAATTTTGGCATCTTCGTATTCTCACGGATCTTGCAAGAGGGGTTGGAATTCCTATAAAGTTTGATCACTCCACTATTGTAGGAAATTATGGTTATTATGCTATGTTTTGATCGATATGGATTTAGCTGGATTCATTCCAGAAAAACTGTTATTGGAAACGACAGATGATTGTATTGAAGTAGAGCTATACTTTGAATCGTTTTCGTATTTTTGCATTTCTTGTCACAGTGTTGGTCATCCAGTGGGTAAGTGCAGGTCGGTGATTGGAAAGGTACCTCATAAAGATGGTTCTCATGCCAACGAAAAAGAGAATAAGGCTCCAGTTTTGAATCAAGTCTACAAACCGAAGCAGGTACCTCCGCAGTCTATTAAGTCGACTACACCTTTTGTGCCTACTACCAATGCCTTTGAGGTATTGAATACTGAAGTAACGCCCGCTCATATAGAGGACATGGTACATCAACAGGATGCGGCTCCTTCTAGCATGACGAACAAAATGGGCTTTTAAGTTCGACAATCTGCTCTAGCTCTGGGCCCTGCTACCATAAGGATTGACATCAATACAGAAACGAGTAAGAGTATTCAGACTACATCATAAGGTGATCAGACTCCATCACACCATTTTACGGTTCCTCATCAAGTCACGTTGTGGGCCGATGCTTTTGGTGACTTAGGTGATGAACCTGATGATGATGATTATCCAGATGATTTTGGTGAAGACGAGTGGCTGCTTTTGCAAGGTGAGGGTTCTTCAAAACCATCAAATGAGTTCGATGATACCCTATATAGGGGCCAGCAATTAAACACTATGGCCATGGTTCCATTCCAACCTTCTGGTGCACTTACAGCAGCGCAATAAAACTTGGATTTGGTTGCCAAATGTCTCAAAAACCACTGATAAAAACTTATGGAATATGGTTAAAAAAAACCGGGACGACCAAGGAAAGTTCGGCTTCAAACAGGGGCGCAGATTAACGCAATGAAGTTTCTATCAGTCTCCGAAACCAATGATCAAAATTTATGGAATACGGTTAAAAGAAAACCGGGTTGTTCAAGGAAATTGCAGATTGCGACAGAGGGTTTGTGATTGATTAAGCCTTTCACAAGGGCTTCTCGGCACACTACTCATTGATTATTTACTATCTTTGTACTACTGCATGTGTTAGCAGCTATGTTTCTATCTATCTTTCCTACTTGTACCTTTTGTTTTCTTTATTAATAAAATTGGCTTAGGTTTTTGGGTGGTTTGGGGTTGTCTTTATGACTTCCTAGACTACTCTAATAGCCGAAGTTACCTCTTCTGATTATTATTATTATTTTCTCAATTCAGGTTTTAACGAAGCTGATGATGGTCATTGTTTCAATCTTCTTCTGTAACTTTGTTACTGTATTTGTATTTCAGATTTTTATATCTGTTGTAACTCATGTATCTCATGTATACTTTTTTCATTTAATAAATTTAATTTCTTGCTCAGTGTGGATTATAAAAGTGACAACCTAGTTGGGATGTCTTCGTCCGAGTTTAGAGGGGTGCCAACCTAATTGAGATGTCTCTACCTGTCTATCCGATCAATAATTTTTTTTTTATTATTGTTATTATCATTATTGTTATTATCATTATTATTATTATCATGATCATGATCATTATTATTATTATTATTATTAGGAAATTTAGAGAGATGTTAAAGAGAGAAGTTCTCTCTGGAGAATTTGATATGCAGACTCAAAGATCTTCATCACCGTTGTAGAGCTGCCGAGTTAATGCCACAGGATTGAGGGTCGTAGCTCTAGGTTCGGTGATCTGGTGATCGCGACTAGGAATTGGGGGTTCATGGCTTCATTCTGCAGCGATCGGAGTTGAGATTGCTGATCGTTGGGGGTAACCAGAGTTCATCGTGGGTTTGTAGCTGGTGTACCTGTGTTGTCGATCTGTTCATGGGTTACGGGTTTGCCAGCCATAGTAACTCAACTGAAAGTGTTTTGGGCCTCTGATCGGGTTTGGTGAGTTCGGGGATTTGAGAGATCTTGGTCTTGGATTTGGGGATCTTTAAGCTGGGTTCGGGTTTGCTACTGGTAGATTGTCTGCGGGTTCGGTTGGTAGAGCTCGAGCGTGGAACGGAACTGTGAAGTTGATTCACGGATTTGAACTCGCGATTTGACAGAGGAAGTGGGTCTGTTCCATTATCTTGGATCCAACTCTGTTCAAGGTCGCAGGTTTGCAGCTGCGGGAATAATTGCAACTAAGCAGAGGAAATAGATTTTTTCAAGTGTTGCAACTTTTTACAGTTGATCTTCAAAACCGAGTGGTGGTATTGGTTGGCTTGGGCTTGTAAATCGTGATTCTGATTTCTATTTTTGGAGTTGGTTTCTGTTTTTAATCTTAAACCTACATACTTGTGGATATTCGTTTCATTGTATGAATCTGTAGAATCTGCTTTGGGACTTCTGAAATTGTTATGGCTCCCTTTATTTTGAACTGGAATTGTTTGGCTAGGTTGGATAATCCTGCAGGGCATCATGCTGTAGAAATCAATGTTGAACAAATCGGTGACCATGGTAAGGTAGTGCCTAAGGAAGGCTTTGAGACAGTGCCTTTGCGAGGCATTCCAAAGGAGCAAGTGCCAATCCAGGGCATTATAAAGCAACCTTCATTTGCAGATGTAGTTAACGGTACTTCATCAGAGACAAACAACAAGAAGGACTCTAAGCAATTTTCCTTTGCAGCTGTTTTAAATGGTTCATTATTGTCAAGGGATCAGTCAGATTCGACATCTCAAACTGTAATAACTTGTAAAGGCAATATTATCTTTGTTCGTGTAAATGACAATGCTTATCAGGAGAGAATTGCTCTGTGTCAGTTTTCTTTGATAGCCCAAATTATTCTATCTAAAGGGGATAAACTTTGGAAGTTTGAGGAGTTACGTTTAAAACTTCAAAGCATTTGGAAGTTAGATTATTAGCAACTAATTTCTCTTGGGAGGGGTTACTTCTAGGTTCTTTTATATTCTGCAAAGGATAGGCAAAAAATATCGACTCATGGAACCTTGAACTTGAAACCAAAAATTGTTCGGTTGCAAGCTTGAGTAAAAAATTTTAATCCGGCAATTCAGAGATCAACAAATGCTCAAATTTGGGTTAGGTTTTATAATCTCAGTTGGGAGTATTGGCATCCTCGTATACTCACAGACCTTGTAAGAGGCATTGGTATTCCTTTAAGAATTGATAACTCTACACTTACAGGGAATTATGGTCATTTTGCTCGGATATTAGTTGATGTGGATTTAGTTGGATTTGTTCTAGAAAAGCTATTATTGGAAACGACAAGCGAATGCATAGAAGTGGATTTACACTTTGAATCATTTCCGAATTTTTGGCTACAGTGTTGGTCATTCAATGGCTAAATGTAAGTCAATGATTGGAAAAGCTCCCCCTAAAGTTGGACCTTATAGTAACGAAAAAGAGAATAAGCCTCCAAGCTTGACTCAGGTGTACAAACTGAAGCAGGCATCTCCTCTCCATGTGGAGTCGACTACACCCTCTATGCCTACTACCAATACCCTTGAGGTACTGAATATTGACATGACACCCACTCCTATAGAGGAAATAAACCATCAGCAAGCTGTCGTTCTTTTTAATATGGCTAACACTCATACAGAAATGGGCATTGATGTTTGATCAACAATTATGAATCTAGGTGCTGCTCCAAACAAAACTGTCTTCAATAGCAACGTGGGTAAAAGTGTTCATACTATATCAGAGAGTGTTCAGACTCCATCATACCATAGTATGGTTTAAACGCCAGATCACATCATGGCCAGATGCTTTTGGCGATTCAGATGATGAGCCTGGTGATGATGCAAATGATATTGTTGAAGATGAATAGCTGCCTTTGCAAGGTGAAGACTCTTTAAAATCCTCACAGGATTTCAATGGTACTTTATATGTGGGTTAGCATTCAAATTCTATGGCCATGGTTCCGTTCAATTCTTCCGATTCACTTACCGCAACACAGTGAAACTTGGAATTAGTTGCTTCCCATCCGTCAGTCTCGGAAACTTCTGATAAGAATTTATGGAATATAATTAAAAGGAAACCGGGTCGACCAAAGAAAGGAGAAACAGCTAGAAGATTGCAACTATCGACAACGTAATTAAGATTGACTAAGCCTTTCACACGGGCTTCTTAGCACACTATTCACTGATTTTATTATCTTTGTACTACTTCTGATAGTACCTGGTTTTTATCTATCTTTCCTACCTGTACTTTTGTACATTTTTATTTTTAATAAATTTGGCTTAGGTTTTTTTGAATGGTTTGGAGTTGTCTATATGGCTTCCCTAACTATTTTAATAGCCTAAGTTACCACTTTCCGATTATTATTATTATTATTATTTTTTTATTAAATTTTTTAAGAGAAAAACATTTAACATATGATGTGTGTTATAAGGTATTTTATAACATATCCATATATTATTGAACACGTGTCTAGAACTATGCTAGTGTGGTCAAATGAGAGAAAAGTTCACCTAATGCTGTGACCACTCCATTATCTGTATCAGTTACAACCTACATGTATAGGTTGCATGTTAATCGCACCACTTGCACACTAAGCCCATGCCAATTGTAATCATTATACCTCAAATGCGGTTAAGGACTCCCTATTTCGTAGATAATTGCTCACACACCCCATACTTCCACACATCAACAAATTACATACTAATCGGATGGGAATGTGATGCGTGGACCACACCTCAACTATTTTTGTTAAAACATTTAACATTGTTTGTAAAAAAAATCCAATTTCGACATGTAAAAAGCCTTTGAAGATCATTAGAGAGCTAAATGACATTTAATGACAAGTATGAAGCTTTTTCATCTCCAAAGCGAGGGGAGCTAACTTTGGAATCACCACCCTCTCTTCAACCTTCTCAGTTTCGAAACTCATACTAAGTCACCATGGCAGGTAACATACCATGATGATACTGTATAGCAACACCTTTAACTTTAGCCAATTTGGAAAGCATCATAGAAAATCTCGCACACAATGTTGAACGTATTCTCAGGCACTTTCCTCTTAATGTTGCTAAACACCACGAAGGTGCTTCTGGCAATCAAAATCCTCATCAGGGTGATGGTGTAGCTGCTCATAGCATACGAGTTGCTAATTCTTGTAATAGTCATAAGGTATTGAGGACGTTGCATCTGATCATGTAGGAGGTTTTAACCGAGATAATCAGCCTCAATGTGCAGGGTCACAAGCAACTATTGCAAGGGAGGATCACTCATTAGGTGTAAAGCGTAAAACAGTACAAGATACACTAGAAGAAGCTATGGACTAGGCCAAAGAGAAACCTCTAGAGAAGGTGGTACAAGAGAAGGAAGCCGGGAAAAGCCTCTTAAAAAAGTTGACGAGAAGATTCAACAGTTGAAAAAGCAGCTCTATGACATTCAGGTTGTTGGCTCATCCAAGAACCCAATAGATTTTGACAAGATTGAATCTTCGTTTACTAAAGAGATTCTACAAGCTCATCTACCACCCAAATTTAGCATACCATAATTCAATACTTACGATGGGAATGAAGATCTGATTGAGCTCCTGGAGAGCTACCGCAATGGGATGAAGTTACATGGAGCAACAAGTTCGACTATGTGCAAAGGCTTCCCATTTGTACTCTCTATATATGCTCATCAGTGTTACACGCTTCGCAAATATATGACTTTAACCTCTTCACTCATTTTAGAGCTGTGAAGTCAGTGAAGAAGTCAAAGTCATACATTTTCACTGTTAAACAAAGAAAAGATGAAACCTTGAAAGAATATATTGCATGTTTCAACAAAAAAGCTTTTCGTATTGAAAGGATAACCTGATGTTGAGTGCTATGATGGCTAGACTAATACTAAGTAAGTTTTTGTAGTCAATTGAAAAAAAAAACGACCCTAAAGATTTTCAAGAGCTGGTGAGTAGGGCATAGAAGTATGCCAACACCAAGATGCTTATGAATTTAAGACGCAGTGAAATGTCACAAGTAAGAAAGAAAAGAAATAAGGCTCCCAATGAAAGAAAAACTGAATTAGTAGGTCACAAAGGGGTCCTGCAGGATGCTTCCAATAATACACTCCACTGATTACTTCTCTTGATCAGGTCTTTATGCAAATTAAAGACCAAAACCTCCTAAAATGGCTTAAAAAGTTGAAGACTCCTCTTAAAAAAAAGAAATCGAAGCAAGTACTACTACTTCCACAAAGATTATGGTCACAACACAGAAGACTATGTTTCTCTGAAAGATAACATTGAGTCTCTTATTCAAAGAGGGTGCTTATAAGATTTTGTAGTTGAACATCACCAATATTTTCCTCAATAATCAGATGGGATAAGAACCCAACGAAGATTCTCTAATATAAACACAGACACTCATTCTCCTAGCACATTATAGTTTTTATATTAACGAAAATCAAAGTTTCTAACTTCTATAATGTGCAAATATTGCTACATGGAAAATTTTCATTTTGGCTTTTAAATTTAAAGCTGAATAAGGCACTGGGGCATTTCACCCAAAGATGTAAATTGTACTGTACTGTGCACCTAATACTCAGTCAGCACACTCAAAGTGCATCCCATCACTGCACCTCAATAGTGTATCCTCTGAGTGTACCTTAACAGTCCATCCCCTAAGTGCACTACAACAGTGCGTCCTACTAGTGCACCTCACAAGTGCACTCCAACTAATGCACCCACAACTATGCACCCCAACTAGGCACCTTAACTGTTTACCTCATTTACATCTCAAGTACCCTACATTCGGTGTGTAGCTCAACACTCAACATACTTATTATAACACACCTCAGTGGATGCCTAGGGCAACTCAGCTTCTAAATAATCCTAGAGCTTCTGCTTTCAAAGTCTTATATCTCATAAAAACTCTTTAACTCTTAACTCCTAAAACTCTTCAGCTCCCAAAAAGCTTTAGGTCCTAATTCTTCCACTTGAAAAAAATATAAAAAATAAATCTAATAGGTGCATTTTGTAATTACTATATGCATTTAAATAGTCATACACATTAAGCATCAGTGGGTGCATTTTAGTAATTCCAATGACATTACTATATACACTCCAAAACTCACACACATTCTCAGGCAGCAGTGGGTGCATAAAGTAATTCAATAATATTATTATATGCACCCCATAAAAAAGAAACACCTTTTGTTAGCTTTGCGTATATTTAGTAATTTCATTGAATTACTATATGCACCTTGTGGCTTAAAGTATATCAACGCCCATAAATTGTGTGTGCGACACTTATGTAGGTGCATTTTGTAATTTTATTGTATTATATACGCATCCCCTTAGTTTTAGTATATCAGCGCCCATTAATTTTAAGTGCAACACTTATATGTGAGTGTGCTTTTTTAACATATTAGCACTTGAAAATCTACTCTATATAAAAATCTTTTACTAACTTATTAAAAAAAAGTATATATAAATAAATAAATACTTTGTTTAAACAAAATCTAATTATTTTCTTTTCAAATTTAATTTATTATTTGTGCCCTTATATTTCTATATTTCAAATAATTACAGTTAGCAAATACTTTTAAATGATTTGTCAAATTTTGAACATTTCAGCTTACAATATAGTTATATATATATATATATATCTCTTAGCTATATTAATCAAATAATATTATTAATTATTATTTTATTTTATCTATTATTTGATTTATATAGCTAGGGCCAAGAGTTATAGGGTATTTTATAACATATCCATATATTTTGAACATGTGTGTAGAACCCACTATTATGCTAGTGCGGGTAAACGAAAGAAAAGCTCACCTACTACTTTGGCTACACAAGAACTGCTCCATTGTTAGTACCAGCCCTAGCCTATATGTACAGGTTGCATGTTAATCGCACCATGTGCACACTAAGCCCACCATAATCATTGCACCTTAACTATGGTTGAGGACTCCCACTTTGGTAGTAACTACTCACACATCCCATACTCCCACACCTCAACCGGTTACACACTAATCGGATGGGAACATGGGGTATGAATCACAAATGAAGGCACTAAGGCACACTAACTGCTTACATGTAGTTACTACCTCTATACTCACCTATAAAAATCCAAAGGACACTCAGCTTAGGTACGCTATCTGACCGTAAATAAACTCTACTCAATAACTTCTTCTATACTTTTTTATTATTGATTTAAGTGTTGGAGTGTTCTTGGCCGATATCATACCGATGCCTTTAGATTCCGACTTTCTTTTATGTTTTCAAGTCATTACACACACTCTAAGTCATCCCCTTTGAATAGTGTAAGGCTTTAACTATTTTTTGTTAAATCAATGTGAAATGAAAATTTTGTAAAATATTTAAATATATATACATATACAATTTGAATGCCCCTACTTGCAATATCTAAAAAAAAATTAAAAAAACATGTATTCAAACCCTATTTAGATTTAAATAATAAAAAAAATGAATATTACATAAAAAAGCAAGTGCATGTAAGTACTTTAGTTAAAATCAAGGATGAAAATATCACTATTGACCAAAATATCAAAAGTAAAAAATATAAAAATATCAGTGAAAATATTGATATCGATAAAAAATTTAAAAGAAATAGCGAAAATCTATAAGAAAATATAAAAAATTTAAGTAAAATTTTAAGATATGCTTATTTAATAAATACTTTATCAATTTAACTATAAAAATTGAAAAAAAAAATATCAAGTGAAAATCATATTTCTAATAATCAAAAGATTTATAAAACTCATTGATAGTAACAAAAATACTATTATTAAATGATAAATTATTCATTAATTAGAATAGTAATACAAATACATAATATAGATATGATATTGGATGGCTCTATGTATAACTATTGTCCCCCTGATTGTTGAGTTTGAGAATGTATCCATGAGTTATTACTTATGATATTTCATAAATATCCATTGAATAAGGGTTATATTCACCTTCAACCCTTATTGATCTAAAATTTATAGAAAAAGATTCTTTTTTTTTTATTGTGATATTTCCATTATACCCCTTTCTCTACATGTATAATCTTTTCTTACAGCACCAATTCCTGACCTAACATGTCTAATAACTTCTAACTTTATTAGAGTATTTATTGATATCATCACTTGAATCAGAATTATTATTAATAGTTTGAAATTCTAAACATTTATCCCTAAAAGGGGCTGAAGCACTAGTAGTTCTAGTTGATTCTATTATAAGCTTTTGAAAAGAATTAGTACTATAAGAACCTACTTCTACAAGAATAATTATAATTTGAAAAAAAAAATCAAAAAGGCATTCATGTTGTATGTAATATTTGAAAGTATATCATTTTATATTTTTTTTATAAGTAATTAAAATATATTATATTTTTTATATTTTATAAAAATTCATAATATTTCTAAAATTCTATAAAAAAAAATTAAAGGTTATTAGGTAAAATATCCTAAATAATAACTTAAATTTGAAAAATACCCGTTATATATTCTTTATTCAAAAATTACTCAAAATACGCTCAGACTTAATAACTCACACCTATCTATTTTTTAACCCACTTTTGCTTTCTTCATATTTTCTTATTTTTCTTACTTCTTATCCATTCTCAATTTAGATATCTTATTTTTACCCAATTAATCTTTAAGTTGAAAATTCTATTTTTTTTTTAACTCAAACTTACAATATTTGAGAAAATTCATGAATTCAAATTCAAAAAAATTCTAAAATATTCTCTGCCATATTGCATGATAGACTTGTCATATTGCATGATCAACTTGTATTTATCGAAATGATTTGATTCAAAAATAAAAATATTTACAATTTAATGTGGTTTTAAAAAAAAAATTAAAAAATAAATAAAAATTATAGGGTAGATAAGAAATGATAAAGGTGAAAAACAAGGAATGAAATGGTATTTAAGTATTTTTTTTTAAAAAATAATGAATTTGTAAAAATTATTACTTATTCAATACTTATCGAAGTAATTTGATTCAAAAAACAAATGTTCTCAATTTGATATAGTTTCATATAAAATATAAAAATTATAAATAAAAATTATAGTAGTGAAGAAAAAAAAAAAGATGAAAAATAATGAAGAAAATGAGTTGTAAGGTTAACAAGGGTATTCTCTGTTACCGTAAGGGTTTGATTGCTATTTTTTAAAAAATTATGAGCACATTAATATTTTTAGAATTGCAATTAGTAGGTGGATATTTTTTGTACCGGATTTTGCTCCGTCACAAACCGTCGTGCACTCTGTCGTTGACCTGCAAAACAAAACGAGTGTGAAGGCTTGGGGGTGTGAGTAAGCGAAACCGGCCTTCGAGTTAGTATGTGTTGAGTTTACTTTGTGCTTTTAAATGCAGACCAGCTTAGTGTGCGTACCTTTTCTATGAAGAGTTTGTGAGACATTTATAAGCGTGATCTTGCCTTCCTCACTAAGGAGGGAGTAAGAAACCCTTGATAGGAATAGGAAACCCCTTACCACCGCCTTGGTTTTGCGCAAGTCTTCAAAGTCAGCTCTTCCATATTAGGAAAGTGGAATATGGGAAAAATCTAGCATTGATTGCTGAATGAACTTTCTTATTTGGGAACTTTCCTCAACTCTTACCTCATTCAAGCTATGCAAGACCGTTCCAAGCCACTTGTGGTTAATTTCCATTTCTTATCATGTCCGAGCCAATCCAACTTGAAGCACTTACTAGAGGATATCCCGATCGGCCGAATGATCAATCGTTCGGACCCATTCGGTCATTTCGGCTCGATAACCAATCAGCGAGTGACTATTTTATCTTGGGCCCTAATGGTCCAGTCCGGTCCACCACCTTGGGTTTGCTCGGCCCAGTTAGGTGGGAAATTTATTCATCTGATTAGCCGGTCAGAGCCAAATAAGCTGTAGCGGCTCGACTCTTGTATGTTTGTCCACCTGTCTTTTCAAATTCCGAATACCCAACTGGCATTTTTCACTTCTGGAAACCAAATGCTCTCAACATCCGTAGTGAGCGCGCCGCGATAATTATGGCGGTCATGGGTGCAGTGAGCGAAGAAACCTCTATTCGCAGCCGTTCATTCAAAATTCAAATTTGAATCTCAATTTGTTACGGATATAAATACTAGCCTAACCCTTCAATCCTACTTTCGTCTCTCCACTTCTCAGAAGTTCCATACGGCATCTGTTTCTCCAACATTTTCAGTGCTTCTCCGATTAGCTCTCAGCGAATTCTGACCATCCGAAAGCTGAGTTTGAATTAACGATGGTGACCACTAAACCATTTCGATCGTAGCAAAGCCGTCGCTAGTTAATTTCGCTACTCACGGTGAAACCACTCCCCTTGTTTCCCAGGTTCATCGACTCCGTGACCTTCATTCCTCCTGAGCTCGGTCGATTTCAATCCTTATTTCCTCTAGAAATTGTATTTAAATTTTGTTTCGCGCCCAAAAATGTCGTCAGGAGACTCTGCCTTTGAACCCTTCTTAGAATACTCTGGCCTCTCTGCCAGCCGTACACCATCACCATCATCTGCTAGCTTGGCTGTTAGGATTATAGACCCAAACCAAGTAGCCGAGCAAAACCTTATACCTTGCGTGGAACCAAACGTGAGTCCAGTCGGGCCAAATGAAGATAGGCCTATATTTGCTTTTCAACACCCCATCATGATCAAAACCGACATTCCTTCAATCTTCAAACTCGAGGACATGCCATACCTCAAGAAGAGGTATAGCTTTCTAGAAAATGATCTTTGTCGACCGAGATGGGAAAGAAGCGGACTCTGTCCATGATGGATGGGTTTACTTTTATGAGATAGCCTTCAAACTTGGGCTTAGGCTACCCTTTCACCACATCATTAACATGGTGCTTAAATATTTTAACCTTGCCCTAGGCCAGTTGATGCCAAACGGATGGCGTTAGACACATAGACATGCCCATTTTCCTTCACTTCTTCTATCTAAAGCCGGCGGAGGGTAGATATGCATTCTAAGCTCGGAGGCAAACCAAACTCGGGAGCCAACGTGACAAATCTGGAATGAGATACTTCTTCATTAGAAAGAGGTCTGCTTCGATCCGCTGGCTCGTCCGGCCGACATTCGTTCGGCTGAAAGAGGTATTTGCGTACTTTACTGAACACTTGTCCTTTTCGACCTCACAGGACCAAACTTACTCTCTATTTATGCAGCCTTGAATCAAAGCGCCAGACTCACCACTAATTCCGAGCAAAACAATTCGATTGACACTCTTCAGGTGGCAGGGAAGAATCTCGACCTTCTACTCAGCCAATCATTTGCTGATAGGGTATTGGCCATCACAACAAAAGAAGCAAGGAGCAAACACCTACCAACACCAACCTGACCCTCTAACCGAGCCACCTTACCAAGGTATCCCTTTCTCTCCTCAGAACTCCCTATACTCACATTCTTCAAGGCTGTATAATGTTGCTATACGTCAAACCAATTGACCCTTTGCATTTGTTAACGGTAGATATGGGAAAACTAAAAGTACCCCTCCAACTAAAAATTTCGAGAAAGACAGGAAGATGAAGGAAAAGAAATCAACACAGAAGTCCAGAAAATCGGATCCGACTCAAAGGGTCGACCCAATGCCAGACAACACAGTCGCCATTTCATCAAACGTGATCGCACCATCAACTGAGGAGACTCCACCTCGGAAAAAACAAAGACTCTTGAGCCCCCAACCCACAGCAAAGGGAAAAGAGCCTATGGTGCCTGTGCCGAAGAGCAATGAGCCCCCGGCATACAAAACAAACCTGGGACTAAAAGATAGTTCTTCCATCCACTCGATCCGAAGTCCAACGATCCGTGTGGTACACGATGACTTCCATGATCGAGCATCACGGCCATGTCCACGAGGATATCACTTGAGGTTGAATTGGGCTAAAGGTATGAGCAAGACTAAGAGCTGTTACATGTGTTGCTATATATATGTAGTGAAAATCGAACCATAATGTACTGACTCGGCACTGAATGTAGTTGGCTCATACCATGATTCCTTCTGACTTTGTTGTAAAGGTGGATCTTTGCAGCGAGAAGAGGCAGACATCTGAAAGCTCTGCATAAACAAACAAAACCTTGCAGGCAATAAACAAGACGCTAGAGGCTGATAACCTTCACCTTAAGCAAGCCTACCGATGCCATAGGAAATGAGCAGTGAGCTAAAATTGCTGAGAAGAAGTGGTCCGAAACTGACCAAAAACTAGCTAAGAAAAACAAGGAGTTGGAAGCCCTCAGGCTGGACTTCTCCTATGTGGCTGCAGAGCGGGACGAGCTACAAGCTCGGGTCGGGGTTTGGTCATGCAAGAAAAGATCGTCATGAGGAGTGGAGGGGCTCTACCAGAGCCCAAAGAGATGATTCTAAAGTTCAAAGCTGGGCAAACTTCATGGGCAACACCCGAGCCGAGCGAAGATGATTCCGATGATGATGAAGCTAGCGAAATCTCCTCTGGGGAAGATGAGCCAGAACAGAACAACGAGTCACCAGAGGATTGTACCCCAGCCCCTGAGAAGAGCTCCCCACACGAAAAGGACTCGTTTGATGAGGCAATGGAGGTGGCCAGGACTAACACCACAGGGCCAAGCACCAATGCCAAGGAGGTTGCATCTGCTAGCCAGCCTAACCAAGAGGAGGCGTAATGCCTCTTTGCATTTTGTTGTATTGACATCCCTGTTTGTTGCTGTAGTTTTCCCTGTTTTGTCTTCTTTTGTATTGGAACTGACGATTCAATCGTTTATATCTAAATTTAAATTATGAATGAATCATTGGGAATGTTAGAATTGGAATTATTAAAGATATTGCATTCTGATACACGTAACTACGTCCGCAAATAACCAAGTGATAGTGTAAAATCCCAGCCAAACTAACAGTTTAATAGAAATTGACCAAGTAGCGTGCTAACTGACTTGTGACCAAATTAAAATTTGAGCGGCAGCGAGGAAAAGCGGCTAACCTTCCAGGACGGTTGTCCCTTCTTTACAAGGCTAAAGTGAACCAAATTAAAGTCGAGGTGACCGGCGGCCCACGAATAGTCCTTGACCCGATTCTATATCGAGGTTGTATTGCGGGCGTGTCGTCGGTCGCAAAGATTAGGGCTAATCCTCCCCTTACCTTTTAAGTCGAACTCATCCACGAACAAACAAAATATAGAATGTACAACTTGTATAATGCGAAAAGTAATGATTTATTGATATGAGCAAAAGGGTGCGTAAGCACTGTACATTGCAAAGAGAAAGTGCGTAAGCACTGTACATCATAGAAAATGCCTTAATGATAGTAGCGGCGTAGATGCACCGAGTTCCAGCTTCGGGGCTCGTTAGTACCACCCAAGGACTGTAAAGTGTAAGCCCACGGTCTAGGTATACCCACATCCGGTAAGGGCCTTCCCAGTGGGACCCACTTCCCACATTCAACTCTTGGGTGTTACGAAGACTTTCGCGCGACGAAGTCTCCGACCACGAACTTCGAGGATGAACTTTGGCGTTGTAATATTTAGCGATGCGTTGTTGGTATGCCGCCATTCGTACCAAAGCTTGCTCCCTCAGTTCCTCCGAGCTATCCAACGATTTGCGCCTGAGCTCGTCATTCAGCTTTGTATAGCGACTTCGACTTGTCGATGCGGCCAACTCGCGGGAATAACGGCTTAGTCCGTATACCAAAGCGAAAGGTGTTATGCGGTGGGGTGTGGTTCGCTCGCAGGACACTGTAACTCGTCAGGTCATTTCTCTTTCGCTTTCTCCAATCGCTTCTTCAGGTCAGACATGATTGTCTTGTTTGTAGACTCGGCCTGACCATTTGCCTGCGGGTGCCGAGGTGAGGAAAACGCATGGTAATCTTCCATTCCGCGCAAAAATCTTGTGTTACCGAGCTGATGAACTGGGACCCATTATCCACAACCAAAATCTGAGGCAAACCATAACGGCATATGATGTTTCGCCATATGAACCGAACCACATCCTTATCTTTAACCTGCGAGTAGGACTCGGCTTCCACCCATTTGCTAAAATAATCCGTAGCCACGAGAATGAACCATTTTAGCCACAGCCAATAGTAAAGGTCCAACGATGTCGAGCCCCCATTGCATGAAAGGCCATGGGCTCGTTACATTGGTTAGCTCTTCAGGTGGCATGTGAGATATTGGAGCAAACCGCTGACACTTATCGCAGCCTTGAGAATACTCTACGGCATCCTTCCGCATGGTAGGCCAGTAATATCATTGCATCATGGCCTTGTGCGCCAAAGTTCGTCCGCCTGAATGGCTACCGTAATGGCCTTCATGAATTTCTGCCAGGACTTGGCTCGCCTCGGCTTCATTTAAGCATCTCAATAATGGGCCAGTGAAAGATCGTCTATACAGTTTCCCATCTAACAACGTATACCAAGCCGAGATGAGCCTTAATTTCGGAGCCTCAGCCTTGTCCGGAGGCTCGTACGAAGCAGAAAGACCGCGATAGAATCCATCCATCCACGGTTCTTGGCGGTCGATATTCATAGCTTCCTTCGCGTTTTCACTAGGTGTGATGTTAGCAGCTTGTTGGATAGAAATTCAAGCGGTATCTCCTGCTATTCTCTCCTTTAGCATTGCACCCAGCGCCAACGAGTATTTTCAGGTCGGCCGGCGTAACTCAAATATTCGAGCGGAAGGGCGAGTTCCTTTACTAGCGCCACATACGCAATCATCTTGCTATCCTTTCGCGCAATTGCCATTAACGACTTCTGATGAGTTGAGAATCACTATAAGCCACGAAACACGGGCTCCTACCGTGAGCCACCACTTATCCCCCAACAATGCTTCATACTCGGCCTCATTATTAGATGCGAGGGAAGGATAGATGAAAAGCACAGTGCGAGCCAAACCATCCGGTCTTCCATCTGACCCCCTCTGCTCAGTGCCATTGGAGGCAATGCGACAAAGCAGCTTCCGTTCACATCCTTTCCAAGTTCCTCCCCTCACTGGTAGTGTTTGTTTGCTCAGGCACTTCTGCGGGAGGAATAGTTTCTATTGGCTTCTCCAAACGCTCCACGTCACTCCCTGCAGGCGACTCCTCATTCCCGTGAACTTCGGAATAAATCAGCTAACACTTGGGATTTAATGGTTGTCCGAGGTTGATACTCAATTCAGTACTCCCCTAATTCAACTATCCAACGTACCATTCTTCCTGCTATGTCAGGACTATGAAGCCTTGACTTTGAGCGGATACAAAGTCACTACTTATGACCTTATGACATTGGAAATGCGGTGCGACTTCCTCGGCGAAGCGGCAACGCAAGCTTCTCAATGTAGGAGTACCTGGTTTCAGCATCGACCAGTGCTCTACTTACATAGTAAATTGGGTGTTGCTCCTTTCCTTCTGCTTGGACTAGTACAGAGCTGACAGCATGCTCCGAGACAGATAGGTATAAGTACAGTGACTCTCTTGGCTTCGACTTGGATAATATTGGAGGAGTAGCGAGATAAATTTTTAGGCGTTGGAAAGCTGCGTTTCAAAATCCTTATTTCGGGAAGAATGATACGCAATGATCAAATGCCCTCGAGATGAACCTACTCAAAGCCGCTAGTCTACCGTTTAACCATTGTACCTCCTTCAAGGTTGTTGGGGAAGGCATGTCGAGCAGAGCCCGTATTTGGCTCGGGTTTGCCTCAATCCCCCTTTGCGTGACCAAATAGCCTAGGAATTGGCCAGGATCAACTCCGAAAGTGCATTTGGTTGGATTCAACTTCATCTTGTGAGCGTCTAGCACCGCAAAAGCTGGAGTCAAATGCCGGACATGGTCCGCAGCGCTCACAGATTTGACCAGCATATCGTCCACATAAACTTCCATAGTTAAGCCAAGATATGCTGCGAACATTTTGTTCACCAGCCTTTGGTACGTAGCCCCTGCATTTTTCAACCCAAATGGCATGACCTTGTAGCAGTAAATCCCTTTTTCCGTTATGAACGCTGTTTTTTCTTGGTCATCTGGGTGCATCATGATTTGATTATAGCCTGAGTAGGGGTCCATGAAGCTCAGCAGCTAATGACCAGTGGTAGCGTCCACCATCATGTCAATCTTCGGAAGTGGAAAGCTATCCTTTGGACATGCTTTATTTAAATCCGTGAAGTCGATGCATACTCGGGGCTTTCCATTCTTTTTGCGCACCACTACCACGCTGGCGAGCCAATATGGGTAGTGTACTTCCTTGACGAAGCCGTTTTTTAGTAGCTTATCTATTTCCTCGTTGATGACTCGGTTCCGTTCGGGCGCAAACTTCCTCCTCTTTTGCCAAACAGGTTTGTACGCTGAGTCGACATTCAGCTTGTGGGAAATAACACTCGAGTCTATTCCCACCATATCATCTGCAGACCAAGCGAAGGTGCTGCGATGGTCTTTGAGAAACTGAACCAAGCGGAGCCGAACCTCCGGATCCAACTGGGTTCCTATTTTTGTGGCGCACTCTGGTTGGTCTGGATCCAATTGTATATCTTCTAGGTCTTCCATGGGTCCATTTTGTCCACTTGAGCCACCCTGGGTTTCCGTGATTGCTATTTATTTTTCCCATCCATAGCTTTTATGTAGCAGATCCGAGCTGCGGATTGGTCACTTCTCACTTCATCTACCCCACTCCCCGATGGAAACTTGATCTTCTGATGGTACGTGGATGGGATGGCTTTCATAGAGTGCAACCAAGGTCGTCCTAAGATCATGTTGTAAGCGGAGGGAGCGTCTACCACCATCATCTTCATCATTCACGTCTCTTTCTTTACTGTGACTCGAAGCGTGATTACGCCTTTTGTGCGGCTCGGCTCTGCGGCTGTGGGATTGATCCCCATTGCCTCCAGAGTGGCGGCTCGGCTCTGCGGCTGAGCTACCATTGTCCACCAGTATCCGCTTCATCACACAGTTTTCTACTTCCAGTGTTACAACAAGCGCATCATCGTGCGGATAAAGCACTCCTTCAGTATCCTTGGCCATGAAAGTTATGTCCAGATTATCTTGCCGAGTCACATGAACTTCGGCGATGTGTCACCGAGCATAAGCCCTTCTATCCTCCCTCCGTTCGCCACCGCAGGCAACTCCTCCATGTACTGAATGGATGACCTTCCGAACCTCCACTTCGTTCCTTGTTCGAGGAGGAGTCTTTTTCCTAGGAGCTTCCTCCTTCTGCCTATCCAAACCCCATTTGTTCGGCTCCTCAACGAACTGCTTCAGATATCCGTGCTTCAACAGTTCTTCTATTTCTCGTCTAAATACGCGGCAATCTTCTGTGGCGTGGCCACATTCCCTGTGGAATGCGCACCATTGATAATTATCTCTGTTCTTTGGGTCTGAATTCATGGGCCGCGCCCATCGCACCTTATGAATTAAGCTGTATGCTTATTATCAACTGGGTTGGAGATACCTAGACCAAATCCCTGTCGATCTCTGGGGCCTTCCGGCATCCGCCTCTTGGGTTCTTCACTTTTCCTCCGGTCTATAAGTTCATTCAGGGCGTCGCATATCTGATCGGATCGCTCTGCGTTCACGTGAATACTCAGTAGCCTCATTCTGCCGAGCCCGTATGCTTAGCGCGGCTCGTATTGCTTCTGTAGATCCAATTCATCCTTCCTTTGCTGCTCGTTGCATATCGAGCTCGATCTCTCTTCTAGTGCGCGACAGGCCTTGCGGAGTGCGGCAAGTTTCTTGGTTTCTTTCGAACCATGTAATCGTATATCTTGATACCCGGTAGCAAACCACGCTTGAAGGCATTGCAAGCAACGACATCTGGGCAATCCATTATGTCTACCTTCATGTCATTGAACCTGCTGGATGTACTCTCGAAGCGGCTCTCCCCTTAGCTGTTGCACTCGGAACAAATCATCCGGATCCCTTCTATATTGTCGACTTGGCGGTGGGTCATGGTATGCGTGCTAGTTATTTGAATGACCCTATACTCCGAGGTGGAAGGCGGCTGAACCAGAGCAAAACAGGCCCCTTTAGGCTCAAAGTGAACACCTTACACATTACTGCGTCTCTATTTGACCGTGGGATAGAGGTCGGGACCATAGCCTGCTTAAAATGGATGATGTGATCTCCTGGATCGGCTATTCCATTGTACAGTGAAAATTTTGGTGCGGAAAAACCCGCAGGGGTATTGACTGCGGTGATTTGGTCAACAAAAGGAGTGTCTGGCACTTCATACCAGTCGTTAGTTCTCCCCTCTTGCCGAACCAAGTCTATCAATTCAGGCCTCGAAGCACGATAGGTATCTCTATACCTTGATGGATTTCGATCTTTAACGCCTCTCCTCGTGTTTGCGTCATCTAGCGAGTCATCACGATTGATAGCCGTAGCGGTATCCCAACGGCCGTTCTTGCCATGACTACGCTTGTTTGATTGACTGCTCCGATCTGTTTCTTCTGTCATCTTAACGGGATTTTTCCCGAGATCCGCCGTCGCATCCCTTTTTATTTCATGAGGCTGATCAACCTTTGCTATCGCCGTTGGTGTTTGCACGGCATTGAATGCATCCAACAAGCGCTGTTGACCGTTCTGAACCTCATTCCGTTCTTCTTTGGACCGCGCCAATCGAACCAACTCCTCCATCTGTGACATGAGTTGCTCAACTCTCGTGTCCATCATGGCGACTCCGCTGTTAACGCCCGATGGTCCCGCCGTTATTCCTTCGCGGGGTGTAGATTCGTCCTCCCGTCGCTCAGGCATGACACCCATTGTAGGTATGTTTTGCCGTTGTTCTGATGCCATTGATTATTTTGGTTAAAGATTGCTGGAAACAAGCTTGCGATGGTTTTTGTGCTAAAACACGTGCGACCCTCCTTAGCCAACTGTTTTGTACCGGATTTTGCTCGCCACAAACCGTCGTGCACTCGTCGTTGACACAAAACAAAGCGAGTGTGAAGGCTTGGGGTACCGGTGTGGCACCGGCCAAAGACACTCCGACGCTTAAGTCAGTGTGTGTTGAGTTTACTTTGGGCTTTTGAATGCAGACCAGCTTAGTGTGCATACCTTTTCTATGAAGAGTTTGTGAGACATTTATAAGTGTGATCTTGCCTTCTTCACCAAGGAGGGTAGAAACCCTAGATAGGAATAGGAAACCACGGCGCTTGGTTTTGAAAGTCTTCAAAGTCGACTCTTCCATATTAGGAAAGTGGAATATGGAAAAATCTAGCATTGATTCTTTGAATGAACTTTCTTATTTGGGAACTTTCCTCAACTCTTACCTCATTCAAGCTATACGCAGAGGCGTTTCAAGCCACTGGTAGGTTATCCTTCATTTCTTATCATGTCCGAGCCAATCCAACTTCAAACACATTAGAGGATATCCCGATCGGCCAAGGCGATCGATCGTTCGACCGGATTACAGTCATTTCGACTCGATAACCAATCCATTTGAGTGGTATTTTATCTTGGGCCAATGGTCGGTTCGGTCCAAACCAGTGGAAAATTTGTTCATACAGATATCTAACCAAATTACCTAAAAATTAATGGATATTTTTAAAACTTTCATAGAAATTTCTATAGAATTTTTAAGCAAATTATGAATGAATTATTCTATTTTGATAGAAATATCAAAAAAATATAAATATAAAAAATTTCTACAAAAATTATGAAAATTATACCTAAATTTTTTATTTTTTCATTCATGTTAAAAACTAGCAGTTACGTATGAAACTGGATCCGTAGTTTATCCAAACATTAGAGGTAAGTCGTAAGCTTAAATATTAACAAAAGGACTGCCCCTTCTCTTATTACCAAAAAAATAAAAATAAAAATAAAAATGGGCGGCCCCTTCTCTTTCTTTCAATCTCGCCAGTGGCGGTTATTCCTCAACAAAACTACCGAACCAATAGAGACATGAAAACCTAACCTTTCCAGTATTATTATCTATCCCTGCAATTTTTTTTTATTTTATTTTTTAATTTCCACACCAAAATGTTGAAGCTTCTCTCATCCTCTTCATGCCTTCCGAGCCGATTGCACAGTAGAGCTGCGTCGGCTGTCCGAACAGGGTCATCCGACTCCACCGTGCCGTTGCTCCGAGTTCTGAACTCGCTTACTGGGTTCACTGGGAAAAGCCTTAATCTTGGTCGCCGTGCGTTTTTTTGCTCGGACTCGAGTGATGGATCCGAGCAGGTAGTGGAAATCGACGTGAAGGGGTCTGAATCGGGTGCTGAGTCGAAATCTTCCTCTGCTAGCGTGCCCATGAACCCCAGACCTGAAGAGTATCTAACGGTTGGTTGGTTGGTTGCCTTTTAAAGTTTTGATTTTTTCTGTTTGTTTATTTAGTTTGGATGCAGGGAGAGGTTGTATAATAATTTGTTTGGATAATAATCATTCTATTTTTTCATTTTAAGAAGGAAACTAAGCTAGTTATGCTAATTTAGCCGATTTAATGTTTCTCTGCTTCTATTCTTTCCTGTGGAAAGTAGCAAAAACGATGTAAAAAAAAGGCTTAGAATGCTTGAAACTTGTCTAATCGTGTACTCATTTTGTTGAAGATTTTGTTAATTGTTATTCTTATGCCTTTCTGCTATATATAAACTGGTGAAAATTGCTTATTAAGCAATAACGATGGTTACGTATTTAGATTTTAAGTTTTCTTTACTACCTTGTTGGCACAGGTTTTAGCGTTACCGTTGCCACGCTCTATTTCCTGGATTCTACATGCCAATTTATGTCGACTGTTAAATTGATCTTCTCATGGTTTCATGCTTTATAATTTCAACTGTTAAAAATTGCTTGCTAGTAACAATGGTTGTCTACATGTTCGCTTGAGGTCATAAAGAAGAAATCTAGATGTGTTTATTATCTCTTGCCCAGTTATTACTGTCAATCTACAGGGATATTAATTATTGTTATGAATGATACGTTTATTTGATCTTTGTTTACAATCAAATTTCTCTATTTCAAGTTTTATTGGCATTTACCTGGCTTCACTTATGCAGGAGCTTGGATCAGAGATTCAAGACAGTGGCGTAACAGTATTTTCTGGTTAGTTTGGAACACACTGTCAATGTTTCAGCATTGTTTCTTATCTACCGATTATAGAAAGTTTATAGTGATTATATTGATTGACTCACATAATTTACTGCTTCATGATGTGGTTCTCACATTAATATTTGACCATCTATTGATGTTTCCCTATCATTGGATCTCATTTAAGTAGAAAACATTGATGTTTGGTTTAAATACTGATTTTACATTTGACGTTCTCCTACATCTGATGTTTTCTGATGCTAATACACTGGAAATTTCATAAGAAGCAGAAAAAACTCAGACTGGAGAAAAGTAAAACTTTTGATATATCCAAAGGTCAAAGCTTTAATAGGAATATCCGGATTTGTTTAACACTAAAGAAATTTCCTGAGAAACAAACTGATCTTTATGCCTGTCTTTTCTTCAGTTCCCATCCTAACAAGTCCCACGTCAAACTCATTCGGTATTCCACTTGCAATAGAACTCATTGAAAAGCAACATTGGTCGGAACTCAAAGCCCATGTTCAAGATTCAAGTGCCACCACACTTCTTCACCAATTGTTCAACTCAGAGGCTGATCCTGAGTTCATTCTCAGGTACTTCAACTGGTCACAAAAACAGTTCAATGTTTCTCACACTCTTGAACTCACTTGTAGACTCTTACACTCTCTAGCCAATGTCAAAAAATACTCAAAGATCAGATCTTTCTTAGATGGGTTTGTTAAGAAGACTGAGAAACATTCAACTTCTTCAATTTTTCACATGCTTTCAATGTCTAGCAACCAGTTTTGCTCAAATTCAATAATAATTGATATGTTGCTGTTGGCATATGTACAAAATTCGAAAATCCAATTGGCATTTGAAGTGTTTGACCGAGCTGGTGATTATGGGTTTAAGCTATCTGCATTATCATGTAACCCTTTGCTGTGTGCTCTTGTGAAGGAGAATAGAGTTGGGGATGTAGAATATGTGTACAAGGAGATGATTAAGAGGAGGATTCGAATTAACTTGTTCACTTTCAACATTGTGATTAATGGGCTGTGCAAGGTTGGGAAATTGAATAAGGCAAAGGATGTTATCGGGGACCTGAAAGTATGGGGGTTTTCACCAAATGTGGTTACATATAATACTCTGATTAATGGGTACTGCAAGATGGGCAGATCAGGAAAGATGTATAAAGCTGATGCCATTTTAAAGGAAATGGTTGAAAATAAGATTTGTCTGAATGAGATTACTTACAATATATTGATTGATGGCTTTTGTAAAGATGAGAATGTGTCAGCTGCAATGACGTTGTTCAAGGAGATGCGGAAGCAGGGTCTAAAACCCAATGTGATTACATATAATTCATTGATTAATGGGTTATGTAATGATGGGAAGCTTAACGAGGCTTGTTGTATGCGGGATGAGATGCTTAGCCTGGACTTGAAGCCGAACATTGTAACTTATAATGCTCTTATAAATGGATTTTGTAAGAAGAAGATGATAAAGGAAGCTACAAAATTGATTGATGATGTTAGAAATCAAGGCTTGGCTGCCAATGTTATTACGTACAATACGCTTATTGATGCATACTGTAAGGATCGAAAGATGGAGAAAGCATTTGAGTTGCATGGCCTAATGTTGGAAAGAAGAGTTTCCCCTGATGCTTCAACCTATAACTGCTTAATTGCTGGCTTGTGCAGGCAGGGGAACATGGAAACAGCTAGAAAGCTTTTAGAAGAAATGCTAGATAAGGGCTTGAAAGCTGACCTCATTACTTATAATATATTAGTAGATGCATTATGCAGGAAAGGGGAATCGAGAAAGGCAACAAGACTCTTGAATGAGATGTTGAAGATGGGTTTGAGTCCAAGTCACCTGACATACAATATGCTGATGGATGGCTACTGCAGGGAAGGAAATCTAAGGGCTGCTCTGAATGTAAGAGCACAGATGGAAAAAGAGGGGAAGCATGCAAATATAGTAACTTATAATGTGTTGATCAACGGATATAGTAAGAGAGGCAAGCTTGAAGAAGCAAATATGCTTCTTAATGAGTTGTTGGAGAGAGGTTTAATCCCAAATCGAACTACTTATGAGTTAGTAAGAGAAGAAATGATGGAGAAGGGTTTCATTCCTGATATTGAAGGACATCTCTATAATGTCTCATGCAGCCATTAGCCACTGAAGTGTGAAATCGAAGTGGTCTTAACGTCATAAATCAATGAAAGTTTTGTTGTAGATCATGTAGATTATGAATAGATGTTAGCACATAAGGGTTCATTCTGTAGTTAGTTACTTGAGATTTTACTGTAAATGCAATATAAGTTAGGTTCATTGAGTTTTCAAATTTGTATATGACTCCACCACTATTGTATTTTTGTGCAATTTGTCATTTTTTTTATTTTGTTCAATTGAGCTTTACGAATCTATCATAGATTTATGTTTGAACTCTTTTTTGAAGATTAAATGAAGGATGGACGCTGACCATTAATTACTGGACAAGTCATCTTCTGAGATATCCTTCATTTTTATGCTACTGTGTACTCTAGTTTACTTAACTGTGCAATGAAATGACATTTTCATATGCTTCATGGTAAACCGCTTTCAATTCCATTTAAAGGACTTAGGCTTTGTTTTTACAAGTAAATGATTGGTGCCTGTAAATTCTGTAGTTTCTCTTGAGCAAATCGTTGTCAATTGTACGCTCAAAATTAATAAAATGATCAGTACTTTTCAATTTTTCTATCATAGCAAAAGTGTATTGTTATAACCTGTATATTTACTTTTCTATCATTCCCTCTTCTAACATTCAAATGCGACATATGCACTTTTGTTTTATTATTTATTGCACACCATATTAGACCCACCTGTGCATTTTTTAAGCTTGACAATTTTTTTTTCTCAATTCATTACATTGCACATTTTTTTTTTTTTTTTTTTATCACAATTGAGTCTTTCCCACTATACATATTTTTGGTCACATATGTCTTTATTATATATTTTAATATACATTAGTTTTTATATTTTTGTTCACATTTGTTGTGTTTCTCATCTTTCTTCACTTCAAGATCTGACCATCACCTTCCTTTTTCCTCACATAGCTTAGCTTGTTTGAGATCCGACCTAAATCCAATCTCCCTTTGCTGTCTTGTAGCTTGGATTGCCATCATTTAGCTTAGTTAATATTTATGAATAAATTTTAATTTTATTATTGTTTTATTATTATTTTTAAATTTGAATTTTTATGAGTTTTATAATGTTTTTATTTGGCATTATGTAAAAAAATAATTTTTTTATGTGTTTGGTGTGATTTTAAGTGTATTATGTGAAAAAAATAATAAAAAAATAAAAAAATTACATGTTAAACAGGTGCCGGAGAAGGCCCTTAGTTCAGATTGGATCTGAGCTCAGATCCGACCCATTCGATTAATAAATGGATTGAATCTAACCCATCCAATTGGATTTTATCGACCCTTATATATATATATATATAATTTAATATATTATAATAATAAATTATATAGCATATATATATATATATATATAGATTAATTGTATTGTAAATTATATAATTGTATTAAAAAAATCCATTATTAAATTGAAATATTGTATACTTGTATTGTAAAATTATATAAGATATTTATATATTTATACAATATTAATTATACAATATAATATATTTAAACATTGTATAATAATTATATTATATATATATTGTATAATTATATTGTAAATACTTATATATTGTATATTTTTCCATATTATATTTATATTTTTTTTACATTTTTTATTTAATTTAATATATGAAAGTAATTATTTAATTTAAGTAATACAAGTGTAATAACAACAATTATAACAAAATAATTGTGTAATATGTTGCATTTTTTTAATTTAATAATAATTGTATAATATATTGTATAATTGTATAGTATTCTATATTATTTTAATAAAATAATAATTGTATAATATTATTTAATTTAATATGTTGTATTTTTTATAACAAAATAATAACATGTAATAACAATTATAATTAGGAGATAAAAGTCTTTGTAACACAAATTTTTGTATTTGTAACTTAAATTGTTTGTTTGATTTTCAAAAGATATTTAATTAAAGACTTGATTAGGAAAATAACACTAATAATTAGGAGAGAAAAGTCTTTTCTCTGTGCTTTAATTACAAACCAATTATAATATATATATATATGGCAGAAAATTAATCAGTAACTATTTATAATGAAAATGTAGATTTATATACATTTTAAAACATAACAAATAACAGTACTACATCAAATAACTAAGTAATTATATACGTATTTTAAATTAATTATTTATGTTATTATAATTAATGTTATTATTATTTATATTGCTGTTGTTTTTATTTTTATTATTATATTGTTATATTTTTGTTATAGTTTTATTATTATAATTAATAGTATATATTGGAGAATTTATTATTGTTTTATTATTATTATTATTATTGGATTGGAAATCTGAGTTACTGCAGCTCTTCTTCTCGAGAGCTCTGGCGCCTTCGTGAGTTTTCATCAGCGACACCATGATTTAGTGGCTTATTCGAGCTACTGTTAAGTGTGTTTGTAGATCCATAAGCCACTCATCCTGATCTACCTTTTTCCACCTATTTTTCTCTCGATCTGTTTGTGTCCATGCGATCTATATTCGTGAACTATAGATTTACTGTAGCTGGATCTCCAAACTTGGCATGAGTGTTGCATTTGGTAACGCTGCAAGCTGCGTCTTGTAGCATTAGCTAATGTGTGTTGCTGCTATGGTTTTCGTCGTCGTGGCTGGTTTCCTAGTTCGCTGTTGTGGCTGTAGTCTAGGTAGTTCCAATAGTAGTCATGGCTTAGCTGTGCATTGAGGGTGGTCTGGCTGTCATCATCGTGATCTGCTGGTAAGCCCATTGCATTCAATCAAATAATCGTCCTCAGCAGCTAGAGAGGAAGTCATCGAGTTTGTGCACAGGTCCTGTTTCCTCTCAAGAATGTCGTTCTTCGTTCTCCTCTCAGGAGCGCAATTAAGTACCGTGGGCATGCGCGATCGGACTGTATGTTACTGAGGAAGTTTAATCATTTCGACATTGGCTCTTCAAAAGTTGGTCTCAAGAACGTTGTCGAGTTGCCATCTGAGCCGGTGGGCTTTCGCTCGGGTCGCGGTCTTCAACAACTTCAGCAGCTGACTACCCTTTCGTCGCCAATTCCTCCTGGCTTTTAGTCGTGGAGTAGTCTGGTTTGGAGGTTGCAGGCTTGTTGGGCCTTTTTCATGGGCTAAGCTGCACTTCTCTGGGTGCATGCAACGTGGTCTTCATTCATTACTAGTTCGTCGGTCCAAGTTCTGTTGTTGCCTTTATTTTTCATGGTTGGAGTTGTAGGTTTCATCGTAATGGTGTGGGCGTCTTCGTCATCTTCTGATTTTTGCGTGTGGCTGCTGTTGGTGAAGCCTCAAGTGTGTTGGAGAATCTTTATAGGCTGCAGGACACTTGCAATTGGAGCCGTAGCACATATATTGTGGTTGCTGGTAATGGTCTGAGTTCCATCATTGTGGGCTGCTATTGTTGGCTGTTAAATTGGAGGCTGCTGGGTGCATAGTACTCTAGATGTGACTAAATTTGCAGGGCTTTGGTATTGTGTCGTGCTCTGGCTCATTGGTAGTGAGTTGGTGGTTTACTGGTTTGACTTTGCCATTTTTGTTTACTACAAAAAATATTTGATCCAGCGGAGGAATCAAATGGCTTATTAGGTGCGGGATCGGTTCCTATGACTATGGCTAAAGGAAAAAATACTACAAAAGGGATAAAAATTAATGGACAAGTGAATGAGACAGATAGTGCAAAATCATCGTTTGCAGATGTGGCAGGGGGTGCTGCAATTCTTGTATTGGTTTCTTCCAACAAATACAAAGGAGGTAATATGATAGTGCTTTTGGGAATTCAAAAACAAGTTAGTGGTGCTGATTACACAATTCTATCCATCAATTATAATGCACCCACTCGGAAAGAAAATTTTATTTCAATTCGAGTCAATGATACTGCTTATAAAGAATGTATTGTTTTTTATTAATTTTTTTTTATTGTCCGAGTTGTCTCTCCAAAGAAAAAAAACTATGGAAACATAACGAATTATAATTGAAACTTCAAAGTATATAGAAAGTTAAAAAATAGAAATTAATTTTCTTAGGGCAGAGATACTTTCAAATTCTTCTATTCTCCGTGGAGGATTATTAAAAAATATGGTCTTATGGATCACTAAATTTGAAATCGAAGATTGTCCATTTACAAGTTTGGGTTAAGAACTTTAATCCGTCGATGTAAAAATCTATGAATGCTAAGGTTTGGGTGAGATTTTATAATTTAAATTGTGAATATTGGAATTCTCATATTATGGCAAATCTTGCTGGAGGCATCAGGGTTTCTTTGAAAATTGATAATGCAACTTTGACAGGCAATTTTGGTCACTTTGTACGGGTTCTTATGGATGTGGATTTGATAGGTTTCGTTCTTGAAACTTTATTATTGGAAATCGAAGATAGATGGATTAAGGTTCAGTTATTTTTTTAAAACTATCCAAAATTTTGCAACAATTGGAAAGAGTTGGGCATTTAGTGAGTAGATATAATATGGTGCACAAATGTACTCCTCATGTGGCAAATCCTTCAGAGGGTAAGAGTGAAAATAAACAAAGTACTCAGATATATAGGCCCAAGCCTAATAGTTTTGCATCTTAGACGGACTCAATTTAGGTTACTAATTCTTTAGGACTGCATGTTGAAAATTTTTTAATGGCTCAACCGAAAAAAGTTATCAATACTAGGATAGATGTTTTAGGTTCACATATTTCTTCTTCGGCAGTGGTTGACAGGATAGTTGCTATGAATTCAAAAACGGCTCATTCAGTTAAGAAAAATACTATGGGAAAGGGCGTTTAAACAGTTTCTTTAGATATGAGTGTGATTCCTTATATGGAGCCCATCACAACTTTGACTGACACATTTGATGATTTAGACGATGAGTTACCGCTAGTGGAAAGCAGGTAATACAAGAGTGAAACTAAACAAAGTACTCAGATATATAGGCCCAAGCCTAATAGTTTTGCATCTTAAACAGACTCAATTCAGGTTACTAATTCTTTAGGAGTGCATGTTGAAAATTTTTGTATGGCTCAACCGAAAAAAGTTATCAATACTGGGATAGATGTTTTGGGTTCACATATTTCTTCTTCGGCAGTGGTTGACACTAGGATAGTTGCTTTGAATTCAAAGACGGCTCATTCAGTTAAGAAAAACACTATGAGAAAGGGTGTTCAAATAGTTTCGTTAGATATGGGTGTGATTCCTTGTATGGAGCCCATCACAACTTTGACTGATACATTTGATGATTTAGACGATAAGTTACCGTTAGTGGAAAGCGGGCAATACAAGAACTTTCAGGCAGGCATGTTCAAGTTCAAGAAGGTTCCACCTATGGGGTCAAAAATCTTACAATATGGTCAAAACAATAATTATCTATGACCCAGCTATAACACTTACTGCAATGCAACAAAACCTGCACTTAGTCACCTTGGACCAATTAGTTTCGGAAACCAAGGATAAAAATGTATGGACAACTGTAAAAAAAAAAGTCGAGTCGACTAACGAAAATAGAACAGGCTAGAATGCATCAAGAGCAACCAATAGAATGATCGATCAAGCGTGTAACTCGGACCTCTAAGTATGGTAACTAATGAATATTCTATATTGGAATTGTAGGGGCTTCAGTAACCCAAATGCCTAAAGGGTATTGTACGATTTTTGTCATCGTTATAACCCAACTTTAGTATATTTAGCGAAGCCTATGGTTGCATTTGATATGATTCCAAACTCTTTTTGGTCTTTTTAAAATATAGACTTCATTTCTTCTAATAACTTTACTGTTTTGCTCTCCATGTGGATTTTTGCTTCTTGCTCTTAAGAGTATGCTAGCATTTTGGTCAGTGAAGAGCAAATTATCTCTATGGATATTCTAAGAGTTGGAGGTCTGCAAATTATTTCTTTTGTATATGGAAGTAATTTTCAGGGTGTTAGAAAAATCTTTGGGTAGCCTTGGAAAATTTTGTTGATTTTACTGATCACTCATAGGCTGTTATTAGAGACTATAATGCCATTTTGGGTACACATCAGAGGTCTTGTGGTGGTCATCTTATCCCTTCTTCCTATACTGACTTTTAAGAGGTGGTGGAGGCTACAAGTTTGTTACCTATTGCTTGTTGTCAGGGATTCCATTGCTTGTTGTACTTTAGCCAAGCATCATTTGGATCATCATCCATTACTATAATGTCTTTCTAACCTTGATAACGTGGGTTCGTGTTTTTTCGCTTTTAGTTTATGTGACTGCTCAATAAGGATTTCAAATCCTTTGTTTAGAAAATTTGGACTGAGGAGATTCCAGGTAGTCATTTATATCGGCTGTTGCAAAATTAAAAAAGATGAAACAAGCTTTTTGTTGCTAGAACAGAGATGTTTTTGGTGATAGTTATGCCAAAATTACTTTAGCTCGGGAAAAACTTCTTTCAGTGCAGACTATTATAGGAACTAAGGGATTCACTAAGAAAAGATTAGCCGAGGAGGTAGCTCTTGATGAGGCTATGCTATTAAAAGAAACTATGCTTTGAGATCAATGCCGTGTTAAATAGTTGAAGGAGGGTGATCGTTACTCCAAATTTTTTCATTCACTTCTTTGGGTCTGCAAATCTCGATGCCTTTGTCCTATTTATTGATACAAGAGGTTAATATTTTAGATAAGACGACTATCAAAAGTCATATCGTGGATTATTATAAATCTTTATTTTCGACTGATGAGACTCAGGGTACTGATTTCTCCAGCTTAGATGAGATCATCTCGAGCTTAGTGACTACAGATGAGAACTTGCTCTTCACTAGTTTACCAGCTTTTGAGGAGGTTAAACAGGCTATGTTAAATTTGGACCCGACTAATACCCCCAGCCCTGATGGTTTTCCAAGTTTCTTTTTCCAAACTTGTTGGGATTTCATTCATTCTGATGTGGTGAATACAGTACGATCCCTTTTCCTTTTGGGAGCTATTCATCTGGGCCTTAACTCTAATTTTATGGTGCTTCTTCCAAAAGTGCAAGGTACGAATTCGGTGGATAATTTTTGACCTATAATGTTGGAAAACTTAATTTTCAAGGTGATTTCAAAAATTCTAGCTGATCAACTTGCGAAGATTGCTTTAAAAATTATTTATGAGAATCAATTTGGTTACATCAGAGGCAAAAACGTAGAGAACTGCATTGCTATTGTTTTTTACTGTGTCAACCATCTCGATAGTAAAATCTTTAGAGGAAATGTAGGTTTGAACATTAATATCAGTAAAGCTTTTGACTCGATGAGTTGGGTTTTTCTATTGCAGTCTTAAATAGGTTTGGCTTATGTATTAAATTTTGCTCCAGGATAAAATCAATTTTAAACTCAGCAAAAATTTCAGTTTTGATTAATATGGTTTCGAAGGGTTACTTTGATTGCTCGCGAGGGGTTCGACAAGGTGATTGTCGAGGATTTTTTGAGTAGGTTCTTATCCATGATGGTCTCTCAAGGTTTCCTCTACCAATTTCCTTGCCGAGGAATTACTCATCTTCTTTACACAAATGATGTGCTTATGTTTTGAAGAGGGATTTATTAGAATATGAGCGGTATTTTTACTACCCTAGACTTTTACGGTTCTTTATTTGGCCAGATAGTTAACTTAAACAAATCACATGTTTATTTTGGTTCCGAGGTTTCTCATTCTTGTAGGGCCAAGATTTTAGTGGATTTTGGGATTACAGTAGGATCTCTCTCCTTTACTTATCTTGGTGTTCCCCTCTTTAAAGGAAGTTCAACTTAGGCTATTCTTCGCCCCATCGCCGATCACTTTTTGAAGCAATTAGCTGTCTAGAAAGGTCACATTCTTTCATTTGTAGGTCGGTTGTGCTTAATCTGTTTAGTTGTTATCTCCAAGTTTATGCTCACAATTATGATTTATAAATGGCCTGTGGAGTTGCTCAAATCTTTTAATAGGGCTAATCGGAAATTTTTTATGAATCGGATGTTTATTGGTTCGAAAATCTATCTTGGTTGCTTAGTCTACTTGTTGCTGGCCTACAAAATAAGGGGGTTTAGGTCTTTAAAAAGCTATTCACTTTCAATAAAACTTTGTTAAACAAGCTCGCTTGGAAGTTGATGAATAAGGATACATTTATCTTTCGGTTTCTTTGGGTGCTCTTTTTAGGGAAGTTAAACCCTTTGTACCATACCACATCTTCAATCTGGCCTCCCCTTAGACAGTTTTATTTTACTTTGTCGAGGGAGGCAATTTGGATTATCAAGGTTCACTCCAGGGTCCGCTTCTGAGTCGACAACTGATTAAGAATTTCAATCATTGAGTTGTTACAGAACTCTGGCGATTTATGTGATCCGAGCCTTCTGCTCGATGATCTAGTTGATTCTGATGGCATTTAAAGTATTCTGATGAGTTTCCATGAGGCTTTTCCTTAGTTGACTATGTGCAATGAGGATGTGGCGATTACGATGGACAGGCCAAGTAAGAGATTTTGGTTTCATTCCATTTCAGGCTCCATTTTTTATCGAGATACTTATCTTCATTTATCCACGACAGTTTCACCCCCGGTGTGAAGCTAAATACTTATGGAAGACATTCATTCCTTCGTCCTATTCAATCTTCGTTTGGCGCCTTCTCTTAGGGCGTATCCCTGATGAATTTGTGGTAAGGACTTAAAAACTATTTCTTACATTTTCTTAACTTGCCCCTACATCGTAGTAAATTTAGATTGTCTAGGGGCTACTTCGAGATCAGTTTGGATGCATCGGATTCAGTGGGGTCTCTTTTTCAAAAGATTATGGCGGTTTTCTTGAGCTCTCAACTCTTCTATTTATGGACTATTGCTATTGTAAGTACTTCCTCTGCTATTTGGTTTGTTCGAAATCAATGGCATTTTAGTAATATTTTCATACCCTTAGCCCACACTTTGGCTTTTATTTGGGCTTTGATTAGGGAAGCCAATGCTATTAAAAAAGGGAAATATGTATAATTCTATTGGTGATCTTATGGTCTTCAAGAATTTAGAGGTTGCAGGTGTTATGCCTTGGGCTCCTTGGATTATTTATGTGGTTTGGTCTCTCCTGCCGATTGGGTGGTTGAAAGTTAATACTGATAGTGCAGCTGATGGTTGTCCTGATTCGGGCAGATGTGGTGGGTCTTTTGTCACTAGTAGGGTCTTCATTAAAGGTAGTTTTGTAGTCCCTTTGGACTCATGCTATGCCTTTGAGAGTGAGTTCTTAAGTGTTATTATTTCCATAGGGTGTGTTAGAGACTTCGGGTGATATCACTTATAGCTGGAGTGTGATTCTACCTATGTCGCCAATATACTCTCTCGCCGACAAGTCGTTGTCCCATGGGCTTACAAAGCAAGATGGGTGAACTGCCTCCATCATGTTTCCAGCATTCATTTTCGGATTTCACATATTTTCAGGGAGGGAAATATAGTTGCGGATGCTCTATCCAAACTTCTTATTTCTTCTTCTGGAGGGCGGTGGTGGTGGGGTCTTTTAGACTCTTATTCTTCTATGCAGTATAGGAATGTTAATGGTTTTGAAAACTCTAGGTTTAGAAAGTAGTTTAGTTGTACCTTTGTTGTCCCGGTATACTTTTTTCCTGGATTAAGATTTCCCCATTTGTGATTTTTTCTCTCTTCAAGTTTTAACAAGGCCGACGATTATCGTTGTTTCACTATCTATTTTTAAATCTACTGTAACCCATATATAAATTGTTTCATTTTAGATTTTTATATATGTTGTAACTGTAGTAATTGATGTATACTTTTTTATTTTAATAAAATTTATTGTTTGCTTGATGTGGGATTGGAAAGGTGTCAACCTAATTGAGATGTCTCTCCTTGAGGTAAGAGGAGTGCTAACCTAGTTGGGATATCTCTTCTTGTCTATCTGACAAGTAACCTCTTCTAACTATTATTATTATTATTATTGATTGAAGGAGAAGTTAAAGAGAGAAGTTAGATAGAGAATCCCTCTCCCATACAGGGCGAATCTGTGTCGCTTCCAGATCGCGTTGTTGTCATCAATCTATAGAACTGCCATTTGATGCAACAATAACTGCATGTTCATTGTCGATCGTCCATCACTACAGACCCGGTGCTTTTTCTGTTTTGTATTCGCAGGCTTCATTGTGGACCAAGCGTTGCGGGTTTCAACCTATCACCATTGTAGCTGCGGGTTCAAGCTAGGATCACGATTCAATCTTGGTGAGTTGGCTCGTGGCTTCGACGTAGCTTCACAAATTTGAACTTGTGATTTTATAGAGGAAGTGAGTCTATAGTTTTCATGGGCTCATGACTAGAAGATAGCATCCGTGGTTGTCGTCATTCCTCCATCATTGCGGATCCTGCTCTTTTTGAGGTTGCAGGTTTGCAACTGCGGGTTCATCTCCGATGTTGCAACCTCTTTTTTTGCTTGCACTGCTTATTTGATGCTATCGAGAGCTGAGAACAAGGACTTGTGAACAGCACGGGATTTCCACAACCTCTGCCTCATTACTGGTGTGAGTGGCTATTGACAGAAAACTAGGCTAAATTGTGGTCATTACTAAATTGGGTTGTGAATTTTTCTCAGGAATAATTGCAACAAATTGTAACTAAGCAAAGGAAAAAGATTTTTGCAATTGTTGTAACTTTTTACAATTGATCTTCAAAACCGAGTGGTGGTATTGGTTGGCTTGGGCTTGTAAGTCGTGCTACTGATTTCTGTATTTTGGATTTGGTTTATGTTTTCAATTTTAAACCTGCATATTTGTGGATATCTGTTTCATTGTATGAATCTGTGGAATCTGTTTTAGGACTTCTGAAATTGTTGTGGCTCCCTTTGTTTTGGACTGGAATTGTCTAGCTAGGTTAGATAATCCTGCAGGGGATCATGCTGCATAAGTCAATGTTGCACAGATCGGTGACCGTGGTAAGGCAATGCCCAAGCAAGGCTTTAAGATAGTGCCTTTGTGAGGCATTCTAAATGAGCAAGTGCCTATACAGGGCATTCTAAATCAACCTTCATTTGCAGATGCAGTTAACGGTACTCTATCAGAGACCAACAACAACAAGATGGGTTCTAAACAACTTTCCTTTGCAGCTGTTTTAAATGGTTCATCATTGTCAAGGGGATAGTCAAATTCGGTTCCTCAACTATACTAAAAGACAATAATTGTCTCTATTCGTGTAAATGACAATGCTTATCAGGAGAGAATTGCTCTGTGTTAATTTTCTTTGATAGCCCGAATCATTATATCTAAAAGGGATAAACCTTGGACGTTTGAGGACTTAAGTTTAAAACTCCAAAGCATTTGGAAGTTAGATAATTGGCAACTGATTTCTTTTGGAAAGGGTTACTTTCAGGTTCTTTTATATTCTGCAAAGGATAGATAAAGGATATGGTCTCATGGAGCCTTGAATTTGAAATCAGGAATTATTCGGCTGCAAACTTGGGTAAAAAATTTTAATCTAGCAATTTAGAGATCAACAAATGCTCAGATTTGGGTTAAGTTTTATAATCTCAATTGAGAGTATTGGCATCCTCGTATACTCATGAACCTTGCAAGAGGCATTGGTATACCTATGAGGATTGATAACTCTATGCTTATAGGGGATTATGGTCATTTTGCTCGGATTTTAGTTGATATGGATTTAGCTGAATTTGTCCCAGAAAAAGCTATTATTGGAAACAATTGCATAGAAATGGATTTATACTTTAAATCGTTTCCAGATTTGTGTACTTCTTTCCACAGTGTTGGCAATTCAGTGGCTAAATGCAAGTCAGTAATTGGAAAAGCTCCTCCTAAAGTTAGACCTCATAGCAACGAAATAGAGAATAAGCCTCTAGATTTGACTCAGGCGTACAAACCGAAGCAACCACCTTCCCTACATGTGGAGTCGACTACACCCCTATGCCTACTACCAATGTCTTTGAGATATTGAATACAGATGTGACACTCACTCATATAGAGGATATGGTCCACTAGAAGGATGTAGCTCCTCCTAGCATGGCTATCATTAATTTAGAAATGGACATTGAAGCTCGACCGTCTGCTCCAGAAGTTGGTAAAGTGTTCAGATTCCATCATACCATAGTACGGTGCCATGTCAGATCACATCGTGGGCAGATGCTTTTAGCGACTCAGATGGTGAGTTTGATGATTATGCAGATGACACAATTGAAGACAAGTGGCCGCCTTTGCAAGGTGAGGGTTCTTTAAAACCCATAAAGGAAATCAATGGTATACCCAATATGGACTAGCAATCAAATATTATGGCCATAGTTTCAGTTCCATTGGATTCTTCTGGTACACTTAGCGCAGTGCAGTGGAACTTGAATTTGGTGGCTTCGCAACCGTCAGTCTTTGAAACCACTGATCACAATTTATGAAATATGGTTAAAAGAAAATCGGATCAACCAAAGAAAGGAGAAACAGCTAGAAGATTGCAGCTATTGACAGCAGGATTGGCTAAGTCTTTCACACGGGCTTCACGACACACTACTCAATGATTTTTACAATCTTTGTAATGCTTGTGATAGCATATGAATTTTATCTATCTTCCCTACTTGTACTTTTTTATTTTTCTTCTTTAATAAAATTGGCTTAGGTTTTTAGGTGATCTGGAATTGGTTGTTTGGCTTCTTGACTACTTTAATAGCCTAAGTAACCTATCTATTATCATCATCATCATCATCATCATCATATTATTATTATTATATTATTCCGACATCATCGCCGTTGCGATCTTATGGCATCTCTGTCCTAGTCATATGCAAGATTGCAGATCCATAATCTCCACAAACTGATCTTTCTTTTCATACCTTTATTCAAGTGTTTGGGGTTTGATACCTTGCTATCTTTGGGTCTGAAATTCCAACCTCACTGTAGCTTGCTTGGCTCCAGTGACTTTACCAAGTTCATGTGGTTGCTGTGGGCTGTTTGTGTTCCTGGATCAGTTTGAGGAACATGGGCTGAGATAGCACACCAAGCTGGTTGCTTTCGTGGCGTTCTGGTTTTGTTGTGGTCGCATTCCCATCGTTCGATTGTGGTTGCGCTGGTCACCTGGCGTCTTCTTCATTGAGTAGTGGGATTGTACGATCGATGTTCATGACATTCATGCAAATGTGGTTCAGTTCGACCAAGGCTTGAGAGGCATGTGCTCTACTTTTCTTACCTCGCCTATGCTCGAAAGTGGGTGTGAACGCTGGTGATTGTGTACTTGGCTTGCCGTCGTCGCTGTTTGTAGGTTACTAGAGGAAGTTAACTGGTTTTTTACAAGTGTCGAAGAGAAATTGTCGTGCATTTTTTGCCATCGCGATCGAGTTTTGTTGGATACGTGCGAGCTTGGTTGTTTTCACATATATGATATGCTCGTGTCTTGTTTTCATGGTCTTCCCTGTGCTTGTGATCTTAAATTGTGAAGGGTGCTAGTCTGTGTGTTAGAAAGTGGGTTGCTTGTACGCTTGGTTTGCCATGTCTCTAGTTGCAGGTTACTAGAGGAAGACAATCATCTTTTTTTTTTTTTTTTTTGGTAGGTCTTTGCTCTGCTTGTGGAACTTTGATGTGTTGCTTGTGAACGTCTTTCTTTTGTACTAGCGTTGGAGAAGGCTAACTGGTTGGTGACTAAAACTAGATTTGGATTATATGGCTTCCTTTGATCCGGCTTGGGAAAAATTGTCCATAGGAAGGAACATAAGTGCAAAAGACAAATCTACTGCAAGAAGTACTTCACTTTTGTTTCCTAGTTTGAGCCATTGTCTGGGAGATGTCGTTGTCAACTTGAAACCAACTACAGATAATGAAAAGCAACCATCCTTTGCAAATGTGGTAGGAAGGGAGGTCCAAGTTGTACTGACTTCTTCCAATCAATCTCTCCCTACTAGTAAAGCTGTCTCAAATAGTACTTTTATCTGTGCACCTAAGCTCATTGATAATCAGAATGTGCCTACTGGGAAAGGAAATTTTATTTCAATAAGAGTTAATGATGCTGTTTATAAAGAACGTATTGTTCTTTGTCAAGTCTCTCTGATAGTAGAGTTATTCTCTCGAAAGGAGAAAAACTATGGAAGTATGATGATTTGTTTTTAAAGCTCCAAACATCTAAAAATTGGATAAATGAAAACTAATCTCTTTAGGAATAGGGTATTTTCATGTTTTGCTGCACTCTGACACAGATAGGAAGAAAGTGTGGTCTCAGGGTTCATTAAATTTGAAGCTCGGTATTGTTCGTCTACAAGCCTGAGTGAAAAATTTTAATCCAGCTGCACAAAAGTCTAGGAATGCGCACAAATTCCATAACCTAAGCTGGGAATACTAGCATCAACAGATTCTTTTTTATCTTGCAAGAGATATTAAGGTTCCTTTGGAAATTGATAATGCAACATTATTTGGCAACTTTGACCACTTTGCTCGGGTTCTTGTGAATGTAGACTTAGCAAGTTTTGTTCCAGATAACTTGTTATTGGAAACCGAAGACACATATTGAGGTATAGTTAGAGTATAAAAATTGTCTAGAATTTTGCTCTTCTTGTCGAAGTATAGGCCATTTAGTGGGTCGGTATCATATGAGGCGCAGATGGGTTCCTCCTATTGCAAAGACTTCAGATAAGGGTAAGGTTGAATCTAAACCAAGCTCTCAAATTTATAAGCTCAAGCCTCCTAGTTCCTCACATCAATTGGATTCAAGTCAAGGACAATCTTCGAGTTTGTATGTTGAAAATCCTTCTGAGCCTCAACAGAAAGAAGTAGTTACTACTGTAATAGATGTTCTGGGTTCTAAGGTTACTACTTTAGTAGTGGTTGCGACTGGGACAGTCACTATGACTTCATATACGGATCATTCAGTACAGGAAACCATTGTGGGAAAGAGTGTTCAAAATGAGTCTTCAGACTTAGGTGATACCTTTGACAATTTTGATGATGAATTAATGCCAGTTGAAAGCGAGGCGATATAGGATCTTGAAGGTAGGAAGGTTCAAGTTCAACAGGGGTCTACCTTTAGGTGTCAAAAATCTAAAGCTATGATTCTCTACGACCCAGTTATCGTTCTCAGCTCGGTACAACAAAATCTGGATTTAGTCGCCTCCAACCCGTCAGTTACGAAAACCATAGACAAAAATACATGGACCACAATCAAAAGAAAGTCGGGTCGCCTAATGAAAGTAGAACAAGCTATAAGGAGAGCAATCAATAGCAGGATCGGTTAAGCTTGCAACTCGGGCCACTAAATATGGTAACCAATGAATAATCTTTATTGGAATTGCAGTGGTTTTGGTAACCCTAATACTCAAAGGGTTTTACATGATTTTTGTCGTCGCCATAACTCCACTTTGTTATGTTTGGTAGAGCCTATGGTTGCATTTGATACGGTTTTAGCTTCTTTCTGGTCCTCTTTAAATATGGATTTCATTGCTGCTAATAACTCAACTGTTTTACCTACCATGTGGACTTTTACTTCTAGTTCTTTGAATAATGTCAGCATTCTATAGAGTGAAAAGTAAATTATTTCTATTGATATCCTTAGGGTTGGAGGTCGATAGGTGATTTCCTTTGTATATGGGAGTATGTTCCCTAGGCGTCAAAAAAATGTTTAGGCACCTTTGGAAAATTTTTCCGGTTCAGTTGATCATCCATGGGTTGTTATAGGAGACTTCAACGCTATTTGGGGTGCACATGAAAAGTTTGGTGGTGGCCCTCCTATCTCCTCTGCTTGCACTGACTTCCAGCATGCAGTGGAAGCTACATGTTTATTGCCTATTGACATGCAAGGAACCTTTTTCACTTGGGGTCGGCATGGTACTCGGGGGTATGTTCAAAGTAAATTGGATAGATCTTTCTGCTCGGATTATTATTTAGAGGTTTAGAATTCCATAAGTTATTGTACTTTAGCCAAACAACATTCCGATCACCATCTTTTGTTGATGAGTCTTTCGAAACTTGGTAATGCGAGCCCGTGCCCTTTTCGCTTTCAATCTATGTGGCTCTTCAATAAGGATTTTAAATCCTTCGTTCAAAGGGTTTGGGCTGAGGAGGTTCCGGGTAGTCTTTTTCATTAGGTCATTGCAAAATTAAAAAGGTTAAGCATGCTCTTCAGGGTTGGAACAAAGACATCTTCAATGATATTCATAACAAAATTTCTCTGGCTCAGAAGAAGCTTCTTGCAGTATAGACAATTATAGGAAATGAGGGGTTCTTTGAGAAGAGATTAGCGGAGGAGGCTACTGCACAGGTTTTGCTTGATAAGGCTCTACTCTTCAAAGAAACTATGATTTAGGATCAGTGTTGCGTCAAATGGTTAAAGGATGGTGATCGTAACTCAAAATACTTCCACTTACTTCTCTGGGTCTGCAAACCTCAACGCCCCTTGTTTTCTTTATCGATACAAAGGGTTAATGTCTCAGAAGATGCGACTATCAGGAGTCATATCATGAACCATTACATATCGTTATTTTCGGCCGATAAGACCCCATGTATGGATTTCTCCAGCTTAGATAGGATCATCCGAGCTTAGTAACTGTAGATGACAACTTGCTCTTAACCAGATTACCTGATACTTAGACTCGACTAGCACCCCCGGCCCTAATGGTTTCCTAAGTTCTTTCTTCTAAGCCTGCTGGGATTTTATTAAGTCTAATGTGGTGGGTGCGGTGCATTACTTTTTTCTTTCGAGAGCTCTTCATTCGTGCCTTAACTCTAATTTCATGGTGTTTCTTTCCAAAGTGCAAGGTGCTGACGCAGTGGATAAATTTCATCCTATCATGTTAGAAAACTTCCGTTTGAAGGTGGTTTCAAAGATTTTAGCTGATTGGCTTACGGGGATCACTTCTAAAATTGTTTCTAAGAACCAGTTTAGCTTCATTCCAGCAAAACATGGAGGATTGCATTGCTATTACTTCCGATTGTGTCAATCATCTTGACAGTAAAATTTTTTGAGGTAATGTGACTGAAAATTGACATTTGTAAAGCTTTTGACTCGATGTGCTGCGACTTTCTTATGGTGGTCTTAGATAGGTTCGGCTTTTACATAAAGTTTTACTCCTGAATAAAGTCGATCCTAAATTCGGCAAAGATCTCAGTTCTGACTAATGGAAGCCCGGAAGGTTACTTTGGTTGTACACAAGGGGTTCGGCAAGGTAGCCCGCTTTCTTTTTTATTATTTGGTTTTGCCGAGGATTTCTTAAGCAGATACTTATCTTGGATGGTCTCCAGGGCTCCTTCTTGTCAATTTCCTCCAGAGAATTTATCATCTCCTTTCCACCTTCTTTATGCAGATGATATGCTTTTGTTATGTAGGGGAACTTATAAAAATGAGTGGTATTTTTGTAGCCCTACTCCTTTATAGTTCCTTATCAGGTCAGATTGTGAATTTAGACAAATCAAATGTCTATTTTCGATCCGGTGTTTCTCACTCGCGGCAGGCTAAAATTTTGGCGAATTTTGGGATCAATGCTGGGTCTCTCCCCTTTACTTATCTTGGTGTTCCTCTGTTAAAGGAAGCTTTACTTAGGTTATTCTTTACCTTATTGCCAATCGCATTTTGGAGCAATTAGCTGCATGGAAAGGTCGTACTCTTTCGCTGGTAGGATGGTTGTGCTTGATTCTGTTATTACCTCTAAATTTGTGCAAACCTTTATGATCTACAAATGGCATGTGGGTTGATAAAGTCCCTTAACAGGGCTATTCGGAATTTCTTATAGACCGAATCTTCATTAGTTCGAAAATTGATCTCGGTTGCTTGGTCGACCTATTAGTTGCCTACAAAATAAGGGGGTTTAGGTTCAAAAAACCTAATCACTTTCAATAAAATTCTATTAAGCAAGCTCACTTAAAAGTTGATGAATAAGGAATCCTTTATTTTTCGGTTCCTTCAGGCGCATTTCTTACGGAAGGTCAACCCTTTGTATCACGTTACATCTTCGATTTGGCCTCCTCTCAAACAGCTTTATCTCTCTTTATCACAGGAGTTGATTTGGATTATAGGGGTTCACTCCAATGTTCGTTTCTAGGTCGACAACTGGTTGGGGATCCCTATCATCGAGTTGTTATAGAATTTTAGCGATTTATGCGATTCGAGTCTTCTGGTCGGTGTTCTGGTTGATTCTGATTGAGTTTGGAACCTTCCGATTAGTTTTTGTGCGACTTTTCCTCAGTTAACTATGTGCATTGAGGAAGTGGTGATTACGATGGATAGGTCGGATGAGAGAGTTTGGGTGCATTCTATATTGGGCTCCATTTCTTGTCGAGATGTTTATCTTTATTTATCTACGACGGCTACACCATCAGTGTGTGCTAAATACTTATGGAAGCATTTCATTCCTCCTGCTTGTTCGGTTTTCTCTTGGCGCCTTCTATTAAGGTGTAATCCTACGAACGACAACTTGATCAGGCAGGGTCTTCTCATGACTTCCAAATATAGAATTTGTGATAAGGAATCAGAAACTATTTGGCATCTTTTCTTGACTTGCCCCTAAACCGCTGCCATTTGGGATTGTTTGGGCGTTGCTTTCAGTCTCAGTTTGGATGCTCCGGATTCGATAGGTTCTCTTTTTCGAAAGGCTATGGCGGTTTCATTAAACTCGTGTGTTTTCAATCTTTGGACTACTGCTATTGTAAGTGTCTTATCTGCTATTTGATTTGTTCAGAATCATGGACAGTTTGGAAATGTTTTTATACCCTTAACTCGCTCTTTGGCTTTTATTTGAGCTTCGATCAGGGAAGCTAATGTTATTTAAAAGGGGACAATGCACAATTCTATTGGTGATTTTTTGGTCTTCAGGAGTTTAGGGGTTGCAAGTTATGTGCCTCGAGCTCCTCAGATTACAAATGGTGCATTTAAAGGTTGTTCGGGTCTAGAGGTTACGGTGGTTATTTCGTCACTAGAAGAGGTTTCATTAAAGGTAGCTTTGTTGTCCATTTAGATCTTTGTTATGCCTTTGAGAGTAAGCTTTTTGGTGTTATTATTGTCATAGAGTGTGCTAAAGACTTCGGGTGGGACCACTTATGGTTGGAGTGCGATTCAACGTATATTGTCAATTTACTTATTCGTCATGATATCACGGTTCCATGGGCTTTCAAAGCTAGATGAGCAAACTTTATCTGTCATATTTTTAGCATCTAGTTCAGGATTTCTCATATATTTAGGGAGGAAAACACAGTTGCAGATGCTCTTTCAAAACTTGCTGCTTCTTCATCGGGAGAGCAGTGGTGGTGGAGTCTTCCGAACTCATGTTCTTCAATACATTATAGGAATGTTAATGATTTTAAAAACTATAGATTTAGAAGGTAGTTTGTTTGTACCTTTATTGTCCCGGTACTCTTTTTCCTACAATAAGATTTTCTCCATTTGGAGTTTTTTCTCAATTCAGGTTTTGACAAAGCCAATGATGGTCATTGTTTCAATTTTCTTACTTAACTTTGTAACCGTTCTTTCATTTAAGATTTTTATATCTGTTGTATCTATTATGACTAATGTATACTTTTTTAATTTAATAAAATTTATTACTTGCTCGGTGTGGGATTGGAGGGGTGCCAACATAGTTGGGATGTATCCGCCCGGAGTTAGAGGGATGCCAACCTAGTTAAGATGTTTCTACTCGTCTATCCAGCAAATAACCTCTTCTGATTATTATTGTTGTTGTTGTTGTTGCTTTTGCAGTAAATATGGATTCGTTTGTGCGGATGTTCACCAACAATGAAATGTATTCACCAAATATAACAATCAAGTCATTTTTGAATTATGCAGTCAATATGATCAAGAAAAAGTTTAGTATGACGCAGCTAGCCATATTTTATAAAACCTTGTTTTGGGCATTTTCTTAATGCAAATGACTTACAGTTTAGTAGTCAAGTCGTCAATAATATGCTTTAAAAACAATGTAGATATCATGGTATTCAATTTTGGAGGATCATGCGGCAGATTTGCCATACAGGAGTTTTGTTTGATTAGTGGATTATTTTGCAATCTCATACCCAGCATACATCCTATACCTTCTAGGCATTTTATGATACATATTTCGGCGGCAGGAAGTTTCCTCTTAACAATTATGATATTTTAGAGGTGTATACTAGAACAACGTGTGAGGACGACGAAGACATAGTCAAGTTTGTCTTGCTCTACCATTTGGAGATAGTTATACTAAGCAAAGAAAGATCAACGCCAGTGCTTATTGAGCGTGTCAACATGCTAGATGACATTGAGTATTTTTTGATGTATTCTTGGGGCACTTTGTCATATCACACTACTATCAAGTCGATACGAAGTTGTCTGACCATAAGACGTATCCCACACATATAGTATTATTGACTTCCCTTTAACATCTATGGTATGTTCTATCTTTAAGTTATTTTCCTTCACTTTAATATTATTTATTATTAAAGTAAAATTTTTATTAACTCATATATTTAATTAAAATATATGTTAATATTTTTTTTAATTAAAATTACTAGTTAATTAACAATTGATTTTTGGTTTTTTTTTTTTTTTAAGTGAGGGGATACAAGACAATTCCATCGCTAGCTAAAGCCTTTGGATCAAATCTTCGACATCTAGATGCCCCCAAGTACTGAATTGGACTATTAATGGGATGCTGAATAAGAATAAGTTGGAGGATAGTTTTGGCGGAGGGGTGTAAGTATATTTTATATATATATAATTTTATTTATTTTTAAAAAATATTATTGGTTACTATTATTATATTAATATGTAAATTTTATTCAAATGGCAGTTTGAGGTGGTTGGTGTTATGGTGCTAACGGTACATGAGATGCATTTGATTGCCAATGTTCATCATACTGGAGGCTAAAATCTAATTGATACAGCCCCCTTAAAGATAAGCTAGATGTCGATGTTAATACTAATAAAGTACATTCTGTATCAGATAAGACAGGTGCAAAAAAGAATGATGCAATGAAACGAGGGAGACGATATTCATTACCTTCTACATATACTCCGCTACTTAAGCACATCAGTAATTGCCTATTACATCTTCAGTCAGTGCCGCTACGCGTGATGCATACCGTCCACATACTGATACCGAGGTATTATTGTATAAATTAATAATATATATTATTCCTCTACATATATTTTTTTAAAAAATAATTGATAATATTTGTGTTAATTTGTATTAAATTTAGGTTACATGTTAATTATTATTGTAGGGCACATTGGTAAAAGCTAGATTGTTGCGATGGAGGAAAAATTCTTCATCATGGACAGTAGAATATTCTCCATGGACAGTATACGATCTTCTATGAAAAGTAAACTTGATAGCTTGATCAAGTTATTCTCATCAACATACAAAACTACCGAGGTGAAGGTATTATTATTAACTTATGTATTTTTATTACGTTCTCAATTATTTTTTTAATAATATTTATGTATTATTATGGTTTTTTATGATAGTTGGATGAGGACAATGATCAGTGTTTCGATGAAGTCGGAGGTGAGAGGGTTAGTGTAGATGATGCGCATAGAACGTGTGATCAGAGGATTAACCATGCAGCTAACTATCCAATACCTCTTAATCTCATATCATCCTCTCCCATTGTAGAGTTCGAGCAAAGCTTGAAGGTATTTATTCAGATATCCGTAAGAAATTAGCATGTGGTCGAAGGAAAAAGAGAGCGGCAAAAACTATAGAGACTCCATATGACTGTCAGTCCCTACACCGAAAGATGATACGCACTTTGCCTATATTCGATAGTGTTACATTTGATCAATATTGTCCAGTAGCCAATGATATGCGCATTTCATGGACACGAGTGCCAATGACCAAACCGTAAAGTTATTTTGGTCCACTGTGGGGAAGAACTACTTTAGGGATATGAACTGCAGTCCAAATTGACTAACGAATGATGTAAATTATATTTTCTTTACCATTATTAAAATTATTATTAGTATTGTTGTTGCTATTATTATTTATTAATATTTATTTGTTACTATAGCATATTGAGACTGTGGATCAATTGATCCAACAATGCGCAAATAAGTATCCTAAAGTTTTTATGAGCGCATACTTTTATTGGATAACTGATTACTCATAAGTATTTTGTATTTTTTGTAACATTTTGAGTGATATTATATACATTTGTATTTATTTAATATTAACTTCAAATAGTTAATTTTGTCCTTTTTTATTTTTTGTTATGGCAATATATGGAAGTAAGGTTGGATTTCTTCAATGAAAATAAGAAAAATTATGATTTTGGTGAAGAAATGCTTGAGTTTCTAAATGGAAAAGAGCCAATGATGAATATCAAGCCATATGCGGCGTATGATCGAGTAAGTATCAATTGTAGTTAATTATTTTTTTATTATGTGTTTTGGAATATGATTTTAGTATATTTTCTTCTTGTTTGGTATTATTTTGGTTGTGGGATCTCCAAAAGCATTTGATGTGGCTATTGGACATTGTATCATTTAAATGTGCAAGTAAACTTTAGGATAGTTCAATTTATAAGGGAGGTGCTGTCAAAATTTTGATAAAAATTTACAAATACCTTTACTTGATATAATTGTTTATTGTATTATAATATAATTTTTATATTTTTTTTTTGTAGGTACTATTGTCACTAACAATCATTGGTTGTTGGGTGATATTAATTTATGTACTCCACATATGACGCTCTAGGAACGGATCAAGTAAACCATTACCAGCGTCTAATACCCATGCTTCCATATTTATTATGTGTTGTAACCTTTTTTGCATCTCATATTGATATTTCAGATTCCATAAACGAGTTCGGTATTTATTTGGCTCCTGACTGTCCACAACATAAAAAAGAGTAAATACAAACAAAATGAATTATCATTTAATATTATTATTTAATTTCCAATCCTAAACGAAAGTATAAATACTAACCATAATTTTTACAGTAGTGATTGTGACGTATTTGTATTTAAGTACATTGAGTTCTTAATGGCTGAAAGAGAACTCAACTTCATTGCGAATCACATTGTACAGTTTAGAAAGAAATATGTGCAGGAGATATATGTAAAAGAACTGAGTGCATGAATATTTTTGTATTTAAATTAGAAATTATTTGTATTTAAATTAGAAATTATTTGTATTTAGTGTTATCATTATTTATCTCTCTACTATCCCGTAATATTACATTCATACATTCTGCAATATTAGTGGTCATGATACTATACCGTCTACCTTGAAAGTGAAAACGAGCTCATTTTGCATGATCACAATCTTGGACATAGTATGCAACATTCATATTAAGCTTCTCAAACTAAAACATATATTTCTAAAATTCTTCAATCAAATATGTCTTAGCTACTATATAGAATTGTATCAGAACACCTTCTTGTTTGGCATAGCCATTGGCCTTAAGATTTTGATTGTATGGTACATGCAAAGAATCTGGTGTGCGTTAGGGAACACTGTGCATATTGTTGACTCAATAGTTTTATGTCGATCAATCACAAATACAAAATCAGGGAGCTCTGCAATGGCATCTTTCAAATTTTGAAAAAACGATATATATGCTAGTTCGTTCTCTCCATCTTCTATGCCAAAAGTCAGGGGATATATTTGTTCATTGTCGTCCATGTCTGACACAATGTACATCATATTCTTGTACTTTCCTTTCAAAACAACGTCATCAATAGGCAAAACAGGTCGAATATGGGATATAAATCCTCTAATACTTGATTCAAATGCCATAAATAAGTATTCAAAATAATTAGATTCATCCGTTCGAATACGTGTCAGTGTACTAGGATTCATTGACTGTAGTTGGTAATAGTATATAGGTAATAAATAAAATGACTCCTTATAGATACTCCTATAACTGTTAAATGCACATTTTGTACCCTTCCACGCTTTAAAATAGCTAAGCTTCACTCTATATTTTGCATGTAAATCAACATTGATTTCTACTAGCGTAAAAACATGTGCAATCCCATCAACTATCAATTTGATCAGTTGGCCAATAATTCGACTTGTAGCTTGATTATATTGCCAATGTGCAATCTTTGCAGTGCATTTATACTTTGTAAAAAAAACTTTTACGATAAATATGTCCGTACCTTTTGGATTGGTTGCACGAAGATACCATAGACAATTATCATCCAAACATAAAATTTCATATAGATCTGTAGTTGACCTTTTAGTCTTAAACTCTTTATTTTGATCAATACACAACAAGCTGACCCTTCTTTTCAACTCTTCCTTGTTGTTGAATATTTCTCCAATATTGATGACAATATTGGATAAATCATCAATATTAATGTTACATGGTGGATGAATTGATAAAGATCCTTGAACAGTTGTGGGATGATGATAAAGAATTTTAGCAGACGTACCTTCCTGTGTAGTATTGCCAAAGGTGACAATATCGCCACAACTAGCATCACCAAAAACATCATTGTCATCTACAATATTATAATATGCATTATTGTAAATTGTATAATTTTTCATGCTATGCAATTGTTCATGCCCATCCTGATTATGAAACACTATATATTAGTTGCCTCCAATATCAATGGCTTTGTTGACATTAAAATGCGTCTGACTTTCTGAAACTTGAGTATCGTAAAAATCATTGCTTGGTGGTATGGAAGAAGAAACATAATAATGTTGATTACCTTCACTTTTAAATCCACATCTACCTTTATATGCTATATTATCATGTTCACCCTTTGATAATTAAGGAGATGTCAGAATTGGATTAACATATAATAGAGGTCAGACTAGTACATGCCTAGATTCTTAAATAAATATTCTTACATCTTTTTACGCCTTATTTCTAAAGATTCCACTGATTGTGAAATCCGACCATATAAGAATTTAATTTTCATATTATAAGCATTCCAATTTATACCAGACACTCGTAAACTTCATCTTCTAAATCAGATTTTGAACACCAAAGGCGAACACAAGTCACTTTAGTTTTATAATTTGCATATTCTCATGTCTCATTCTCCATTCTCACCAATGATCCCTCATGAACAATTGCAAGTCCAATATAATCAACACCTTCCATTTTAACTGTAAAACACATAAACTAATATAAAAATCAATGAGAATATGTCGAATATGAAAGTTAGATGGTTGGATCACCAACAGAAGGTAAGAACTGACCAGATCCGACCGTTGGATAGTCAAATATGGTAAATCCGACTAGATCTAATCATCCAGTGGTCGGATCGAGTGGATCCGACTAGATCCGACCATTGAATGGTCCGATCCAACCGTCCAATAGACAGATCTAATGGATCCAACCAGATCTAACTGTTGGATGGTTGAATCCGACTGTCCAATGAACTGATCTTGTGGATCTAAATAAATCCGACCATAAGATGGTCAAATGCGACCTTCCGATGGTCAGATTCGACCTTTCGATAGTTGAATATGATGGATCCGACCAGATCCTACCATCCAACTGTCGAATCTGGTTAGATCCACCAGATTTGTCCATCAGACAGTCGAATCCATCATATCTGACCATCAAACGGTCAGATCCGAACATCCAATTGTCGAATATGGTTGAATCTACCATATTCGACAATCAGACAATCAAATCGACTATCCAATAGTCGGATCCGACTATCCAATGGTCGGATCTAGTCGGATCATCATAATCCGATCATTAGACAAATAGATCCTACCTCAGCTTTTCGATCGATCTGACAGTAAAAAATTAAGAAAATAACTTAATAAGTGTCGAAAATTTGAATTTAAAAAAATAGTTTGATCGAATATTTTTATAGGAGAATTTCATATGAGACTTTGATAAAAGAGAGTTTTACAGTTTAAAATTTTATAGGGTGAGAGATTAAATCAAATTATACGAGTGGTAGAAATAAAATTTAATTATAGTAATAAATTACAGGAGATAGTTTGATAGTGAATAATATTTAAAATTAAATAAGGGTAGAAAAATAAATATACAAATTATAAAAATATACTTTTACTATACCAACTAAATTAAAAAGTGTATAATTATTATATTAATTTTAAATATATGACTGAACATTATAAAACCCCAAATTATTGAACTCTTGTTGATGGACTTGAGGACTCTATGAAAGCTTTGCAGTTGCAGTGAGGCCCAAATTTTAAGCTATGTATGAAGATCTTGCAATTGGTTTAAAATCAGATATATAAATGACGTGCAAAGATGGCAATCTCAAATTTCCTAATTTAACCTTTATGAAAAGTAGGCATTCTGTGAGCAAGGAATCAAATAAAAGAACACTTTCACCAGGTTGATTGATCTCCAATACTGTTAACTGCAATAAGTAGTCATAGAGTGAAAGAAAAAGCAAATGAAAGCTACGTGCATGTATGGTTAAGATGAGTAGTACGCACTTTACAGGGACACAAGGATTTGACCATGAAAGGTGATTGGAAATTAAGAGCCACTGCGGCGAGGCCAAGTTGCATGAAGTAGATAAGAGATTAGGTGTGAATTGAACAGGTTCCATCACTCTCACTAGCCGGTGTATGGCACATGGAGTCGCGTGGCTGCCGCATACCTCTTTACTTAAATGGCTACAGTGAAATTGACTTCGCTCATAGCCGAAGAACATGCCACAGCCATTGCTTTGATAGTGATGCTTTATTATTACTATTATTATTATTTTAATAATGATGCATTGGAGTTTCATTTTCTGGGTCATGGCATGGGACACGTCTCAACCTGCTCCATTCTTTCAAGTTTCAAGATAATGTTAAAATTTTCCATTACTTTTTAATGTTTATACGCAAATCCCAGAGCTCAAAATTTATCCCAAAAAAAATCCCAGAGCTCAAAAAATTTATGGCAAAAAAAAAAAAAAATTCATTCGGAAGCCACTTCAGCTTCATACAAAACCAGCAAATTTTCTATAGAAATTGTATATATATAGTCATTATGAAAGTTAAGCAAAAGAATTTTTTTGTTTCAAAAATAAAAATAAAAATCAAATCCGTTTGAGCAATTCTCATGGAAATCCAACCCCACCATTAGAAAAGAGCTTCCACGAAAAGGTAAGTCCCAAGTGCAACTTCGAGTAGTCGCATTAATACGACTGCTGGTAATGATCAAGTAGCCCTTCCATTTATCTTTGTATCTTTGCTCTTCTTCTAGCTCACTTTCACCTCCTTCCCTTAAAAAGTATCGTGATAAAAAGAGAAAAATATATAGATTTTTTTTTAGGTGTAAATGTTGAAATGAAAAATATGATAAAATTGTTGACCATCCATTATACTTTATTTGTAAGGACAAGTTCTATTAAGGTTCTTTACTAAAATGTTTATGTGTAAAGTATTTATAATATTTTCCATTAGAAAAATTTCAGGTCAATATGATTTGAGAATTTTTAAGTCTTTCAGGGTATAATTTTTTTAAAAAATACTTCAATATGAAAATTATCAATTTAAGAATTAGTTATGAGATAAAATTTATTTGTTATTTCTTATGTGTAACTCTGTAGAACTTTAGAATGATAAGCCCGCATTCCTAACATACAGTTTCCCTTTCACCTAGTACTTAGCATGTCCAAGTACACATGAGGTACTATACGAGACATATCACAACTTGAACTCCAACTCTCATAAAAAAGTATGAGATCTATTTAGTATATCTGGGGCACTACACGGGATATACTAAGAGTCAAACCCCATCTCTACTAAGCAATTGTCTAACAGCTCTCCTTCCTCTAGCACTTAGTAAGGCTGAGTACACCTGATATACTATATGAGACAAACCAAAATTTAAACTTCAACTTTCTCAAGTAAGTGTAAGGTCCACCTATCACACCTAAGGCAAATAAGTGTAAAGTCCACCAGTACACTTGAGGCACTATATAGGACATAATAAGATTCGAACCCCAACTTTTGCAAGTAAGTGTGATGTTCATCTAATACTTATTAAGACTGAGTATACCTGAGGCACAAGACAAATTAAGATTCGTACTCCAATTATCATAAGCAAATATGAAGATCTTATTAGTTTCTTTTAGCTACGACACATCCTCAAGTGCTCTTTTAAAGGTATCATTGAATTCATATATTTGAATTAAGTTTTACTATTTATTCAGCCCAAATAATATGAATCAAGGATTAATGATGTGATTATAAACGTCTCACATCCTATTCTCATCTATTTTCCTAAATAATATTAATGAATAGAACCAAATTTAACTCTTTTAGTTAAATACATTTTAGCATCTAGTTTTACTGTATTTTAAATAGGATCTTCTTAAATTTCTTTTCATTTAATTAAACTTTTTTAATTTTCAATTTGACTCAATTAAGGTCCTCTTCCATAATTTTCCCAAATTCCCTAAATTTCTTGCTAAAAATATTAATGAGCTATCCAAATTACTAATATGTGAGATAAGTTACCTGAAGTTCTTCTAAATTATATAGCAAATGTAATGATTGTATTCTCCATGGGCCTCATTTATTTTTTCTTTTCTTTTTCTTTTTCTTTTCTTTCTTTTTCCTTCTTCTCTTCTGTTTCCTTCCTTTTATAGATCAGACAACACTCTCTCTCTTCATGCTATAGTAACCATCGAAAATAAATCGCCACCACACCTTCACCGTTGGCCACCAGACCTCGTCACTACGTCATTAGAACCACCACTTCGAGCTGCACTATAACTGACCATCCTCCGATTAGAAAAATGGTAGCACCCATTCTAAAAATGGTCAAAACCGTTCATTTTCTCTCTCCTCCAATCGTCGAATTTCGGTGAATTTTTTGGTGAAAAGAGTGTGCTTTCCTACTATTTTTACCTCCTAAGTTCAAATCCAAACTTGTTTTTAGCTGAAAATCTCTCGTTTTATAGAAATCACATAACCCACTTGGAATTGCTATTTTTCGACGAGATTCCAGCCAAACTGGGTGTTTTCGACCGAACAAAAGGTATATTCTTGATCCTTGAATTGTGGGCTTCAATTTGATATATAATATGTCAATTTTGCTAAAGATTTAAGAAAAATTCCAAATTTGAGGGTTAGAGGTAATTTCATAATTTTAATAAAAATGAAATTAATTGGTGTTATTTGGACAATTTATTAGTATTAAGATGTTTTCAGATATAATTGAGAATGATGAATGATTTGGTTTGGTTTGAGAGAATTAGTCGATTAGAGAAAGAATTCACATTGTTGGTGGTAATTTCGGGTAAACTATGTGTAATAATTATTAATTGAGTTATTTAAATGTAGAATCTATTAATTGGCATTAGATAAAAATAAAATAGAAATATTTTGTTATTGTTTAGGACTTGGAGTTCGTGCTGGATTAAAAGTGGATACACCTGAGGATCAATATTGATCCTATCTATAAGTGGATTAAATTTTACTTTTAATTATATCTTTATATTAAATTTATTATATTGAGTATTATTATAAATTAATAAATTTAATAATTTTCAGTATATTCGAATATTTATTTTAATGGTATGCATATGAATATTATTACGAGAAATACATATTTAATCACATATTGATTATTAAATATGGTTTTAGAGAATTTATATAGGTATGGTTATGAAAAATATATTAAGTTTAGTTGTTGGATATGTTTATGTATCGTGGATATTATTGTTGTACATTTTCTTTTATTAATGTACGTCATGTGTCGCCTGGACACAATAATTGACTTATTAATGATATGTATTTCATCCCCCTTGCACGTAAGCTGGACGATAATTGCTATGTATTATGTCTCCCTCGTTTGTCTACGTACGACACGAGGTTGAACGATGATCCATTTCTGCTAAGTATTAAGATGCCAAGGATAGTATTACAATTTTTCTCCTCCTTATTCATCTCTGCTATATCTTGGAATGCTAAGGGTAGTATGATGATTTCCACCCTCCCCCAATGATTTTGGATTGTATCTTGGTGTATAAGTCTTCATCAGTTTTAAGAGAATTTTCTTATATTATTACTTACTATAATTATGAAATTTTATTTTATAAAGTATTAATTATTATTATTCGGTCAACCAAAGAAAGGAGAAATCACTAAAAGAATGCAGCTATCAACAATAGGATTGGGATTGATTAAGCCTTTCATACGGGATTCTAGACACACTATAAATTGATTTTTTACTTTGTATTGCTTATGATAGCAATGGAGTTTTTATCTATCTATCTATTTGTACTTTTTATTTCTTCAAAAATATTATTATTATTTAGTTTATATATTTTTTAATTTATTTTTTTACTGAAAATGCTTGTATTTTGTACTGTTTAAATATTTTAATACTTATATAAAAGCACATTAAAAAATATATTCTATTAGTTTAACCTAACTTTTATTAAAAAATTAATAATAGTCCAAGGCAAAACAAACAAATCAAATTGAACCAAACCAACCTACTTCGATTTAGTTTGGTTTGTTTGTTTTTGCTATGCCCGATTTGGATTGGGTTGGCACTTTTATAGTAAGTCAACGATCACTTTGGTTTGGTTTTATTTTTGGTAAAAAATACTAAACCGAATCCACCCTTAACAATAACATAATTTTTCTTTATTCTATAAGGGATTTGAGAAAATTCTAATAACTTTACACAAAAAAAGAACCTTAATTGAAACAAATTTAATAACGCTTTTAGTTCATTGGTGAATATATATATATATATATATGTAGTGTAGAAAACGTAAAAATGTATTAAACCCATAAAGTAAAAATGCATATGCAAAAAAAGAATCATATATTTACATAGGGATTTGGAGACAGATATAGGGAGAAGTGGAGGGAAATATATATTTAAGGCTATACTTGGCAGGAGGAATAGAGAGGGGAATGATCGATGACAAAGGGTTGGAGAAGAGAAAGACGAAAAGATGTGTGAATTATATTAATAACTCATATTATTTAGTACAGTAGAAATAAAAAAGATAATAAAAAACTTAAATATAATTATAAATTTATTAATTAATTGTTAAAATTTTCCCTTCTATAGTCACTGTAATATTAAAGGGATTCTCTAAAATATTGGAATAGATTTCCTATTTATTCTCTCATCTCATTTCCTTTCTTTATATATTTCTTCTATTATATAACCACTGCACATTCAATTTCCCCCTTCCATCTCTCTATTGATCCATCCTAAGAAATAGGGAGTTAAAGAAACGTCACATATATGCAACACGCATGATTTCTCACCTAAATTTTTATGATTTGTGTATCACATATCATGATTATAAATATTTTACGTATATTTCAAGCTCTTTAAAGTTTTATTGGGTTCAGAATCCATCCTTAGGCTTAAAATGGGACTAAAAAAAGCTAGAGAACTTGTAAAAGCAGAGAAAGCATCCAATTGATAACTTGCACTACCTCAATGGAATGATTGTATTTCATTTGAACCATTAAAGTTGAAGAAATGAAGGGGTCAAAAGTAGAAATAAGATGAGACGTCCTATAATATTTTTTTATACATCCCGAAGTCGCATATGAATTAGAAAAGACCTTGAAGATGGCGTGCATAACCCACATAGGAAGTCATGATGACCATTCATTTTACGTAAAGCCGCTTCTATGTTACCAATATAATAATAAGATGATGACGAAAACAATAGGATCAAGCACCCTGTGCCACAAAAAACCAGAAATGGTGAAAACCTATGTGGGGCACTTCGAAGAAGTCTAACATCTAAATGTGTACATATACATATTGGCCCACATGATTTCTCATATGTTTTAGTTTTTTCGTCCTCTATGAATGACATGTGTGGTCTGATAAGAAAATAAAACGTATGGTTTTCTTGTAAGCAACAAACTAAAATATTTACTTCTTTTTTGCATCCCTATCAAAAAAAAAAAAAAACATAAAAAGAATTTTTTAAGGGAGGGAGTTTAGATACAAAACCATGAAGATTAGAATTGACGAGTGCTATTTGTACTTAGGCTATGTTTGGATTGAATTAAGGGAAAGAAAATAAAAAGAAAGGGAAATGAAATAAAATAAAATAATAGTATTTATAATAATTACTATTTGCATGATTATTAATAAAAAATAAAATAAGAAAAATAATTATTATAATTTATATTGTTTGTAAAGATACAGTCATACAAAAGTCAACAAATTTTCTCATATAATATTAATAAAGGTTTATATTAAAAAGTTTCATTAAATTTTTTTCATTTTTATCCTTTTTTTTTTCTAACTTTGGGTGAAAATAAAATGGATTAAATTAGAAAAAAAGCACACCTTCTAATTTTTTTTTCTTCACTTTCTTTTTCACTCATTTTTAACAATCTAAACAAGGAAAACGATTTCTTTTTTTTTTTTTTTTCTCTTATTCCATCATTCTTAATATAATGCTAAAGAATGTGAAAATAATTGAATTGGATCATTGTAGTATAACCATAATCTTAATTTGCCCCAAATATATATACGTTAAGTGTTTAATTAGTTCCTTATTTAAGGAAGAGAAACAACATATAAAGCAATTATAAAGATTGAGAAAATGGAGGAATTAAGTAGCTAGGGGCCACCCAAAGCTAATTAATTAATTCCAAAGTAATAAGGGTAGCTTTCTGGTGATATTGTATATGTTTGGCCAAATGAACTCTTAACGATCAATCAGGTCGAGCTTTTAAAGTGAAATGTTACACAGGTGGACCCAAACTCGTTCGTTCGAGTGGGGCTCATATTTAAATTGGTTGGCACTGGCAAAGTACATTGAGTGTGAATTGAACGATGCCATATAAATATAGGCGGCATTTGCGCTCCACAGAAGACTTTACATACTCCATTTTTATTTTTTTTCTTTTAAGTGACTGATTTACCTTTATTGAAAAAGACAACAAATTTATGATATATTCAATAGCTTATTGAAAAAAATTCAACACTCCATGAAAAAAATAAATTCAATGTCTCTTTTAATAATTATATATATCACCAAATTTTTATTAACAAACTTTAGACGAGCATGATTGATAACCAAACGTTTTTATTTTTCATTTTTACTTTTATTTTTTAAAAAAGTAAAAAATAAAAATGTGTTTGGCAAACATTTTCTGTTCTTTATTTTTTTATGTTTACAAAAATAGTTTTTAAATTTGATAAAAAATAAAAATCTTAAAATTCTATTTTTATTTTCATTTCTTAAAAAAAATCAAGTTTTTTTTTCAAAAACCAAAAACAAAATATATTATCAAGCAAGTTGTTTTTTTTATAATAAAAAAATCATAAATAAAAAATGAACACAATATCAAACGATCCTTTATATTAGCTTTTTTTTTAAATACTAATTTATTTTAAATTAAAGTGACACTGTATATTATTAAATATGAATAAAAAATTAAATATTTAATATTTAATAATTTTATTTTTATTTTTTACCGATCTCATCGATTATAGAAAACATCTGTCATGTTAGATAATAAGTCTACTGATAACATTTTCTTTTAATGGCATAATATTTTCTTTTGACCTGTAATAATAAGTGGATACTTTTCATAAGGTGCTTATCAAGTTCTCATCTTATTAATTATATATATATATATATATATATATATATATATAAAAGGTGAGTAAAGTAGGTGTGAAAGCATCAGCTGGCAAAGAATCTTATATTTTACATTGTACGTCACCCAAGATATCATTTTGCGCATAGGAGTTTTGTTAATCGAGTCCTCCTTTAAATTCATAGTCCAAAACTCATCCTAATTAAATTATTCAATAATCAATGTACAGTGTCTTTTGCCCTTGAAGTGTTACTGCTTTAACTTATTTCAAAATTGAAGACTATTCTTTAGTTTTCCATTTTAATAAAAGACAGTAAAGAAAAACCAATGCAAAATTTCCTATTTCACTAGTAGATTTTACCTCTAATTATTTGGAACTCCAGAGCAATTAAAAAAGTTATTTCGATTATTTTTAAAGCATCTTCAATAAAAAAAATACTGTATTATTATTTTTAAATTTAAAAATTCTTATTTATTATTCAGTATAAATTTAAAATAATAATATTAAAATTTAATAATAGCGCTGTTAAAAAATAAAAATATCAATTTTAATTGATTATTTTAAAGAAAAAAAACATTTTCATCAAATAAATTTACTTTACATTTTACAAAATTTACTATTTTTTTAGTATTTAAATGGCATTTTTATCGGGGTGTAAAAACCGCGTGCTAATGCCAAATAAAAGATGCTCTAACTAAGGAAAACTATTTTCTTGTAGTTGTATATCTTGTTGCAGGGCCTGCAACTAATTATTTCTCCTGACAACTTCCCAACTCCCGAGGAAAAACAATTTGACCGCCACCACGGCACTTGGGCACAAGGCCATATGTGCTACTTGGCAAGTAATGCTTTTATTGCAGAGTATACTAATAAGGTCAGTTTGGATGCAAGTACTGTGACCTCCATAAACTGTAAAGTTTTGAACGATCGGTGTTAAAGAGAATATTGCAATGGAGGAATAAATTGCTCACAAAAAAAAAAAAAAAAATTACTGGTCTGACTTTCACGTAATGTGCGATCACTTCAACCCTAGTTAGCTATGTAGTAATTAATAGTTTCTGTGGGCCCTGTAAATGCAATCAATGGGAAGCTAGATTAAGCCCTAGAGAAGGTGCGGGTCCCAGAAGCGGCCATTAAATATTGACCTAGATGGTGAGATTGTCATAACCTGCAGGCTCTGAAGAGTTATCTGTGCATTTTTGATTGCTACTTTTCTTCCATAACCTCATAGTGTCGACATGGTCTGCCAAGAAGAGCTTTTGATTGAAAGGGTGTGTGAGTTGTATGAGAAAATCTCAAGCCTTGAAACTCTCAAACCCTCCAAAGATGTCGACATGCTCTTCACACAACTCGTTCGCACATGCATGCCACCAACTCATATTGACGTTACCAAGCTGTGCAAAAGGGTTCAAGAAATTAGGTGTAAGCTCATTAGGCTTTGTGGAGAAGCCGAGGGACTTTTGGAGTCTCATTTCTCTGCAATCCTAGCCTCTCATCAAAACCCTCTTCGCCATCTTAATATTTTTCCTTACTATTCCAATTACCTCAAGCTTAGCCACCTTGAATTCACCATTCTCAAAGAACACTACACTCACACACCTACCAATATTGCCTTTGTGGGCTCAGGTCCTCTTCCTCTTACCTCTATTGTCTTGGCCTCCAATCACCTTACGACGACCTCGTTCCATAATTTTGATGTTGACCCTTCGGCCAATTCGAAGGCTCTTGCCTTGGTCTCATCTCATTCTGACTTATCAAAACGATTCGTTTTCCACACCACCGATATTATGAATGTCACCAGCGCTTTGAAAGACTTTGAAGTTGTATTTTTGGCAGCTCTAGTGGGGATGAACAAGGAAGAGAAAGTTCGGGTGATTGATCATTTGGCAAAGTACATGGCTCCTGGATCTCTTTTGATGCTGAGGAGTGCTCATGGTGCTCGAGCTTTTCTGTATCCGGTGGTTGATCCTTGTCATCTTAGAGGGTTTGAGGTGCTCTCTGTGTTTCATCCAACTGATGAAGTTATTAACTCGGTTGTCATAGCACGTAAATATCCAATATTGCCTACCCATGACTCATCAATAGTTGATCATCACAACAAGGGCTTTGGACCTATAATACTTCCTAATAAGTGGTCTGATATCGAAACTTTCAATCCCGTCAATATTATTCATGGGAAAAATATCATTGAGGAATTGGCCTTTGAAGATCAGCTTGGATCATGAACTAGCACTTGTACACGAGTATTTCTTATCTCACTCTAAATGATGTCCATCATGGGCATGTGTTGCTAGCTCTACAATATACCTATATGGAAGCTGTTTCCTCGATATATCCTAGTTGTTTTCCTTGTGTTCATGCCCCATCTAACATATCTTAGCTAGAAGTTTCTACTTGTTTAAGCTGTTTATCGTTCACGAGATGCTTAAGTTTAATTTACTAAAATAACATGTACTGGAAATTGGACCCCTAGGGATGCTTGTTTATGTCATGCATGCCCAACTTAATTGTTCGTCTTCTTGCTAGCTGGCAAGTGTTTGGTTTCAGCTCTGTTTTTACCGTCTTGTATTAGACTTCAAGAAATAACAGACACTTGAATTCATATGTATTCCAGAATTTCAGTTAATTAATTTGCATTATTTTGATTAATTAATGTTGCAGCGCTGATCACTCTTGACTTTGCATATTTGCTTTTATCTGGCCTTTATTTTTACAGTTTTGCATACACTTACCATACGTTAGCTAAAAGACACGTTTTTCTATATATTTGCATAGGCAGCTTTGTGCCACTTCAAATACTAATTTAAGAAGAAAAGTCCCGTGCAGATGCTGATGCATATATATGTATATAACTTGTGAGATTTTTTCGTATTTTAAGTTGCCTATTTATCTAATTCTTGCTTTTCTCATTGAGGTACTCAATGTTGGATAGCGTGCAGAGATTTCAAGGTGAGTGTGGAAGCAATACGAGAGAAAACAGAAGAAGATACCAATTTATAATTAGTGAGCTAGACCATTATTCTACTGGGTTGTGCAACCTCATGTTTCGTCAGACGTTGCAAATTGCAAAGTTGATTAAATATGTGATCGTATGTGGTGGTCCTTTTTTTGTCCAATGCCTATATATATATATATTATTCATCAAAAAACCTATGTATCTATGAAGGCTATGGTTATAATTTGTTAGTGTGTGAGAGCTCTCAAAATCTGATCTTATCCTTGTTTTGGTTGCCGCTTTCCTGTCATATATACATCAATCAGTCATATCGGTGATGCATTGATTTCTTGACCTTGACGCTCCAATTAATTTTAAGATATTTACCAATACTGTGTATGTATAATTCTTCCATTTATATGGAAGTTTAAACATATGAGTTTCATCATTTTGGTTTTGTTTTGTTATATTTCGAAGAACATATAATGCTAAGTTTGGCATATGAAGAACGTAGTTTACTATTAAGAGGGTCACTAGAATATTGTAATTTTTTTTTCTTTCTTCTTCTGGTCTTGCCATTCATCTCTTTGGTCAATAATTACTGATCCTTTCGGATTTTTATTTTATTATATATATATATATATATATATATATATATATAAGAGGGTATTATAAACTTTGACGCGGCGGATATTATAAAATATGTATGTTAAAAAAATTATTTATATTAAACTGTCTGTTTAAATATATTATTTTATTAAATTATTTTACAGTATTTGTTAGGTATTACAAGTGAGGGTTTTAATTTTAGTCAATATTTATTTGTACTCGTTAATAATAGTAAAAATTTACTACTGCGAGTGAGAGTTTTAATTTTAATCAGTGTTTATTTGTGCTTGTCAATAGTAGCGAGTATTTACTACTACGAACAATTTTAGTCAGTATTTATTTATGCTCGTCAATAATAACGAGAATGCAATTTTAGTTAGTATTTATTTGTGCTCGTCAATAGTAGCGAAACTTACTATTAAGAGCGAGAGTTTCAATTTTAGTCAATATTTATTTGTACTCGTCAATAGTAGTGAGATTTCGCTACTATTGATTAGCACAAATAAACACTGATTGAAATTGAAACTATCGCTTCTAATAGCGAGTTCTCGTTACTATTGACACAAATAAATACTGACTAAAATTAAAACTCTCGCTTATAGTAGCGAGTTCTACTACTATTGGTGAGTACAAATAAAAACTGTAAAATAATTTAATGAAATGATGCATTTAAATGACAGTTTAACGTAAACGATTTCTTTAATATATATGTTTTATAACATACGCAACATCGAAGTTTATAACACCTCTCTCTCTCTCTATATATATATATATATTAGTCTTTGTAACGATTGATTTCATTAGTGTTTAATTATAATAAGTATGCACAAAAAGAAAATATATATATCACTCTCTCTTTTCTACCCATCCTTAACACTAGTAATTATTGTTTCAATTTATAGAGTTTGATTACTATTGTTAATTAATATTATTGTTAATTAATATACTTGTTCTGAATGCTCATGATCGATGATGATGATGACTTCGGATTGTTTTAAAATGCTTGTACGATTGATTACCAATCAGAAACTAGTTCAATTTCTTGAAATCAATAGATTCTTTTTAATCATCTAATTCTTTTTGGACAAATTATATATGTATGACCGGGTATTGGTTGTTCTTGTAAATAATACACACACACACACACACGCATACACACATGTGTACATTGATTGAAATCATTTGGGCAGTTTGGAACGTTAGCAAATTATGTTTTCGTTACATAAATTAAAAGAAAATGAAATTTAGACATTGATATAAATAGAAGGGTCAAATTGGCTATCAATGTCTTCTCTCTCCCCCTTCCCCGTGTGCGTTTCTACTAATTGACCCAAAAATAAAATATTAGTTCATATTACTATATATATATATATTCTAAAATGTAATAAAAATTTCGAAGGGAGGTGTAGAATAATGTGGCTGTCAGGTTGTTGTTCTTCAAATTATTGTTTCTCCAATGATAGTACATATTTAAACATTGCACATACTAGCCTTAAAAAAAATTCAAAAAACAAAAATACATTTCTAAGGGAAGACCTCTTTTGTCTCCATGTATATATATCTAGTACACATACGAAAGATCATAAAAAGTTTAAATACATAGACCAAACTTGCACGATTTGTGTTTGGACTTGCTCTTGTCTAGCTAATTCCAGCAATATTTGGGCTAGAAATGAAGAAAAGGTTCGTTTATATGTTGACAAATGGGCTGTGTATCTTATTATGTTAATATTATTATTAGTGTGCGAGATAAACTTTTCTAGAATATTTCTTTTGGCCCTGGAATTTGTTTAATTTATTTGTCAAATTGTAATATATGACAATGACAAGTCGGTTTGGCTGTATATCTGCGATTAGTTCCAAGAGTAGAAGATAAATTAATGGATGGTTACAACTATTTTCTCCGAGCCTTAACCTCGATGTATCTTTGTTACTTTTCCCGCAAGTTAAATCTAATAAACCCTTGAATTTCTGGTTTTCTCTTTTATTAGTTCAAAGAAGGTTACGTACTATATCTTTGAATTGGTTCTTGAAGCTCCAATTTAACTTCTTTTTCCAAATAAATAGTAATGTTTGTACCAGATTCCATACTGATAAGTTAATAAAAAAAAAAAAAGAAAAGAAAAAGAGAAAGTAATCGTGGACCGCTTTTGAGTCGACAGTGAGCTTGCCAAAGCCTTTTGACGGTCAAGTTAGACCTTTAAAAGGTAATATGACTATATATGATCCTTTATTTAGGGTCTTAATGATGTATAACCCACATTTTAAAATAATGACTTTTGACTCCTTTACGGCCTAAATACTCTTACTTATAATTAAAAATAAAACAGGTTTATTTTCTTTTTCACTCAGTTTACTGTTCACCCACTTTCTTCATTGTCTTTTCATTCTCGCATTCTCACTTTCTTTCGTCCTGGTTTCCTTAGACATTTCTCGCTGTCAAAGAGGCCACAACCTTCGTCCGCGTCCTTCTCCCCAGATTGCCGCCGAGCATTGCCACATCCAGCACCTTCACGTGTTAAGGTATTTTATGTTATACAATTATTCGCAATTTAGCATTAAAATATGAAATTAACATAAAAACATACATTGATAGTTTATAGAAGCCATGATCAAGAGAAAGAAAAATTACAAAAGAGTTAATATATGTGCTATTTATTCCCTGTTTTCATAAAACTCCTAAAACCCAATCTATATCTTTTGGTGCAAAAACTCTGTGCATCTCACCAAAGACCATCAGCCTACATTTTATTTATACTTTTAAATATTTCAATCAATAAAAATAAATCATAACAAAAATAATAAAGTTATATAATATATATAAAAAAAGGTTTTTGATGGGAATACCCCCAAACTTTCACATTAATAATTAATTATCCCCTAAATTTTAATTTAGATATTATAACCCCTTAAATTTTCATCTCAGTGTAAAGCAAGCCCCTACCACAACTTTTGTTAGATTTATATGTTATTTTTCACGTTCTACATCAACTATCCTTTTTGAACAAGGGTAAAATTGAGATTTTTAAAAATTGTTATTCTTATTGCATACCATCACCTACCCTAATATCAAATTTCCTTAACTCAGCCCATTTGGTAATTCAATCTCTAGATTCTAACTTATTTGCTTTTAATATTTTAAACACTCTTGGACAAATAATGTTATCCCACTTCTTAACTTCCTCCCTCTTCACAACCATTATCTGCATAATATAAATTCTTAACTTCTCCAAAAGAGTGATTATTGGCTTGTCTCTTGCATCCATGATTGTTGCATTGAAAGATTCACAAAGGTTATTCAATAAGATGCCACATTTTGTTGTTGTTCTAAAATGAGACATTAACTAATATTTTGGGTCCTTATCAAGCAGCCAATTATAAGCTTGAATAGAAATTTGTTTCATTTGCTATATATCACTTTCAAATCTGAAGCATAAACAATAACATTAATTAAGTAAACATCTTAAGAATTAAAAAAAATAAACACATATATAATAAATAAGTAATATGAATTTAAATACCTTGCCACAATATTACATTTTGTAGCATTCTATAGTTTTTGTTTCAATTCAAAACCCTTGTATAAAGTTTTGAAGTTATTGTACAAATGTCTCGCACAATGCTAGTGCTCAGAATTTGGTGCCAACTCTTGAAGTGCTTGAACTAACCCTGTTTGTTTATCTGTAATGAATGTCCACCCATGTGAATTGCACATATCTACATCAACAATCAAATTCTCCAAAAACTAAGTCCAAGTGTCTTGTGACTAAACCTCTACAACTGCATAAGCAATTGGATACATGTTATTATTTCCATCAATGCCTACAGCAGCTAACAATTGACCTGGATGAAAACCAATTACATGCCTACAATTTCCTTGAATCCCCTTTTACATGCACCCAGACAAACATAAATCCTTTGAAAATTTGGATTTTGTCCCACTGATTCACAATTCTTTATAAACATTGTACTCCCCTTATTAGTTCCTTTTAGCTTTTCATAGTAGTCCCACAATCTAGCATACTACTCTACAATTGACCCTTGCACTTTTTTATTTTCCTTCTTTTTAACTATATAATATTGCCATTTTGAAATTTCACCAAGATGATCCTCATAAACAGTTTGTTGAGATGACTCCAATTTTCATTTTGGATCCACCCTAAACTTTTTCACATACCTTTTAGCCAACCAAGTCGAGTTTAAATTTTTATCATTGAAAGATAGGCTACATGTATGCTCATCCTTGAAAATCTATACTTGGAATGTTGGTGTACCTTTGATGGTAGAAGCATAAATCACCTAGGGACAATTTTCTGTGCAAACAACTCTTATTTTATCTTTGTCATTCTTTTGAATTTCAAATCTCTATGGCTCTTAATTCCATATTCTCTTACCGCTTTCCTAAACTCTGCAGCATTAGCAAACAACATTCCAATGGAAAATGTTGGATTTTCCATATCAGTTTCCATATTAAATTAATGAAAACTATGACCCCATTTATCCTCAACTTCTAAATCTGACCCACAAACACTATTAAGATCCTCGTTATCTTCATAATCAGATTCAACATATTCTGAAAAATTAATTATATCAGCAATACCCTCTACAATATCAATAACACTAGCATCCACATTGGTTTTATACAATACATCATCATTAGACTATTCATATCAACAAAAGCAGGGTCATCATCATATTCATTTTCACTTTCTAGGTTAGCTAAACTAGTTTGGTTTTGAGCTTGTGATAATGGTTCAAAGTCAGATGTATTTTCATATTCAAGTTCAATATCAAATGGATTTTCAGCTTGAAAAGGAGGTTGGATTCTAATTTCTTCTTGGGTTTCAAATAGGAAATCACTATGTTCAAATGAAAAGCTATCTGCTCCCTCCACCACTTGTACAATATCTTTATAAAGAAAATAAAATAAAACAAGTTATAAGAACTTATTTAAATGTATAACCATAAAGCAAATAGGAAAAAATAAAAAATCAAATAAATAGTAACACATGAGTGCATAAATCATGCCATCAATTTATCAATATATTCATCTCCAATATTCTTGGGTTATGTTCAAGAAAAGTTTAAAGTTTTTTCACCTATTCACAGAGTAGTTTTCATACATTCTATTCTCATGTTCTTTTAGAGATCTTTAGACCTAATATAGGCTTGCCATAAGACCTTAGTGAGAGAGAAAGTGATCCTCTCATTTTGGTATTTTTCTGTTTTGGTCCTTTCATTTACCCAATTTTGTATATCCACTTTACGCAGAAAACAAATTCTATAATAACAATATTATCAAAAATTGAATACATACATATATATATATATATATATATATTATAAATCACAAAATCCCATCTACAATAACAGTAAAATATCAAACCCTAAAACCTATATATTATCTTATTTCATCTCTAACTATCCAAAATTAATTAAATAAACAAACTCATTGTCAAATGCAAACTAAAATCTTTAACTTATCATTTTCTGCTTTGTTGTGATATTGTATAGCATTCCTCTTCATTCTTCCCCTCAAGTACGAATGTATTATGTTTTCTCATAAATTATTACTGTATTAGGAAAATTCCAATTGAGCTAGGCCCTACTGTTTATAGTGCCTTACTTTGAGTTTGCATGATATATAGACACACAAATCTAGCATGTTTGTCTTCTGAAAAGTTATTTAAATTGGACCCAGAAAATACTCCAGAGGCTGCTTCAGTACGAGAAGTAGTCAAGAATAGGAAGCAGAGAACAATAATAATTGAGATTGGTGGAAATAATAATAATTAGTTGGTCCCTGACATATACAAAATAGTGGAAACAATAATAATTGAGATTGGTGAGACCCTATAAAAGTCTTTAGGAGAGGAAGAAATAATACTTTTTAAAAATTCTAATTTTATCCTTGTTAAAAGAGGATAGTTTATGGAGAATATGAAAAATAATAGATAAATCTAACAGAAGTGATGGTAGGGGGTTCCTTTACATGAGATGAAAATTTAAGGGGTGGTGATACCTAAATTAAAATTTAGGGGGTTAATATAATTAACTACTAATGTGAAAGTTCCGAGGGTACTCCTACCAAAAACCCATCAAAAACTTTATTATAAAAGTATATGTACTGTATAAAATAAAAAATGAAAGGATTGAAATTTATATAATGGGTAACTTAGTTTAATGAGTCAATTAAATCTAAATAGGATAGCACATAACTCTCAAGTAATATTTTATATTTGTCCAACCCATTATGGTACACTAATTAAATTAAACAATAATAATTAATATAATTGTCACATTGATTATGCGAAGGCAATAAAATTCCACAATTCTTGTACTTGGACTGCATAATCAATTAACATATAATAATAATAATCTCGTACAAAATATATGTTTAATATAGTCATACATATAAATATATCGATAAGAAATATAAATATGTATATCTACATATTAGAGATTTATAATCAATAAAAGGATCAAATAATTCTCAACGTCTCACATACAAATATCATTAGTCAAATATAAGCGCAAAAAATATCACAAAACTAATCATAATGATCTAACATATTTCAATTTTACAAATGTATTGCTTGAAAGACATATAAACATTAACAATCGTTATCAAAATATACTCCTACTAGTTCAAAATTTCATAAGCATCCAACAATCCCATTTGGGATACATGTTATTGTAACATGACAGGACCGTACTTGGGATGAGTCCCGCCTCAGAAAAATCCTACTAAACTTTTTACAGAAATTTCAACAGAACCTCTCTTAAAATATGGACTAACTCAATTTGTACCTGTAAATTAAATTATTTCCAAAATATACATCTAGTGGTCACATCAACTACTACTGGATTTTCCACAACAAAGTAACAAATAAATATGATAATTTTAAAAATATAAAAGAATTTTATGTAAAAGATAGTTTGGTACTGACTTGAAATATTCTTAGAGCAATCTAAATAATTTTTCAAAAATAATTAAAGATACAAGATATATGAATAAAATTAAAAGAAAATAAAAATGTAACATCCCTTTACCCGAGCCCAAAGACCCAAATAAAAAGATGTCATTTCAAAAAGGCGATATGAAATAATAATATAAAGAAAATTTCTTTTTGAAACATAACCGAAAAACTGAATAAAAATTTTCTTTACTCTTTAGGTTAAAATTAAACCTTTGGTATTAATAGCAAAATCAAATATTTCTAAATCCCGAAAACACGGTTCTTTACACAAGATCCACAGCGTAAAAAATTAATTGTATCTCTGTCAGAGTTTTAGTATTATTAAAAGAAAATAAAACTGCGGAACTAATTTGTACTGTTGCCACTCTCCGCCGGTCCGCTACGTCATTGTCAATCTGCTTGACTAGGGTTCATGATTACCTAAACACAAAAAATAAACAGGAGTGAGTGACAAACACTCAGTAGGTTCCCAACATGCATGTGATGATGCAGTGCAATATGCTGAAGGAATGTCAACAGTTATGAAAACCTCTTATTCGTTTCTCTTTTCAAAAGCAACCATCTATGCAATAACTTTTAAAACTCTTATACGTAAGACTCTTCACTTTGTGTAAAATTTAATTACGCTGGAGTTAGTTACCCGTCGGCAACTCTAACTCCCTAAAGCAGCACACATGCATACTTTTAAGAAAATCCTTACACATTTAATCGATTAAAGGAAACGGCATGAGTGGGGATGAAACCCGCTTGCATCCGCATCATGCAAGTGCCGGGGTTATAACCTCCACACGCACCAATACTGCATGTATGCGCGTACGAGAATCTAATCTCTCTACTTACTAGTTAGTAGGACCTCTACTAAAAGATTCACAAACTTGAACACATATACTCCATTCATTATAGCTTTAAAAGCTTATGAGTGCATGACCATGTCTATACAATGCATAACTTTCAAAATGTGAGTTGACAAGAAAATATCTCTTGCGTATAACAAAATTTCCATGATGGATTGCAATGCATGCATATGTTTATGCCATCGCTAGCAAACTCCATTCTCATATCATCAATTTACATAGCTTCAAATACAATTAACTCCCATATGCAAGACAACACATGCATTTAAATACTTATATATATATATATATATATATATATATATGATTTTATCATGCATAACTATAGTTATAAATTCATTCTAATGACTCAAGTTATTATTTACTATATGCAAATCTATCCATATACATATCTATATATATATATAGATTCATACAAATATATCCATGCGAATAGACCCATTTATTTACAAAGAAACCATTTTCGAATAGCATTCTATTTGTAAAGGAAAGCAAATATAATCATACTTAACTTAAATTCCAGTAATCATACTTTATAAATAAATTGTAACCTCACTAAATTAACCAACATAAAAAGCATAAAAATTTCTTACTTTATTAGTTTACAAAGCTAAACAAATATCAAAGTTGGTTTTAGACAAAGTAGTCATGGAATTGATTTAAATCTAAGCCCTACACTAGTCATATTATTGCCTTTACTTAGTTTATTAAAACCATACAAATAGCTGGTCATGTACAACTCAATTTAGTCCAAAATTTTCAGCAAGAAACAACATTTAACCTAGCTTAAAACCATAAACAAAATCTGGTCACAAACAATTACAGTTGCAGAATTTTTCAGCAAAAACAGATAAATTTGTAAAAATTATAGAATCCTCAATTTAACTCCAAATGGGGAAATTCCAAAACCAAAATAACCACAACTTAATGAATTAAAAAATAAAAATGTGAATCGAAAATTAATAAAAATTGAAGGTCCTGAAATATCACAAAACCCATGGATTATGGTGCAGGGTTCTCCCAAAACATCTACCCGTCCAATAATTTTGAAATAATTGTTTCTTCTTTATCTGAACTCCGATTGCAGAAATTCAAAAAACGAGCATGTTCACAAGACAATCAAATATATACAGTAAACATTTCAGAATTTTTGGACAAATACCCAAATGGCAGTTTTAATCCAAAGTCCACGAAAATTTTAGAAATTTTCTGATTCACAGCACATATATTCAAATCAAAACACTGGATGCAAAAGGGACCCTACCACCATACAAGATTAGGGCTTTGATTAAATTAAAAAAAAAACCCATTTTAGATAGCCTATCTCACAAATTTCTAAGTGGTCCCAAGTAGATCTATGAAGAAAAATATATAAAGAGGGTAGATCTAGGTCATAAACATATTAATACACCACCAAACACTTAGCAAATACAAGTAGAGTTTGGGTCCTACCTTGGATTAGCTAAAACCCTATCTTAAACCTTGAAAGTCAAGACCATAACTCCTCCTCCAGCTGCTAGAAAGTGGCCGGCCAGCTGCACACTCCTTGCTCTTGAAGCTCCCTTTGAATTCCTCTTGAAAAGCTTAGAGATCTAGCTCCCTTTTCCTTTTTTTCCTTCTTCTTTCTCAAGAAACTCTCTCTCTCTCTCTCTCTAAAGTGATTGGCAGCAGCCAAGGCTTCAAAATAGGATTTGAGTTTCTCTCATAAAGTTGTTTTTAAAGAGAAAACTAGGGTTTCAAGAGGGTGGGGCCAACTAGCCCACTTTGACCTAAACTTGACCAAATTCAAACTTGGTCTTACATGTGGTCTCCCCTTTTACAAAACAAGACGACATTAAAAAAAATTCAAACTTGCCATATACACAGTCAAGAGTCAAAAAGAGTCACAGTCATCGCACTGCCAGTCAAAGTGATGATGTGGTAAGGTGGACTGTTGACTGTTAACTTTGACCTTAACCAAAACTTTGACTTTACCAAGAAAAGAAACAAACACACATAATACACAGAAGATCATATACCACTCAGTCTCAGTCAACCAATACCAGACCTTGACCCTACAGTCAGTGGCTCATGCGTTGACTTTGACCGAAGTTGACTTTGACCAAAAGTCAATTGTGTACAAAGTAAGCAGATATTACAATTTATCCCTCCTAAAAGGAAATTTTGTCCTTGAAATTAAAGGTAAGGAGTTAAAGTACTTACTCGAATAGAGATGGATACTTGGCTTTCATTTCGTCTTCCCGTTCCTAAGTTGCCTCTTCAACTACGTGGTTCCGCCAAAGTACCTTTACAAGTGGAATCTCCCGGTTCCGCAACATTTGCTCTTTCCTATCTAAGATCTCCACTGGTTTCTCCACGTATATCAAGTTTTTGTATACCTCAAGCGGCTCGTACTCGATAACATGTGAAGGATCATACACATACTTCCGCAGCATAGACACGTGAAAAACATCATGAATGCCAGATAATTTGGGAGGTAGCGCCACACGATAAGCCAAAAATCCCAACTCTCTCCAGTACCTCAAAAGGCCCGATGTAATAAGGACTTAACTTCCCATTTTTACCAAACCTCATTACACCTTTCAATGGTGCAACTTTGAGAAATACTTATTCTCAAACCTCGAACTTCAGATCCTTGCGTCGATTATCGGTGTAACTCTTCTATCGATCTTGTGCAACCTTCATACTTTGTCTTATCTTATTGATGGTGTCACTAGTTTGTTGTAGAATTTCGAGTCCGAGAATTTTTCTCTCACCAACCTCGTCCCAATGCGACGAAGATTTGCATTTTCTTCTGTAGAGAGCTTAATACTGGGCCATTCCAATAGTAGAATGGTAACTGTTATTGTAGGCGAACTCTACTAATGGAATGTGCTTCTCCCAACTTCCTTGAAAATCCAGCATGGATGCTCTTAACATATCTTCCAATGTCTGAATAGTCCGCTCCGATTGACCATCAGTCTGGGGATGAAAAGCAATACTGAAATTCAGCTTCATCCCCAATGCTTTGTGTAAGCTTTTCCAGAATGATGACGTAAACCTTGGGTCTCGATCGGATACAATCGACACTGGGACCTCATGCAATCGCACAATCTCATCCACATACAGTTGAGCTAACTTCTCCATCGAGTAAGTCATACGCATGGATAGAAAGTGAGCCGATTTTGTAAGTCGATTCACAATCACCCAAATCTCATTGTTGCTCTACTGAGATAAGGGTAATCCAACCACGAAATCTATGGCGATATGCTCCCACTTCCACTCTGGAATCAACAACGGTCTTAGTAAACCACATGGTCTTTGGTGCTCAATCTTAACCTGCTGACAAGTCAAACACTGCTCCATGAACTTTGCTATGTCTCGTTTCAAACCAAACCACCAGAACGCCTTAAAGATATCTCTGTACATCTTGGTAGCTCCTGGATGAACGGTGTAAGGTGTACAATAGGCTTCCACTAAGATCTCCTTCTTGATTTCGTTAATATTTGGTACACACAGGCGAGTACCAAATCTCAACGTTCCATCACTAGCGAGATTAAACTCCGGCTTTTTTCCTTGAATCACTTCGTCTTTGATCTTCATAAGAGTTGCATCCTTAGCTTGGCCTTCCTTTATCTTATCCATGATCGAAAGTTGAATAGAGAGTGTAGCCAGCATGGATGAATATTGACTAGGGACTAATTCAATATCCATTCTACTCAGATCCTCCAAGATGTGTGGTTGAGTCATGATCAAGCTTCTGCTGAAGCCTGCATACTTTCTACTCAATGCATCTGCCACTTTGTTCGCCTTGCCTGGGTGATAATTGATTGAATAATCGTAGTCCTTTACCAGCTCCAACCACATTCTTTGTCTCATGTTCAACTCTTTCTGGGTGAAAAAATATTTGAGGCTTTTGTGGTGAGTGTAGATTTCACACTTTGCTCCATACAGGTAATGACACCAAATCTTCAGAGTAAACACCACTGGTGCCAGTTCTAAGTTGTGCGTGGATAGTTACGTTCATATGGCTTCAGCTGACGTGAAGCATAAGCAACCACCTTACCATTTTGCATAAGCACACAACCCAGACCCGTACCAGATGCATCGCTGTAGATTACAAAATCGTCCTCGCCATTTGGTAGAGTAAGAATAGGCGTTGAAATCAGCTTCTTTTTTAGTTCTAAGAAACTCTCTTCACACTTCTTAGACCAAAAAAACTTATTCTCCTTCTTCAACAGCTGCGTTATCGGCATTGCAATCTTCGAGAATCCTTGCACAAATCTATGGTAGTACCCAGCTAAACCTAGAAAACTTCTGACTTCTCTAACGTTGGTTGGTCTTTTCCAGTCTTAAACTGCTGCAACTTTGTTGGGATCTACTTCGATACCGTTGCTCGATATCACATGGCCAAGGAAGGTGATGCTCTCTAACCAGAACTCACACTTCTTGAACTTCGTGTACAATTGCTTTTCATATAGCCTTTGGAGTACTAGCCTCAAATGCTCTTCATGCTCTTCCGCAGTCTTCGAGTAAATAAGAATGTCATCTATGAACACCACAACAAACTTATCCAGGTAGTCATGAAACACTCGGTTCATCAAATCCATGAATACAGCGGTGCGTTTGTCAGTCCAAATGGCATTACTATGAACTCATAATGGCCATATCTCGTTCAAAAAGCACTCTTCGGTTGGTCTTCTTCCTTAATCTTTAGTTGATGATAACTCGAACATAGGTCGATTTTTGAGAAAATGCTCACTCACTCCTCGAAGTTGATCGAACAGGTCATCAATTCTCGGTAGTGGGTACTTATTCTTGATCGTTACTTTGTTGAGCTCACGGTAATCAATGCACAGTTGCATTGAACCGTCCTTCTTTTTGACGAATAGAACTGGTACTCCCCAGGGGTGAAACGTTGGGTTTAATGAAACCCTTGTTTTAAAGGTCTTGTAACTGCTCCTTCAGCTCCTTTAACTTTATTGGTGCCATTCTATAGGGTGCCTTTGAAATGGGTGCTGATCCCAATACCAAATTAATGATAAACTCTACTTCTCGATCAGGTGGCAACTCCAGTAACTCCTCGGGAAACACATCCACAAAATCACGAACCACTATGACGTGTTACGGATTCAGAGCTGATGGTTCCTTGTCGTAAACACTAACAAGAAATCCTTGGCAACCCTTACGTAAACACCTCATTGTTTGCAAAGCAGTTAACAACCTTGGTTGTTGGCTTCAACCTTTCAAACACAAAACACTGGTAGCCTTCGGAGGTAAAATGTATCTCCTTCTCTTTGTAGTTGATGCAAGCTCTACTCTTGGATAACCAATCCATACCGAAAATCACATCGAAATCAAACATATCTAATATGATCAAATCGTCTTGTAACTTCTTGTTCCCGAGATATACTTCACAGTATTTCAACACAAACGAGGCACACATACAGACTTCAGATGGTGTAGCGACACACAAATCGTCTTTAAGGCGAGTTGGTTCTAGTGCTAGCTTAGCGCAAATCGTTTAGACACAAACGAATGCGTAGCACCCGAATCAAATAAAGCATAAGCATTCAAACTATTCAAAGAGATCATACCTGCCACCACGGTAGCATTATCTTTCTCAGCATCTTCCCTCGATAATGCGAACACCCGACCTTGAGTGGGTTGCTACCTTTTTCCTCCCAGTTCAGGGTAATCTCGTATCATGTGACTAGCCTTGCCGCACTTGAAACATGCTTCAGTCTTATTCCAACACTCTCCGGTATGATTCTTGCCACAGGATTGGCACTGAGGAATACTAGATCGACTGCCATTCCCTTTAGGTTTTTTGTTGTCATTATTGTTGCGCTTGTAGTTCCCCTTCCTTCCATCAGCCTTTCTCTTATGCTGGTTACTCTCACCCCAAGTCTTTCGTTGAGTAGAGGAGCTTTGCCCTACAGCTTTGTTCATTTCTGGAGTAGGGTCCTTCGCGATCAATTGAACTCACTGTAGCACCTCAGCATATGTGGGTAGACGTAACACTGCTATGGCATTGTATAGCTCTGGCCTCAATCCTTTCTCAAAACGTCTGGCTTTGCATTCTTCAGTATCCATCAGATGTGGCGCGTAACGAGAAAGTTCATCAAACTTTCGCTCATACTCCACTAGAGAAAGGTTGCCTTGAGTCAAACGCAAGAATTTAGCCTCCTTCTCATCCCGCTTCATGATAGGAAAATAATTTTTCAGAAACAACTCCTTGAACTGAGCCCACAATATAGGACTTTCTTTGAGATTATAGGCCCGCTTGATCATATCCCACCAATGGCTAGCACCCTTCTTGAGCATGAATGAAGCGCATACCACCTTTTGGGACTCAGTACACTGCATTGGAGTGAAGATTTTCTCCAAATCACGGATCCAATCTTCAACCACCAATGGGTTGGTAGAGCTCTCAAACACTGAAGGATGGAATCACTTGAGCTGCTCGACGACTCCACTAATCTCACTAGATTGTTATGGTCCTTGACCTGCTAGGCCTGCCAAAGCCTCAAGCAACTGATTGGCCATATTTGCCACATTGTTCTCATTAGTGTCGTTGGCTTTTAGTTTTCCACGAGGCATCTTTAAAATAGTAGCATACCATACAAAACAATTAATATAGACAAAGAGACAACCAGAAGAATACAAATATATATATAGTATTTCAATTTAAAGAAGTTTGTCATGAATTAGATAAACATAGGTAACATTCAATATAGATAAGCATAATAATAGTTCAAGCACATCAAATAGTCATAGATAGGCTACCACTACTACTACTAATATAACAACTAATCTTTCTCCCTACTCGTCCTCAGAATACTCCTCGGGGTCTTCTTCTTCCTCCGGGTCCTCCTCTTCCTCAGGATCCTCTTCTTCCACAGGATTCTCTTCAACTGTAACTGCCTCCGGTGCATGTGGAATCTCAACCCCAATAAGCTCCAGGTGAGCGTTCAGAGCTTCTTGCTTACCAGGGTCATCTCGATGCTGATACATAGTATAACTATGATCTATCTAGAACTGCTCCAGCTGCCATGCATCTATGTACTGTACTCGGTCATCCGATTGAGGCATGGTTATGGTATCCCTGCTCAAGTACCGAGCTACCTCTATCTTTTTCCGATCAAGCTCCCGACCCTGCACGTCTTCGGACTCCCTGATTTCCTTGCATTTGTTCCCAAAGGTTGATGCTGGGGCATTTGTGGATCGACGACAAGAAGGTTCTTCTTGCGCCACGACTTCGTTTCCCGGACACTGGGTATGCGATTTGGGCTCTCAATATCCACCTCTACTTGGTGAAGTTTGGCCACGATGTCATTCTGCAAGGACATTGGCTCTGGGTTCAATCTCGGCTTCTTGGAGATAGACGCCTCCAACACATCATGACTTCGCTTGCGCGAAGCGCAAGAAGAATTACTAACTCGTTGACCCATCTTAACAAAGTAAACCAAACAAGCACAAGATCAACAATAAGGCAAAACCAAATACAAATAAAGTAATCTACCTATAGTGTGCGAGTGGACGCTGGCGTAGGCAATCAAAACAAATTTTCAATAAACCTAGGCTCTGATACAAAAACTTCCCTTTACCCGAGCCCAAAGACCCAAATAAAGAGATTTCACTTCAAAAAGGCGATATGAAATAATAATATAAAGAAAATTTCCTTTTGAAACATAACTGAAAAACTGAATAAAAATTTTCTTTACTCTTTAGGATAAAATTAAACCGTTGGTATTAACAACAAAATCAAATATTTATAAATCCTAAAAACACGGTTCTTTACACAAGACCCACAATGTAAAGGAAATCAATTGTATCTCAATCAGAGTTTTAGTATTATTAAAAAGGAAATAAAATCGCTAAATTAAATGTAGTTGCCGCCGCCGCTTCACGTTATTGCCACTAGGTTCGTGATTACCTAAACACATGAAACAAGAGGTGAGTGACAAACACTGTGTGATGTGATGATGCGGCAATATGCTAAAGGAATGTCAACAATTATGAAAACCTTTTTTATTTCTCTTTCAACTATCTATGCAATAACTTTTAAAACTCATATTAGGACTTTTCATGCGTTTAATTAAGAGTTATTATCTTTCTAGACACATGCATACTTTCAAGGAAATCCTTAAATTAAATGTGTAAGGATTTTCTTGAAAGTATGCATGTGTGCTGCTTTAGGAAGTTAGAGTTGCCGACGGGTAACTAGCTCCAACGTAATTAAATTTTACGCAAAATGAAAAGTCCTACGTATGAGAGTTTTAAAAGTTATTACATAGATGGTTGCTTTTGAAAAGAGAAACGAATAAGGGGTTTTCATAACTGTTGACGTTCCTTCAACATATTGCACTACATCATCACATGCATGTTGGGAACTTACTGAGTGTCACACTCCTCGCTATTTCTTATTTTAGATAATCCCAACCCTAGTCAGCGATTGGCAATGACGTGACGATGGCAACATAAATTAGTTCCGTAGTTTTATTTCCTTTTAATAATACTAAAACTCTGAAAGAGATACAATTAATTTTCTTTACGTTGTGGGTCTTATGTAAAAAACTGTGTTTTTTTTTAAGTTTAGAAATATTTTGATTTTGCTATTAATATTAACGGTTTAATTTTATCCTAAAGAGTAAAGAAAATTTTTATTTAGTTTTTCAGTTATGTATCAAAAGGAAATTTTTTTTATATTATTATTTCGTATCGCCTTTTTGAAGTGACATCTCTTTATTTAGGTTTCGGGCTCAGGTAAAGGAGTATTACAAAAACCTTGATTACAATGATAATAGAAAAGTCTCGAGTAATGAAATGAAGATGCTATGATGCCTTACATGGAGATCCAATCAAAGTTAGCTGAAAACCTACTGAAAATTTAAATAAAAATAAAACAAAATAAATGAGATAAGCTCAGTGAGTGGATTCATTATAAACAATATTGTAAATAATTTATATATAACAATTTGAGTAAAATCTATTCAATAACTTAATAATCTCATGGTAGCCGTTTTAACAATAATGAGAATAATAATAATAATAATGAGCATAATAATAATAATAATAATAATAATAATAATAATAATAATAATAATAATAATAATAATAATAATAATAAAAGAGACCTTATAAAATGAAACTCAATAATCACAATAAACAATAATTATCTCAAAATTGAGAAAAATTTATACACCAAGATACAACTTGAAACCATAGGAGAAAGGGGAGAACCGTCATACTACTCTTACCGTTCCATAGTAGATGGATGGGGAGGGGAAAAAACTATCATATTACCTTTGGCGTCCCAAGGCGTAGTGGAGATGGATCATTGTGCAGTCTCGTATTGCGTATAGATAAATGAGGGGGATGGAATACATAATAATCATCGTTCAGCTTATGTGCAAGGGGGACAGAATACATATATCATTATCAAATAAATAACTGTATCCAGGCGACACATGACATACATTGATAGAAAAAAAATGTAATGCAAATCAACATCCACAGTATAAAATTATGTCTAACAACCAAATTCAATATGTTTCCATAACTATTCCAATATAAATTCTCCCAAAACCACATTTAATAATCATTATATGTTTAAATATGTGTTCCTTGTAATAATAGTCATATGCGTACAATTAAAATAAATACTCAAATGTATTAAATTGTCAAAATTATTAATTTATAATAATACTCAGACATAATAAATCTAATATAAAGTCATTAGTATAAGTAAAATTTAATTCACTCACCTATAAGATCATTGTTGATCCTCATATGTATCCACTCCCGAGTTCGCATGAGCTGCAGGTCCTAAGTATTTCCTTTTTATTTCTATTTAAGGCAAAATAATATATTGATAGTTGAACAACTACAATTAACAATTGTTAAGCATAATTAACCCAAAATTACCACCTACTATATGAATTCTTCCTCTAATAACCTAATTCTCCCAAACCAAATCATCCACCATCCTCAATTATATCCAAAAATATCTTAATACTACTAAATTGCCCAAATAATACCAATTGAGCTCACTTTTATTAAAATTCCAAAATTACCCTTAGTCCTCAAATTTGGGGCTTTTCACAAACCTTCACCAAAATTGATATACTAGATATCAAATTGAAGCCCACAATTCAAGGATAGAAAATATATCTTTTGTTTGGTTGGAAAACACCCGGTTTGGTCAGAATCTCACTGGAAAGTGGCGGTTCCAAGTGGGTTTTTTGATTCCTATAAATGAGAGGTTTTCAGCTAAAAAAAAGCTCGGATTTGAACTTAGGAGGTTGAAAACAGTAGGAAATGACCTATCTTTGGCTAGAAAACTCACCGAAAAGTGGAAACTCAAGGTGAGAGAAAGTTAATGGCGATCGTGCATTTTTCGACGACCATAATGACAGCTGGTATAGATAGTTGTGTTAGGTCAGTTGGTCGACGGTGGTGGTGTGGTAGCTTGATTTTCGGTAGTCATAAAGAAAGGAAAAAGAAGAAAGAAAAAGAAAAAGAAGAAGGCAGCTTCTAGGCTCATGATCGGTAAAGATGGTTGTGAGTGTTTGATCAGTTGGCCAATGGTAGCGGTGTGGTGGCTTGATCTACGACGGTCAAAAAGAAAAGAAAAAGAAGAAGAAGAAAAATAAGAAATAGAGGGGAGGTCCGCAGAAGAAAAAAGGAAGGGAAGAAGAAATAAGTGTAGTCCAAGGGAAAAAGAAAAAGAAAAAGAAAAAGAAAAAAATGAAAGTAGGACCCACCAATGAGGCCTATCAATCATTACAATCTATCCCTAAAAGAAATTTCGTCTTGAAATTTGTATCTCAGAATTGAAAAAGGTAAGGATATTGAGCCTCCAATTATTGCTCGGATTCCCAAGTGGCTTCCTCCATAGCATGATTCCTCTATAAGACTTTTACGAGTGAAATAATTTTATTATGAAGTACTTGTTCTCTTTGATCAAGAATCTGAATCGACTGTTCTTAGTATAAAAATTATCCTTCACTTCAATTGTTGAAGTTTCTAGCACATGAGAAGGATTAGAATTATACTTGAATAATATAGATATATAGAAAACATCATTCATTCGAGAAAGCTCCGTCGGTAGGGTAAGTTTGTAAGCAACTGGACCAATCCTTTCACCAATCTCACAAGGCCTAATAAATCTAGGACTTAACTTTTCTTTTTTTTTCAAATCATACCACACTTTTCCAAGGTCACAATTTCAAAAAACCCAATCACCAATATTAAACTCAAGGTCTTCCCTTCGATTGTCCACATAACTAATCTGTTCATCTTGAGCTGCTTTAAATTTGCTACAAATTGCTTTAGCTTTTTCTGTAATCATCTGCACAAACTCGGGCTCTATAAGCTTCCTTTCACCAATCTCAACCTAACATAAAAGATTTCTACATTGCCTCCCATATAATGCCTCAAACAGTGTCATACCAATGCTTGAATGCTAGCTATTATTGTAGGTAAACTTTATTAGTAGTAGATGAAAGTCCTAGTTTTCTTTAAATTGCAAAACACAAAGCCTCAACATATCTTTCAAGATCTGAATAGTCCTCTTTGATTGTTAATCTGTCTAAGGATAAAAAGCTATACTAAAATATAACTTAGTACCCAAAGCTTCTTGTAAACTTCCCCAAAACTTAAAGGTGAATTGCATATCCCAATCCGATACAATAGATACAAGTACTCCATGTAACCTTACAATTTCTTATAGAAACAACTCAGTAAGTTTTTGAAAAGAAAAAGTCTCTGTAATGAGCAAAAAGTGAGTAGACTTGGTAAGTCAATCTACTACCATTCAAATTCCATTATATTGCCTCTGAGTACATGGAAGTTTAAATAGAAAATCCATAGTGATGTGTTCCTACTTCCATTCTAAAATAGGTAAAGGTTGCAAAAGTCCTGAAGGCTTTTTTAATTCTGCTTTTACTTGTTGACAAATAAGACACTTGGAAACATATTCAACAATTTGTCTTTTCATTACTGGCTACCAATAATGATCTTGCAAGGTATGATACATTTTTATGCTTCCAGGTTGTATAGCATATGCTTCATCAAGAATTTCTTTCCTTATTTCTTCATCAGTATGAACACAAAATTTGGTACCTATAACCAAAGCTCCATCTCCTCTAATAAAAAAATCTATTATTTGACCTAAATCAACTTCACTTCTAATTTTCACCAACTTAGAATTAGAAAATTGTGCTTTACAAATCCGATTAATATGAGTTGGTCGAACTTGAAAACTAGCCTGTAGAACTCCAGTATCACCCAATTCTAAGCTAACTCCCATCCTTCTCAACTCAATAACCAAAGGTAAATGAACCGTTCGAACATGCGCTAAAGAGCATATAGCCTTCATATTTAAAGAATCAATAACCACATTGACTTTTCCTTGATAATAATCAATAATACAATCATAGTCTTTTATCAGTTCCATTAAGTTTTTTTGTCTCATATTCAACTCTTGTTATGAGAAAATATACTTGATGCTCTTATAATCCATACAGATTTGACAAATGGCGCCATAAAGATAAGGCCTCAAAGCTTTTAAAGCAAAAACTACCATTGAAGGCTCCAAGTCATAAGTAGGATAACTTACTTTATGCCTTTTAAGTTGTCGAGAAGCATATGCAACCACTCGTCCATGCTGTATAAGGACTCAACCTAATTCTTGATAAGATGCATCACAAAACACCACAAATCCTTCATTACCATTAGGGAGAGTTAAAACAGGCACTGGAATAAACCTTCGCTTAAATTCTTAGAAACTTTGTTCACATAAATCTGTCTAATCAAATTTCACCCCCTTTTGAGTCAAATGGTGAAGTGGGGCTATAATTTTATAAAAACCCTTAACAAAGTGAGAATAATACTAAGCTAAACCCAAAAAATTTCGCACTTCAATTACACTTGTAGATCTTTCCCAATTCAACATAGCTTCTACTTTATTTGGATCGCTAAAAATACCTTTAGCAGATATAACATGTCCCAAAAAGACTACTTTATTCAATCAAAACTCACACTTGCTAAACTTAACATAAAGTACATTCTCCTTCAGGGTTTACAACACCCAACTTAAATGCATTTCGTGTTTAGCTTCACCTTTAGAATATACCAGAATATCATTAATGAAAACGATCACAAACCAATCTAAGAATGAGCCTAAAACTCCGTTCATCAAATCCATAAATGTTGCAGGAGAATTTGTAAGTTCAAATGACATGACCAAGAATTCATAATAATTGTACCTAGTCCGAAATGCAGTCTTAGGAATATCAAATTCTTTACTCCTCAACCGATGATATCTAGACCTTAAGTCAATCTTCGAGAATACTTTAGTACCCTAAAATTGATCAAATAAATCATAAATATGAGGTAATGGATACTTATTGTGAATTATTACCTTATTTAATTGCCGGTAATCAATACATAATTTTAAAGATCCATCTTTATTTTTTACAAACAACACCGGTGCTTCTCAAGGTGATACATTAGGATGGACACATCATTTATATTCCAAATCTTACAACTGAATTTTTAATTTATTCAACTCTGCTGGTGTCATCCTATACGGCGATAAAGAAATAGGATTAGTGCCCGAAATTAAATGAATGGCAAAATCTATCTCCTGTTCAGGAGGGAAATTAGAAAGATCATCTGGAAACATATTCAAAAAATCTCATACTACAAGAATATCTTCAAGTCTCATTCCCTTAACTTGAGTATCCATTATATAAGCCAAACCCCCCCCCCACATCTTTTATGTAATAAACGTTGAACTGTAAAGGCCAAAATTAAACTTATAGTTAAAGTCTTGCAATCACCATAAAATACTACTTCTGGCAACCCTAGTATTTTAAAAGTAACATCCTTACGAAAACAATCCTTTAATACATGATTTTCCACAAGAAAATCCATCCCAAAAATAACATCCAAACCCTCCAAATCCATCAGATTAAGTTTGTTTCTACAACTAACGTATCAATGAAGAAAAGACACTTTTTTAACATTTGTATGGGCCATAAAGAATCTTCAGTAGGTGTAAAAACTTCCAAATCCATACCATGAGTATGGGTAGTATACCAGATTATGTAACAAAACTACGTGATATAAAAAAATATGTGGCTCTAGGATCTATAAGAATGTAAACATCCATTCCAAGAATACATAAAGTATCTGTCACCACATCCGGAGTAGCATGTGCATCTTACTGTGTCATGGAAAATACTTTTCCTTGATTAAAAGTCATCCACATTTATTGCTACTCCTATGAACTGGTGTGGACTGTACTCTACTCGTAAATACATCTCTCTATCCAACCTAAGCACCTTACCCTCTTCGGCACTAAATTTCTATGGGCATACACCTGACCATCAAACTCAAGGGTCCCTGTGCTACTATGAATAAGAAAAGGACAATCCTTTCTGAAATGCCTAAACTAATTGTAATGAAAGCATTCATCAGTCATCTGAGAAAGCCCACTATGATATCTGAGACACAAAGTATACGTTATCCGAGAACTATCCCCAAACTATGGTCCCTAATGTAAACTATTGCCAAAATGATTGGATTGCTATCTCGATCTCATGCCACAACCACTGGTTTGTTCTGACTGAATATTTTGGTTAGTTCTACGCCTTCTGAATTTGCCATTACTAGAGAATCATGAACTGTAACTTCCTCTTTTCAAAGATCCCTGGTTGGAAGTACTTAAGGAAGTCCCCTTGAATGGACGATATCAAGATCCTCATATCAATAACTGCCTATCGACTTCCAAAGCAGCATCTCTTAAAGACTGATAAGTAAGATGTGCAGCTCCAGCTATACCAGTAGCAATGACATCCCTCAAACCATCTAGGAATCTCATTTTCTTCCTCTTCTCATCTAGAATCATATAGAGACAAAACTCTGATAGTTCCAGGAACTTTCTTTCATATTCTATCTTTGTCATGCTTCCCTGAACTAGTCTCTCAAACTCCATCCATTTTGCTTCTTTTTACACCTCTGGGAAAATTGAGCATAAAATCCAACCTTAAAACTTTCCCAAGTATGCTGCCTCATGCTCCTTTCCACAACCCACCGATATTAAGCATCCCCACTAAGAAGAAAACCTACTATCTTGACTTTTTCTTCATCAAAATAAACTATTCCCTCATCTAAAACTTTCTGTCTCAGATAACCAAAAGAATGCCTTAGTAGGATCAGTGATTCCATTAAAATTTATAGCACCCAATCTCATGGCTGCTTGACCTAATGATCTTGGTTGGGCAATTATATTTAGCGTCTCCACAGGACACTCTAGTACATCAGCACTCAAAGCTGGTCCCCTAGCACTCTTAACTAATCTCAAAGGATTTGTGGTCATATAACATCCACATCTTGGAGGCATCACCAAAATGATACTACACAAAATAAAAACATTCAGTCTTTCAAAAAATAATAATCAATTAAAGAATACAAGAATTTTTTTTTTCAAAACTCCCACAAAGAAAACTTTATCTAAAAAATTTAAAACTTTGCAAAATCGTGTATTAGTCTACAAGAAATAAAAATCTAATGGTCTAATGCTAAACTGACAGGACCGTACCTAGGATGGGTCCGGTCTTAAGAAAACTCTACTAAAATTTCTACAGAAATTTCAGGAGAACCTCCCCTAAAACTTGAACCTCCCCATAGCTTCCTAGCTCGCACGAGCTGTAAGTCCTAAACAATAACAAAATGTTTTTCTTTTATTTATATTTAATGTAAAATAATAGATTTTATACTTAAACAGTCTCAATTAACAATTGTTGAGCACATTTAACCCGAAATTACCACCTACTATGTGAATTCTTCCTCTAATCAACCAATTCTCCTAAACCAAATCATCCACCACCCTCATTTATATCCAAAAATATCTTAATAGTACTAAATTGTCCAAATAATACCAATTGAGCCTGCTTTTATTAAAATTCCAAAATTACCCCTAACCTTCAAATTTAGAGCTTTTCACAAGCCTTTTAAAAAATTGACATACTCAAGGATCAAGAATATACCTTGTGTTTGGTTGAAAAACACCCGGTTTGGCCGAAATCTAGCAAGAAAGTAGCGGTTCCAAGTGGGTTTCATGATTTGTATAAAATGAGAGATTTTCAGTTAAAAAAAGCTCGAATTTGAACTTAAGAGGTAAAAAACAGTAGAAAATGACCCATCTTTTGTTGAAAACTCACTGGAATATGGCAAATCGAGGAGAGAGAAAGTTGACGGCGACTGTGCATTGACTGGCGAAGATGGGCTCACTAGCGGTAGTTGGTGCAGATAGCTACACATGTTGGGTCAGTTGGCCGACAATGGTGGTATGGTGGTTTATTCTCTGACTATCACAAAGAAAGGAAAAAGAAGAAAGAAACAGAAGAAAAAGAAGAAAAAAAAAACAAAAGGGGGGGGGAGGCGGGTCTGCAGAAGGAAAAAGAAAAGAAAGAAGAAAGAATTATACCCATAGGAAAAAGAAAAAAAATAGGGTCCATCAGTCATTACAAAACACTATAATGGGTAAGCCTTTAGTTAGTGGATCTGCAAGCGTCATATGTGTCGAAATACATTTCACATTAGTGAGAGACTTTTCTATTTTCTTTTTAACAAAATAGAACTCCACATTAATATGCTTGGAGCGAGAAGTACTCCGAGCATTCTTAAAGAAAGCTACAACCATAAAATTATCACAAAATAATTTTAGTGGTTTCGAAATTGAATCAACAATTCCTAAAGTTGAAATAAAATTCCTCAGCCATATAGCATTGTAACTAGTCTCATAGCATGCAACATATTCTGCCTCCATAGTTGAGGAAACTGTAAGTGTCTATTTGAAACTATTCTAAGAAACAGCCCTCCTCCCATCATAAATATATATTCTGTAGTAGATTTGTTCTCATCAACACAACCTGCAAAATTAGAATCACAATAACCAACCACATCCAGAATGTTGGTTCGTTTATATATCAACACTAAATCCTTAGTCTCTTAAAGATATCTAAAGACTCCTTTGGCAGCTTGCCAATGTTGACTTCTAGGATCACTTAAGTACCTTCCCAACACTCCTACGACATAAGCAATATGGAGGCGTGTGCATACATAAGATTGCATACTATAGATGAATAATGAACAACTTTTATTTCTTCTTTTTCAGCTTCAGTTTGAGGACATTGTGCTCTAGAAAACTTGTCACCCTTCACAATTGGGGCTTTTGTAGAACTACAAACATGCATATTGAACCTTTTCAAAACCTTCTCAATATAGATTTTTTGAGACAATTTAAGTACCTCATTAGTCCTATCATAAAAAATTTGTATGCCCAAGACAAAAGAGGCTTTATCAAGATCCTTTATATTAAAATGACTCGACAACATGTACTTTGTTTCAATCAACAAGTCAGTGTCTTTAGAAGCAAGTAATATATCATCAACATATAATATAAAAAACATATAATTACTCCCACTAACCTTTAGATATATGCATTGATCAACCATATTTTCTTAAAACCATTTAAGGTGACAATCTTATTAAACTTCATATACCACTGCCTTAAAGCTTGCTTTAATCCATATATAGATTTATTAAGCTTGTATACTAATTGTCAATCTCTTCAAAACCTATGGATTGAACCATATAAACGTTCTCACTCAAATCACCATTGAGGAAAGTGGTGTTAATATCCATTTCATACAACTCTAGTTCAAAATGAGCTACAATTGCCATAATAACTCTAAAGGGAGTTTTTAGTTGTAATAGGTGGAAAAGTTTCTTTATAGTCAATTCCTTCTATTTGACTATAATCTTAGCAACAAGTCTAGCCTTAAGCCTTTCCACTTGGCCTTTAGAATCCCTTTTGGTTTTAAAAACCCATTTACATCCAATTGGCCTACAACCATGAGGTAATTCAACTAAATCTCAAACACCATTTTGATACATGAATATCATCTCACTTTTCATTACTTCTTTTCATTTATCGATTTAATACTATTAATCGCTTCTTGATATGTACTTGGATCACCTTCATCACTAATATCAAAATCATATTCTTCAAAATAAACCAAATAATCATTAAGAATAGGCAGTCTTCCGGTCTTCTAACTCTCTCTGATCTTCTCAAAGATATTTCATCAACATTAACAGTGGGAACATCTTGCTCCTCTTCAACAATATATTCTTCTTAAACAACTATTGGCTTTTAAAAAGTAGAAGCATCAACCATAGGAACACAATTAGAAAAGGGAACCAATACATATTCCTCTCCAAAAGTGATCTCACAAGGTATAAGAACAACATCTGTAACCACATCATCTTAAAAATAAATTGCCCTATCTAACTCAATAATCTTGATGATATGAAAGGAACAATGATACTTGCAATCTCTTAATCCAATATAATAACCAACAAAAGATCCACTAATTGTCTTTAGGTCAAGCTTCTTAGATTGTAGGTTAGATGACATCACTTCTACTTTACACCCCCAATTGTGAAAATGATGTAAACTTGATATCTTCCTTGTACACTACTTATAAGGCGTCTTTATGATAGATTTGATGGCCAATTGGTTCAAAATATATTTCGCAATCCTTAAGGTTTCACCTTACAAAAAATTTTGGCAAAGAGGAATTAGATAACATAAAACGCACCATGTCCAGAAGTGTGCGATTGCTCCTTTATGTAACTCTATTTTATTGAGAGGTGTCTGACATTATATACTTAGCATCAATGCCACATTCCCATAAAAACTTAGCAAAAGGTCTAGGAATTCTTCCAATCTCATCATATCTCCTCTAATACTTGTCACCTATGTCAGACTTTACAATCTTAATAGGCTTTCCCAACTGAAGCTCCACCTTAGCTTTGAAAACTTTAAAAAGAGTTAGAGAGTCGAATCTCTCATGGACTAACTTCATATATCCATATATAGAGAAATCACTAATAAAAGTAATAAAATACTTATAACCCTCAAGAATAGTTGGTGTAAAGGACCATAAATATTGGTGTGTATTAAATTGAAAGTACATCTACACCTATCAATCTTATCCTTTCTTGTTTTTGCAGTCATTTTTCCTTTAATATAATCAACACAAGTTTCAAAATTTGAAAAATCAAGATTAGTGAGTACTCCATCTCTCACTATCCTTTTCAACATAGAAGAATTTAAATTCAATCTTGCTCATTTACAACCAACCACAGAATGCACGAAAGATACATCACATAAAAAATTTAAATGCAAATTGAGACTATATAAATTACCAAATAAATTTCCATTGCCAATTAAAATTGAGCCACTATACAAAAGACTTTTTCCATCTCCAAAATGGAAAGAGTATCCATTCAAGTCCAAAAGAGAAACAGATACTAAATTCCTCCTCATCGAGGGTATATAATCAATAGTGAGTAAAAACAAAAGATTTTATGTCGCTAACTTTAGAGTGACTGCTACAACTTAAAGGTTACAAACCCAAGTGTAGGTTGTCTGAAGTAATAAATTATCAGGAGTTCGAGGTCGATTCACAGGGAAATTGATGAAGAAAAGTGTTTGAGGTGAATAAGGAATTTGTCATAAAAATTAAAATAGAAGTTGTTTCAAATAAAAAAGAATTTGCTAAGGCTAGAGGATCCACTCTTAGTATATAAAATAAGAATAAGATTAATTATTTTATAACTCAATTGGAATCCACGCACAACGGAGGTTCCAATTGGAAAATATAACATTCAAAGTTCATTTAAAATTATATATGTAATTATAATTTATTACTAATGTGAACACTTATAAATGGGTTCAAGCATTTATTGTAAATCTCTTGTCTACAATGAATTAAAATATCCATTTTACAATGGGGATTTCTAAGTTGATTGAAACAAATACATTACATATAATAACAACATGATAATATAAATATTCAAACCCCAAAAAGAGATTAATCTAATCTTATTTTATTACCAAGAGCTTCATCCTTTCACCCAAGTAAAAACTAAAAATTAGCTACTCATAGATAAGAAGAAAGAAAACAATAAGAAATAGGAAAATGAACATAACTTCTACTTAGAACACAAGAAGATTATAACAAAGACACATAGAGAATGATTTTGAAATTTTTACCAGCCTCCTCAAGTGAGTACTCAATGCTGCTATTTATAGACTATTAAGGATAACAAAATATCAAAAGACTTATATGAAAATAAACATAAGGTTAGGTAAATTTTAAAAATGTATGTCATACTTGTTTTCCCACTTGCACTGTCCATATCACACCAAATTTGGTGGAATGTTCCAATAGTCAAAATAGCTACATGTCTCAGCTATCCAGATCATTAAAAATTAGGCTATTTGGGCAAGTATTTTGGGAGATACATGCCAAATACTGAACCTTGTTGGACTAATCTTTGAATGCAGAATAGCCCCAAATATGGCCTACTAAACTTCTGAACTGGACTTTATTAATAACTACAATTTTATGGTGCATTAAGTCATCTTTCGATTGCATTAAGAATCACCTTAATTGTCCTTCTAGATTGAGACATACACCTATTTTATTAAACTTGTATCAAAAATATAAATTTCAACTTATTTTTATTTTTAAACTTAAACTTAAAAAATTCCTTAAATTAGAGGAATTAATAATACTTTTAAGTGTACAATGATAATTTAAACTTTAATAAATATGTAATTTTAAGTTCTAATCACAACCCCCAACCAGCTTATTACTAGTCCTTAGTAGTACAGGCATCATTGATTAGTAAAATTCACAAAATTAATCACCATTTTCTTTTTTTAATCAATTCAATTAAACAAACACTTACTTATCTAGTTATTTTGAAGATATTGCTAAACCTTCTTTTGGTGCTCATTATCACATATATATGAAGCTGTTTTAGAAAAGAGCAAAAATCTATTTCAATGTTTCGTTAAAATTACTTCTTTGGGCAGAGGTTGTCCATCAACATTTCTTTCTCTCTCTCTCTTTAAATATAAATATATAAAATACATCATTAACCCATATAACAAGCTTTGGGCTAATGACTCCTAGACCAGTTGGTCTTAGGGAATTAGGTGTTGAGACACCCCTATGAGCTTAATACTCGGGATGCAGATGCTTATTCAAATTTATTTTCATAGACAAGTGCAATATCTAATTCTTTTAAACTTTCTCCTTAACCTTTGTATCGAGCATTAAACCAATAACTCTTAAACCAGTTAGTCATAGGGTATTTGGTGTTGAGATAACCCTTTGAATTTAATTGCTCAGACTAAGAAGGTTACGAAATTAAACTTTATTTATAATTTTTTAAAATTATAATTAAACTACCCATTTCCTTGGTTGTTCTCTTTTAGCAAAACAAATGAACAAAATTATTGCAAATTTCTTTTGTACTCTGCAAAAATGTGTATAAGTGTGTCTGTGAAAGAAAGCTTATCAATATTTACTAAAAACAGTTAGATCAAGATATGAGAGTTTATACATTAGAATCTTTCAAAGAGAATCAAATGATAAAACTTTGTTATTTTTACAAATTCAGACAAAATAGTAACCTCCCTCCATAGATGCGTGTTAAGAATAAAATTACTCTTTACTCATCCATATCTAATTGATTTTAATTACAGCAAGTTAATTAGTTAGCTACCTAATATATATTATTTATTTATTTAGTTTTTTTTAGAATTTCCTCTAACTAAATTTCAACATTGCCTTCAATGTTTGAATATAGATAGATAAGGGTCAAAAGATATTACCTGATGCAACATTTATTGAAAAGAAAAACCTAACAAAGACTTCAACAAATATTAAATATTGTATGTAAAATCAAAGGATAAGGAAATTATAAACCGAGTGTTGGATCGAACTCTCGCTTTTTACAACTTCGTTCCGACCAATCTAGCTGAGTCGTTACTGGATCACATTCATGTACGAAATATTATAGTTTATCAATTAATTCATTAGCAGTTGAGATAGAAACAAGGGTTTGTCATGCCGAATGAGAGATAAAATTTTGTTCCACATCATGATAAAAAAAAGATAACAAACTATCAAAGAAATTTATATTAAAAAAACCTATAGATTTACGATGGATGTTCAGTTGGGACTAAGAAACCATTTGAAAAATTTCTTCTAAACTACCATAGCCACCAGGTAAACCAATAAATGCATTAGATTTCTCAAACATTTTAGATATTTCTTTATGCATGGTTGAGACTCGTATTTCCCTCCCAACTGTTATTTCAGTGATATTTGTTGTAGTTAAAGTTTTAGGAATGATACCTAAAATATTACTTCCTTTTACATGTGTAACTACTAATACAGCCTCTAGTAAGCTAAGATTATTTCCCCCAAATACTAAATAAATCTTTTTCTTAGTGAGCATTCGAACCAAAAGTGGTTGCTGCTTTTAGAAACTCTTTATTTTTTCCAGGACTTAATTTATAAAATACACGAATATTTGTGAATCAACAAACAGAAGCTCCCTCCATCTCGATCTTTCAATGACTATGACTTGGATGGTGATGAAGAAAATGAGATGTTTAAATAGGTCAAAAGGTCATGCAATAATGAAAAATGCAATGATGATACCTATATGCGTAGGCTAGCATGCGCAAATAAGGTTGACAATAAAACACAAAAGGTTAAGCTAGTTGTGCGCATACATGGTTGACATTAAGACAAAAATATTTTTTATTTTTTTTCAAATGAAAGTAATGACATGCATATAGTTGTGATTGTGACTCACATCTTCGTTTGGTTTTACTTCCAGAAATGACTTAAATACCTTTTATGAGTCGAGGATAAGCTTCTAATTCAATTTTCTTATAAATTGGCAGATAGGGTCTTCAAAGTGAAATTCCCAAGACTATAGCGATGTTGTTCATCCTTACAAAAATTTTACAAATTAAGAAGTTTTTGATATACAACTCCATAAAAATGCATCTCAATAGTTAATAAGATATCATCCAATGACTCCTTACTTAGTCAATCCTTAATAAAGTTTATTTTATCTTCTTGGTTAATGGAAATCATTCCTAAACAATAAAATCACTTGTTGCAAGTCCATCATGCACATTTGTGACAAACTTACATCCTTTTACTCTTATCCTTTTAGAATATGAATTCTTACCCATCCGTGTCATGTATGAGGCGAACAAATCTAAAGATTCACCATCGGACCTTTGCTCAATTATCCAGCATATATCTTTAAGCATCCCTTATCCATTAACATTCTCAATTTTTCACACCTGACTTTATAAATTTTTGATGGAGTATTGTGAAGAAGGAAAAGAAGATATTTTCTCAAATTTGTAAGAGTAACAACAATGACTAAGGAAAAAAGGGATCAGTTACTATAAGGAACTTAAAAAAAAAATTTAAAAATCATGGAGTACCATTATCCACCACTTGACCGGGAAAGAAAGTAATCAAACTAAAAATTTCCTGCAACCAAGGAAGATAAGAAGAAATACAAATATTTACATTGGCTGACCATTATTTTCATAACAAAAATTAGAAAGTGGTATTAATTCTTTGTAAAAAAATAAATGTCTACAAATAGTTTAAGTCTTTGTCTATTTACCTTAAAAACAATACTATTTTTAGGGTTCTTTATGTCAATAGCCCCATAAAGATACACATGTTTTACAATAAATAGAATGTTCCACTTTAATATTAATTTTTAAGAAATATGTGAACCTGAGAATTATAAACCAAAACCTTTTAACCAACATCAAATATTTTTTTTAAAATTGCTTTGTCATGAATTTTTGAATTCTCATATGTATTATTTCTCAATTTTTCAAGTTCACATATTTGTAACTTGCACAATTTACAAGTATGATCAAGGTTGGCATTGAATATTTTAATGGTCTAGTAAGCTTTATGTTCAAGTTCCACAGACAAATGCACATGGTTTTACATAGATGAGTCTATAGGGAGACATACCCAATAAAGTTTTAAAAGTAGTTCAATATGGCCAACGTGCATTATTTAGTCGCAGAGACTAATCGTTACGATTTGGGTTTACCATTTTTTTTAAATTTATTTTATCTCCCTATTTGTAAGTTCTATTTGTCCATTTACCTGAGAGTGATAAGGGGTGGCAACTTTGTGTGTGATTCTATATTTTTTCATTAAGGATTCAAATGGCCTATTGTAAAAATGTGTTCCCCCATCACTTAAAATGGCTTAAGAAATTCTAAAATGACTTAAAATATGTTCTTTCAAAAAAATTAATCACTGTTTTGTGATCATTATTTTGAGTTGGAATTGTCTCTATCAATTTTGAAATATAATCTACTACTACTAATATATACACAAAACTGAATGATAATGGAAATGGGCCCATAAAATCTATATCCCAATAGTAAAAAATTTCAATCATCAAAATATAATTCAAAGGCATCATATTTCTTTTTGAAATGGATCCCAACTTTTGACAATTTTTACAAGTTTTGCAGAATGCATGTGTGTCTTTGAATAATGTGGGTCTATAAAATCCACACGGTAAGATTTTTGTAGCCGATTTTTTAGAAGAAAAATGACCTTCACATGCTTTTAAATGACAAAAGTTTATGACACTATTTACCTTATGGTTAGGCACACATCTTTGAAATATCTTATCTGAGCAGTACTTGAACATATATGGGTCATCTAATAAAAGTTTTTCACCTCGATTAAAAATTTCTTCTTGTCTTGTGAAGTTCAATATTCTGGAATTTGACCTATGACAAAATAATTGACAATATCAACAAACTAAGGTAAAATGTTGAAAAGTTGCTCACTAGAAAAAGTGTCATTAATTGGTGTTGAGTAAAAGGTTTCATCACAAACTAGTCTTAATAAATGATAAGCCACAATATTTTCCACTCATTTTTTCTCCCAAATTGTGATGGAAAATTCTTAGAGTAAAAGAATCCACCTAATCAATCTAGGTTTGACATCTTTCTTGGAGAAGAGATATTTCAAAGTTGCATGATCACTAAAGACAATAATTTATGGGCCAACAAAATAAAATCTAAATTTGTCCAATGCAAATACTACTGCAAGCAATTCCTTTTCAGTTGTAAAATAATTTAATTAGGCACTATTTGGGACTTTACTTGCATAGTAAATGACATAAGGTTTTTTTTATCTTTTCTTTATTCTAACATCGCCTAATAGTATAGTCACTTGCATAACATATTATTTCAAAAGGTAAAGACCAATTAGGAGTTTGCGTGATAGGAGAGAATTAAGCATACTTTTAAGCTTAACAAAAACCTTTTCACAATTTTCTATTCATCTAAAAATAGTATCTTTTGATAGAAGATTACTTGAGGTTGTACTAAAATCTTTAACAAACCTTTTATAAAACCAGCATGTCCTAAAAATAATCTAACATCTTTAACAGATTTTGGTGTTGCCAAGTTGGAAATCAACTCAATTTTAGATTTGTTTACCTCGATTTCTTTTGATGAAATAATGTGACCAAGTACAATACCATTTGTTACCATGAAATGACATTTTTTCTAATTAAGCACAAGATTCTTCTCTTCACACTAGGCCAAAACTTTTTTCTAAGTTAGATAAATAATCATCAAATGAGTCACCAAACACAGAGTAGTTAATATTTGATCCATAAAAGGCAAAGGGAAATGATCTTTTATAATCATTGAGTTAATTTTTATATAGTCAATGCACATGTGCCAACCAGTAACAATCCTAATTGGACTACAGTGACTTTAGATTTCTTAGATAGAACTTGTATAGGACTTAACCATAAACTATCAGAAATAGGATAAATTATTCCGTTATCTAGAAGCTTAATAACTTAATTTCTCACTACCTCTTTCATATTAGGGTTAAGCCTTCACTATATTTCTTCAGACGGTTTAGCATTTTCCTTTAAATAAATTTTATGTATGCAGATGAGAGAGTTAATTCCTTTTATGTTAATTATTGCCTATCCTAATGTATTTCTATGTATTATCAAAACTTAAATCAACTTCTCTTCTTGAAGTGTGTCAAGTTTAGAAGAAATTATTATCGAAAAAGTTTCATTATCCCCCCAAAAATGAAGTTTTAATATCAGATGGTAATGACTTCAAATCGAGTTTTGGTTGTTGAATACTTGAAGGTATAAGGATATTGGACTGCAGTAGTAGTTCTTCAAATCTTAGTCTCCAATCATTTACCTTTGAATCCTGAAATGCATTTAACAAAGAAAGCGTATGTGAAATTTTAGAATTAATATTGAATGCAAATTCATCGTAAATAATTAAACAAGTTTCTAATGGGTCAGATGGATGAGTAGAGATAAATTGTTCATGGAAAAGTTCTTGAATGACATCCTCTTCATGTAAATCACTATTATCTCTAGGTTGTTTGTAAATATTAAAAACATTCATTTCTAAAGTCATATTACCAAAAGAAAGTTTCAAAATGTCATTTCTACAGTTAATCAAAAGATTTGAAGTTGTAAAAAATGGTCGTCCAAAAATGATAGGTATTTGAGCTTTGCAATTTGAAAAAGGATGTGTATCCAAAACAATAAAATCCACAGGGTAGTACAATTTATCAATTTGAATAAAACATCATATATAACTCCTCTAAGAACTTTAACTAAGCGACCAACGAGTTGAAGTATTAATATTGTAGGTTTCAGTTCTCCCAATCCTAAGTGCTCATAAATAGAAAAAGGTAAATAGGGGCATTTTCAATCATTGAATTAAGCAGGGGCATTTCATTAAGGCATGTGCATACATTTATATAAAGCAATTTATGGGTTTTGTTATTTTATATAAAAGATAAATTTTTTCCTGAGAGTTTATATTTTTTTCTAAAGTGGTAGCACTGGTGCGTGGTTTTTAAACCCTATTTTAATTAGCTTAATCACTAACCTCCATGGGTAGGAGGTTTTCTTTTTCTAGATTGTGATTTAACCATCGACCACAAACAAGCATTTGGTTCCGTGTGGACGTGGGATAGACCCTTCGACCACAAATGAACATGTGGGAAATAAAAAGCGACCATAAACGACCACAAATGAGTAGTGAGCTAGTTGGCTTATAAAATAAAAAGGAAAAAATGCACATTTTATGTGTATGGTAGTACACTTCATTGTATTGTATTGTCATATGTATTTGGGTTGCCTATTAAGTGTTTATCGCTCACTGTTGTTTGTTTGTGTGTATGATAGGTAAATCTAAAGCCAGCAGTAAGGCTTGGACAAGGTGTGGAACTTTTTATTTTATAGTTTTGGATAAAGATACTGTGTAGCAAAATACTTTCTTTTATGGTGTGGATATGATTACTTTGAAATGTTTTCAAGTATTATAGTTTTTTATTTTGTATCGTTTACAAAACAGTTTCAAAGAGTAAAGGAAAGATTTAATATCGTTTTATTTTGGCGTTGTCCGAAATCATTTTAATTTCAAGTTAAGTTTATAAAAGAAAAAAATTTTACACGGAAATCATTTTTTACTCGAAAACCTAGGCTTGAGTAAAGGGGTGTTATATTAAATTGGTTGGATATTATGATACTAATTGGGTTGGTTGTGTTTATGATTTAAAAAGTATTTCGAGTTATGATTTTCTCTTAATCTTGGAGTTTTTTCTTGGAATTCAAAAAATAAGAGATTGTAGCATAATTTGCTGCTGAAGCAGAATATATTTCAAGAGCAATAGCTGCAAATCAAACTTATGGCTTTCCAAATGGGTAAGTGATTTAGGGTTTGGGTAAGAAGGTCCTACATAATTATTTTGCAATAGTAAATATGCTATTGCTATCACCTCTAATCCGATACAACATAGTAGAACAGAGCACATTAAGTCAAGTTTCATTTGTTGAGGAAAGTTGAAATCATGCTCACACATTATAGTATACAATCTCACTTTGCAGGTATCTCAAAAAGACTCTACCTTGTGAATGATTCGAATTCTTGTGCAACAAGTTGGATTTACTCAAGAAAATTTTCCATGAGGAGAATTAAAACACATGATATTTTTTTTTTTAGAGTTTAATTTTTATTTTTAGTTTTAGTTTTATTATTATTTTTTATTTATTAGCTAGTTTTCTATCTCTTTTCCTATTAGGCTTAAAACTAATTATCTGGTCCTATTAATATGGCAGCAGCCATATACATGATTAAGATTTATATATAAATTTCTTCTATGTAATTTTCTCCTAGCACATTAATGCAAGTTTATTTTTTCAAAAGCCATAGTTTATTTTGTACGCCAATTTCTTCACAATTTTTCTGTTCTCTCATAATTTTTTCTTCCCATATTATTCATCAAATTTTGAGATATATATTTTCTTCTGCAATAATATTTTTGGCAATTATGCATGGACATGGTATAGAGATGCTCTCCTTAATTCTCCATGAAGATGGAGTACTTTGAGTTTGCTAGAAGTAACTGAGCCATACTTATTCCATTTGTACTCCCATAATTCTGTATCATTCCATCTTGTTGTAAGGCTTGGCCAATAGTGCTTCAAGCCTTTAAACATGCAATTGTCCCTTCTCTCAACTACATATATATAAGAAAAATAAAAGTAATTAAGCTATTCATGAATATTTCCATAAAATTAACATGTGTGTGTGTGTGTGTACCCTGTGCATATCAAAGAGGTGCTTATAGTTGATAAGCTTTCTAATATGGTTCCCAAAAATCATGCACCAGATCACAATAATAATATGGAAGATGACAAAACAAAAATGTCAAACCAATTTTAGACTATTTTAAGTATTTTAATGTGCTATTTTGTATTATGAGTAATTACAGCTTGTATTAATTAAGAGATATTCCTCTGTATTTATATTAATACATCTGTATTAATATTATTACCGTTAGCCATGCTTATATAAAAAGCTCCACATAAAGCACCTTGTTGTATGAAGAATTAGTGAATTGAAATATTTTCTTATTCATAGCTCTATTCTCTATACATCTCTTTTATCCATATCTTATATTTCATTATGATATCAAAGCCAAAACTCACAATTCAAACATTTCACCGATGCTCTAGTCTTGTTTCAATAAAATTAGATCCAGAAAATTTTATTCTATGGAGATCTCAAGTTCTACCATTAATCAAAAGCCTTGAGATTTTTCACCATCTTACAAATGAAATTCCTATAGAATTTAAAGTTGGAGAAGATGGAAAAAAAAACCTGTCAATCCACAATATTCATATGGATGAACAATGATGGCCTTTTAGACTTTTGGCAACATGGATTCATGACTTCTGATGTTCTCACCATGGTAATTGGATGTGAGACAGCAATGCAAACTTCCATTTCATAATTCCAATAAATGTGTCAATTTTCTTTGGATAAAATTCATTGTTACTTATGGGGCCCAACTCCTATATCTTCAGTTCAACATTTTAGATATTATGCTATTTTTATTGATGATTGCACAAGATACACTTGGCTATCTCCTTTAAAGCATAAATCTGATTTTCATCAATGTTTTTTAAAATTTTAAAAAAATGGTTGAAAATCAATTTGATAGGAAAATTAAAGTCTTCCAAAGAGATGGTGGAGGTGAGTTTGCTTGAGTTTACTTCAACAATCTTTACAAATCACCTTGTTCAATGTGAAATTATTCACCAATTATCTTGTCTAAGTACACCAGAACAAAATGAAATAGCTAAAAGGAAGCATCGACATATAGTTGAAATTGGTCTTACAATGATTTTTCATGCAAATATACTCTAAGTTTTGGGTAGATGCTTTTCTTACATCAACCTTTTTAATTAATCAATTACCTTCTTGTTCATTAAACATGGAAACTCCTATTTTTGAACTTTTTGGAAAACATCCAGATTATAGCATGCTTTCATTATTTAAAAAATCCTACTCAAAATAAATTTTTCAAGAAAACTTTTCTTTACTATTTTATTGGTTATAGCCCAATTTACAAGGGTTATAGATGCATTGATCCTATAATAAATAAAGTTTATATTTCTAGATATGTAATATTTGATTAGCACAATTTTCCTTACTCTAACAAAAATTACACCAGTGATGATCTTTCTTAACTTATAGTCACAATCTTTCCAGATCAAGAAGAATGGTTCATCAAGCCAATAACTCACTCTTCTACACCTTCAGGTAGTGACACCTCAAGTACAAATGCTCCAACCATTTATTGTTGTTCTCTAGACAATGATTTGAATGTCATGCATAATGAGAATAATAATGACCTACCCCACCAACCTTTTAATCAATCATCCCATCCAGTAATTCATTCAGACCATAACCCTAATGCCATCCCCACTACCTTTGAACAATCTAGTTCTAATATCCAAGACACCCACGACCCCACCACTCAAAATATTTTAAACCCCATTCCTTTATCAACTGAAAATTTAATTCATTTTCCAAGTCAAACAATATCACTCACTAGTGGATTAACACGACCACTCCCAGCGCTACGTCCTCCCTTCTATCTTCAAGACTATTTTTGTGATTCTAGTTCTCTCAATTCTCATCAAGATGCAGAATTGCTTCCAACTCAAACATTAGAGCCAAAGATTCTTAAAATAGCCTTAAAGTCATATCATTGGCTTATGACTATGTAAGATGAGATTATGGCTCTCCACCACAACAAAACTTGGGAGCTTGTTCCCCGACCAAATGATGCCAATGTAGTTAGTTCCAAATGGGTTTATCACATAAAGTACAAGGAAGATGACTTAATTGATAGGTATAAAGGATGACTAGTAGCAAATGGTTTCACCCAAGTCCTCGACATTGACTATGATAAAACTTTTAGCCCGGTGATCAAGCCTACTACCATTCAGATTATTCTTTCTATAGCTACTATCTCTCATTGGCCCATCAGACAACTTGATGTCAAAAATGCCCTTTTACATGGATTTTTCAAAGAAATGGTATACATGGAACAACCACTAGGTTTTATCGATAACTCCTTTCCTAACCATGTTTGTTTATTAAAAAATCTCTTTATGGATTAAAACAAGCACCATGTGCTTGGTTTAATCGCTTATCTTATTTTTTATTAACTCTTGGTTTCTCTTGCAGTAAAGCTGACACGTCTTTATATATTTATTACTACTGTCCTTATATTATTTTTTTTGGTTGTCTATGTTGACGATGTCATTTTAACGGGCAATAATTCCGCTCTTATTCAACAATTCATCATCATTCATCTTGGTCCTGAATTTGCTTTGAAGGACCTAGGCATCTTCCATTCCTTTTTTGGCATTGACTAATTTTCTAGTGACATTTTTCTATCTCACCGTAAATACACTAAATATTTACTTTCTTGTACCAATATGCTTGCATCCTCACATTTGGCCACTTTCATTACCACTAAACCACCCATCAAAGCTAATGACCACAATCTTATTAATGAATCTGAATTTTAAAGTATTGTTACTGCACTTCAAAACTCACTTTCACTCGTCTAAATATCACTCATGTTATGAACAACGTGTGCCAACATTTCTATCAACCGAATCTTGCCAATCTAAGAGTTCTTAAACGAATTCTACGATACCTCAAAGGCACCTTGGACTATGGCATTCTCATTTTAGCTCAAAGTGCTCTAACTCTATATGGTTTTTGTGATGCAGATTGGGATGTCACTTACTCAACAAAGCACTATTGGATATTGTATTTTTGTTGGTTCCAATTATGTCTCATGGTCCTCCAAGAAACAACCCACTATCGCACGATCAAGTGCTAAGGTCGAATATAGAGCACTTGCCTCAACCACTGCTGAAATCACTTGGATCACTTCTCTCCTTGGTATTCCTATTTCCCAAACCCCCCTTTTTAGTGACAATGTCAGTGCCTTGTACATGACACTCAACCTAATTCTTCATGCATGAATAAAGCACTTTGAATTAGATTACCACTTTGTTTGTGAAAAAGTTACTCTCGAACTTCTCACTACCAAATACATACCATCTCGCTTGCAAATCACTGATGTTCTTGCCAAAGCAACCATTCAAAGGGTTTTGTGCAAAGCTTGGAGTTCATGCTCTTCCACTTCCAAGCTTGAGGGGGCCTAACAATCTTTCTAAAATGGTTCCCAAAAATCATACACCAGATCACCACAATAATATGAAATATGACAAAAAGAAAGTCAAACCAATTTTAGACAGTTAAGTATTAAAGGAACATTAATTAAGAGATATTCCTCTGCATTAATATTAATTCTTTTGTATTAATATTATTACCATTAGACATGCTTATATAAAAAGCTCCACATAGAGCATCTTGTTAAACAAATAGTGAATTGAAATATTTTCTTATTCATAACTCTCTTCTGTATACATCTATTTTATCCATATCTTAGATTTCATTAATAGTTTTGTGGGACGTAGAACCATCGTATTTTTGGGGCCACATGCTATGAATAGAGAATTGACTTTTGATGGGTCTTCTGCAAACCTCATGACATGTGTTGCGTAACGCTAGTGGCCATAGATGAACTAGGTAAAAGTAATCATGCTTCAATAGCGTCTTTTCCGCATGCCCATGCCCTTTCATACAACTTGGGCCAACAATTAATGCTAGGTAAATTATGGAAATGAGGGTTAATGTGTAATGCTCATGTTTATTCCTTGATAGATCCTAAACTCAAAATACAGAGTTCATGAGAACTAAAATATATTGGTCAAGAATGTACACACTAATTGCTTACAAAATGATAATAACTTGTTCGAATCTACTGATAATATGTGGATTGCAGCTAGAACTCATGAGTATGTAGTTTCTTCTAACTTTTTTTCTTTGTTTGATTGTTTAGGAGGAGAGAAGCATAGAATTCTCAAGAACTCTTTTGAAACTTTGAATGGATTGTCGCTGATTGTTTTGGATTTGTACCTTACCAAGGTTAGAGACAAGGAATTATATTTATCTATACTTCAAAGAGGATTTCCAGAATACAACTTTATTGAAGTTGGTAGTGTTGGATTTCAATAGTGTAATTTCAATGTTAAATTTTAGGTTAATTATTTAACAATGTTATTTAGTACTTTTGTAAGACCATTGTACATAATAATTTATATTTTGATTATTAATAAAATTAGTTTCTTTTAAGTTTTAGACTTTATGATGTTTAGAAGATATATAATGTAATTCTAATAGAATATTTATGTAAATATGAATATTTAAATGGGAAAAAATTATAGTTACAAAATTGTATTTAATAAATATAGTATTTAATTACAATTATGTCCAAAAAAAAATCGTGGTATTTAAAAAAAATGCCACATATTACAAAATTTACTTACAGGATTAATCAAATTGTCATGGCCTATGTTATGAGCAAATTTCCCCACTTTAAGGCTAGCCCAGGACCTATAAGTGTCGATTCCAATCCATCGAATAAGCCCACGAAGATGCAACCTTACGTAGCACTACACCCAGTTGAGGCCCAGTCAAACCTAGCTCACACCCTTCCGACACTGAAAAATACCTAAAAGCCCCTTACAGCTTGCCAACCAACAGATCCAATCTGGATAAGCATGTCTGACACACATTAAATGACCTACTTGTGCCAGGTGGAATGAGGAAGCGAGTTTTGCCCAAAATAGCAATCCCAAAATAGCGAGTTAAGCATGTTGACTTGCCTAGCTAGGAGGCAATTCCATTTCCTTTGATCAACCGAATCTTAGCCCTTACCTCACTGAAAAGCTCAACTACCACTCCACGCGTAACAAGGAAAGTGGGCAAGTACATTTGCCTTCATGTCAGCAGGCCTGACCCCTACCTCCTTATGTAGCTGGCTAAGGGTTGGGGTGTAGAGTGAGGCCAAGAGGAGGGCTAGGTGGCATGATCTGAGGGAACCTAATGCCATGTGTCACCCATCCAAGGCCACACCTCCGAGGTATAAAAGATAATCTTTGCCCGTCTGAGAGGGGAATGATAAGACATTGGAGAGTAGGAGAACACTGAAAAAAAAAAACCTCTATGGCGTGCTAGAGCAAACTTTTTCCCTCTAAATCTCTTCTATGTGAATCTTTGGTGTTATTATCTGAAAAATATGGTGACTTGGGCGTCAGAGGGTGTGCACTGGTGCCCCTACTAACCCTTTTTTGTGGTTGCAGTTACCTTAACTTGATCAGCAACAGCCCGTCCTTGGCTCCCATCGCGCGCAGACCTATCCCGGATCCCTCCTCAGTAAGGACTTCCTATCAAAAAGTCCAATATGGAGGCCCATTCTAGCTAAGCTCAAGCCCATCTAGCAAGCTCAAAAAACTAGCGACAACAGTTTATGTCATTGAAAAAGTGGCATTTTAAAAAATAATGTAACAATAAATACGATATTAATCATAATGACGCAAAAATAATTTTGAGGCATTTATGTAAATATTCTTTTTATGTACCATAAAACCTTTTAAGTCATTTGTAAAAATTTCATAAATATTTGGTGGCAATTTAAAAATGTCAAAAAAAAAACGATATTGGCTTTTGAATATGTTAATCAAATGCCACAAAAATGCCATAATTTTATTTGTGGCCTTAATTTCGCAATTTACAGTATTTTTTTCTTTCACCACAAAAAGCCTCTTTTTTAATAGTGATGCTAGCAGCTCCTACATATTATTGTCAAGCCTCTATCCACACAATTCCTTATTTATAAGACTCACTCTCTATCAAGATCTTCAGCATAGTATATTCAAATATTTGAATTTGATCTTCAATTAATTCAAACTCTTTGTTCATGCTGGTCTATATAACGTCAATGTGTTATGATCGTTGATGCTGGTCTATATAACATCAATGTGTTATGGTTTCCATTAATAATAAAGAAAATGAAAAATACAAATGAGGAAGTGCATAATTGTGGTTGACTAACGTACTGTTGGTACAACATTGACTAGGGATTTTAGTAGTTTTACAGATAAATATATTTTAGGGTTTAATAACTTTAGTACTTTGGTATTACCTAAAAAAAAACTTTAGTACTTTGGTCATCATGTTTTAATTGTTTATTTAATTGAAGCTTTTTAGTTTTCAATTTGGTTCGGTTAGTGTCCTCTCTTCAAATTTTCCTAGATGATCTCTTACATAAAAACATAACAAAATTATCTAAATTACCAGCAGAAGAAGTATTGTTATTGTTTTCCAAAAACTTTTGACGATTCAATTATATTTTCTATGAATGGAGAGATCATATTCGAATCAAATTGAAATTTATATATTTTCAATTTGAAAAGTAATAGTAACAATAAAAGAATGGGTTCAATGATATTAAAGTGTATTAATGTAACACTCTCTTTATCCGAGTCTAAGATCCAGTAAAGAGATAAGAGTATAAAACAATAAGGCCAAAACACCAATAAAAATTTCCTTTACTCTTTAGGATCATTTTCAAACAACTAAAAATCGTGATATTTAAAATAACCAAAACTATTTACAATCCCATTGTAAAAGAAAATTTATAATAAAATAAGAGTACCATTGTCCAAAATAAAATAGAGACAAAATGTAGAATAACTTGTACTATGATGTGCTTTCCAAGACTTAACCATTGCCAAGTTCTACTATCTTTTCTTATGTTTACCTAATCACACAAACACACACAATGGCGAGTGATAAACACTCAGTAAGCGTCCCATATGCACATATCAATGCAATGTAATATGTGTAAAACATCCATTTCCTTTTCCTTTCATGAAACGCTGATTTTTCCTTTTTCCTTTCATAAACCATTTTGCTCGAAACCCGCATTCAAATGGGACCCACATGCCCATTTGTAGTCGATAAGTCCATCCTGCGCTCTCACAGAACCCACATGCCCGCAGCTAAATTACATCTCTGAGGAGACCTACATGCCCATTTGTAGTCGGTGATCCACGAGTATATAAAAACAAGTTTTAAAACCAGTACTCTTCGGTGCACTTTTAAAACATAAAATCTAAAGAAACAAGTCCACCACTTGCATAAAAACAACTAACGCCCTGACATGTTTTAATGCAATTGTATACTCATGTCCAAACAACACCTCAATGCACAAACAACTAAGCAGAGTACAAACACTAAAAATTACCCAACTACCCCTTACGATAGTGATAGTTACCAAAATGTCCTTGCTTACCCCATTAATTACTATAATACCCTTTAGAATATTTAAAAACCCAAATATACTCTTGCTAAAAATATAAAATTCCAACTTTATACTTGGAAGAAATACAAATTATAATTTTACCCTTAGGGTATAAAATTTAAATAATTATATATGAAAATACTATTTAAACAAGTATATGCATATATATAAATACCATTTTAGTTTTCTGAAATAAATTCTTGAAATATATATATTTGTAAAAATATTTTATACCTTAAGAATTGTTTTTCAGACACATATTTTAAATAGGAAATTACTTTTATACCCCCATAAATTAATGTATAAACATATATATGCACACATATAGATAATGTATAAATATATATATACACACCCACACACATATATACATATATATATATATATATATATATATATATATATATACTATATATATATATACATATATATATATATATACATATATATATATATATTATATATATATATACATATATATATATATATATATACATATATATATATAATATATATATATATATATATATATATATATATTATATATAACCACTAAACTACATTGGCACCCCATGGCCGGATGTTGCGCTACAATCTTAATGACAATGGGACACTAAAGGCGGCGCGGTGGGGGGTGACAATGTGTAGGGTCGGCAATGTGTAGAGGCACCGTTGGTCGGGGTGGGTGCTAATGTACATACACTCGGCATGCCTTGGCCAAACTGTCGAGGCTCTTCGCAATTTGGTCGATGGGTGCCAATGTGCCTACATTGGGCATCCATCAACCAAACAAAGGGGCCTTGGTAGTTTAACTAAGGGATGTTATAGGCCCCCTCGGGGCATTTTGAATGTCAAGCGACACGCGTAGGATGTACTTGAGTGATGTTAGTCAATACATTGTACGCGACTGTTAACGCGGTCGTTAACTTGACACTGGCCTATCTTTTTAATTATCATTTTTTGGTGACGTTAAACGCGGGCGGGCCCACTTTTTAATATTGTCAATTTTTTTTTTCCGCCTCTTCTTCCCAAGATTCATTCCATTATGTCTTGAATTTTTTCCGCTTTTCTTTCCTTTGCGAGCAAACCAGCAAGCCATATTTATATATCAGTCTTGTTTTCCTCCACTCTTCTTCCCCTCACGCACGAACTAGCAAGCTAAGGAGCTCAATGACCAAGTTGCAATTTTTTATGATCTTCCATTATCAGTGCTTATAAGCTTAGGGACCAAGTTGCAATGCAACAACGGGTTTTATGATGGAATATGACATTTACATGCCCTGTTTGCATATGTTTATGAAATTGTTCATCAAGAAATTTGATATAAAATGACTCTTTTATAGAAGCATTTTATTTTGTTTTCTTTTCGTTGTTATCTTTTGTTACTAGAATCCAAATTACAATGTAATCGGTGTAGATGGAGGGCATCCATCGGAGTATTATATGTAAGGAAAGGCATCCTCGCCAAACGGTGAGGCCCTTGACAATTTGACTGAAGGATGCCTCCTTCAAATAGGAGGCATCCTCGCCCAAATGGTCGAGTGAAATTTCAGCAAGTATTACATTATCTAGAACTTCACTCGACCAGATTACCAAGACCCTCGGTCATTTTGTCCAGGGTTGCCTCTTTAATTATTAATTTTCATAATATTTTAATTTTTGATAAAATATAACATTCTTAAATATACCAAAATGGAAAAAAAAGAATTCCTAACAGTATCAACTATCTATGTTTGATAATGGGGACATGAAAAGCTCTTATATCACCAAGTCAAATTTCAAATTTAGAATAGTCAATTGGATCTTTAATTGCATGTTGTTTTTTAAATTATGTGGTTATGGGTATGTATGTATATATTTGTTTTCTATAAATTATATGTATATTCTATTTTATATTAACATAAATATGTTTGTTAGGTCTTCAAGTGGCATTTTTAGTCCACAAATATCGAAGAAAAAACCCAAAGTTGGTATGGAATTTATATCAATTGAAGAATCTTTTAATTTCTACACTGGATATGTAGGGGAGTGTGGATTTAGTGCAAGGATGAGCAATAGTAAGAAGAAATAGGGAAACAAATGAATTGGTATGGAAACAATTTGTTTGATCTAAGGAAAAACAAATGACTCTTACCAAAAAATATTGAAAGATATCATCTCATGGGCATTGTGTAAGGAATCAAGAGTAGTTCAATCAGGTTGTAAGGTGAAAATAACATTGGTGAAGCGACAAACAGGTTCGAATTTGATAGTTAATAAATTTGTAGAGGAGCATAATCATAATCTTACCACTTCTATAAAGGTACATTTATTAAGATTATATAAGAGTATTACAGTTGCAAAAACAAAGGTTTAAATTAACAACTCTCATCTGCAAACATAGCAACATACCAACAAATTTGAATCATGGAGATTGAAGCTGGTGGTGGTCCACAAAATATTGGTTGAATTGATAGGAATTTTAAGAATTTGGAATAAAAAATATTAGAAGAGCAAAGGGAGTTTGATGCAAACAACTTGGTAGAATTTTTTCTTTTGAGAAAAAAATACTTTATTTTTTTATGACTTTGAGCTTGATGAAGAAAATAAGCTTATGAGATGCTTTTAGACAGATCCTATTGCTAGAAGAGCATACGATTCTTTTAGTGATGTTGTAGTGTTTGATACAATATGTAACACAAATAAGTATGCTATGATTTTTGCTCCACTTATAGGAGTAAATCATTATGGTCAAACCATTATTTTTTTATGTCTAAATAATGAAAAAAATAGAATTTTTTATTTGGTTATTCAATAAGTCATTGGATGCTATGTCAAAAGGTGCACTTGAAATGATTGTTATAGATCAAGATCCCACAATGACGAAGGCTATAGCTCATGCTTTTCCATCAATTGTTCATTATTATTGTCTATAACACATTTTGACCAAGTTTTTTTTTTGTAAAAATTGACTCAATAGTGTACTATGATAATTACCATTCATTCAAAGATGTTATATTTAACTTTGAGACAACTAAAGAAATTAAAGCATATTGGCTAAATTTGATACATAAAACTAAATTGGAAGACATTTACTGATTGGGTGAATTGTATGTGATTTGCAAGAAATAGATTCCTGCATATGTTAATAAGTGCAGTCAAAGAACTGAAAGTGAATATTCATTTTTCAAGAACTACATTTCCAGTATAAATTCATTAATGGGTTCTATTAATTATTTTAATAAATTTCTTAGTCATCAGCGACATGAGGAGTTAGTTGCACATTATATTGATCTAAATGAGAAACCAAAACTAAAATTTGTATGGGCTATGGAGAAACAAGTGATTGAAGTATACACAAAGAGGAATTTCATACTTTTCCAAAAGAATGTATTTGAAAGTACTGCTTACATTATAAATAGCACATATGAGGATGATGAGACTATTTTTTATAGGGTAATGAGCAGGGTTCATCAACAAGGTTTAGAAAAGTTCATTTTAACAAGCAATCAGAAGGTGTTTCTTGTAGCTGCAAACAATTTGAATTCAAGGGAATCCTATATAGGCATATGTTGGCATTTTTTTGTTTTAAACAGTTCACACATCTACCAAGTCAATACATTTTGAAGAGGTGGATAATATATGCAACAAAAATTGGAGTGTCGAATAATTATGGCCAACAAATGAATGATTCAGATGGCATGCCATTGATCACATGACATGCAAGTCTCTCCCATTTAGCTTCTACTGTAATTGATGGTGCATGTCTCACTAGTGAAGGCTTTAATCTCCTTTTCAATGAGTTGAAAGTGATAAATGAAAAAATTAAGAAAATTAATGGAAGCAGGAATGTTGTACTACAATCAATTAGCATAAGTAGTAAACAGTTCATAAGTATTAGCAATCCTTTAATGAAATATTGATTAAATTTTATTACCCGATCATATTGCATTGAATGAAAGATAATTTTAAAATTTATTTACACCAAAATTATGAATGCTTGTAGTGGTTAAGAATCATCAATTAACGATGAATTAGTATCTCAAGCTAATAATTATCTTAATATGAGTGTGAATGCCTTCAACTTTCACTAAATAGGAAGATGTTGCTGCTTCCACAACTTATATTGTTCAATGATGCTTGTATGGTGTACTTGCCATAATTTTGCTTGTGATTGGCCATTAATACAAGGGATGCTTTTGTATGCATGAAAATGATTGAAGAGGGTGTATGTTTTATTAGTATTAAACCAAATTAATGTGAAACTGACTAGTGTGGCTTATTGATCATTACTAGTATAGGATGAAATCCATCATATTGCATGTTAATTGTAAAATCACCAAAATTATAATGCTTGTTGGAAGACATGCCTTCTCACCACTCATCGAGGCCATGCCATTTGACATGCTTTATCTGTGAGGATGCCATTCCATCCATCGAAGGCATCCTCACAAACGCCTTGTGCCGAGGGTCCCTTACACACTAAAAAGGAAGGAAACCCATATGCAAATAAGCCCGATAAATAGTTTTTATATAGAAATGTTGTTTTCCATTAAAAATAAAAAATAAGTAATGTTTATATGCCTTCCTTCACACTAAGAAAGAAGGAAACCCATATGCAGTAAGGACCTAATGAACAATTTTTTTATAGAAATGTTGTTTTCCATTAAAAATAAAAAAATGTTGTTTTTTAATAGAATTTATTGATGAACAGTTTCGGAAACCCATATGCAAACACATATGTCCTTAAACTTATGAGCTTGGTCCTTAAGCTTACTTGGTCCCTAAGCTTAGTCCCTATGGAAGATTGAAAAAAATTGTGAAATAGTCCCTGAGCTCCTAAGTTTGCTGGTTCGTGCGCGAAGGGAAGAAGTGGGAAGAAAAAAAATATACAACAAACAAATAAATATGGTGAATGGATGAATCCGGTTGGGAAGAAGAGCAAAAAAAAAAAAAAGAGAAAATAACATAATGGAATGAATCTTGGGGAAGAAGATGGCAGGAGGGAAGAAAAATGCTACAAAAAAAATATTATGGGAAAAACATGAAAAAAAAAAGACAATTAAAAAAGTGGGTTAAGTTAACGCTCGCGTTAACAATTGCGTAAGATGTATTAAGCAACTTTGCTGAGTACATCAGTTTTGTATATCTATATATACACACATGCCTACACATATATTCTCACACATATGTACACACACACACACGCACACATACATATATATACATACTTATATGCATACATGTTCATATATATCTGTACACACACACACACACACACACATATATATATATATATATATATATATATATATGCATGCACACTTGCACACAATCACACATATGAATTTATCAAACCCTAATTTCCAAATAAACATATTAAATAATTAGGAAATATGAAATGACCAAAAACTTCAATCAATTTCAAAATGTCATTTGTGTCCCTCTATGGTTGAATCTCACAAGCTCAAAAATCATTCAATTCAATGCCAAATCAATGTAATATCACATTTTTCACAACTTCAAAACCCTAAGAATTAGGTTTTTTGTCATACAATCCATCTCACAACAAATTAACCACAATTAAACACAATTCCACCTAAAATTCACATGTATAAGGTATACTTCTTTTCCAAAACAATGAAAATTACGTAAGGGTAGGAAAATCTACTTCTTTTCTAAGCTTGAAAGCCCTAAATCACCACTTAAAATCCATGAAAATCTACTTGTTTTAGAGTCCCTAAGGTGGCGGTTCTCCTTCTTGTTTTTTTCAATTTTTTTTCCTTATTTTCCTCACTTTCCCTCTCTAAAATTTTCTCTAAGGTCTCTATGGGTGAAAGTGGCCAACCATAAGGTTAAAAAAGAGAAAAGAAATAAAAATAAAAAGAATAAAGAATAAAAAATTAAATAGTCAAAGTCAAAAGTTAACATGGTCAAAGTTAACATTTTGATGAACGAAAAAATAGAAAAAAAATAGTAATCATTCGACCTCTAACTATATATTTTAGACACTTGTCAAATATTCAGAAAACTCTCAAACATCTCATTACAATATAAGTGATAACGTGGCAGTTAAAATTTAATTAGGATCCAAATCAATAATTTTGAAAAAAAATAGATGTTACAATTAAACCCTAAAAACTTTTAATATTATTGAATCGGCTTTTAATGCTATTTAATTTATTGGGATGACATTAATTAGCTTGATAACATGATTAGGAAATTTAAAATATATATGATATGCCACTCTGCTAATCATTGATGAAGTGCATGTTTATATAGTTACCACATTAATTAATTATTCTGCATAGTACAAACTATTAATTAGCTTTCACTGAAAAAACAAACTATTAATTAGCACTTTATAATATTATTTGTTTTGTAAATAACACCAGCTTCCAGCTAATCATGTGAGATATGTCTAATATTAAGTTTTAGTTAATCCTTTATTTCTTAGGTTTTCAAGATTAAACTAGATATTAATAAATAATTTTAATTTACTTGGGATTCGAGTATATAAATATGTGCCTACGATAAGCTTGTGATCAATAGATCATGTTACAGAGTTAATAGATGAATCAGTTGATGCTGACGGACTTTTCCCATGGCCATTTGATCATAAGTTGAAAATATTTGTCATCAAGTGCTTCTAATTCTAGAATATTTGTTTTCTTTGTGTTTCTATTTCTCTATTGGGGAAACATCATTTGGCATTGATTTCAGGTATAATACTTTAAAGATATATTATTATTATTAACACAACATTCTCTCTTTAAAAGACAAGGGCTTGAATAAAATCAAATCTATAGGATTAATTGTTGTGAACTTCCTTTTTCGTCAAAGGTTACAATAGGTGGTCGGGGAGATTTCACAAGGCTGTGTCAAATCCAAAACCTCTTAAGAATATACTTTCCGTGTTACTACCAAGTAAAGCCGAGTACATTGTTATCAACTTCTGAACTCACCCACTTTTTGTTTGTTAAAATCTAAAAATAAAAAATCTAACATATACGACAATGAAGTGAACATACACACCCATGCATTTTGGGATGTGATGCAATACAAGATAGCCCATAGAACACTCGTACTCACCTGTAAAAGTTGAAATTTAAATATTAATATATTTTATATAATATCTTATATATACTTTAGTCTTACTAAAAACTAAATAAAAAAAGAACTATTAGGGATACAATTAAATTTGCTATTATGAACTTCAAAAGATGACTTCTTCTCGTAATAAACTCTATCTTTTAAATACCTCATTTTGTTTCTGAATTGATAATTTATATATTAACGTTGTCTTATTCACAAATAAAAAAAACATGAAGTACACACCCATTTAGCTACTATTGTTAACTCATTTGTAAAAAATAAATAAATAAAGACCATTTTCATCTCTTCTGTTTTGAAAATTTTGATTTGTTTCCCCCTCTTGTTTTAACTTTTTCATTGATTTGTCAATATCAGTTGTATAAATTGTATTCCTGCCACTGATTATATTGGTTACTGGCAGACCCGGCGTATTAACAAATAAAAAACAAAAACAAAAAATTATAAATTCTATTAAAGAAAAGGGAAAATAGTTTTTCGTTGTCTTTGGTAATTTCATATTGAATAAGGGTGTTTAAAATTCTTTTGTGGTATACCAGATTCGGAACCACTCTAACATCACATTATTGTCTATGTCAATTCTAATCTGGCTCGGTTTTGTAGGCCTTTTAACCGTCAAAGTAGAGCTTGGACCTTGAACAATTTGTAGGCCATTTAATCTGTGGAAGTAAAGTTTGGCTATCGAGCAATTTGTAGGCCTAGGACTATTTGGCGTACGTCACAAGTACAAACAAGATGTGAAGAAAGTAAATACGCAAAGGCACCTAATTGCCCGCCACAAGAAACAACAGCTGCTAATTAGGAAATTTCAAAGAAAATGTTCTATTTTACTACCAGTATGCTCAAAGTGATCAATAATATTAATGACTATATCTAGTGGTTCATCGAGCAAGCTAGCTTAGCTATGTTGGCAACTGATCAGAATCATGCATGTATAGTTTAGATAAAATGTACAAAGATGGAGCGCCAACTGATCCAGCATAGAGGTAAACGAGAAGCAAACCCTAATTTACATTCAAAAAGATCAAAACAAACACGGATGGTACGCAGCTCAAACTAAGTGTAGCCAGTGGGGCTTACCTAGTTAATTACTAACCAGTACCCTCCATGAGAGCAAACCTCATTTCTTCGGAAGGCTTCCAATGTCTCTTCCTCTGGTTAATGAACCAATTGTTGATTTGCTTTTGATCCAATCCAGTAATCTCTGATAACTTCACTTTCTCTTCTTCCTGCACATATATATATGGTTAAATTTAATTAGAGAATAGTATAAATTAAAACAAATAATGGAAAGAAATTAAGTAATTAAGTATAGGACGTACGGTGGGATAAGGCCAAGTAAGGTGAGTATTCCACCAGTCCAAGAGAGCTGATCTGGCATCCTTAGGAAGCTTGCCTTTCTTACGTTTCTTGAGAAAGTCCTTCCTCAAAGTGGCCAGGTATCCGCTGTACTTTCTCAGCAGCATTTCTTTGAGCTCTGACACCCGCTCACCACCCACTTCACCGCCACCTCTGCAATAAGTTTCGTCTAATATTAATTCACTTTCCACCACCTGCTGCTCCTCCTCATGATCCCCACTGTTACTATCACTCATCATCAACTCTTCCTCTGAAGTCCCGCATTCACCTTCATGATCATCATCTAAAACCATAGTTATATATATTACATATACACACACACACACGCTATAAATCAACTTCACAAACATAACCAAACACCCCAAATTATAACTATGATTGGGTGTGTTATAATTTGTTGTTAATTGAAAAGCATGCATTCATTTCAAAGATGGGTTTTAATGGCAATTAATATATAAATTTTATCATACATTAATTGGAAAAAGAACAAGTACTTCATTGTTTCGGGAAGTACTTCTTGCTCTTGCAATGCCACCCCACTACTATATAATATATGGTTCACCAAAGGATGTTACCAGACCTATCATGAAAAGTACTTGAAAACTATCTCACTAATCACTAGTGAACAATTTTCAAGAACGAAATATGTAGCTGTAAAAGTCATTAAAACTGCCCAAATAAAGAAAAGGTTTTTTTTCCCTTTCACTTTTTTGGATATAATACAATGTCATGGAAAGTAATTTAGTAATTTAAGAACATTTCTCCAAATTACGCATTTTTCTTTGCAGAGCTATATATTCACAATGACATACTCGATATCTATCATGATGATCATTAAAAGACATTATCATAACACACAGTTAATTAGAACCGTGAAATAATCACTAATAATTTCAAACACTACAAGACGTATTATAGTAGAAGCTTAGCCAAATTTAGTCTTTCCACAACCTAGTAAAAGTTTTAAAAACTTGCTTGGGGATTTTACACAAAACACAAAGATTATCCTTGGAGCAACAAATAATTTTATGTTAATTATTAAAACCAAATTAAAGGTTATTAACTTCTACAAATAGCTCGTTTGGATGTAACTTCCTTAAAAGCGCTTTTAGTTGATACTGCTTTCTATTGTAACACTTCAATAACAAAACAATTTCACCCATAAGCACTTTTTAAAGAAAAATTAGATTTTATTTTTTAAAATATTTTTAAAACTTTCATTAAAGCATTAAATGTTATCTATCAAAAATTTTCATTAATTAACCTAAAGTTCTTTTTTCAGAAAAAGCACCTATTAGATGCTTGAACAAAAAAGAACTTGAGTTCCCCCCCGTCAAAAAGTGCTTTATTTTCATTTTGTCAAACACATTTTAAAATGCTCAAGTTTTTTTTAGCACTACTAAAATCACATCAAAACAAGCTTTAATAATTTTTAGGGAGAGAAGAACAGGGGGCCGTAGGTCTCTCTCATGGCAATTGTTTGTATGTTCGCGTTATAAATGTATGTATCTTTGAAGGGCTTTGACTCGCATGCTTGAACCAGCTACCCTCCATCGATCATTATTCATGTACAAACCAACATGTCCCTCTGACCTCTAGTTTAAAAGACATACAAGTTCAACCCTGTAAACATTGTTTGTTAGTATCGTATGATAAAACATACGATATCGTTTTGGACAAAGATCGGTCCTTTTGTAAGTGTATCAGAAATTACAACATATTGTCTAATACACAATACACAGGTACGAAAAATTTATCAAAACAATGTCTTTTGTGTAAAATAAACAAAGTTTAATGTAAAAATAAGAGGATGTAAAGACTATGATGCCATCTAAAAGGAAATTAATGATTGAAAAATGAAAGTTTTAAATGTTCAGGAAGTTTTTAGAACTTTTATATGATTTACAGATATAATAATGATGTCTATAGTTTACCTTATTGGTGCTTGCAAGGAGTAGGAAAGAGCTTTTTTGGGTACACAATTACCAACTAAGTTATACATGACATATAGGCATACCAAAATATATAATTTTTTATATATAAATTATACATAGAAAGCATATCATACAATAGGCAATACGTTACGATAAACGATATACATTTTGACAGCTATGCCTGTAAACTTAAAATTTGAAATGAAAAGCACTAAAGCTAAAGAAGAAGAGAGAAATTATATTACCTGAATGATAATCCACGGTTTTTATTAATGTTCCTTTACAGAGGTTGCTGAGTTGTGACTCAATATTGCTCAAAAACGTCGTAGCTTCATTGAAGGGCTTGGATAGTTCCTCCTTGTATCCATGAAGAATCTCACAATATGATTCCTTCAAGTAACAATTAATGTCAAAATTAAATTTCTTACAATTTGAGGCAAGTTTGAAATTTTGATTAATCCTTGTATTCTTTATATAATTTCAAAAGCCTGCTGGCTATACCTCCTATTTTTAGTTGGTTCTCTTAGAATTGGTTCTCTTTTTTTTTTGTCTTTTTAACTTGTGATAAAAAACCGCAACTTTGAAGGGGTTAAAACAAATGAATACACATAACAGATTGACGTAGAGAATAATCAAATAATCAGTACATAAATAATTAAAAAAAACCTAACAAACAAAATAATGGTGTATATATGAGCAAAATAGAGTACGTACCATGAACTCATCCAGTTCTGGATCAGCTCCTATTTCACTACAACAACTTAGGGGGTGGTTTTCCTGGCTGATTTCCTCAAGTAGAAACGCCGTCTCAGGTGGTACACCAACCTAATTAGTTAACCCCAAAAGTAATTGAAATTAAAACAACCGCATACATACATATACATTTTCTATTATATAGATAATTAATTAATTCAGTATCCAAAAACATTAGACTAATTAAAAAAAGTATAGTACTAGTAGTTGTAGTATTTAACCTTTTGGCATTCTATGTAGGCTGCAACTACATCTGGGTAACGAGGGTGACCGGCAATCTGGGCCTTGATCAGATCGGACATCTCTGTTCCCAATGCCTCGGTTTCAAATCGGAGCATGTTATCATCTTCAGCATCAGGAACATGAAATGTAGAAGTCGTCGCAGTGCTGGTAATATTTTCAAGCTGATCATGAACAACCACATCAATATTGGAGCACGAGATTACAGGGTGGTTAAGCTTGTAAAACTCTTCCATATGTCTATGTTAGCTGATGATGATTAATGAAATTCAACAAAGTCGAAAAGGGATGGGCTTCACACTATGAAGTATGAACTTGTTCGAGCAAAACACAACCCAGTTCAAGATTAATCCTAATTAAAGAGAAGCCACACGTCATGATCTATGTAAAGAAAGAAAAGCTTTAATCTTTGATGAAAGCTCAAACAGCAAGCAGAAGAAGTGATCGAAAACCAAAGTGAAAGTTGGTGAAAGATCAGATTTGAAGGAGAAGGACCAGAGTTGAGAGTTTACTTGCTTTTCCAAGAAAAACAACTGAGCAAATTGAAGAGAGGAAACAACAGTGCAAGCACGAGGACAGTGACTAAGCTAGAGAGAGAGAAAGAGAGTGTGTTTTTGGAATTGGATAAAGGCTGAAACAGTACTCTGGAATGGATTTGACAAGGTTGTCAAGTGTAGCCCGTATTTATAGACATTAGTTTGAGTTTATGTGACGTGACTTTCTGCCACTTTTCAATTTCTCGCTGGATTACAGACTCAGACTGTGGGCCATATATAATACCTTCACGAACGATCAAACACCTTTTGGGTTGTACCTCACTGCCACCAGCCAGTTTTCTGTTCTTTTCCCCATTGCACTTCAAATATTTCATATATTTGAATAAAAGTAAAGCTTTTCACTACAGTTTACAGTGGTTAAAATTCAGGTTAGGAGATTGGCTGAGGGATTATACATAATAGACAATAGCACCTGGGGTATATATTAGTGGAAATAAAATTTACCGTTTTATCATATTTATTTATGAGAATTGTGATTTAAATTTTAATAAGTTCTGTTTTTATCTCAAGTATATTCAATATCAGTTGAAGGGGAATATATTAGGGGGCTGAGTCAGCTGCTCTAAACTCCTATAAAATTATAAAAATGAAACAGTAAAAAGACTCTACCCACTAACACAATCCTAAACCAATGAGATTCATATCAAAGCCTATTTTATTCATAAAATAAATATATAATAGACAATACTGACATGTTTATTGTAATTAATTGTTTTTTTATTATAATTTATATTGAAATAAAAGTTGTTCTTATAGATTAAAAGATTATATCTAATTCATAAAAGTGATGTGTTCATTATCTATTATTAATTAATAAAAAACATATCCTATTATTTATATTGCTACATAAATTATGTAAATGCATATGGGGGTGTGGCCTAGCGGAAAGGAAGCTGACTATTCCATCACACTCGCTTACGAGAGTTGTGATTCGAGTCTTGGCAAGCCCCTAGTGTACTCACTTTACTTGAATCGTCAGTGAAGGGATCTGGGAGGTTGAGCGGTTGCTCTAGACTAGGGGTTGCAAAGTGGAGCGAAGAAAACTTTACCCACTAACAGAATCCTAGACTGATGAGATCCACATTGAGACCTTTTTTTATTCATAAAAAAAAAACATAAATTATGTAAATAGTCCTACTCCAAATATTTTAGACATTGTACCCGATAACATATCACAAATTCAATATTTCTTCCTTATATTCATGTCAAACTCATAAAAAGGTTAGTTTTGACCAATTTTTCAAGCCTATGTTTTATATGAAGTTACAAGTCCATATTAACATATAGAAAGTTACTCTTCAAAATTAAAAGTATCACTTTTAAATTTTATTATAAATTTCTTCTTTTTCCTTGTTTTTATTTGTCCCCGAGTAATGTGAAATTATTATGCAGAAGAAGAATGAGACGCATTTCAACTAGTTTAAAATCAAGTGAAGATGATCTAATAAAAACAGAAACAGGTAGAAGTAAAGATTGAAATTGAATATATCTCCTTGGTAAGAAGAAAATAACCTAATTAAGGTGAATCTAATTAACCGAACACACATTCTTGATATTAAGATCACTAAGCAACTCTGAAAAGGTATATCGGTCGGTTGTTATATATATATATATATATATATATTGTTTTTACAATTATTTTCTGCCATACATTATAATTTGTTTGTGTAATGTGTTCTACCTCTTAAACACCTCAATCAATGGGGCAACCAAATTAGTAATCCAATGAGGCCATGGGTTTATGTTTTATTATTATAGATACGCTTCATTGAGCAATATCAAAACATCTCCAATAGTAAATATCATTTTGGCAACAAGAACCAATTTTTTACATTGAAGAAGCTAAAATGGAGACAATTGTCAAATTATAGTAACGGTGTTAAACTTTTTTAAATTGTAAGTTTATTGACCTAATTCATTATAAAAAATCAATAGCTTGTAAGGTGAAAATTGTTCAAAATTTATACATACCAAATTCTTATATACTTGGAGATGTGGGACTATTATAGTCATGTTTCAAGACTCCCTTTACATATAAAACATCAAAGGGTTTTGGATGTCATAAACAGGTCCAACATCATTTAATGATAAATAATCCAAAACTCATATAACTAAAAATATAACCAAAAATTACTTTTACTCCTTGAGCAGCACTAGTGTCACACCATAGTCCTCTATCATTTTCTAAATTTGTATTTGTCAACCGTACATCCGTTAGGTTTCAAATTTGATTTGAAGACATAAATCTATCTAGAAAATTCTGAAAAAATATTCAAATTAAAGTTTATCCTCTTAACTTTCGACCCACATATTATATGTTATAATCCGAATTCGAAAAAGTTTTCAAATTTAATTTCTAGTAAAACTGTACAAATCTATCATGGCAAAAGTGGGACATTGGTGAGCCCATTGACGAAACCCAAAAATTCTTAAAAAAATAATCAAATTAAATTTTATCCTATTAGCTTTCCAACCATATATCATATGCATCAGTTCAAGTTCGAAAATGTCTTTATATTTAATTTATAACAAAACTGTGTAAATCTGCAGAGGCAACTATAGGACGTCAGTGAGCCACCAAAACCACTCAAAAATTATAAAAAAAATATTCAAATTAAAATTTATCTTCTTATCTTTTCAAGTATATATATCATACGTCTCAATCCAAATTTAGAAAGGTTTTCAAATTTAATTTCTAAAAAAATTATGCAAATCTACTAAAACTGTGGGTAGCCATCCAAAAATTATGAAAAAAATATTCAAACTAAAAATTATCCTCTTAGCTTTACAACATATATCATATTTCTCAATCTGAGTTCAGAAAGATCCTCAAATTTAATTTTAAAAAAAATTAGGCAAATCTGTCAAGACAATACTAGGGCGTCGATGGGCCCAAAGCCACCGAAAATTCTAGAATAATATTCAAATTAAAACTTATACTCTTACCTTTCTAACCATATATTATATACCTAAATCTGTGATTGGGAAGGTCTTAAAATATATTTTTTACTAAAACTCTGCAAATCTACTAAGACAGCCATAACATCCAAGATCGATTTCGATTATTTTTTTTTATTGGAAACCCACAAAATTCTAAACAAATTCATATAGAATATTTCAATTATTAGCTTTCAATTCCAATTAATTTTATAAAATAATTCATCATAAAAGTCGATTTACAAAAAAAAAAGTAAAAGGTACACGGAGTTTCCATCGATGAGTTCCAAAATGGCCTATGGTAGGGTGGTGGTGCCCACCACCAGACCAAAGTGACTATCTGTGGGCCCACCAACAGTGCTATTGGTGAGCCCATTTTTAGTCACCTTACCTCGGTGGTGGCACCACCACCCACCATAGGCTATTTTAGGACCCATCGATGGAAACTTCGTAGCTTTTACATCAACTTTATGATAAATTCTTTATGAAATCAATTGAAATTGAAAGCTAGTACATAAAATATTCTCCATGAATTTTTTCATAATTTTGTGGACAACCAATAAAAATAAAATAGAAATGGAACTTGAACATTATGACTGCCGGTAGATTATAGAGTTTAATTATATTTGAAAATCTTTCCAAACTTAGATTGAGGCATATATATATGGTTGGAAAGCTAAAGAATAAACTTTAATTTAAATATTTTTAGAATTTTAGGTAGAGTCGATGGGCCTATCGTTTTTTGTCTAGAAAAATTTGCCCAATTTTTAAAAATTAAATTTGAAGACCTCTTCAAATTGGATTAAGGTATATGAAATATGGTTGAAAAGATAAAAAATAAGCTTTAATTTGACTATTTTTAAAAAATTCAGTGGCATTGGTGGGTCTACTGGCATCCTAGTATTATCTCGTCAAATTTGCACAGTTTTGCTAGAAAATAAATTTAAAGATCTTTTCAAACTCGAATTGAGACATTATATATAATTGTAAAGCTAAGGAAATAAAATTTAATTGAATATTTTTCAGCATTTTTGGGTGGTGTTGGTGGGCCCACCATCCTAATATTGTCTCGTAAATTTGTATAATTTTTAAAAATTAAATTTGAAGATTTTTCCGAACTTGGATTGAGGGACATAATATATGGTTGAAAATATAAAATGATAAGTTTTAATTTGAATATTTTTTCAGAATTTTTTAGATGGATTTAGGCATTCAAAGTATATTTGAAACTTGATTGACGTGCGGTTGACAAATACAATTTTAAAAAATGACAGAGGACGATGGTGTGGCACTGATGATTGCCAACCAACAGGCTGTCGATAGGGGCACCACTAGTGTGCCTTTGATTTCTTCTGTACACTGTTCACCTTTTTCAATCACGAAATTTTTCTGAACAAGATTTTTACAGTTTACTTTTTCTGCATGAAAACCCCATATTAAAAAAAATATTAACAAATCAACAACTCAATAAAGATTAGATAATAAAAAATCCAAAATTAGTTTAATATTAACTTACATAAACTTAAATGTATATTAATGGTTGGTTTGTTAAAGACGAAGGAAATATATAATTCGATATCGAAACACAGATTAATGAAAAGCCTTTTTTTTTGGATTTAAGAGAATTTGTATTACTTATACATATATTTAATTTAGGAAGATGATAGGAGGTGTGTGCTTTTAATTTGAAAAAAAAATATATGAGGGTTAGCTAGGTAAAAACATTTATAAAATTGAATAAAATTTTAATTTTTACAAAATTAAATAAAAATAAATTTGAAGAGCCCACCACAGGTTATGGTATCAAAAAACCCAACATCAAAATTGACTTATTCTTATGAGCCCAAATTGGGGCTCATATAAAAGTCTCAAAAATACATTGAAAATTGATCCACTTGGTGGACCTACTTCAATCACTTGTAAGACACTGACTTATTTGTATGGATCCAAATTGGGTTAGTCTGTTTGGTAGTCTCAAATTAGGCCTCACTTAGGAATCTTGAAAATATATTGAAAATTAACCCGCTTGGTGGACGTAAATTGGACTTATTTAAGAGTCCTGAAAAAATTAATGTGCTTGATAAATCTAAATTGGGCTCACTTAAAAGTCTCAAAAAAATTGATATGTTTACAAATGTTATATGAGTGATAGTGTTGGATTGCTCATTAGAAAATTATGTGTGCTTATAAGTATCTTATAAATCATAGTGTTGAACAGCTCACTTAGGAGTCTCGAAAATACATTGAATTTAATTCCAAAAGTAGCCCATCTAATAGACTTAAATCGGGCTCTTTTAAAAGTCTAAAAAAAAATTAATATGCTTCTAAATATGTAGCTCTGATGTCATATTAAAATTTTAAAATTATAAGTTGATGCGTCTATTTTATTCTCAATAAATTAACTTGTAAGATAATGATTACTCAAAACCTATACACACTAAATTTTTACATACCCAAAAGATGTGGAACTATTATAATTATATGTCACCAAATGACATACTATTGGAATTGGTCTTAGGTGATTAGAGAAGCTCTTTTGTTAGTTGTGGAAGGTATGTATTGTTGACCATATTCTATCTCTCCCTTTCTTATAAAGTATGATATACATATTAAACTCACTTCCTATTATATATAGCTTACAAGTGTAGGGAAATGTTGATAATATTCTATCTCTTACTCTCTTCTGAAGCAGCATGATATACATATTAAACTCACTTCCTAATAGTTTAAACTTTTGAAATCAATGATAATTTAATATGTATACAATAATGCTTCATAACAAGTGACTACACATTCTCCCTAGATGAACTATAAATTAATTATAAATATATGATTATTTTTGTTTATGCCGAATTTTTGCTCCGCCACAAACCGTGTACTCTGTCGCGACCAACAAAATAGGACAAACATGAAGTCTTAGGGCACCAGTGTGTACCGGCCAAAGACAGTTCGACGCTCAAGTCAGCATGTGAATGAGTATATTTTGGGCTTTTGAATGTAAGATCGGTAGAGAATGCGCCTTTGCTTTGAGTGGTAGTGGCATATTTATAAGCCTGGCTTTGCCTTCCTCACCAAGGTAGGAAATCCTAGCCGCCTTGATTTAGGACAATTTCCTAAGCTGGCTCATCCCAGATTTGGAAAGTAGAATTTAGGAAAAGATTTTAGCATTGATTGCTAAGTGAATTTTCCTATTTGAAACTTTCCTTAACTCTTGCCACATTCAAGTCAAGGAAGACCATTCTAAGTCACTATGGCCGTTCGTCGCCGACTCTATTCATGTCCGAGCTAAGCTTCTAAGTTGAACATTGAGACTCCTTCTAAAAGATTCCCTATTTGCCCGAGTCGAGCCACTGATAAGTTGGTTCGGCTCTGACAGGTCAGTTCAATGACTAATCACATTCTACCTTACGCCTTGATGGCCTAACCCGGTCTTCCACCTTCCGCTTAGTCCATCCGATGGAAATTTTGTCCATACAATCAGCCCCGTCCACCGAGCCAAGGCCGAATGGCTGGGTTCTTGTTCCTCCCGTCCCGAATCTGAAAACCAAACGTCTTCTTGACACAGCTGCCAACACATCCCACACCATAATGATAGCGTGACATAAACAACGTGCAGAAGTTAAAAAGATGTGCTTCATCACGGCCGTCAATTCAAACTCTAACCTCCGATCTCAATCTTCTATTACCAAGGTTATAACCCTCACTCCCGGTTGCACTTTCACTCTTTATTCTCCGAAACTCCTTATTTTCCCTGCGCTTCCGCCATTACCAGAGCTTGATTTACTTCCCCAACTCAATTTCTAACTTGCAAACTTCCAATTTTGATTCCATTCTTGCGATCACAAGGAGTTTCCGACAACTGTGGAACAATTTGGCATCCATTTCGGCCAAGATTCAATCAATCACTGTTCTTTGCTTATTCATCTCCTCCGGCTAAAGTCTTTGTCCTGACAAGCATTTAAGGTTAGGTTCAGATCCCTTTTAATTTTTGAATTCTTTAGTTTGTGTTTCCTACCAAAATGTCCTCAGAAGAATCCCGTGCCGCTTCAGAACCCTACTTAGTGTATTTTGACCTTTCTTCTGCCTCCATTACTTCACTTGACTCTACTAGCTCCTCAGTTAGGGTTATAGATCCGAACCAAGAGGTCGAGCAAAACCTTGTGCCTCACGCAGAACCTAGCACTGGTAGAGATAATCTGGATGAATATAGGTCTAGGTTCTATATCCACTATCCCGTCTTAATTAAAACTGATATCCCTTCAATCTTCACACCTGAGGACATGTTGTACCTTAAGAAGAGGTACGCCTTTCCTAGTAACGTTGTGCTATCCGCTCTTAGAAAAGGAGAGAGAGCAGACTCCGTTCATAATGGATGGATTTGTTTCTATGAGATAACATTCAAACTTAGCCTTAGACTCCTTTCTCACAACATCATTAATATAATGCCGAACTATTTCAATCTCGTGCTCGGGCAACTTATGACAAACGCTTTCTTTGGCTAATTGTCCCGTCCAAAAGTGCGGACAACCCATAGATATGCCCATCTTCCTTCACTTTTTCTACCTAAAGCCGAGAGAAGAAGGTAGATACGCTTTATGATGGCAAATCGACTTTATGAACGAGCAACAAAGGTCGGAAAGAAAGATACTTCTTCATCATGAGGGGAGTGCATTAGTAGGCATATCGACTTTGGAGTTCACTCGGCATGGAAAAAGGTATTTGATTATCCACTTAGCTAAATTCTTCCTTTTGATCTCGCAGGTTCGAACTGACTCTCCAATTGTGCATCCCTAAACCTTAGTGTTAGGCTTTCAACTAACCCCGAGCAGAACAATGCGATTGACCAGTTGCAAAGAGCAAAAGGAAGAAGCCTTCACTCCCTGCTTTCCCAAGAGACACTTCGCTTATCAGGTTACTGGACAACCGAGCCTCGAGGAGAAGAAGGTCCTTCCAGGCGGTCTACCGAATAAATTTCCGAAGGTATCCCTCTTTCTATTTCTGGAGTTCCATTTACACATGTCCTTGAAGGCTATCTTAGTCGCTATATGGTGAACTAACCGACTTTGGGCTTCAAACAGCCAACATAGAAAAATGAAAGTGAGAATTCCAAACACAGAGCTAGAGAGAAGGAGAAAAGAAAAAGCTAGTGGATCTACACTGCCTAAATCTGAACTAACCTAACGCGATACGATTGCTTGTCCAACCAAGGGACTGACAGTGCGGTTGAAAAGTCTGCCCTACGGAAAAAGTAAAGGCACTCGAGATCCCCACCGCAGAACAAAGACAAGGACAAAGCCTTTGAAGCCCCCAAAAGAAACTTAGGGCTTGAGGATAGCGCCTCCGTCCGTGCTGAGCCAGACCAAGTAATAGAGATTGTGGATAGTTTGATGACTCGACACGATCGAGTCATCCTCAGGGGAATGTCCCTCAAAGATATCGGCCATGACGCCGAGCAATGTGCCCTCAAGGTATATTCTGAGCCAATTATTATCTCATTTTTTTGCACCTGTTAGTTCTAACCACTCCTATATTAATGCAGCTGGCCCAGGATTGCCGGTACTTTACTGAAATGATTATCAAGATGGACAACGTATTCAAGAAGAAAACTACGGCGTTGAACAACCTCACCACAATGAACAAAAGTCTTGGGGATGAGGTTCAATGCCTCAAGCAAACAGTTGTTGATGCCATTAGTAAAGCCAAGCAGCTGGAAAAGAATTAGTTCAAAGCCGACTTAAAGTGGATCGAGAAGGAGGAGTAGCTGAGGAACCTAAGGCTAGACTTTTCAAGGATTGCATCTAAGCAAGATGAACTAGATGCCCAAGCCATGACTTGGCCATGTAAAAAGAAAATAGTCTACCACAAAAGGGTCGAAGATGCCTTCCTCAAGGCCAAACGATAAATGATTCGAAGATTCAAGACCAGGGAGATTGATCAGCCCACCCTCGAGCCAAGCGAAGATGAGGGCGGCTAGGATAGTGAAATTTCCTCGAATGAGGACGAGCCTGAGAAGAATGTTGAGGCTGAGAAGACCCCCTCCCCTACTAGAGACTCCTTCATGGAGGCAATGAACCCCATTAGGGCTGAAGGAACTGAGCCAATCGCAAACATAGGAGAGGTGTCTTCTACCGCTCAACCGAACCGAGGAGATCTTCCTTAACTCTTGCCGCCTTGATTTTATTATCTTAGATTGCAATTTTTCCTTTCCTGTGTCTTTTGATTCCTTGTAACCTTTATTTTTTAATGAAATGCGAACTTTTGATTCCCTTACACTTTTAATTATTTTCATAATTGTCCAAGTGCATCTTAATGCTCGAGCCGAACTAACAATTCTAACTATGATTGACCAAGTTGTGTGCTAGCAACTCGACAGACCAGATTAGAACTAATCGAGCCCAGAAAGGTAGTTGACCCTCCAAACGGTCGTCCCTACACTTTACAGGGCCATAAGATTGTACCAAATTTAAGATCAAACTGACCAGGCAGCACCACCTACATTAACTATGATCCAACCCCATAATTTAATTGTACTATAGTAATATGTTAGTTTAGAAAATAAAAAGATAGAGACTGAGCCACCCCTCAAATCTTTTAACCAAACGTATCCACAAGAAAATAAACATGGAGTGTACGATTTGTATGATGTGAAAATAATACTTTATTGATCTGAATGAAGACGTTAACAAGAGAAGTGCAAACGCACTGTACAAAAGGATAACAATTGGAGTTCGGACAAACTATACATTATTCTTCCTAATGATAGTAACGACGTAGATGAACCGAGCTCTAACTTCTAGGCACATCAATACCGTTTAGGGCCTATAAGTGATAAGCCCCCGGCTTGGGAATATCAACGACTCGATAAGGGTCCTCCTACATAGGACTAAGCTTGCTAGTGTTTAACTCTTGGGTGTTCTAAAAGATTTTGCGCCGCATAAAATCTCCAACCCTGAATTTGCAAGGTCGAACCTTGGCATTATAGTGCCTGGTAATATGCTGTTGGTACACTATCATCCGTATCAGGACTTGTTCTCTCAATTCTTCTTAGCTGTCTAGTGAAATTCATCTTAACTCGTCGTTTTTGTCTCGTTCGGCTAATGCCACACGAAGAGTTGGAACGACAACTTTTGCAGGAATAACAGACTTCGTTCAGTAGACGAGAGCAAAAGGAATTTCCCCCGTTGCGCTATGGGGTGTAGTTCGGCTAGCCCAGAGTACCCTTAGTAGCTCGTCTGGCCACTTTCCCTTTACATCTTCTAGTCGCTTCTTCAAATTAGCTATAATGGTTTTGTTGGTTAGCTTGGCCATTCACATGAGGATGCCATGAGGAAGAGAAACGCATGGTGATCTTCCACTCGGTGCAAAAATCCTATGTTGCCGAACTGACAAACCGAAACCCATTATCTACTACCGTGATTTGAGGTAAACCGTACCAGATGATATTTTGCCAAATGAACGGACCACATCTTTGTCTTTGATCGTGAATAAGCTTCGCTTCAACCCACTTGCTAAAGTAATCGGTTACCACAAGAATAAACCTTTTCAACCATTGCCAGCGGTAAAGGTCCCATAATGCCTAGCCCATTGCATTAACGACCACGGGCTCGTCACACTTGTTAACTTTTCAGGAGGTATATGCGGGATCAAACCAAACTACTAGCACTATTCACAATATCGAATAGTCAACATCCTTATGATGGTTGGCAAGTGACATAGCCTTGTGTGCTAAAGTTCGTCATGAATGATTACCACATTGCCCTTCATGAATTTTAGCTAGGACTTGGTTCGACTCTTCTTCATCCAAACATCTTAATAACAGGCCTGTGAGGGATCTCCAATATAACCTTCCATCGATCATTGATAAGCGCACCGAGATAAGCCTTATTTTTCAAGCATCTGACTTATCTGAGGGAAGGGAGCTCGAGGTAAGGAAATCCATGATTGGGCTTATCTATCCTATTTTTGGTCTTCGATACACATTGCAACCTCATTTCCTTTTTATCGTGATAGCAACACTAGGCTCACTAAGAATTCAACCGGTATCGTTATTTGACGCTGAAAAATTAAAATGAAACGCATGCTTGAGCCTCAACCGTGGGTCTTCGCGTAATTCCAACTCCGCTTTGTGCCAATTTGAAGAACCGTCAATAAATAATTTCCACGTTGGGTCCTCTTGGGTGTTCGACATGTCCCACTTGATGCTTTTATTTGGGGGTTCATGTCCAATAGTGGTAGTCTTGATTGGTTCTTCTAGGCTATTATGTTCCCTATTCATTCTTGCTCTTCTTTCCCGAGAACTCTACAATCGGTCAACACTGAGATTTGATAGTTGTCGTATGATATTTTTATACCATACTCTCCCAACTTGATAGCCCAGTACTATTCTTCCTACTATGTAGGGCTTTGGATTGCATTCTTAAGAGGTATGAGGTTACCACAATAACCTTGTGGCATTGGAAGTATGGCCTCAATTTCTTTGATGAGACAAGCAAAGCCAACGTGAGTTTTTCGATGAAGGAATACCTTGTCTCAAATCGCTGGGGCTAACATAATAGATAGGTTGTTGCTATCTTCCTTCCTTCGGACGAGCCGAAACATGGTCCAAATATAGATACAAATATAGTGGCTCCTCAACTTTGGTTTAGATAGAATGGGTGGAGAAGCCAAGTACACCTGAGCCATTGAAATGCCGCTTGCACTCTCTCTCCATTCAAAGTCCCGGTTCCCTTCAAACTTCGAAAGAATGAAACACAATGATTGGATGATTGTGAGATGAAATTCGAGTTGCTATTCTTCCATTTAATCGCTGCACTTCCTTTATAGTTTTGGGGAAGGCCCGGCGGGGCCCTTATTTGGTTGGCTTAGTCTCGATTCGTAACCAAGTAACCCAAAAGTAGACGAGTAGTGCACTTGGTGGGATTTAATTTCATCCGATGTGCATCCAATATCGCAGGCTTGAGCCAAGTGTGGACATGATCGCGCTACACGACGGACTTGACTAACATGTCGCCAATGTATACCTCCATTGTCGAGCCAAGATGTGCCACGAATATTTTATTCACCAACTTCTGGTAAGTAGCTTCCGCATTCTTCAGTCCAAACAACATGACCTTGTAATAATAGATTCCTCGTTCTGTCACAAATGCTGTTTTTTCTTGATTGTTCAAATGCATCATGATTTGGTTATAACCTAAATAAGCATCCATGAGGCTTAATAGTTGATGGCTAGCTATAGCATCCACCATCATGTCGATCTTAGGCAAGGGAAAACTATCTTTTGGGCATGTTTTGTTTAGATCGGTGAAATCGATGCACACCCTGGGCTTTCTTTTTCTTCCATACTACCACCACATTGACGATCCAATCGGGGTAGTGCACCTCCTTGACAAACTCATTCTTCAACAATTTGTCAATTTCTTCGTTGATGACCTGGTTTTGTTATACTGTAAACTTCATTCTCTTCTACCGAATCGGTTTGTAAATGGGATCCACATTTAGCTTATGGAAGATGACTCCTGGATTTATGCCCACTATGTCATCTGTAGACCAAGTGAAAGTACCGTAGTGATCTTTTAGAAATTAGATCAAGCATAACCAAACCTCGGGATCCATTTGAGTTCCAATTTTAGTGGTGCAATTGGGGTGATCCAGATCTAATTGCACATCCTCTAGATCCTCCAAGGCATCCATCTTATCAATTTGCTTTTGCTATCCCCACATAGCAAATCCGGGTTGTGGATTGGTCACCTTTCACTTCATCCACCCCGCTGTTAGTTGGAAACTTGACCTTCTAATGTTAGGAAGATGGAATGGCCTTCATGGCGTGTAACCATAGCCGGCCTAGAATCATGTTATAGGCCGAAGTGGTGTCGACGATCATCATCTCTATCATCTGGGTCACATTTTTTACAATGACTGGGAGGGTGATTCTCCCTTTGCCCTAGCTTTCATTCCCATTATACCCAACCAATGTGGCTCTAGTAGGTTGGACTACCAAGGGATTAATTCTCATCTTCTCTAACGTGCTTGAGAATACAATATTTGCCGAGCTTCCATTATCCACCAATATCCATTTAATGGTACAATTTTCCACATCCAATGTGACCACCAAAGCATCATCATGGGGGTATAACACCTCAATGGTGTCTTCAGCTGTGAAATTGATAATTGGTTCTTCATTTTGTACTAAACAAACCTGAGCTATCGGTTACCGAGCATAGGCCCTCCAATCTTCCATGTGCTTTCCTCCGCATGCAACTCCCCTGTGAACAGAGTGAATGATTTTCCGAACTTCCACTTCGATGTTTGTCTTTTGGGGAGTCTTCTTCCCGGGAGATTCCCCCTTATGCATATCTGAGCCCTGTTTGTCTGGCTCTGAGACGAATTGGTTAAGGTATCCCCACTTCAGTAGCTCTTTAATTTCTCACTTGACTGCTCGGCATTCTTCTGTTGCGTGCCCACGCTTTTTATGGAAGGCGCACCATTGGGAATTGTCTCTTGTATTTGGGTCCAAACTCATGGGTCGAGGCCACCATACCTCGTGAATTCTTTCCATATACTTAATCAACTGGGTTAGGGAGACTACCAACCCAAATTTCTACAATCGGTCCCTTGGGGGTCCGTCCTATTCTTCCCTTCTGCGATACTCTCCCCGCCGTCTCGAAGCTTTGAACATTTGGTCAGGGTGTTGTACATCCAAACGAACTGTCCTTTGGTCTCGAGAGTATTCTACTTGGTCACTTTGTCGAGCCTTAATACTAGGTTCGGCTCGGGTTGCTCCAGCATTTGAGGATACGATTTGTCCCTCCTTATATGCTCTCTGCATGTCCAGCTCAGTTTCTTTTTCCAAGACTACAAAGTTTTGGGCTTTCTGAGTAGTAGATTCCGCTTCTTCCGACCATGTAATCGTAAATTTTGGTCCCAGGTAGCAATCCACGCTTAAACGCACTATAGGCAACTACATCTGGACAATCCATTATTTCAACCTTCATATCGTTGAACCGCTAGATGTAATCTTGAAGCGGTTCACCCCTTTGTTGCTGCACCCTAAACAAATCGTCTGGATCCCTTCGGTATTGGCAACTTGATGCGAACTGGGTCATGAATAGCTATGTCAATTCATGAAACTACCTAATGCTTCGTGATGGTAGTTGAGTGAACCAAAGTGGGGCAGGTCCTTTAAGGTTTAAAGCAAACACCTTATACATGCATCCCTATCGAGGGAATGCAGGTAGGGATCATAACTTGCCTAAAGTAAATTATATGATCCCCAAGGTCGCCACTACCATTGTACAATGTGAACTTTGGTGATAGCATCCACTGGTGTGTTGATTAGAGTGATAGCATCCACAAAAAGTTTGTTTAGTATTTCATCATACCAGTCGTTGATTCTTCTATCTTGCCGAACCAAATCTACTAGCTCGGATTAACCGTCCCCATTTCTTATCTTTAACGGCCGATCTTGATTCTCTTTTTCCTTTGGGGCATATCCATCTATCGAATAAGAGCCCCCAGACTCATAGCCCCGTGAAATCCTCCGGGAACGGCTTCCGTTCGCACCACGGTTATGCTTGTTCGATCGGGTGCTCCGATCTGCATCCCCTTCCTCTGGCTCAGCAGCCCCTTTCTCATGACTTGTTATTTCTATTCCTCTTGTCTTCGTGGTTGGTTTGTCGCTGGTGTTGGAGTATGTATGGCGTTGAAGGCCTCCAACAACGATTGATTTATTCCCGGTCTCATTCATGTTGTCGGGCCCTTATTAATTGGACCAATTCTTTCATCTGAGTCATGAGTTGTTCAAACCGGGTATCATTGATAGTGGCTCCACCGCTAGCAGTCGATATTCTTGCAATGTTGCCTTGGTTTGGTGTTGTTTTGTCCTCCCGTCATTTAGGCATGATGACCACAGAGGATAGCGTTTGACGTTGTTCTAATGTCATTGATGATATTATTCAAAAGTTGCTGGAAATAGGTCTGCAATGGTTTTTATGTTAAAACTCAGCCGCAAGCCCTCTTTCTATCGTCAAACTATTTATGTCGGATCTTTACTCCGCTACAAACCGTCGTGTACTCCGCTGCTGACCTACAAATAGGACAAACGTGAAGTCTTAGGGCACTGATGTGGTACCGGCTAAAGACACTCCGATGCTCAAGTCAATATGTGAATGAGTATATTTTGGGCTTTTGAATGTAAGATCAGCAGAGAATGTGTACCTTTACTTTGAGTGATAGTGAGATATTTATAGGCCTGGTTTTGCTTTCCTCACCAAGGGTAGAAAACCCTAGTCGCCTTAGTTTAGGGCAAGTTCCTAAGTTGGCTCATCCCAGATTTGGAAAGTAGAATTTAGAAAAGGCTTTTAGCATTGATTGCTAAGTGAACTTTCCGATTTTGAATTTTCCTTAACTTTTACCACATCCAAGTCAAGGAAGACCGTTCCAAACCACTGTAGTTGTTTGTTGCTTGACTCTATTCATGTCCGAGCCAAGCTTCCAAGTTGAATATTAAGACTCCTTCCAAAACATTTCCTGTTCACCTGAGCCGAGCCACTGATAAGTTGGTTCGGCTCACCCAATTACTAATCACATTCTACTTTGGGCCCTGATGGCCCAATCCGGTCTTCCACTTTGGGTCTATTCGGCCCAGTTCGGTGGAAATTTTGTCCATACAATTTCAAATCGCCTTTATCTTTTTAGGTTTTTTTTGTACCAAAAAGAAAATAACGTAGAAAAACAGTTCGACAATACATCCTTCTTTTGGTCGGGAAATAATAGATGTTCGATGACAAATAATTGTTAAGAATTATAAAATATTTATAGCAGTATCTGTAAAGTGAGAAAGATAAACAAGCAAATCTTTGACTGTAGGAAAATAGCTATCCTTTCCTTTGCATAATTATTTTAACTTTTTGTACTGTATATTATAGTTCATATTTAATAAAAAGCAGGCAAAATAAGGGTATAAACTTAAGTGTTTGACATATACTTAACAAAAATTTTGTCGCCAATCAAAGATTCTAAGCGTATTAATCAGGTGCTAGAGAAATTAAAGCTTGCATGCTAACTAGCAATGATAATGTTCTTCCCCCACCTTTTAGGGGAGAATTGTATGCTTTTAATATCAAACCACTATATTTTTAGAATCAAGGCACCCCATTAGTGCGTCTCAATAGGATAAAATAATTTTATATATAAGATTTATATATATATATATATATATATATATATATATATATATATATATATATATTTTGTATACCAATTGTGCCTTCGGCTAGTTTTGAAATAATTAAAAATCTTGATATAAAGCATATATTTTTAAATTAGAATTTAAGAACCCCATGAATAATCCATGGTCATTAGAAAAAGACTTGCTTAGAACTTCATTTATCTATGTACACAATTTTTTTTTCTTTTTAAACATTACGAATATGGAAAGAAATTTCAATCAGGATTGATCGAACTTAGAACCTAGGGTTTCATATAATACAAACATAATTAGGAAACAATTGAATGGAATGTGAAAAGGACTTTAGTACGTGTCTTTCCATTTTCATGTTGAACACGGAATCAGAGCACAAGAAAGATAAATAGGGTAGTATCAGAGAGAAGTTTGTAGTCACAAAAAGACACACTGAACCCAAAATGCTATAAAGAGTAGAGACATGGAGAGGGAAGCCAATGAAGGGTCGGGAGCTAAGACAATTCCTCGATATGGACTAGAAGTTGACAGCAATTCATGGATCATAAAAGAACCCCTCTGTCATCATCAATTCTACGTGACATTGCTTTGTGGGGGTTACTATAATCTCTATATATACATAACTTAAAAGTGGGTCACTATCATTTTTTTTTTTTTATGAATAAAAAAAAATTTCGATGTAGATGTCATCAGCTTATAATTTTATTAGTGGGTAGGCCTTTTACCTACCCCCTAATAAATTCTTTTCATCCGATTCAGTAAAGTAAAACACCGAAATAATAGAAATTTGTCAAGACTGACAACTCTACATGAAATGAGTATGATAGAATAGTTAATTTTTTTCTGCTAGACCACACCCCATGTGCATGGGTCACTATCATTTACTATTAAAAAAAGATAGCTGAATCTAAAATGGTGTAGGGGGATGGGTAGTCCTCTTCTAGTATAGAAACTTAAATAGATTTATATAATGGTATAAATGGTTTCAATTTAATTACAATCCATCACCTAAATTTTTAAAATCATCTTAGCTAATTAGTGTTTGGGCAAAAATTTACACAGCAAAAAATTGATATTTTAAATTCCATCTATAGATCTATAAAAGATAATTTTTAATTAATATTATTGCTGATAAAAAATCAAACAGTCAAATCAATTTTTAGATTTTTTATTTTTTTGATAACTAAATCAATTTTTAGATAATGTTGCTTTAAAGAGCGAGTTTGTTGGCTTAAGATTGCATATCTTTATTTATGAGCTCTTTGATCTTATATAGTGATTATTTGAGTGTTCTCCGAATTAATATTACGAAAGTATATTCTTTTAACCGTCATGTGCTTCATTGGAATTCTTTCCAATATAATATTTAATTGTAAGAATACAATTAATTTTGAATAAATAGTAAAATACAATAAAGCATACGTTTACCCATAAAATTAGGAAGTCGACGATTGCAGGTATTGACAAGGAAACTAAAAGACCATAACCTGCATTTAGTTTTTTTTTTTTACACATAAATGTGACATTAAAATTGCAAACTTTTTTTTTTTAGTGATGCATGTACTTGTAAACAAACTAGATTGTTTTCTACACTTGGTCCCCATTTGAGAAGTGTACGTCAAGCTTGTGAGGAAAATTCCAGGATTCGGTATTCAAAGAATTTGTTTCATGTTAATCTTTCTTCTTTTCTTTTTTTTTAGAGCAATTAGAATGTTGTGACAAAAAAAAAATAATTTGTATCTTAATAAGTAATGGGTAAAATTATCTTTATGAAAGTATTTTAAACTAATTTAATAACACTTATTTAGGTGGCAACCACTTTCCATCTAACTTTTTCAATTTGATTTATCTTAAAATCTGTATTTTTCTAGGATCAACAACCTCTTTTTGTTTTTTCTCTTTATCTCTTATAGATTTTAAATCTCAACTCTCTATTTGACATTTAAAATTATAATTATGTTACGTCGTTTTATCCTTTTATTTAATTCTTTCTTTAATTTTTATTTTGCCAGATTTTGACTAATTAAATATTTATTTTGATTAAACCATATAATCTAATATAATAGAATAAAAAATAAGTAAAAACGGAAAACAATATTAAACAAGGAGATGATCTTTTTTCTTGCAACATTATTCTTTTTATTTAATAAAATTTATTAATTATTAATAAATTTGTGAAATAGATAGTGAAGCAACTTGGTGAAAATTAAAGTTTTTTTATTTTTTTTAAAACAAAGTTGGGGTTAAAAGCAATAGAAAAATTTGTTTTCCATTTAATTTAATTTTTTATTTTGGTTGTCTAAAATAAAAAAAAATTAGTTTCAC